>OY728122.1:737518527-738768527 GCA_963277665.1 Viscum album
TAACGGTACTATAACATTATAACTATTCACCTGAAATTAAATTTTGGGCCACAGAATTGGCCCTACGGGCCAAAGGGGCTTCGAGACATCAATGGACTTCAGGACATTAATGGACTTGGGTCCATGGGGCCTCTATTCCATCATATGTGTAAGGAATTTGACCTACAAGGTCACCGGGTCACTACTGGTGGGCAGTAGGTGGCATGATAGAGACCAGGTGAATGGCTCAACATAATAGGAAGGAGGGGAAGCATGTGTAACATCCTCAATTTTATGTTATGCATTTTTTAAAGTTTTTATTCATCTTAAAGTGTGTAATTACATGATTTTAGGTGTGTTGGGGGTGTTTGGAGAATTAGTTAACTCAAAATATGGAAAATTGGATATAGGAGCTAGTTCACATCATGAGTGCATATTTTGTACATGAATAAATTATTGGAAGAATCCATGAATATTTATTTAATAAATGAAAATAACTTCATGTCATGATATATTATTCATGGAATTAATGGTAAAATTTTAATTTTTAAACCAAGGTGACGTGATTTTCAGTGTGTCAGTCATTCCAAAAGTTCATAACAAGAATCCACAATTCACACCATGAATGGTGTCCATTCTATAATTAAAAAACAAATTCAACCCAAATCCTTTCTCATTCACCTTCTTCATACCATCCCAAAACCCTAGGTCTTATCCAAGTAATTTTGGGTGATAAAACTCCCTCCAAACATCTTCCCTGGGTGTTTTTATCCCAAATCGATCGGTTATCATTAGATCGGTAAATTTGGTCAATTATGTTCTTGTTATTCCATTATTCTTGGAATTGGAATTGGTACTATACTATATGGGTTATATCTATCAATATCTTTATGATTTATTCTTCATTTATTATAGATATATTGTTATTTTATCTCCTGGAGGTTGGACCTTATGTTGGTTGTGGTGTGGTGTGTGTGATCTTTGAGGTATGTGCTGATCTATCTTCTCTAGAGACCATTTTTTATTATGAGAATATGATTCTAAGTTATTGGGATATTTTGAGGGCCTCCTCTCAATTTTTATTGTGTTATATTTCTTTGTGGTGTGTATATTCCATTATAGGTGGTGTGCAACTTGATTTTGATTTAAGTGATTCTGTCTCTATCCTATGTTTGAGGAATTGTTGATGCTCTTGGTTTTCATAAATGGGTTTTTAAACATAAATTGTCATGATCCTTGAATTGTTTGATATGTTTGTGTAAATGGGTTTTCGATAAAATATGGTTTTCCCCTTGTTTTGGTACATGAAATATGATTTTCAAAGCATTGTGAAATGGTTTTTGAAATTTGTTTCGAAGCATGTTTTTGGTGAAAATGGTTTTTTGTAATTGTTTTGTGAAGTGTAATAAGACCTTTGACATGATTTTATAAATATAGTACATGGGAGCCTTGGGTACCTATATGGAGGGTTTAGAATTGGGCCATGTCACTTGAAACCATAGGGGGTTCACTTTCTTGGGTGTTCCATTATTCCTATATCATAGATCCCTTGGCTCTAAGAACTTGACTTTAGCATCACAGGGGGTTCACTCATGTGGTGATACTATATTCCCTAGGCGTTATTGTTCTAGGGAACTTATATATTGCACACTGGTCTTGATTGTTATTGGGGTACAAGTGACCTAACTATCATGACTTATGTTATCCTAAGGGAGATCTCTATTGATATTGGATTGTACTAATTTGGATTTCGTATGATATTATACATGCCTTGATATATGTAAATGGATTATTTAAATATGCTTCAAATCTATGATATCTAGTTTATTTTTGAATTGTGTAAAATATGAACTATTTTACCATGATTTTTATATAAATGTAAATGTGATTTATCATGAAACATTTTATTTTAAATTGAATATATTGGGATTTTTCGATAGATACTTTTTATGGAACACCTTGGTGGGATCATGCTATGCATGTTTGGCTCACACTACTGAACAATGGACCTATACCCACGGTTTTGGGGAAAATCATGGGTATAGGTCACCCCATTCCCACAGTTTTGGGAAAACAGTGGGTATAGGAATTTGTTGATAGCCTATACCCATGGTTTCCCCAAACCATGGGCATAAGATACCCTATACCCACGGTTTTATCCAAACCATGGGTATAGAGTATCAAAAAATGCCTATACCCACAGTTTGACCAAAACCGTGGGGATAGGGTGACCTATACCCATGTTTTTCCCCAAAAATAAGGGTATAGTCATCAGATAAAAAACATATACCCACGGTTTTTCAAAACCATGGGTATAGGTTTCCCGCGTGTGCGTGGGAAAGTTATTTTTTCCATGGGAACAAAAAAAATTGGCGGGAGTTCTATACCCACAGTTTATTACTCTATACCCACGGTTTAAATAAATATATTTAATAAAATATATATATATATATACATACATATATGCAGTGATGGGGTAGTGTTAAGGCCGTTCGTGAATGGAGAAGTGGTCGCGAGATCGAATCTTGCGGGCCGCTATTTTTTAAAATATGTTATACCCACAGTTTCATAACTGTGGGTATAGAGTTATTACATGGTGGAAAAACCTATACCCACGGTTTTTCCAAACCATGGGTATAGGTCATGGACCTATACCAATTCCACCAACGACCATGGTTCCCCAAACTGTGGGTATATCCTATACCCACAGTTTTGGGGTCTATACCAATAGTTTTGAACTGTGGGTATAGGATCATTTTCCAGTAGTGTAACACCCTGCACACTCCCTTGGGGGTATGTAGACCTTGTTTTTCTAATAAAAGTAAGGGAAAGGTGAGAAAATTAGGTGATGAGTTTTATGTTGGATTAATATTGGTAGTTAGTGGTGAGATAGTGGGACATTACCCATGTATCACATGGAGTAGTTGTTGGATGTTTTGGTTGTCCTTTTTAAAAGTTTTTGGATATGTTATTTAGGTTTTGTCTTATTGCTTTTGGTTGTATCTCTACAATTTTCACTTTATTTATGGTATATTTATTCTTGGTTATTTTTTCCTTTTATATGCTATGTATCTTGTTTTAGGTTGAGAAACCTATGGTAGTTTTTGATTGCTCAGGTGCTAGTCTCCCGCACGTGGGGATTAGTTATGCCCTCTAGGTATTTCTATAGTATAATTCATACCTATATGGATGGTTTTCCTGGGTCAGGTCAGGATAATTTGGTATTAGAGTATGGTTATGCTCAGTCTTTGGAAATTTATAGAAAATAGATAGGATTATTAGGATATTATTGGTAGGTTGTGTTGAGTTTCTGGATAGCTCTTACCATGGAAAGCCTTGAGTCACCTTGAGATGTTGGGATGTGTGTTTCTTGTGTTGAGTTTTAATCTAAATAAAAGTTTTTATTTTGTTCTATTAGGTTTAAATTGAGATTATTTTTTATGTGGTTATTTCCTTCTACTTTTGGTATGTAAAATCATTCCTTCAATATGTCTTATAAGGGTTACATAGGAGTGTGTAGTAGATAATTATCCTCAAGGGAATCCTCCTATTGATCATAATCTCATATAGGTTATCATGAGGGTAGTTCAATCCGTGGACCAGAATGCACCACCTATTCAGAACTAAGCTCTTGAGGTAAAATAAATAGTTAGAGGAGATCAGGATCGAGCATATTATTTCCTACATTATAATCCCTCATCCTTTAAGGATATAAATGAACCTCAAGAGGTGAAGTACTGGTTAGAAAAAAATGATTATGTATTTGATTTCATAGAGACACCTAAATCTATCAAGGTGAAGTGTGCAATGTTTAAGCTATAGGATCCAAGTAAAGGGTAGTGTGATTCTATGTTTTAGGAAAACTGGCATGTGTTCTTAGAGTGTGAAGTAAATAAGACCCTCTTATTTCGGTATTTCTACCCAGAATCATTAGTGATATAAAGTTATATGGAGTTCCTCTCTCTGCATTAGGGAGAGAATTTAGTAACAGAGTATACCAACCATTTTGTGGAGTTGGATAATTTTTCTCTAGATGTGGTGATGAATGACCAATTTAAGGCTCATTATTACCTATAAGGCTTTCATCCTAATATATAATTTCAGGTATATATTCTGAATCTCACTACTTATTCTAATATAGTCGATAAAGTTGTGATGGAAGATTTAGATATGGTAGGAAAGACAGGATTATTTGGATCTTCCCTTCCACAATGTGGTAGCTCCAGTGGTGCATATAGGAAGAAGAGGAAGTGGCATGATAGTTGCAAGAGTGGTGGGGGTGGTTCTCAACAATGGAATTTGTTCACTCCATCAGCAGTGGTTAGCAGTGTACCACTAACTTGCTACTAGTATGGAAAGGTGGGCCACACTTGGAGATCTTCCCCTATACCTATGAATAACTTTTGTGCTTGTGGACTCTAAGGTTAACTATAAAGATTCTTCTAGGCTTTTTCTTCACCCCATTATGGTTAGAATTATTCTCCTCTATAGGCTATTATGTCATAGTTATAAGATTCAAATTCAATTGGGCTCCATCCACAGGCCTCAGGAGTGAAGCATCTTCATGCAGTTGAAGAGTTTATGGTGAAATTCAATGTGGTACCGACTATAGCGATAGGTACCATTTTTATTGAATCTTGTATAACAACTGATATGTTTCATACTGGTGCCTCACACTCATTTATATCTTCCTGATTTTTGGATGTGTTGAAACTTACAATGGAGATATTTTCCTTTTTTATAGAGCTGGAAAAAGATCCTAATAAAATGAAAGAGTAAGGGTTTCAATGTCCTTTGTACTCTATTTATATAGATGATATAGAGTTAGTCTGGTACTTCTTGGTTCTTTATCTAGATCTACTCGACATAATCTTTGGTATAGATTGGTTGGTTTCTCACTAAGTTGAGATTCATTGTTATCATTGATGTGTCTTATTCTCTACTTCCAATGGTATCACTTGTGTGTTCCAAGGAGAGTGGGACCTGAGGTATGGTTGTGTGATACCTTTTCACCCATATCTTATGAGTTTATAGTCTACGATTATGGTTGAGATCAATGGTCTCCACTTTCATATTTATATTCCCTTGTTTTCATAATTCATTGAGGTCTTCCAATGAGAATTATCTACTCTTCCTATAGAGAGGTAGGTAGATTTTTCAATTTATCTAGTGATACATAATTATCTGATCTTGATTTTCTCTTATTCAATATGACCTACATAGTTGAAATATTTTAAGGTTCATTTAGATGATCTGTTAGAGAATGTATTTTTTCATACTAGTGTTTCATCATGGGAGGACCTTATACTCTTTTCCAAGAAGGATAATGGTTATTTGAATATATATAAAGTATATCGAAAGCCAAATCATGTAACATTGAAGAACAATTAACATTTTCCTTGTATTCATTATCTGTTTGATCAGTTAAACTGAGAAAGGTGGTTTTCAAAGATCAATATTCAATCATTTTATCATTATCTCAGAGTTAAATAATTAGATAACCCTAAGACCACTTTCAAGAGAATGTATGGACACTATGAATATATTTGGATTTCTATTTTCCTAACAAATTATTTTTTACTATTTATGGATTTGATGAACTGTAAATTCCATAAGTATTTGGATACATTTTTTATGGTATTAATGTATGATATCATTATTTATTTGAGATAAGAGTGTGAGCAGAAGAACTATAAGATTTTGGTTTTGGAAACCTTGAGGAGTCACCACATTTGAGGAAAGCTATCAAAATATAATTTCTATATTCAGAAGGTAAATTTCTTGGGGAATGTGTTCTCATAACATGGTCTCTCTATAGATCCTAAAATTGAAAAGTATTTCTTGTCAAGGTAATAACCACAAAACGTCCCCAAGATATGTATCTTCTAAGGTCTAGTAGGGTATAATTGAAAAAATTTCAATTATTTCTCAATGTTGGCATTAGCATTGACTAATATTACCAATAAAGGGATAAAATTAACTTTGGGATGTTATGTTTTAGGATTTTTTATGATTTTAAGAAACAGATGACATCAACTCCTATCATGATCTTTCCAGAACTTATTAAGGGATATATAGTTTGTTGTGATGCATATTTTGATGGTAGGAGGTGTATTCATATAAAGGATTATCATGTTATGGTGTACGGATCTAGATATCTTCATCTATATGAAAATAATTACCCCACTAATTAATTTTATCTCACATTTGTTATGAATGTGCTTAAGTGTTTTTGACACTATATTTTTATGGAAAGATTCACCATATTTTCTATTAAAAAGATTATGAATTACATATTTTATCATATGGACCTGAACCTCAAGTAGAGGTGATGGTTGGAGTACCTCCATATGTTTGAATTCAACATCTCTTATACCCTGTGGAAGGGGAATGTCATTGTTGTTTCCCTTAGTAAGAAATTCCCTTCTCAGACTGTATTAGAATAAAAGGAGGAGTGGAAGCTTATGGGTATTTTTTCTTAGTTAAATCTATACATGTAGGGAGATGGTTTATATATAGTTCTGAATAGTGTTAAGTTTTCATTATATCTCATTGAGTTTATTCTGTAAGACCAGTAGAGGGATGATGAGTTCAGAGGAGTCATGGAATCCTTTTCTAGTGGGGAGACTACTCCTAGTTAGTATCTCCCCTTTAATGGAGTTCTTTTCTATGTGAGTTGGTTCATCATCCCTTTCTATTTTAGGAATTCTATTTTTCATAATGGACATAATTCTTATTATTTCATTCACCTTATCACTATGAATAGGTATTGTAACATGAGATGAAATTTATAGTGGTCGGGTATCAAATGTGACATTTTTTATTTTGTGTCCCATTATTACACTTTCCAGTAGATTAAGGTAGAGAACCTGAATCCTTCTAATTTTCTCCATACTCTTCTAAGTATGGTATAGAAATGGGATGATTTGTCCATGTACTTCATCATTTTATTACCAAAAACTCATTATGTAAAGAATTTTTTTTGGTGGTGATTGACCGATTGAATAAATCATCACATTTCATTCTAATTAAAGACACCACCAAGGTTTAATATCTTGGAAAGATTCATGTGCAGAATATTATGAGTTTTCATGGGTTTCCCTTTACCATTTTCTTTGATATGGATCCTAGGTTTATCTCCTATTTCTAGAAAATTCTATATGAAGTAATGGGGACTCAGGTCAGGTTGAGTGAAGATTACCATTTACAAATAGTTTTTTAGATAGAGAATGTTATTCATATCCTAGAGAATATTATATGTTCCTGCATATTTGATTTCAATGGATCATGGGATAGCCAACTAGGAATGGTTGAGTTTTATTATAATAATTTTTATCATTTATCAATCATAATAAAACCCTTTAAGGCTTTGTATGGTCACCCATTTAGGTCACCTCTTTGTTGATTATAGGTGGGAATGGTCTCTCTTGTTGGACCAAATCTTATTCAAGAGGAATCATAAATGATTTTGGATATACATCAATGCTTGGTTATATCTAAAAGTCAACAAAAAATTTATGTGGTTCATCGATGTTGTCCTTTTGATTTTTCTATTGGTGAATGGGTCTTCTTGAAAGTTTCTCCTCGGTTGGGTCATCATCAGGTTAGGAAGCAAGGGAATATGGATATAAGATATTTTTAACCATTTTGGATAATTTATATTCTTGGTTAGATTTCATATTAGTTGTAATTATCTACTTGGATGATAAGTATTCATGATGTTTTCCACATATCTCAGCTTAATAAGTACCATCCTAATCTTCCCCATGTTCTGAGTTATGAAGAGATTGATTTGGATCCATACATTTCATTTATTGAAGATATAGTGAAGATAATTGATTCTCATATGAAATTTCTACATCGGAATTATATTTCATTGTTTAAGATTTTATGGTGACATAGATCAGATTCTCAGGAGACTTTGGAGCATGAATCTTTAGTAAGAGAGCAGTGGCCTCACCTCTTTCCAGAATTCCTTTCTTCTATAAAACTCCCTGGGGACATAAAGTCCTATTATGTAGAGAATTATAACAAACTAAAGTTTAAGGTATGCCTTTTTAAGTTTTAATTAATATTAAATGGTTTAATTAAATGATATAATGTATGTTAGGGGTGTTCAGATAAGGAGTTAACTCAAAATATGGAAAATTGGATATAGGATTCGATTCATGTCATTAATGTATATTTATAGTGTGAATGGATTATGGGAAGAAGTGACGAATTTATATATAGGATGTAAAAATCAATTCATGATGTGAGATATTATTCATGGTGTGAATGATGATTTTGGATTTTTTAAACCAAGGAAACATGATTTTTTTCGTGTTAGTCATTCCAAAAGTTCACAACATGAATACATAATTCATGCCAAGAATATTGTCTATTCTAACAGATTAAATGTTTTGTATTCCCATCTCCTTTCTCATTCACCTTCCACCTCCCTTACTCAAACCCTATGTCTTCTTTAAGAAATTTTGGGTGATACATCTCCCTCTAAACTCTATCACTTAGCGGTTTATCCTGAATCAATCTGTTTACATCAGATCGGTAAGTTTGATCAATTATCTTCTTGTTCACTCATTCTTATTGAAATTGGAAGTGGTCATATGTTATGTTGGTTGGTTATATCGATCGATTGATGATTCCTTATTTATTTATTATAAATCCATAATTTTTTCATCTCTTGGAGATCTAACCATGTGTTGGTTGTGGTGAAGTGCATGTGATATTTAAGGTATATGTTGATCTATCTTATTCTCCATACCATTTGATTTTGAGAATATGATTCTAAGCTGTGGGGGTTATTTTTTAGGGCCTCCAATTTATTTTTCTTATGTTCCCTTTCCTTCTAGTGTGTTTATTCCATTTTGGGGGGTGCCGGACCTGAGTTTGAGGTAGGTGGTTTCATCTCTAGACTATATTTGAGGAACCATTAATTATCTTGGTTCTCCTAAATGGTTTTATAAACAAAAAATTAGTATAATAATTGAATTTTTTTATATGTGTGTGTAAATGGTTTTTTGATAAAATATGTTTTTAACCTTGTTTTGAAAAATGAAAGATGGTTTTTAAAGCATTGTGAAATGGGTTTTCAAACCATGTTGTTTTTCAAATATGGTTTTTTGGAACTGTGTTGTGATATTTAACAAACCCTTTGACATGATTTGATAAAAAAGCACATAATATCCTTAGGTACCTAGGTGGAGAGATTAGTATTATTACTTGTCTCTTGACACTAGAGGGGGTTCACTTTATGGGGTGGTCCAATATTTCTAGATCACATATCCATTTGATCTAGAAGCTTGACTTTTACATCATAGGGGGTTCACTCATGGGGTGTTCCTCTCTTCCCAATGTCATGTTGTTCAAGGAAACTTATATAGTGTGTTCTAGTCATGAGTATTATTGGGGTACAATTGACCTAGATTTCCAAACCTATGTTATCATTGGGGGTCTCTGTTGTGATTGGATTGTACTTCTTTGTCTTTGATATGATATTATGCTTGATTTTATATATGTAAATGGATTATTTGAATATTCTTTGAAACTGTGAAATCTGGTTTGTTTTATAACTATGAAAAAGGGGAATTTTTTTACCATGATTTTGATATAAATGTGAAAAATATTTATCATGCTATTTTTTATTTTAAATTGAGAATGTTGGTATTTTTTGGTAGAGACTTATTATGGAAAACCTGGGGGTCTTAATGAGCCTATTTATCTCACACCCTGCACACTCCCTTGGGGGTGTATAGACCTTGTTTTATCTAATATAGAAAATGGAAAGGCACCACAATGTGGCAATGAATTTTATGTCAAGTGATTATGGGTAATTGATGTTGAGATAGTAGGACAGTGCACTTGTGTCATATCTAGTAGCTTTTGGATGTTTTGGTTGTGCTTTTTATATGTTTTTGGACATGTTCTTTAAGTTTTTTCTTGGTACTTTTGGTTGTATCACTGCCATTTCCGCTACTTTGTTTATGAAATAATTATTCTTGATTATTTGTCCCTTTTTTATGTCATGTATCTTGTTTTGGGTTGGGAAAATCATTCCCTATGGTTTTTTTGGTTTCCTGGGTGCTAGTCACTGGCCCTTGAGGATCAAGAATGCCCTTTGGGTCTTACCGCAGTCCGGTTCAGAGCCTAGATGGGTGGGTTGTATAGTTCAAGTCGTGACAACATGAATTCATGCAGGAACAACTAGGTGGGTAGCCTTAAAAAGAATGATGGGCATGCTGAGACTTATCATCTAGCCATTTGTCCCTATATAATACCAAAATGGGATGGAAGGGTTCCCTTCCACATAACTATCTGAACTTGGGACTAGTAATATGATGCATAGAAACAAGAAGGAGATGCAAGAAGGGTGCCATGTAGACATCACCGGGTGGGTGGATTGAAATAGAAATGGGTTTTTTGAACCTATCATATGACCCTCCTCCCACACTATTGATGGAGGGGTGCTTTCCACTGTGAATCAGACCAACATGATGCAATGTTTCAAGACAGGGAGGAGATGCAGCTTTTAGAATGGGATCATGGTGTGTTACTACTAACTAGGGTGGCATGACAAAAGACTGGGGACATGGAATGATGCAGAATGGTCACTCAGGTTCTTTGGGCCATGTATATTCCTTCATCCACTGCTCTATTGGGCCATGTATTGTAATAATATAGACCTAGTGGGTTTTTTTCATCCCTTGTGGGTGAGATAAGGCTTCAGCCATTGGGGTGTCTGGGTGTGAGCATTGTTTGGTTTCTTGTAATCTCTTTTACCTATAGTAATAGTAATAACAATAATATATATATATATAACAAAATTTTAAACAATATTTAAAATAATAATTTTATATTCAGAATTACCATAATTTAAGTAATTCCAAAAATATAACTAAAACTCCCACTCAGGAGGTGCTTTTATAGGGGAAGAGACCCTGAAATTACTTATAGATTTTTTATGTGGGATTCATTTACACTTTTCCAACTTACCAATAACAATATATTATTAATAAAAATATGAAAACAAAAACATATAATTAAAAATACAGCTAATTAAAATAAATTATCATTGATATGAGTAATAAATAAAATTATAAAATAATACAAAGTAATAATAAAATCAATATAATTAATAATATAATTAATAATGAATAATATTATTAATAACTAATAATAAAATTAATAATTAATATTATTATTAATGTGATAAATAATAATAAATAATTAATAATATAATTTGAGAATTAAAAATTAATAACTAATAATATAATTAATTATATAAATAATGATATGGTTAATAATATAATTAACAATTAATTACATAATTGATAATATAATTAATATTTAATAGTTAATATTTAATAATATATTTAATAATTAATAATATTATTAATAATTAGAAATAAAATTAATAATTCAAAATTCAAAATATTGTTAATATAATTAACAAGATAAACATAAAATTAATAACTTAATTAATAATTACTAAATATTAATTAATAATTAATAATTAATAATTAATAATTGAATAAAAAAATTAATAATTAATAATTCAAAATATTATTAATATAATTAAAAATATAAATAATAATTAAAAACATAATTAATATTATGATTAATAATAATTAAAAATACAAGTGGTAATATGTTTATTAATTACTAATTGATAATTATATTATTATTTTATTATTTTTATTATTTGATATATAATTAATGATATAATAACATTATTAGTTATTATTATTAATTATTATTAATTATTAACTACATAATAGGGTTTATGACCCTATATATATAATATGTATAAATAAAGCATCGGGTGAATGGGTTATTCTTTAGGGGCTAAGAATTGTCCTTTTATCCTGTGATTAGGGGGACTTTTTAATTGTACCCCCAATGCAGGATATATAATATAATTATGTTATATTTTCAATATATATGAGTTATATTTTACTTTATATTCGCTTCATATGCGGCTTATATTTATGTTATATGTGTGTTATATAACATCATATTTATGTTTATATGTCTTATATTTACATTATATAATTTTATATGATGTAAATATAATATATATATATATAACATAAATATAAAGTTATATAACGTAAATATAATGCATATCTAACGCATTCATAACACATATGTCTGATGATTTTTCATTTTTCCAAGGATTGGTGGTGTAGAGGAGTTTGGAATCACTCCAGAGGCTAGGGGTTGTCCATTCAACGGGCCACCACACCTTGTTGGAGGGTGTGTTAGTAGAAATTTTGGACTTTGAGTGCCTAGCGTTTGGTCGTGTGGTGTCAGAGTACACCATAATAAGGAAACAACTTTCCAAGATGTTTTAAAGGTTGTTTCAGGTTGGGGTTACTTTTCTGTGAAATAGGCTAGCCAAAATCGCCAGGCCAAGTGGTTTTCATGGGTTTGGATCACTGGGGAATCTCCTATAGGCCATGTCCATAACAACATCACCACACCTCTAGTGAGGGAAAACTCCCAAGGAATTAGAAACACACCCTATTGGATTTCATGTCAGGCTGGAACATTAAAGAACACCATGACTATAGTGGAGTTTGTAGTGAAGGTTGGGCTGGAATTTGAGTGGTTGAAACAGCCATTGTTCTTTGTGAATTTTTATTGGTTCAAAGGGGGAAATTTATACATGGTTATTAGGGGTCTTAAATGAAAATTTAATTCATTATTTCCTCTATTGACAAATCTACACTCCTCCTCTTATGTTCCTTCAATTTCCAGATGCTATGGATGAACCTAAGGCATGGTTGAGTCATTTTATTATGCTAAGGCTCCATTGGTGGAAGTTATTACTTGGTAAGTGTTAGATATACCCCCTTGGTTCCCTTTGATCATCTCCTTTAAGGATTATATCTCAGGTCATGGATAATCGAGCACCCTTGGTTTAAGGTACCTTCCCCTCTTATTTTTCCTTTATTTTATCCTATTGTATGAGTGATCATTGTGGTAATCCCATTGATTTTGAGGATAATATATGATCATAGTTTTTTGGTTTCTTTATGATGATAGGTTTTGGTGAATCTTCCTTCAGTTATTTTTGTGGTTGATCCTCAATACCATTTCTTTCTCAAAGAACATTGAAATTCTAAATTGAGGTAAGCAATTAATTTCTTCTTCTTATTTTATGTGAAATCATAAATTTATCATGATTTATCTCCTAAGGTAATGGTGTAATTAACCATAATAAATATTAAGCTATAATTAATTAATTAATTAGGTTTTGGTTGTAGTGATCACATGTGTTTATTCCATGTTAATGGTTTGCCTCTTGTTTTGCTAAATAGTGTGTTATATATTGTTTATTATATGTATTATCATGTTTTCTATGTTCTAATTGGATAAAAAATGAAAATATGATAATAATTTTTGGTTAAATTCTATAAGAGACATTTTAAATTATTACGATTCTTCTTGTAATCAATGAAACTGGAAGTTTTTCAAGAAGTTTGTTTAAATAATTTCTTATCCATTCATAGTGAATGCATTAGGTTTCATATGGATATAACCTATGATAAATGAATTATTTAATTCAAGATGAAAAATAATTTGTTTTTTAAAAAATATAAATGGGATAAAGAGAGCCTATTTTCAAATGAAGGTGAAATACATTGGTTCTAGGGCCTGGTTTCCCCCATTGACTTTGTTATTTTCTTGTTACCTTGTGTGATTTGTCAATATGTGGATCCTTTTTCTACTTCATGTTGTAATCCTAGGATGGATGTTATATGGTATGAAATGGGTGGGGAGGCTCGGGTTTTTAGCGGAATTTAGCGCCTATAATGGTGGGATGGATGGTGATATCATAGTGGTGTTTGGGATGGTACCGGGATCAATGGAATAGGTTAAATATGGGATTTACTAATGTTTTTTATGTTGGAATCTGGGATGGTTTCTTGAAAATTAATCATTTTTAAATGCTAGATAGTTAGGTTTATTATAACAACATTATTTTCCCCACTGTTTGAAACAGTTGGTTTTTTGGTTGTGCATCTTTGATGGTAGAATAGTATGAGTCCTAGAAACCTAGAATTATTAAAAGTTAATGAATAATTTTACCCATGGGGTTGGTGTGTTGATATAATGTTGTAATAATTATTAATATTTAGGAACCTTGGAATAGGTTGAATTATGAATGGATGGCATGGAAATTTTGTGTACTTGTAGGATACCTAGTACTTAATAATAGTATATTGGTGTTAGAATTATGACAGTTATATTTGAGTCTAAGGATAGGTATTTTCCCATAGTGTGGTTATAAGCTATATTATATTCATTTTTTATGTGATTTCATATGCTACCCCACCCATGTCAGTAGGGTGATGGACACCAGCGGACTCTAGAGGGTGTTTTCCCAAACATTCAAGTTAGTAAAGAACTGATAGCTAACTACCCCCTCTTTCCCCATTCTCTCATCTCGATAGTATTATGTGTTGTTATTCATGATGGTTACCTTTCCCATATATATATGTGTGTGTGTTTGTGTTGAGGGTTTTACTAGATTTTGGTCATTTTCACAAACATATATCTTCAAATATAGTATCTTAAGGATTATTATAGGTATGTTGTGTATGGTTTGTTGTGGATAGAGGTATAATAAATGATGGACGGGATGTTCTAGACCCCAAAATCTACTCAGTTACTATCTAGAGATATGGTTATTGATGAAGAGATGATGTGATGTATGGGGTGAATGATATATTACAGTTTCTTGGGTGTTTTCAGGATGGGTTACTTATTGGAGAGAGATGAATCAGTACGTGTGGTGTTGGGGTGGAGTGAAAAAATAATGGGTAAGTGGTATTGAGGTACATTATTTGATATTATTTTGGATATTGTATGATTAATTGTATGTGATACTTGGTGAGAGATCAATAGTGTGACTGGGAACTTAGCATACATGTTTAGGGGATGAGTTAGTTTTTCTTGTTTATTCACTGAGATTTAGTATGATTTCTTTATATTTTTTCATGAGAGGTTCTAGGTATTATCCTTCTAAGTATACTTATTATGATCAACCTATGTATATATAAACTATTTTTCATGTCCATATGAGCTTGTTAGTAATTGGTCCGGACATTACTAGCTCGTGGTGTTGTTTAAGAGTTGTTTGGGCTTTAAGGTCATTACAAAGGATTATCTTTTGGTTCTTAAAGTTAATTTTTGTGGTTGTTCTATATTTAAAACATTACATGAACGTTTTTAGATATATTTAATTTTTTTATAAGGTGTATTTTTTTGTGGTTTTATCTTATCTATTTTTCCTCAAGTTCTTCTTAAAGGGCAATACCTCCCCCTAGTGTGTATGATATAACATTAGTGTTTTATCCATTCCATTGCCTATTTTAGGTGGGATTCAGGCGTCATTATCTCTATCATTTTTAGCCTAGGAAGGGTACCATCAGGGTGAGGGGGAGTGATATAATGGTATCAGAGTAAAGTTGAGGGATAAGATGGAGTTTAGAGTTAAGCATTGGTGAGGACTGCAAGGGTTGGTAGGAAAATGGTGTTAGTTGATCTTAGTATGTGATGTAAATAAGGGAGAATAGCTAGGAAATTGGTATTTGGGGGCCCCTATGATCTGATTAAAAGTCATTCAAGTTTACTAATCCTACTAAGTGAAGTGATGTTGATTGTGGGGTAGAGACCTAGGAAAGGATCATGCATCATACTTATTTGTTCTTGTGTTTGAAATGTGAAAACCATAGGGTTAGGTTGAACCTTAATTAATTAATATTAAATATTCTATATTTTGGGTTTATTAGTACCTAACCATTTTTTATTTTTAGTTATAGATCTAGGTTGATTTCCTCATTAGGTTCAATCTGAAGAGGTTCAGTAGGATGTGCCAGAAGATCGCAGCAAATTTGAGTTCGATGGTGATGAAACTTGGAGGAGGACACTTCAAGAGTTCCAATACCAGAGTCTATTGAAGTTTGAGTGATCAATTTTAGATTCATTGATAGAGGACTAGTTTTAAGGTTATATATAGCCGTCAGTTTGAAATTTTATTAGAAGGATCACTACGTTTTGTTGGTGGGGATGATGCTTCATGGGGTACCCAGAAAGTGGTGGTTCTTATTCCTTGGGGATTATAAGGAGTCAGTTGTTTCATAATATAAGGTCTGGGATCAGTTTTAAATTGAGTTTCTTTATTTTATTGTAAGGGAATCCAGTCACCAGGATATTCTTACCCTTCAAATGGGGAGTTCAATCATGCGGGAGTTTGGGATCTATTTCTGGAACCTTATTTATATTCTTTGGACCTGCTTTCAAATGAGGAGGCTAGGGTGACATATTTCAAGGAGGATTTTTATCTAGAGATCCAATACCGGGTAACCACATTTATGTTTCCAACATATTTCAAGGTTCTAGTTATATAAGATGTTGTTAAGAGGACTCTGTCAAAAACTAGATCATCATGATAAGGGATTCATCAAGATGATCTATATGGAAAATATGTGGTTCTAGGTTCCTAGTTTCAGAGGTAAAGGATTTTTTAAAAGTGTGGGGTAGGTCTCAGCCCTTTTTATCTCATTTATTTGGGGCTATTGTCTCATAGACCCCTACTAGAGGTTTAGATATCTATTTTTCTTATGAAGTAAATTATCATCAGCAGTGAGAGTGATCGACCTTTCTAAGTAGGTAGTGTGTGACTGTTGTTCCATTTCATGTTTCTTGGTTACAGTAGTTTCATCCAAGATAGAAACAGAATGATTTTCTAGCCTTTTATTAATAGATGAGAGATAAGGAAGGAAGTGGATATCCCCATGATTCTCCTTATCATCAGAGATAAAATTGTGGTTATGGAAGTGTTCTTCATCAAGGTTAGAGAGGTCGTGGAGTAGGCCATCGTCAGTTTCATACTCTAGAGTTTCCAGCACCAAGCGATTTGGACACCGTTTTAGGTACTATTTTCTTGTTTTCTAATTGGTTTCATGATTTGTTTGATTTCAGAGCTATACAATCCTTCATATCACATTCTCTAGCCCATTTTTGGGACTTGAGGTGGAGGGTCTTCTAGTTCCCTTTTCATTGACTACTACAGTTAGAGGTTGAGATTATTTGTATAATGTATGTAGAGATTGTGAGATAGTTTTAGGGAAACACTACTCAAGGTGAGACTTCAAATGTTTGTGAATATATTCATATGACATCATCCTTAGTATGGACTTGTTTTATTCATTGTAGGATATCATAGATTACTTTAATAGATAGAATGTATTCTATTATGATAATAAATATTCAGTCATGTTCATTGGAGATAGGGGACATATAATGGGTTAGAGGCATGTTTTTTCCTTGTACTCCTTGATGAAAATGTTAATGCAAAGATCATCAGAGTTTCAGCTAGTAGTGTTTCCCATAGTTGTGGAAGAGTACCTCTGATGTCTTTCCTAAAGATGTGATGGCATTACCCCCTCAATGAGTGATTGAGTTTGGGATAGATCTATAATCGAGTGGTTCTATGATATCGATGTCACAGTATAGGATGGTTCGTTTTTAGTTTTATGAGTTGTGAATTCATATCGATGATTCATTTCAGTGAGGTTTTGTTTGGATGAGTATTTCACCTTGGGGTGCTCTAATTTTTTTGTAATAAATATTGATGGTAGTCTATGTATGTGAATTGATTATCACCACTTTAACCAGGTGATAGTGAAGAATATATACCATATTCTATGGATTTATGATTTATTTGATTAGCTGAAGGGATCTAGTCTATTGTTAAAGATCAATCTATGATCAGGATATCATCATATATAGGTAAAGGGTGAGGATATTATGAAGACTAGTTCTCGATGTCATTATGTACATTATGAGTTCATTGTAATTTTTTTTTTGTGTGATGAAATTTATATAAATGTTCATGGTATTGATTAATGTAGTTTTATGAGAGTGTATGGACTGGTTTGTGTTGGTTTTCATTGAAAACATCCTTGTGCACTTCCTGTATGAGGAGGTGAATGTAGATCATCTACAGGATGTTTTGGGAGTTCTTTGTCATCAATAGATGTTTATGAATCTAATGAAGTGTAATTTCTGATCTTATTAAGTTTTTTTATTAGTTCATTTCATGTCTCATCGTAGATTAGTTATAGATACTTCAAATATTGAGGCGGAAGTTTCTTGGGAATCCCCCAAGACTGTTGTAGAGGTGTGGATTTTCCTTGATCTTACAGGCTATTATAGGTGTTTTGTACCTGAATTATCTTGGATTGTGACTCCTATAATAGCCTTGACCATAAAGGATTATGAATTCTTATGGATTGTATAGTTTTAAACTACTTTAGAGTATATTAAAGATAATTTTTTCAATACCATAGTTCTTCATTTTCTAGAAGAGTGAGTTCGGTTTGAGGTCTACTGTGACACTTCACATCTTTGCTTGTAAATTTTATTGATGTAGTAGAGGGATGTTATTTCTTATGGTTACAAAATTTATGATTCCATGAAT
This sequence comes from Viscum album, assembly GCA_963277665.1. Taxonomy (NCBI): domain Eukaryota; kingdom Viridiplantae; phylum Streptophyta; class Magnoliopsida; order Santalales; family Viscaceae; genus Viscum; species Viscum album. The sequence continues at coordinate 737,537,000 of OY728122.1, forward strand.
GTAACTACACCACCCATGATCTCAAGTTGGTAGAGATAATGTTTTCCGTAAATTTGTGGTTGAAATTATTCATTAGTGAACATATTGTGGTATTCACATATCATAAGAGCATGAAGTATTTCTTCTCCCAATATGCCCTGAACTTGTGACCGTGATGGTGGATATAATTTTTATAGGATTATGAATTTGAGATTTCCTATACCCTGTGAAATGGTAAATTTGTAGCTAATGTGATAATTAGGAATTCACGTAGTAATTTTTTGCATGAATCTATAAATTCTTGGAGAGTTATGTAGGATCTCTCTATGATGCATCTTAATATTAATGATTTTGTTGGTATAGGATTCCTCTTTCAGATAACTGTGTAGTAAAATTTAGTGCAAAGGGTGTAGCATTCCCAACTGGGAGATTCAAAGTAACAAGTTTCGAGAGATAAAGTTATCTATATTGATGACCTTGATGGATGGTCTGAGGATGATCAACACGAGGTTTTATTTTAAGGGAGGATTTTAATTACTTCAGTGATTCATGAGGTGGTACATTTTGAGTTCCATAACTCATATTTATAGTACAACCTATCATGAAAAAGATCTACCATTATTTTAGAGAACAATTTTGGTGTCTTGTTCTATAGAATTTAGTTGTGGAGTTCGTGTCTAGATGTTTGGTCTGAAAGAAGGTGAAGGTTTAACACCGTGTTACCCATGGTTTTCTCCAGTCATTAGATGTTCTTTAATGGAAGTGGGAGGAAATTTAAATGGAATTCATCACCATTTTACCTAAAGTTCAAGGATACTATTATTATATCTAGGTTATAGTGGAACATTTTACAAAATCAGATCACTTTTTAGTGATAAATGAGTCATGATCATTATAGGTTTTATCAAGGTAGTATCTAGAGGAGGTAGTGAGGCTCCATAGAGTCCTGAGGGAAATAATCTATGATCATGATACTTGTTTTACCTTTAGTGTGTGGAGAGGTCTACAACATTCTTTTGTCTCTTAGTTATGTCTTATCACTACTTTCCATCCATAGATGGATGGTTAGATAGATCCGACCATCAAGACTCTTAGAGACATGTTCTCAACTTATGTATAGAATTTTGGAGGTTTGTGGGTGAGACACCTACCCTTAGTTTATTTTTATTACAATAACAATTTTCACTCCACCATTGGTATGGCACCATTTAAATATTTTTATAGTTTAAATTACCATTCTCAGTTTTGTTGGAATGGGGTTGGAGAGTCAAAAATTATCAGGTCGGAACTAGTATAAAGTATAACAGAGATGGTTTATGTTATTCACAAGAGGATAAGGCAACACATGATCATTATAATAACTATAGGAGGATACATCCAAAGTTTGAAGTGAGAGATCATTTATTCTTAAAGGTGAATCTTATTCAGGTTAAGTAAAGTTTTGTTCATGGGATTAAGCATTCTCCCAATTTTGTTGGGCCTTTTGAGGTGTTGGGTCATATTTAAATCATCATGTATCGAATTTTAATTCCCCCACTAATGCTCTAAATTCATGATGGCTTCTATATATCCTATATTATTCCCTATCTTCATGATGAATCACATGTCATTTATTGGGGTGAGATTGAAATTGATGATGATGCGACAATCAGGGAGTAGTCAATGGATATCTAGGACTTCTAGGAGAAGGTGTTGTCTAAGAGTTTTATTCCATTAGTCTATGTACTTTGACAACATAGCGGCATAGAGGAGAGAACCTGGTAACATGAGTCGCAGATACACACTCAGTATCCAATTTTTTTTTATACAAAGTTCTTATTTTGTAATAATTTTTTAATGTTGACCATTATCAGTCTTATGAGATCGATATTTCTTCCTTAATTCCTTATATGTGTACTTTCTCTTGTTTGATAGGTATCTCCCTTAGTATAGTTTTTTGTGGTTTTTCACCTTGTTTCTCTAAGTGAGATTGTTCTGATCCTATGATTTTGATATTCTTGAGAGGTATCTCATGGAATGGTTTTTCAAAACACCATTTTTCCTTATATTTCTCTAGGTTTTGTTTTAATTCTTGAGGGTGAGAATGTTGTTAAATGTATTTGATGTAAGGGAATGGATCCTTGAAGGACCTTCCTTTTCATTTTACAAGGCTTAAGGGTATTAATTAGGAGTTTAGAATTGTTATGGAATATATGGGTGTTTTTATCCATTCAAAGGGACACCACTCCCAGGTGGAGGGTGTGGTGACAACCATTTTAGGATTTGAGATCCTAGTGGTTGGTCGTGTGGTGTTGGATCATACCATGATGAAGGAAATGACTTTTCAATAGATTTTTAAGGGTGTTTGGGTTCGATTACCTCCTATGTGAAACATACTATCCAAAATGGAAAGTCCAAGACATGGAAATGGGAATTGAGCGTTGGGGAAGCTCTTATAGGCCATGAATAGATAAACCTCACCACACTTGTGGTGGAGGCTATGGTGAGTGGAATCACCCTAGAAATTAGTAACATTCCCTAGTGGATGTCAGGTTGGGATGGAACATTCAAGAACACCACAACCACAGTGGAGGTTGTAGTGATGATCAGTTTAGAATTCAAATATATGAAACTACCACTGTTCTTCATGGATCTTGATCAGTTAAAAGGGGGAAATGTGTATGAGGTTATGAGGGTTTTTTAATGAGATTTTATTTTTTTATTTCCTTTATTAACCAATCCATGCTTCTCCTATGAAGTTCCTTTGATTTAAAAACACTCCAAACAAACCTAGGGTGTGGTTGAGTCATTTTCTCACATTAAGGCTCCATTGGGAGAAGTTATCACTGGGTAAGTGTTATTTATACCCTTTTTCACCATTTTATTGTATTCTTTTAAGATTCTAACTATAATTATGGAGAATCAATCACCCATGGATCAAAGTACCTTCCCCTCTTATTTATCATTATATTTATACTTTTCTCCAAGTGATAATTGTGGATATCCCCTAAATTTTGGGGCTAAAATCTAAGAATATTTTTTTGGTTTCTTGTGGGTGATAGGTTTTAGTGAATATTACTTTAGTTTAAGTGGTGGTTGATCCTCGATTGTCTGTTATTTCTTGAAGAAAATTGAACTTCTAAATTGAGGTAGGGGATTCATTGCTTCTCCTTATTTGATGTGAAATTAAAAAGATATCATGATCCATATCCATATGGTGTAATTAACCTTAATGAATATTAAACTAGAAATAAAAAAAAAGAATTGGGTTTTGGTTGTAGAAATCATATGTGTTTATGTCATTTTAATGGATTTCCACTTGTTTCTCAATATTGTGTGTTATCTATTGTTTACACTATAAATTATCATTTTACTATGTTGGAATAAGATAAAGAACATAAAGAATGGTAATTATTGTTGGATAAATGATAAAGAGGAATGTTAAATTGTTATTGTTCTTCTTGTAATTGATGAAACTAGAATTTATGAATGAAGAATGTATAAATAATTTATTAGGTATTGATAGATGATGTCTTATGTTGTCTGTGGTTGTAAAATCTGATAAATGAATCGGTAAATTCAATATGGTAAACAATTGGTTATTTGAAAAAGATAAATGGGGAAAAGTGAGCCCATTTTCTAATGATATATGAATGCCTTCATCCTAGGTCATAGTTTATCTATTTACTTTGTGGTTTGTTTTCTTCCCTATGTGATTTCTCTAGATGAGGAGTAATTCTATGTAACATGGTGTGAGTTTGGGATGGTTGATGGTTGGAAAGACATTGGTGGGGAGACCCAGGTTTGTATCATTTTTGGCATCTGTGATGGCGTGATGGATGGTGATATGCATATTGTTGTTGATGGTGAAACTGGGATTGATGGAATGGGTTGAAACTAGGTTTTCCTAAATGTTTTTTCTTCTAAAATCTGATATGCTTGTTTGATAATAAATGTTCTTTAAAGATCAGATGACTGAGTTTCTTATTACATCATTCCTTTACCCACTATTTATTTTATCTGTTTGTGCTTGGTTGTGATTCATTTATGGTATCTATGGATGATTTATAGAATACCTGTAATTATGGAATGGAAATTAATAATTTAACTTATGGGGTTGGTGGCTTGACATAATGTTTTAATGATGATAAAAATTGAAGAACCTTGGAAGATGTAGGATTATACCTAGAGGGAATGTAAATTAGTGGGTAATTAACATAAATATGAAATTATTAACATGTAGTGATCTTGGGTTTTTTTTATAATACTTTAAAATATATTAAGGAACATTTTTTGACCCAGGTGCTCAGAATGTATGAGATTATGAGGCTTGGTGATCCCAGAATTGATATTATAAAAATATTAAATATATTAATATCAAGTGCATGCAATTGTTCATAAATAATAGAATATATCTTAAAAAAATACTCAGATTGAAAATATGATACCACGGTTTATTCCAAAACATGGGTTTTCACCTTAGGTGCAACCTAAATTTAGTCGGTACTAGATTTTCGGTTGAGGAAACCATTGGTGGTGTGTTTAATTAGAATAAATAATTAAATTTATTTATTTTATTTTTAAACACCCACAACCTAAAATCCTCTATCTATACCTCCTTATAATAATCCTTCAAGTTTATCTACTTAAATATTGGGATAATTTAGAGGAGTTAAGATGGATTTCATTGCCAGATCGAGATCAGAGGATGACAGTTGATCTGATCAAGGTGGATCAGTAGGTAGAAAATACAGCGGGATCCCATCATCATGGGAGAATTCATTATTCACCAATGATCGATCACATATAGAGATATGGGTCATCAAATACATTTTTATCCCTTGATTAAAAGTGTTAGCATTGATTATTATCTACTAATATTTGTTCTTTTTCATGAGTCATGTTGCCTGTTTGTAGAGACCCAAATCTTGACGTACATGGACGTTACATTACTTTTGTGGAATACTTAATACATAACAAAAACCAACACTCAAGTATCGTAATAGTTTAGTGTCTTTGGAAACTTGGAACAAAATCTTCAAATCATTCTAAAAGATCTTCAATGTCTCCCATAAAGATCTTCCCCTTTAGTTTTCTTACCTAAAACCTTTCTTTAAATCCTGGGGAAAAGAAAACATATAAAGGGTGAGCTCAAATGCTCAGTAAGGGTAAGCATGGAGAAAATAAAACAAATCCTATACATTTTAACTAAAAAAACATGATCATAATGTTTAAACATCAGAATCTTGAGAAATGAAATAAAACATAGCAGTACGTAAGGAATAGATCATAATGGAACATCAATCATGATAAAATATCTTGGATATAAAACTTGTAATTATGGAAAAACATTAAGCAGATGATATTATTCCCATAGTAGCCAAGGAATTGCTGCCAAGACCATCTTAGTGGACAAAGTACCTTATTGAATCGAGTTCACTCCTCGTTCCAGTCCTGTATCACTGAACCGGATTAACTTTTCATTCCATCCATGTCTATATTATGAGATATAAATCTTTAACCAATGCATTAGAGGGAGATATAGGTCCCACCCATCTCATAATTAAATCATTCTTTCGTGTGCCAAAAAATAAACATACATCATTCATAATAACCCAATGAATAAAGTGGGTTTCATAAACATCATCCCATCATAAAATAATCCATATAAAAGAAATGGATATCATTTCATCATAAGAAAAATCAAACCATGTAAATAATAGAGACATTATACTTGAAATATAAACATATAAAATAATGTCCTCTTAGATTGGAAATAGTTTTGATAAAACACTTGAAATGAATTCTTGAGGAAAATATCTTCTCTTCTTCAAAATCATTTTCTTTTCTCAAAATGCCATGAAATTTTAAAATAAAAGGACTTTTGTAGAAAATAATCATGAAATCTTGTAAAGGAATCTTTATGAAAATTAGGTGTTATGAAACTATAAAAATTAGTTCACATCGTATAAGTTAAAAAACATTCTTCTCGTACTTTTGTCAGAAAAGTCAAAAATACCTCGTATGGTAAACAAAAGAAAGATTCCTTACATACCTTGTAGTAAAAGTAAAAAATGGGTAAATAGGAATTTAAGTATACATGAAACCATTTTTAGAAAACAGGTACATGGATGAAAAATATAACCCCAGTAAATACTTATGAATAAACAATCTCGGATAAAAATGAGATTTGAAAGGTTATCCCTTACAAAGATATTTTTGTAAATAAAATATATCACTTATATGTATTCACTATAAGGTCACATAAATAAAGTATAAATACATGATAAGATATAAAAATTCATTTCTCACATAATCAAAGAACGACATAAACAAGAAAGAGAAGATCAACCCAAAGAACGGAAATTGGGTTAAGAAGTTCCCTTACCTCGTGTCCGACTTGACTCGATCGTTCTTTAATCTCCTAAATAATAAACCAAAGTTAATTTATACTTGATTAATAACCTTTTCATGTTTATTATTCCTTTTATATCACTTATTACCATGTTATAAAAATTATGTAACCATTTAAGTTAATAACGTTCTTTTTGTCGATATTTGGTACTTGAGTCAAAAATGGACTTATTATAATTACATGTTGTTCATGTGGTCAAAGGTTAATTATATCCAGAATAATATTCATGATTTATATATCATATATATCATATATATCCAGCATATACATGTATTTATAATAGTACATAACATATGGAGGTAAGAAATGAAATGCACCGGTCATGGAGACGGTAAGTCGTACGTACGCATGAACGCTACTTTCATTTCTATTTATTATTTTAATGGAATTAAAAAATAATTATACATATGTATATTATAATTCCAGTGTAATATCATATATAATGTCATTAACTATATCCTTTATACATCCCACATAAGTCATTAACGAATTACATCACTTTGAGGGGGCGGTAGTCTGCACTTCCTCAAATGACATTATCGTATTTACCCACTATGGAAACCACAAAGGCTTGATATAATTGGGAAGTAAAGAAACATAAGGAAATAATAAACATAATATATATCATATATAAATACATTTCCATCATAATGGCCACCATGAGAGGCAGTAGGATAATATCAAACAATCATCGTTTTGTGAGGCGTTAGTTTTCCATCCACAGAAACATTATGTTCTTCATCCATTAGATGGAGATGTGTGTAATTGTAGTTCAAATAATTCTTATAAAAACATCCTAGTATATTTAGGATACTGTTTTTGTTACAAAATAAAGTATTAAAAAGATTTTAGGGGTTGGAGAAGTTGAATAAAAGAAAACAATTTAAGAGAAACTGTTACCTTTAATTTAGGTAACTTCCTTTGGTTTGAACCAAAAGGACTTCTAGAAGTGACTTCTGCCTAAGGTAAGGCTTATAGAGGGAGGATAGGGATGTATTGAGATTAATTGGTCAGAGTTTGGACGAGCCAAATGGCTTGAGAGGTGTGAGGAATTGGATATAAATGGTCTCCTTTTATAAGGGGGAGGAGGGGCTCTTTTGGAAAGTGTGAAAATATTATTTTATTATAAACTTATCTTCGGTTTAAAAAGGTCAAAAAATATTTAATGATAAAGATAAGATGACTCATGGTCGAAATAAAATCATCCAATCGTAATTGGACATGTTTTGGATCATATTTTAATCATTATAATCTTATTTATTTAAATCATTTATTAATGAGGTAAATACTGAATCATTATTTTGTAATAAATAATTTAATTTATTTAATGTCTAAAAATTATAAAAAAAATACCATCATGTAGTAAATATTTTTATCTTTCTAAATAATATTTATAGTCATAAAGATAATTTATATAACCCTTTATAAAAATAATTACTAAAAGATATTTGTTAATGTCAATTTTGTCTTTACATTAAATTAACTAATCCAAATTGCCATTATTGCTACCAAGTGGCTCAATGGGGTCCCAAAATCGACCCAAGGTTTTCCATGGTCGGCCACTAATCATCCAATAAGGTTAGGACAAGTGTTAATGTAATTTTGAATTATTATAATTTTCTTATAACCTTGAATTACCCTATTTACCTTTAACCGTTGTAAATAAAAGTCAAAGTTACTATTCACCAAAAATTATTTTCATCTTATTGAACCACATTTTAATTCTTTATAACAACCTTGTATGTCGGATTTTTTAAATTCAATTCACATAAGTGGTAAATTTTCATTTAAATGAATGAGTCAGCTTTTTAACTACCACTAAGTGGTTTCACTATTCATCAAAAATTGATGTTTTTCAGAAAAATACCAAAAATTTAGCCTAAGTTATATTTGATATTCCGAATTCAAAAATGATGTCTATTTTTTCAAATTAAAAACATATAAGTGGAATTAATTAATTTTAAAAATAATTCCCGTTATCAAAACAAATAGCGTGTTTTTAAGAAACAATAACTATCAAAAGATCGACACTTGTTTATGTCCAATTTCAAAGTGAAATTAATTTCAATGACCAAAATTGGATTAAATGGTAAAAATATATTCTAATTACACATTAAAACAAATTAAAAAGATAATCTAACCATATAAATTATTGTGATGAAAAAAGTTGTTTTTAATTAAAATATAGTGTGTTTTAACTGTTCATTAAAATATGAAAGTTATCAGAATAATATGAAAAATTTATCCAAATTAAATTTTTATATCCTGATTCCAAGTAAGAATTTTATTTTGTCAAATTGAACTTATAAACATGTCAAAAACTAGATTTAAAGTGGGTACGCCATCAAAAGGCGGTAAAACTGCATTTTTTTAAAAATACTTATTTTACCTGAAAAATTTATTTTGTTCTCATACCATGTTCTAGAAAATATTTAAGATGAATAATAATGTTATAAAATTCAAAATTTAGTTAATAAAATTCATAATGGCTAGTCCATAATAATATTATAATAATGTATCATTGTTTAGTGAAACCTGGTATTGCGTACAACACACGCTATCAAGGAAGGTCGTGATTGTGTGTAATGCAAGCCAAGTCAATGTTACGTGTAGTGAAAGACTACTTTGTTGTTGCATATAAAAAAATCCAACCATATTTCATTTATACATTCAATATATATATATACACTCAATGTTGCGTAGAATGACTACTATCAAACGAACTTGAAATTGTGTGTAACACAATCCAAGAATAGTGTTGCGTATACTGTAAGATAATACGGTATTGCGTATAGCGCAATATAATCTTGGTGTAGTGTACAATAGAAGATATGAAAGAAATTAAAAAGAACATATCTCATAAAATCTCAGGGTGTTACACTATTATATTGTTAATTAAATATTCCTCTCATTATTACACATGTTATCACCCCTAGAAATCCATGATCCATGATAATTGGACAATAATTCTTGTCCAATGATAGATTCACTTTATTCTTTTGTTTTTTTCCTCTTTTTTCATCATGTTCTTCACTGTTGACATAAGGGGTTGCAGTTTGACTTTTCCAATGTGGGTTTGAGCAAGATCGAAACCCCAAATTCATTTTGGTAGCATGAAAAACACATAGATTTATGGTTTATGGACATATTGGGGAAATATATAGGATTTTGATGATAATCCATGGATTCAAGATCTAGAGGGGTGATGGGATCGAGTGGCAGGCGACCGGAGGGCAACGTGTAGTGTCGTAGACTTTAAGGGGATGACAAAATTCTGATTTCCAACCACTAGAGGACTGGAATCAATGGATGGAGTAAAATCACACTATTTTTAGGTGGTCAATGGGTGTGATTCATGGAAAGGAGGCCATATTTGGTGAACGTGTGAAAAACTATGGTTTCTATAGAATACCCAACAACACAGTGTGTACTATAAATAACACGCACCATGTAGTACACCCTAGCTATGGTTATATGGTTTTAGGTGGAGTTAAGGATCACACACCATGTGGTAGGGCCCACACACTATATAAACCTTTTCATGTGGACAATCCATGTGCCAGATAGCACATTCCCAGGACCCCATGTGGGAGGACACACCATGTAATTCGAGAGTACACAAGCTTTGGATGGTGCCTAGACACGGCTAGGTAAACAATTAGGTATATGGGCATAGTCTGATGAACACAGGAATGACTGGGAGCACACAGGTAGGACCCGGGTGGCTGAGAAACAGCATGTGGTCCCCCTTACATGTCATGTATGTGAAATGACCTCCATGCCATGTCCATTGAAGAACGTGGCTAGGAATCAGGGCATGACCACACACCATGTGGTCCCTATACATTTCATGTAACCATATGAGAAACATCTACCTCGCATGTCTCCTTCATCATGACTCGGATTTTGGCCCACCAGTAGCCTATCCTAATTGGTTTTCCACTTAAAACACGATGGTATCCTTCATAGTAGATTTCATGATAAAATGTGGTATGTTTTAAGCATGATTCATATTCAGGTGACGCTTGATGATGGAAGTGATCATATAGGATCATCATAGAGAGTTTTGGGTTGGAACCCCCCCCCCCTATCGTACTAGGGTGTGGGTCCCCCATCGTCCTTGTAATGGTTTTAGTGGAACCCCCTAACAAACTAGGAAGCAGGTCCTCTACCCACTGAGTGGGACCCCCTATGGAACTAGGGTGTGGGTCCTCTGCCTATTGAGTGGAACCCCCTATGGTATTAGGGCACGGGTCCTCTACCCATTGAGTGACTCCCCTCCCCCCCCCCTAATGAATGAGGTCACGTATTCTCTACTGATATCTACTGAGGGAATCCCCATAACGTACTAAGGTGTGGGTCCTCAATACTTTGAGTGGAATCCCCTTATCATACCAGGTCACGGGTCCTCTATACATCTAACTAAGTGGAATTTCCCTAATGTACTAGGGAGAGGGTCGTCTTTCTACTATATATTTCACCCCCACAGGTTGTGGATAAGTGGGAAGGTATAGATCCTCCTCAAGAATTCTTAGGGTAGACACACGAGATGTTGGGAATCAATGATGGACCTTTGGAGCTACAAGCAGACTCATCTTCCTAGGCTAGGTTGGAGATGGAGATTCCCTTTCTCCCTTATCAAGGTTTATTTTGGGAATATATATGTTCATCTATTGGGTTTTGTTTCCCTATTACTTTGGATTTTAAATGAATACTTCTATAATATATTCTATTTATCCCCCTGCAATTTTTGGGGCCTCCTATTGGGTATGTATATAAACACCCCTATATGGGTTTTTCTCACACATTTCATGTCTTATACAGATGACATACAGATCAGTTGTGACTTTGTTAGAGCTTTGGGATACTTTACATATGGTGGTCAGGACTTGGAGATCAGGAGTTGGTCTCTCTCAGTTTTCCTTTATTCTATTTTTTTCTAGTTTGGGACTTAATTTCTGGTTGGGCATGTATTTTTTCCCTTACACTTTAGTTTTATACTGTCATGATATGTTGTTCTATCCTAGAGGTTATTACATGCATGTTTACACTCTAAATGTGTCTGTCTTTATTATTATTAATCTTCACATTGTTTGGAGATGTTTGGGTTCATGTGTATAGGTTCTTAGGAAAATTACTCTCATTTATGTTATTTATTGGGCATGTATTGTCTCAATAATACTCTGTGATTTATGATGATTTTGATGCTCACAAATACCCTTGTTTATTTTCTAATGAATATTGATTGAGTGAGTTTTCGGGAATTTATATTCAGGTTAAAGGAATCTAATGTTGTGGGAATTGATCTAGAAACACTATTTTAAACCCTAAATTCAGTAAATGAATATATATTTTATTATCCCTACATTGTACTAGAAGATTGAAATGCTTTCATATGGTATCAACCCTACGTTACACTAAACAGTTTGTGTTTGGATTGACAACCTTACTTTCATAGTATTGAAAATTCTATGGATAAGTGACCCTATTTTGGAATTTGGTATTAATATTCATTAACCCTACGTTTAGAAATTTTAATTTAGGGTTAATCAATGCTACGTTCAGGATCTTATGATAAAAAGGTGAACGTAAGGATTATCATACCTACACTACTTTTTTCCCCTACATTACTTGAAGATGAAAGTATGTTTAAAGAACTATATGTTGGTATGAACACTACACTACACAATGGAACCCTACGCTACATGAAGGAACCCTACACTGTGTGAAGTAACCCTATGCTATGCAGTTCAACCCTATGTTGTGTTTACAACGGAGAAGTTTTTAAGCCTCATTTTCAATATGAGATTTCTAGAATGATCAAGTTATAATTGAAGACTGATTCAAGGATCGTTATGATTATTTTAAAGGACCATATTCATTAGAGAAAATAATTATGGTTCCTAATGGAGGTTATGACTCCCTTGGTCAGTTGGAATTTGAATTTCTTTGATCAATTAGACTATTCTTTTAGATCTAGAATACTTAATCAAGATATGTGTTCTATATATTTCTTCAGAGTATCTCTTAAAAAATATGGGTGTGATAAGCAATTCACATATGTGACTGCATTATTGAGATTATCTTTTATAGTGATACTACAATGAATGTTCAAATATCTCTTATTTAAAAAAGAGGCTATGATTTGAATGTTCTATATATTTCATCCTTGAGTTACTATTGTTGTTTAGTTTCAACATTATTGAACATCATTTTTCAATAAGGGTCACTTCAGACTATTTCATTCTTGAATATATTCTTTTTTGAAGAATAAGATCCATCATTTGTCAGTTTCTTGATACTACAACTATGAAGATCAACGTGAAACTTTAAAATCAATATCTTTTGATTTATCGGACTTTTAACTGCTCATTCTCAGTTGTGGTGGAGTATCAGCTTCTCGATCTAAGATGTGGATATTCAGTTCCCTATTAAAGAACTATAAGGCTTTGTTTTTAGTCTTATTGTAAAGGTTTCAACTGGATGTACTCAGTTGTGGATTTATGGTCTTGTGATAAGAGGTCCATTCTAGTGAAATTTACCAAGATTGTAGAGAGATTGATTGGTTGAGTAGGCTAGGGTATCTTTGTGCCCTAAAAAACTATAAAAAGTTGTGCTCTTTATTTCTGTTTATCAGTTGTATATTCATTTTACAAAAGTAAACACTAAATATCCATTTAAATAACAGTGGATGTCAAAATCCAAAATTATGAAAGATTTTTTAAAATACACGATTCACCCCCATCTTGTGTTACTTCGTATATTCTGACCTAACAATTAGTATCAGAGGGTAGATTCTGGATAAATCTATAGAAAGATGAAAAGTATAAGGTTTATACAAAGATAGAAATTTCTGATCCTTGATAAGGAATGTCAATGGTATGTGCTCTGTGCTTTAATGGTGAAAATTATGGATGTTGGAAATCACATATGATTATCTATCTAAAAAATCTTGGATTAAAAGTATACAAAAAAATAATTACTTCTTATAAGATTTCTGAGAAACCAGAAACTTGGACTGCTGAAACAGTAGCCAAGTATGGTATCAATTCGAAATTGATGAACGCTATTATTTGTGGTCTTGGACTAAAGTAATTCTATTGTGTATCACAATTTCTAGTTTCCTATAAGATGTGGAAATATATTGTAGTTTCTTATAAAGGAACATAAAATGTTAGACAGATTAGATATGCTACTACTAAGCTAAAGTTTGACACATTTAAAATGTTTAATGGTGAAAGTGTCACACAAATGAATGGAAGGCTTATAGAAATTGGCATCAATATTACAGCCTTAGGTGAACCCATCAAAAAATATGATCAAGCTTTGATAGTACTCAGAGTACTACCTTCAAAATGGAATGACATATCTATTTCTATTTGCCAATAATCACCTATCAAATACCTAACAATGAAAGAACTAATTGGGATAATGATGATGTATGAAGTAGAAATATAGGTTAAAGATGAAGATAATAATATTATAGTGAAGAAGTAAAATACTGCTTTGAAAGTGACATCTCAAAATCATAGCAAAAAAACAAATCAATAAGACAAATTAGAGAAGAATTTAGATTTCTCAGATTCTGAAATAGAACTGGCTCAGCTTTCTAGAAAGTTTAGAAAAATTTACAAGAAGAAAATAAGCTTCATAAAATCCTTCAGAAAGGGTAATAAAGAACCAAGAGAATTTCTATGCTATAAATGCAATAAATTGGGTCATATTAGACCTAATTGTCCTCAGCTGAAATATGAAAGAGAACGTCCATAAAAGAGATATTAAAAGAATGATGATTTTGAACCTAAAGGAAAAAAAGAGCAATGAAATATACATGGAGTTTATCTAAAGACTCCAAAAACTCTTCAAAATATGATTTATAAAAAGAGTAAACAAATCTAAAATCCAACATGTGCTTTATGGTAGAAGAGGAAAAGGTTCAAACTGAAGGACCCCAGAACACCCTAAGAGGGGAGGGGTGAATCAGGGTGTCAAATATTTATTTTAAATTGATGTATCTTGTTCGCAAATTGGTAGGAACCTATCAAAATTGTTGGAAGAGGAAGTGCAGAAAAAAAACATTCATATGCAAAGCAATGACACAGTAATTTTACTTGGTTCACCACTAAGGGATACATCAAAGAATCATATACCAACAGTGTTTCATTCATACCAAAAACTACTAATCTTCACAAGTTGTGGATTATAAGAGTTTAGCATAGTCACTATGTGCTAGGCACACTGCCTTTACAATGTTTTAGGGAAAACACACTACATCCCTCAGATCATTTCTGCTGACTCAACATTGCTCACTATGTTGGAAGAATCTTCTCTCAGTTTATCAACTTGAAAGTCGCTTCAATGGTTTAGCATTAAATCTTGCATCCTCGACTATAAATAGATGCTCTGTTGAAGTCTCGTTATCACTCATAAATGTAATTTACTTTCACACACACTGATAGGTTGTGGTAATCAATTTCACAAACATATTTGGTCTATTTTCAGGATTCCTTGTGTGTTCCACGTACCACTTTACCTCCTCCGCATACTGAGTAGAAGGTGTAGTCTGTGGATCACCTCCTCTACGTACCACTACTATTTTGGCATACCATCCAGCCCCACTATGTAATTCCATGCTCTATCGTGTATTTCCCTACTCCATATAATGCCTCTGCAAACCGCCTTCCATAAACAGACCCTGCTTTGTGAACTGCCTCTACTGTCGTGTACTGCAGGAGCTTCCTCTGCAAACTGCGCTCTCCTTCGCGAACTGTTTTCCTTACATGGATTATTCTCTCCACGTATTATCTTCTCCTCTACAAACCAATTTGGACTTCACTGGATTTCTTCCAAAATTTTTAATCTCTACTTTATCCCCTTAACGAAGGAGATTATTGTTCCTTATATTGGCACAAATGGATCTAAAAATCTGTTAAACCAAGATTTACCAAATCTTTTATTTTGATACAGCCTCCAAAATGTACCGCTCTTGTCCCATGAATCGCATCAATCCTATGAACCTCCATCCTTCTGTGTACCACACATCTATGACTGCATACCTTCATTGAAAACTGATTTTGGTTCCGCGAATGGCACTATGTACTGTTCCTGCTTCCTAGTACCTGGCCGCGAACCATTCCTGAAACATGGTACGTGTTCCAAGTTCTGAGGTATGTGGTCCCTTTATTTTGTCAATTTTCTTTTCCGTTTCACATATTGTTCACTCCTACAAGAAAAAAACTCTTAAAAACATCAAACTCCCAATTTTGAGGCCCAAAAAATTACAAACACTATGAAACAATGACACCTTCAATATTGATTTCAACCACAATTGTAAGACCAAATTCCTTGCAAACTCCATATTCATCCGTGTGTATATTGACAAAAAACACAAACCATACTCCATTATAAACAACAAACATCCTTGGTTCCAACAATCACCCTCTTTTGGTTTGTGGTAAATCTCCAGATAAATTCACTAAAGCATTAGCCACGTTCAAAAACTGAAACATCAAGAAACAATTCAGCCAAAATTCTAATTCTACGTGAGAATTTCTCAGTGTAGAAAACAAGATATAGGACATGAATTGAGTTATCATGTTATTATTTACTTCCCCATAGTTTCATTTCTAGCATTTTCTATTCTCCAACTTTCCTGTATCCATAAAAAACACAATTCACTCTCTTCCTTTTCTTGGTGAATTTATCTATTTTCCCCCATTGGAAATAAACCCAAAGAACTGAATATTGATTTTTAGAGCCCAAACACATGCCCCTCTGGATCGTATCTCCCCTCTAAACCTTTATAACTTCTACAAACAAATTAAAGTTGTTAAAAGAACTAGGTAGAGGGAAGTTTTGTGACCTCTTTATGCAGTAGGAGGTGGTTGAACACCGAGGTTCAACCAATGTTTCTCAAACACAACCACTACTAGTAGCTTGGTCGTAATATCAGCCACTTTCTCATCAATTCCCACATGATTTATTTTAATCATACCAAGTTCAACTTTCTCCTTGATGAAGTGATATTTGATTTCAATATATTTCATACAAGAATGCTGAATAGGATTCTTTGTAAGATCTATTGCACTCTTGTTATCATAGTAAATCAAGATTGGTTGTTTCCCCTCATCACCAATGTCAGTCAGTTGCTGCATCATCAAAAGTATCTAAGTGCAAGCTTTTTTTGCTGAGATATATTCAGCTTCATCAGTACTAATATAAGTACTTTCATGTTTCTTTCTCATCCATCCAACACATTTCTTCTCAACATAGAATGGTCCACTACTGGTGGACATTCTATCCATTACATCTCTAGCCTAGTCAGCATCAAAAAAAGTGGATAGTTGACTATCTCTTCCTATAGAAAAGTATAGCCCATAATTATGTGTACCATGAATGTATCGCATGATTATTTTCACTACCACCATATGTTCTTCCTTAAAATTACTCTAAAAGTGGTCTGCAAGGAAAGTTGCAAAGACAATATATGGTCGTGTCTCTACCAGTTACATTAGGTTTCCAATGATTCTTTTGTACATGGTGGGATCCACAAAAGTCCCTTCCTCATACTTCCTGATCTTTGTTCCAACCACAATAAGAGTCAACATTGGTTTGGAATTATGCATATCAAATTTCTTTAGCAGATCTCTTTCATACTTTTCCTGAGAAATGAAAGTGTAATATTTTTTCTGAATCACCTACAACCCTAAAAAGTATTTGAGTTCACAAATCATGGACATTTCAAATTCTGATTTCATGTGGTTGTAAAATTTATCCACTAATCCCTGCCTACTTCCACTAAAAATAATATCATCCATATATAATAATACCATGAACTGATCCTTTTGAGAATTATTCACATAGAGATTGTGATCTACTCCTCCTCTTTTAAACTCAATCTTTCTCAGAAAAGATTCTAACTGAGAGTACCACTCCCATGGTGTCTGTTTAAAGTCATAGATAGATTTATTTAATTTTTTAAAGTTCATTTCATCATTTCCAAGCAAGAACCCAACGGGTTGTTCAATGTATACTTCTTATTACAATATTCCATTTAATAATTCTATCTTGACATCCATTTGATACACTTTATAACCTATTTAGATTCCAATGGAAAGAAAAAGCCTGATTGGATTCAATCTTTCTACTTTATAAAATTTGTCCTCAACATCAATGCCTTCAATTTTTGAATATATTTTACAAACAAAACATGACTTATTTCTGATCACATTTCCATGATTGTCAAATTTGTTCTTGAAAATCCACTTCATAGAAATCACATTGTGACTTTTGGGTATTTTGACAAGATCCCAAGCCTGTTTTTTGTCAATCCGATCTAACTCTTCATTCATTTCTTTTGCCCATGACTCATCCTTTTTAGCCTCTTCAAATGAGGATGGTTCTATGACTAATAGAAATACATATTGAGCATTATTCCTTATTCCCCTTGTCTGTGTAGGTGCATTATGATCCCCGATATTGTTGGAATAATCAATCTATGCTCTTAGATTTCTCCTTTGGGGTTTTACTAGATTCTCTCCAGCTATGGATTCCTCTTCTGATTATTCTTATAAGTCAGCATCATGATATGACTCCTGAGAATTTTGTATACCTTCCTCTACCTGTGTATTATAATTTTTTCTATGTTCACATTTTTCCTCATCTCCTATCATATCATCATAAGAATTACTTGAAACATTTGTGTTTTTTTCTTCAATGATCTTTACATCACTGCTTTCCACAATTCTTCCCAAGAACTTATTGAAACACTTGTAAGATTTGCTATTCATTGAGTATACAATAAATATTCCTTCGTCTACATTGTTGTCATACTTCCCTTGATTGCCCTATTTGTTTCAGATGAAACATTTTTTTTCAAAAAGATGAAAATATTTCAAATAGGGCTTCCTTCCATGCCACAATTCATATAGTGTCTTTGTATCACCTAAATATAGATCTGTTTGGTTTTGAATATACATTGCAGCTTGAACTACCTCTTTCTAGTAATGTCAAGGAATACGACTCTCGATTAGCATAGTTCTGAACATATTGTTTACCTATCGATTCTTATTCCTAACAACTCCATTTTGATGTTGAGTTATCACAACAGCCACCTAATGTTGTATCCCATGCTTCTCTAGGTAATTTTCAAATTCAATGGATGTGTATTCCTCTCTATTGTCAGATCACAGGACTTTTATATTCCACCCACTATCATTATCAATGATTCATCGATAGGTTTTCATGCAATCAAGAACTTGTCGCTTCCTATGTATAATGATCACACATTCCATTATACTGTAATCATATATTAAAAGAACAAAGTACCTTTCTCAATGTGTTTCGGAAACATTTATCAGCCCACATGTGTTTTTATAGATGAGGTTAATGATATTATATGCTCTTTTCTTCTTTGGCTGGTAGATACTACACACCATCTTCCATCGCATGCAAGCATCACAGTTCTTTTCTCACTCACACTTCAGATTAGGGATATCCATGAATATATTTGTCTTAGATATCCTTTCCATGTCCTTCTGATTGATGATTCCTAATCTCTGATACCACAATATTTTTTCCTCTTCTACTGTTAGGTATCAAATGTTCTCTTTACTGTCAACCTGATATAAGTTTTCATCTATTCTACAGCCTTTCATGAGAGAATTCTTGGACTTTACTCTTATAGTAGATTCATTATGATTGAATTTTACAATAAGACCTGATTCACAGAGTTGAATCACACTAAGAATATTGTGATGTAGTCTGTCCACATAAAGGACTTTAGTTTTCTTCAGCTCTCCATTAGCTAGCTTAGTACTTCAACTGCCTTTTATTTTCAAAGTACTATAGTTACCGAACATCTCTATTCTATCAACATTTTTCTTGAAATTCATTAATAGGGTTTCATTACCCATCATATTGGATGAACATCCACTATCAAGAATCCAGGTGATGTTTTTCTTTGTAGCTTTGATGGATACTTCTCCAAGATTGAATTTTTCAATTTTCCTCTTTTATTTTCATGAGATATTGGGTTGATTGTAGGACACTGATGGCCTTTCAATTCTCTCTTCCTTGTACATTGGTTCTTAATATTAAAATTCTTCTTATAGAGGAGAAAAATTGTTTGAAACAGCCACACTGTTTGGTTTTTAGGTATTAACCTATCTCCGAGAGTTGTGAAAATTTACCTTGTCCTTCATCTTCCTGCAATGTATAGATTTATGTCCAAAGTTAGAACAATGAAAATTGTATCCATATAAACTATTTCTTCTATAAGATGTAGGATATGAATTTGTTCTCCTTCATTGAAATCCTTGCTCCTCCCCATTTAGATATCACCTTGCCTCTTTGCAATATGACATGGTATGACCCATATATCCACAAAACTGACACTTCATTAGAGGAAATTTCTTCTCACTTATATTTACCCTCATGATTTTTTCTTGTGAAAAATAGTTTAACTAACTTTAAATTCTAAAAGATTGAGTAGAATCTACAGTTCTCCTTTCATTTTGTTTTAAGAGTCTCCTTTTCAGCACTTTTGGTGGATTCTCAACATGATCAACTTTCATCTGGCCTTTATTATGGTTCACTTTATCTATTGAATTTGATGTTTCAGCATCACAACTGATTCCACTATTTCCCTTTCAAGTGGTTCTTTGATTAATCAAAATCTTTTCAACTCCACAAGTACCACACTTAGCTCTTTCTAGCGACTCAGCATCTGAGAATTTCCTGAATTGTATTTTATTATTTACTTCTTTTTAATTCGATCTACTCTCAAGTTTACTCCTAAGAGTAACAAATTATTCTTCGAGTCCCTCAATGGTATTTTAATTCTCCTCCAGTTTCTAGGTAAGTTCATTGAAGACCTTTTCCTGTTATTCAATTCTGATTTTTAGTTCCACTACATCATCAGTTCTTTCAAGGATTGATGATTGTACCTTCACAGGTTCTTCTAGTTAGTCAATTTAATCTTCTAGCTGGTCAAAATATTCTAATGATTCTTCCACCATTTCATTACACTTATTTCATCTCTTAAATTTATTCTCAAGATTACCAAAATCATCCTTAATTTGAAACTTTGGATTGAAATTAGTAGTCATCTGATTTTCTTTATCTTTATCTATCAATGGTTCTAACTTTTCAATGGTATCCATCATGGAGGCATGGTTTCCAATCTTAAATTCTAGTTCTTCTTCCTCAAATAATTCATTATAATCATCTTTCTCTTCATAGAAAAAACTCTTTTTTGTACTTTATTTCCAGTTTTGAAGTCTCCCTTTTTGAAAAACCTTTTATAAGGCTTCTCAATGTTTTTAACTTCACTCTCTTTATCATTGATCTTTATTGAGCATTGAGAGGCAATGTTCCCAACTCTACCACAATAAAAATAGGATAGAGGTAACTTACCTTAAATTTACCTTTTACCTTCTTGAGATTCTTAGAAATGAGAGAGAGAATTTATTTTCCCTCATCATCCTCATCACCACTATCTACAGAAATTTTTAGTATATCTATGGCTTTGAATTCCATTTCCTTGCTTAAAAGATTTGTAGTGACTTCTGTTTTGATTTTGATCTCATATGCTACTAGGATACTTATCATATCATCCATAGAAATTTTGGAAATATCTCTCTTCTTAAGGGATGACACCTTCACATTGTAAAGGGGTGGAGGTCTTCTTAATATTTTATTTACAATATAAATTTCTTTGATTTCTTCACCCAGACCTCAACTTGATCCTACCACTTCTGTAATTTGATTGAAGAAGGAATCCAAATTCTCATCAGGATATGTTTCATATTTTCAAGCCTATTGTGAAGAACTTTTAGTTTTTCTTCCTTCACTATACTATCTCCTGCATAAATATTTTCAAGTTTTTTCCACATATATTTTTGGAGGTTAAACTCATCACTTTTAGATATATCTTATCATAAAGAGTCATGGTGAGAGCATTCTATGCTTTAGCATCTACATCAATAATTTTCTTATCTGTATTAGATAAAGAAATTCATGTTAGATCAGTAACTTTTATTCCATTCACATTAGAAAAGAGGACTTCCATTCAAAGAGATCTTAGATGAGATCTCATTCTATTATTCCAGATCTAAAAATTACTTCCATCGAAGAGGGGGACTCCCCGGACATTGGATGGATTCTCCATGATGGCAAAGGATATATCTAACACTATCAACCTTTATGCCCCTGATACCACTTGTAGGACCCCGAAACACTCTGAGAGGGGAGGGGTGATTCAGGGTGTCAAATGTTTCTTTTAAACTAATGGATATTTTTCCCATATTGGTAGGAACCTATTAAACCTGTCTGAAGTGGAAGTGCAGAAAACAAAAAAACACATGCAAAGAAATGACACATTAATTTTACTTGGTTC
This sequence comes from Viscum album, assembly GCA_963277665.1. NCBI lineage: Eukaryota > Viridiplantae > Streptophyta > Magnoliopsida > Santalales > Viscaceae > Viscum > Viscum album. The sequence continues at coordinate 737,558,770 of OY728122.1, forward strand.
ACCACTAAGGGATATGTCCAAGGGTCATACGAAAATAGTGTATCGGACATACCAAAACCCACTAATCTTCATAAATTGTGGATTAAAAGAGTTTATCATAGTCACTTTGTGCCAGGCACACTACCTTTACAAGGTTTTATGGAAAGCACACTATGTCCCTTGGATCACATTCGCTGACTCCCCCTTGATCACTACGTTGGAAAAATATTCACTCAATTTATCGACTTGAAGGTTGCTTCAATAGTTTAGTATTAAATCTTGCATCCACAAATGTAATTTGATGCTCTATTGAAGTATTGTTATCATCCACAAATGTAATTTACTTTCCCACACACAAATAGGTTATGTTAATTAATTTCACAAACTCATTTGGTCTATTTTCAGGCTTCCTTGGGTGTTCCGTGTACCACTTTACCTCCTCTCCATACTAAGTAGTGGGTATGATTCGTAGCTCACCTAATCCATATACCACTACTATTTTCACATACCATCCATCCCCACTGCGTACTGCCCTGCTCTGTCGCATACTACCCTGTTCCATGTACCGCCTCTACAAACCACCTTCAATAAATAGACCCTACTTTGAGAACTTCCTCTTCTCCACCTACAACCTAGATTTCTCCACGTACTTCCTTGCTCCGCCACGTACTGCAAGATATTCCTCTGCAAACTACACTCCCTTTTGTGAACTATTTTCCTTACATGGATCATTCTCTCTGTGTACCGTCTTCTCCTCTTTGAACTACTTTAGACTTCATCAGATTATTCCTGAATTTTTAATATATACTACATCCCCTAAATAAATGGGATTACTACTCCTTATATAGGCACAAATAGATCTGAAAATATGTTAAACCAAGATTTACTAAATCTTTGATTTTGGTACTGGATCCACCGCATACCACTCCTATCCTGTGAACCATAGAAATCTAAAAAACATCCATCCTTCTACTTACCACATGTCTCCATCCTCAAAACCTTTCCACGAACCTATTTCAGTTCCTCAAACCACTCCGCATATCGTTCCCACTCCCTGGTACACTGTCGCCAACCATTATTGTAACATGGTATGTGATTCATGTTCCTAGGTATGTGGTTCCCTTAATTTTCCAAAACAAAATTCCATTTCACATACCGTTCACTCCTACATGAAAAAAATTATTTTTCCAACATCAAACTTCTGATTTTAAGGCCCAAAAAAATTTCAAACATTGGAAAATAATGACACCTTCAATACTACATTTTGCCTCAATTTTAAGACCATATTACTTGAAAACTCTCTAGTAATCCATGCACATATTGACAACAAACACAAACTAGACTCTATTATAAACATAAAACAACCTTGGTTCTAATACAAACTTGTTACTATTTTGATTTTGATTTTGGAAGTTGCTCAAAAGACAAAATAGAATCCTATTTCTCAATGTTAGAATAAAAATATGATTCTTTGTTAAAGAAGCATACGTCATTGAAAAAAAATTATAATTATTTTTTTGGTTAAAGTGATACCATGCTAAAACAACATCAAGACTTATTTGAAAAAATCAATTCCTCTGGATCAAATAGTATCAATCATGAAAAGAAAATCAAGGAATTACAGGATGAAGTGGAATCCGAAAAAAGTGCTTCTCTTGTTTTTATAAGAGAAAATATCTCAAATGATATTCTTGGAAATAATTTCATTAAAAGGAAAATATTTGTAATAGTAAGTAATGGAGATAACTCAAAATTGTATAAAAATTATTTTATTCCCAATTCTAAAAATGCTATTTGTTATCATTTTGGAAAAAAGGTCATGTCACTAATAATTTCTATTTAAAAAATTCTCAAATTAATGGTATTAAAATATATTTTATTTATAAAATTTTGTCTAAATATAGTGATGTAAATTATGGAAAAATAAACCAGATCTTGATTCACAAATCATTGCTCGCTAACACAGCAGGTCCCAAGAAGATATGGGTACAAAAACAAACATTTGTTTAATTAATTTTTCAAGAAACAGGTCATAGAAAAATAAAATACATAAGGTATATGGATAGTGGTTGTTCTAGGATTATGATTATATACTCAAAAAACTTTCACAAGTTGACTCAAATGAATGGAGGACTATTCACTTTTAGTGACAATGCGAAAGGAAAAAGTTGGAGTTGGAACTGTTGGAGATCCAAATACTATCTCAATCAATAAAAGTATTGTATGTGCAAGGGATAAATCACAATATGATAATTATTTTTCAAATTTGTGATGATGGTTTTTATATTGATTTTTTAAAAAATTCCTACTTTGTTTTTAAGGATAAGTTTCTTAAATTTAGATCACCTAGATCTGATAATTTTTATACTTTGGAATTAAATTCCCTATGTGAACAAAAAGTGAATTGTTTAACTGCTAAGACAAATAAATCACATATTTAGTATAGAAGAATTGGACATGGTAATATATATGGTTTACATAAATTATCTAAGAAATAGTTAGTTTCTAATTTTCCAAGTCTTAAGTTTGATAATGACAGATTCTATGATATTTTCTAAATTGGAAAGCAACACAAATATTCTTTCAAATATATTAATAAAATTTCTACATCTAATCCTTTAGAACATATCCATGTGGATTTTTTTAACCATTAAGATTATAAATTTGTGTTGGTAAATTATATTTCTATGTTTTAGTAGATGATTATTCTAGATTTACTTGGGTTTATTTTCTAAAACTCAAAAGTTAAGTACTCTATATTTTTGAAAGTTTTTGTAAAATTGTTCAAAATGAAAAAGGTTTAAAAATAATTTCATTGAGAAAACCGTCATGCAGACAGTTGGCAGGAAGTAGGGTACGTTGGGTGCGTCACGAGTGACATGTTGTTAATGGATAAGTCGAGGAAGGATTTGTCCCTTCCATTTATGGAAGTTGATATCTCGGCCCTTTGAATGAAATAGAACTGTCGCATTAAATTCCATGGCCATGGTGTAAACGACGAGTTTAATTCATGTAGTCAAAGAATGATGGATCAAGCATATAGATTTATGACACTTCCATGAAACCTGCTTGATGAGATATTGAGACAAAGGGATTAAATTACACAGTAAGCATTCGTATGAGGTGATATGTCATTGCGGCGTTAACTTCTTTCTCTTGGGTTCCTTGACCCGTTGCTAGACAGTAATCTTGGACTTTAGGCAAGACTGCCTAATGCCAACGAGAAAGAGGCCTAGAGGGTCACACACTAAGTGTATCCAAGTATCTCAAGCTGAATAAACATTATTCCCGTACATGGTTTAATAATTATTCAAGGAAGCCTAAGTTGTTTTTAATGATGAAGGAAAAATAAAATAAAACAAGTACACGTCGTGTATTAGTATTACACGTCGTGTAGTTTTATTTTGGAAAGGAAATGAATAAATAAAAACAAGATATACACACCGTGTACATTTAATGTACACGCCGTGTAGTTTTCAATGAAAAAACAAGTACACGCCATGTATTTATTATTACACGCCGTGTAGTTTTTCCAGTCGGGATTTTGAGGATATAATATTGTTTTAAATGATATTTATTATAATCAGCATGGGCGAATGTCAAGGAATTATTTATTCGACATGGGGGTTTTAAATAAAGAGTCAATGAAATAAATAAAACGTGTAATGCGTTTATTTATTGTCATAACTCTATAACCCCACACACCTGATTATAAATATCCTCACAACCCCAACTCTTTTTCCTACACACAAGAGAATCGTTGTGCACAACATCTCTGGAGAATTCTTTCAAGGCCGAAAGAACCTCTTCCTCCAAGAACGCTCTCAAGACCGAGAGAGATCCTCTTCCATCGGATCAAGACAATCTAAGGCGGACAACGCAAGCAAAGGCTTCTCCACGCTAGCACCTGGAGAATCCTTTGGCGACATCCAGAGATACGAGGTACATGTGTGGATCACCGCTAGAGGGAGTCTACACTTGGCTTCTGCGACGCAACGATGGATCACATCGACAACGTGATCAAGAACATCAACGAAGAAAGAACACCCAAAAGGTATTTGTTTATAATTAATTAAATTAATTATAATCAACATGTAACAATCCTTGTTTGTGATTTCGGGACAAACCTTCTTCTTTGTCTTTTTCTGTGATTCGATTCGTGGAGACTGGCATTTATCGTCGTATTGATCCCAGATTGATCATTTCTAATGAAAAAAAGCCAAGTGGGCACATCCACCCATGCGCTTCCGTTGTGCCTGGAACCTTCAAATGGTATCAGAGCGAGGTTACAACATTGATTATAGTTATTTAATTTTCGTTGATAATTTACACATTCATATTTGATTTTATTCGAAATAAATCGTTCTATAAATTTGAATTAACGAGATATATTCTTCCTCCTTAGTTTCTCGATTCATATCATAGAAACGACCTTTTAATTTTAATTTTGATTAAAATAAAAATGAGGAACTCATCCGGAGGAGCCGCTCTTTCTGTCTGTACAACACGGGATTACACGGCGTGTAATTAAAACTACACGTCGTGTACTTAGGTTCAACGAACCAGCACTGGTCCGCCAAACCACGCCATGTGAATTGATTATGCCTAAGTTTTAATCACGCCATGTTGACCAGAATAGAACGGCGTGTGTAAACTGGAATACACGGTGTGTATGTTGTAACAACACGTCGTGTAGTCTGTTCTGACCCAGGTGAAACCATGTACAAAGATAAGCCGCGTACACGGGATCGCCAGGCCGGTTACCACGTAACAAGGAAGTACACGCTGTGTATGATTCATCTACACGCCGTGTACTCTAAAATTTCCAAAGTACAGAAAACACGCCAAAGCCCCGGCGTGTACTTTGGATAAAGGGTGAAAAGAAAAATACACGTCGTGTAATTATAAACTACACGCCGTGTAATTTCCAGAAATGGAATTTCACCAGGTTTCCTCCAATGTACAAAGACCCGTACAAGGAATATGGATGAGAAGAATCTCAAGGAAATTCATAAAGGAATTTAAGATAAAGAATTTATTGATTATAAGATCATAATTAATTGAATTCGAGCGCATCTTATCTTAAATAAAAAAACGATTAAAAGAATTTGAATTCTAAATATGCGTAAATGTCGTTGCATACTATGGATGATCATGAGATAGACCAAAGACCCTTTGTATGTGTATGGTTTCATTTAAATTTATTTAATTTAAATTTGTTGGCCTGCGAGCCTTCTTCCAATAAAATGTAGGGCATGCGTGCCCATGGTTTCTTTAATGTAAACCCATGTAATGGAGGATCTCCCAAGCCAGAGGAGATGGTTCAAATCCCGAAGCCAAGGCGAAACTGACACAAGAAGATTCAAAGGTGGACAGGTGGGAGCTGCAAAACACGAACCATCAGGTTCAAGGTGTTTTCCCTAGGTCAGGGTTAGCTTATCAAAACCGCTAGATAAGCTAACCAAATAGAAGCTCATGATCATGCCGTCTTATTTTATTTCTGTCTGATTTCATGGTTTATTTATTATGCATGTGTTGTCGCGATCACATAATTAATAAAATGAACAATCATGCAAAGAAGGAATAAAATAAAAACCGGTCTATGCGTAAACATTATTGGAACATGGTTAATCACTTAAGCAAGCATCACTTAATATTATCAAGAATGTGATAATGAAAAGATACGCATAAAGAATAAAATCCCTCAAATACCATATTAAGTCAGACCAAGCCTTCTGTTACTTGATTAAGGGAAAGACTCAATAAAACTATGTGTTTGACCAACCCTTGTTGGGACACTTACTTTTATAAAGGAAGCCCTTATGAAAGGTTTCGGGTTGACTTAACCATATTACATCAAGAGAAGTAGCCCTTGCTAGACATGATGTAATATTGGAGGCAAGAGTTGAGGAAATCCAAGTCAGGATTTCAGGATTGGGGAGTCCACTCAAAAGATCAAGGAACTGTAAGCTCACAGTTGGCAAAGACCCGCCTACCTAAATACCTTCAAATAGCTTGACCAACCCTTGTTGGGGTTATGCGAAGGGAAATATGGATCATTGCCACTAGAATGTCAAAGCAACTGGACATTCCGAGTTCAATGGTGAGGGACATTGGGACTTGATAAAATAGTGGGAGACTTAATAAAATTTATTATTTCTCATAAAATGTAATCAAGAAAGTACTGATGAATCTTCTCTTTTAAATTGTAGAATCAATATGACAAACACATCAACCACATTTTCTCTGCGATCAATTCTGGATAAAGACAACATCCTCACCGGCAGTAACTTTCAGGAATGGTTTAGGTGCCTTCGGGTTATCCTACACCACGAATGGAAGTTTTACATGCTGGAGTCCTCACTTCCTGATTCTCCTGCCCCAGGGGAAAGTGATGAAGATTTCCTAGTCTATGATCAACATTTGAACGATGCTCTCGACGTTCAAAGTTTGATGTTGTCATCTATTTCTAGTGAGCTCATGAAGTCTCATGAAGACATGGATGCCTACAGCATGCTCAAGCACCTCTGTGGTTTATACCAGGAGAGATCAAGACAGTAAAGGTTTGAGATCTCCAAGGCTCTGTTTCAGAGAAAGCTTGGAGAGGGTTCCCCAGCTGGGCCTCATGTAGTCAAGCTCATTGGCTACATTGAGCGCTTGGAGGTTATAGGGTTTAAACTCCCTGAAGAACTGGGTATCGATCTCATTCTCGCATCACTCCCCCAGAGCTTCTCAAACGTTGTTGTTAATTTCAACATGAACAATATTAAGAAGTCTCTATCTGATCTTCTTATCCTTATTTTCCAAGTGGACAATGACATGAAGCGTGAAAAGCCTTCTGTCTTTATGGTGAATAAAAGTAAAGGGAAGGCGAAGAGCTTTAAGCCCAAATCTTCTTCAAGGCCTTCCAAGAAAAGGAAGATCAAAGGGGAGGCAAAGGAATAGGATGTTGTTTGTTTCGCATGTGGTAAGAAGGGCCACTGGAAGAAAAACTGCACCCAGCCAAGGAAGCAAGGGGAAGCTTCAGGTGCGTTTGTTATCGAATGCAATCTATATGTTTCTACTAATTAGGTATTAGATATTGCTTGTGGTGCTCACATCTGTATCCAAATATAGGAACCAAGTAGATTCCGGAAGATTGATCGAGGGGAGATAGATCTACGAGCAGCCAACGGAGCCAGACTTGTTGTTGTAGCTGTCGGGGACTACCACCTCACATTGCCTACCAGGATGGTCTTGGTTTTGAAAGGATGTTATTATGTACCCTCTATAACCAAAAACATTATTTCAGTATCCAGATTAGATACTGATGGATTCATATTCATGTTTGGAAATTAATGTTGCTACTTTTATAAAGATAGCATTTGTTTTGGTAGGGCACATTTATATAACGGCCTTTATGTGTTAGACTACACAAACCAAGTAATGGCAATCGATAACAAAGTTAATTCACATGACTCATACCACACCCAACTTTGGCATCACCAGCTAGTTCATGTCAATGAGAAACATTTGACAAAATTACATCAAGATGGGTATTTAGATTCTTTCGAACTAAAACCACTTGGTGTATGTCATGCGTGTCTACAAGGAAAAATGACCAAAGCCCCATTTAATGGGAAAGGTGAAAGAGATAAAGAGCTTCTAGAATTAGTTCACACAGATGTGTGTGGACCATTTTCAGTTGAAGCAAGGGGTGGGTTCTCGTACTTCATAACTTTTAATGATGATTTTAGTAGATATGGATATGTCTACTTAATGAGGTATAAGTCAGATTCTTTTGATCAGTTCAAAGAATACAAGAATGAAGTTGAGAACCAACTTGGTACGAAGATTAAGAAACTACCCTCAGACAGAGGAGGAGAATATCTTAATCAGGACTTCATTGATTTCTTACGGGAGATTGGGATTCTATCTCAACTCACTCCTCCTTACACACCGCAGTGGAATGGTGTAATTGAAAGGAGGAACCTCACCCTGTTGGACATGGTGAGATCAATGATGAGTCATGCGAGTATTCCATTATCCTTTTGGGGATATTCATTACAAACAACATCACACATACTAAACCAAGTACCAACTAAATTGATAAATGGTATTCCATACGAGTTATGGAGTGGACGCAAATCCATGTTATCAAATTTACATGTGTGGGGTAGAGAAGCATTTGTTAAGGCCTCTTCAGGTAACAAAATTGCACCCCGAGGCACAAAGTGTATCTTTATAGGATATCCCAAGGAAATAAGGGGATATTACCTATACAACCCCTCAGAAAAAAGGTTACAGTGGAAAGACATGCCATATTCCTTGAGAGGGAGCACATCTCCAAAAGAGATAGTGGGCGCGAGATAGACTTCGATGAAGTCGAGGCTCAAGATACACATGAGTTGGTACAAGAACAGATTCCACAAAGCCCCGTGGAAGAACAATTTGTTCCAGAGACACAAGAACTGCGTAGGAGCACGAGAGAGGTGAGAGAACCAGAACGACATGGTTTTCTTGTCACTGAGGATGGTGACTCATTATTGGTTGACAATGATGATCCTCTTACCTACACGGAAGCAGTTGAAGGCACAGACGTTACCAAGTGGCAAGAAGCCATGAATTCTGAATGGATTCCATGTACCAAAACCAAGTCTCAATTTTGGTAGATCCTCCAGTTGATGTAAAGCCTATTGGTAATAAATGGGTATTCAAGAAGAAACTAGACATGGAGGTGCAAGTCAGCACCTACAAGGCACGACTGGTTGCAAAAGGTTTTAGACAGCGTCAAGGAATTGACTATGATGAAACCTTTTCACCAGTTGCAATGCTGAAGTCCAGCAGAATCCTATTGGCCATTGCTACTTACCATGACTATGAAATTTGGAAAATGGATGTCAAAATAGCTTTCCTTAATGGGAACCTCCAGGAAGATGTCTACATGACACAACCTGAAGGGTTTTTGACTCCAAAAGATGCCAACAAGGTATGCAAGTTGCAGAAATCCATTTATGGATTAAAGCAAGCATCAAGGTCATGGAACATTCGTTTTGATGAAGCTGTTACGGAATTTGGCTTTGTTAAGAATGAATGTGAGCCTTGTGTCTACAAAAGGTTTAGTGGAAGTTCAGTTGTTTTCCTAATAGTATATGTTGATGACATATTACTAATTGGAAACAAAGTACCTGTCTTACAGTCAGTTAAGGCATGGTTGCATAAATGCTTCTCCATGAAAGACTTGGGTGAGGCGGCATAAATTCTTGGGATCAAGATCCATCATGATAGATCCAAGAGAATGCTGGGCCTAAGTCAAAGTACATACATTGACAAGATACTGAAGAGATTCAGTATGGAACAGTCTAAGAGGGGATTGTTGCTAGTGTCACATGGCATCCATCTTTCTAAGAAAATGTGTCCTCAGACACATGAGGAAAGAAAGAGAATGGCAAGGATCCCTTACGCATCCTCGATTGGGTCAGTCATGTTTGCTATGCTATGTACGAGGCTAGATGTTTCTTATGCATTAAGTGCGGTAGGCAGATATCTAGTTGATCTAGGAGACAACCATTTGATGGCAGTCAAGACTATCCTTAAGTATCTGAGGCATACTAAGGATATGTTCCTGGTTTATGGAGGAGATGAAGAACTAGTCATCAGAGGACATGTAGATGCTAGTTTCTAGACTGATCAAGATGACATGAAGTCGCAGACTGGATACATCTTCAGTTTGAATGAAGGTGCAGTGAGCTGGAAGAGCTCAAAACAAAGTGTGGTGGCAGATTCTATAGCAGAGTCCGAGTATATCGCAGCTTCTAAGGAAGCTAAAGAATCAGTATGGATGCGAAGCTTCGTCCAAGAGCTGGATGTTGTACCGAGCAGTAAAGATCCTATCACACTCTATTGTGATAATACTGCAGCGGTGGAACTTGCAAAAGAGCCAAGGTCACATCAGCGGACAAAGCACATACTTCGGAAGAATCATCTCTTGAGGGATTTTTATCAGAGAGGTGAAGTTGCATTGAGCAGTATTTCCATGGAAGACAACATGGCGGACCCATTGACTAAAGCCTTGACTCAACATAAACATGATCATCATGTGAGGTCTATCGGACTAAAAGTCGTAGGCAGTTGGCTCTAGTCCAAGTGAGAGTTTGTAAGGGTTAGTGTCCTCAGAACCAACTATTTTGTACTTTGATTACATAAATATTCACTTATTATATATTCTTCATTGTTCTGCATGACTATAATATAATAATGTCCTGGAATATTTGTTGCATTAATAAGGTCATAGCAGATCCCCGCTATGATGAGAACCTTGAAATGCTATAACAATATTCTTAAATAAAGTTATGTGGTTGGATGACATACAATGATAGGACACATAGTATACAGACTGTCATGTGCGAGTACTCGTAAGAAGACGAGACTCTCTCTCATGGAGTTCGCACTTGGTAATTTCCAAGATGGGGGATTATGAGAACAGACCCGCCAGTAGTAATTTCGAATGTCTTGGTGTCATCGGATATTGCTATCTACGAGCGTGTGTAATGGTCCTTAGACTAGAAGATTATCATTAACTCATGTCATGACTCGCGCAATTAGATTTATTGACGAAAACCTTCACGCAGACAGTTGGCGGGAAGTAGGGTATGTTGGGTGCGTCACGAGTGACATGTTGTTAATGGATAAGTCGAGGAAGGATTTGTCTCTTCCATTTATGGAAGTTGATATCTCGGCCCTTTGATTGAAATAGAATTGTCGCATTAAATTCCATGGCCATGGTGTAAACGACGAGTTTATTTCAGGTATTCAAAGAATGACGGATCAAGCATATAGGTTTATGACACTTCCATGAAACCTGCTTGATGAGATATTGAGACAAAGGGATTAAATTACACAGTAAGCATTCGTATGAGGTGATACGTCAATGCGGCGTCAACTTCTTTATCTTGGGTGCCTTGACCCGTTGCTAGACAGTAATCTTGGACTTTAGGCAAGACTGCCTAATGCCAACCAGAAAGAGGCCTAGAGGGTCACACACTAAGTGTATCCAAGTATCTCAAGCTGAATAAACATTATTCCCGTACGTGGTTTAATAATTATTCAAGGAAGCCTAAGTTGTTTTTAATGATGGAGGAAAAATAAAATAAAACAAGTACACGCCGTGTATTATTATTACACGTCGTGTAGTTTTATTTTGGAAAGGAAATGAATAAATGAAAACAAGATATACACACTGTGTACATTTAATGTACACGCCGTGTAGTTTTCAATGAAAAAACAAGTACACGCCGTGTATTTATTATTACACGTCGTGTAGTTTTTCCAGTCGGGATTTTGAGGATATAATATTGTTTTAAATGATATTTATTATAATCAGCGTGGGCACATGTCAAGGAATTATTTATTCGACATGGGGGTTTTAAATAAAGAGTTAATGAAATAAATAAAACGCGTAACGCGTTTATTTATTTTCATAACTCTATAACCCCACACACCTGATTATAAATATCATCACAACCCGAACTCTTTTTCCTACACACAAGAGAATCGTTGTGCACAACATCTCTGGAGAATTCTTTCAAGGCCGAAAGAACCTCTTCCTCCAAGAACACTCTCAAGACCGAGAGAGATCCTCTTCCATCGGATCAAGACAATCTAAGGTGGACAACGCAAGCAAAGGCTTCTCCACGCTAGAACCTGGAGAATCCTTTGGCGACATCTAGAGATACGAGGTACACGTGTGGATCACCACTAGAGGTAGTCTAAACTTGGCTTCTGCGACGCAACGACGGATCACATTGACAATGTGATCAAGAACATCAATGAAGAAAGAACACCCAAAAGGTATTTCTTTATAATTAATTAAATTAATTATAATCAACCTGTAACGATCCTTATTTTTGGTTCCGGGACAAACCTTCTTCTTTGTCTTTTTCTGTGATTCAATCTGTGGAGACTGGCGTTTATCGTCATATTGATCCCGGATTGATCATTGCTAATGACAAAAAGCCAACTGGGCACATCCACCCACGCTCTTCCACTGCGCCCGGAACCTTCATGGAGGACTTTAGATAAAATATATTTATCAAACCTAGTGTGTCCCCCTATACAGCTCTATATTTTTTTGTAAAAAAAGAGGATGGGTGCTCGAGGCTTTGTGTTGATTATCATCACCTGAACTAGGTAATGATAAATAAAAATTACCCCTTATCAATGTTTGATGACCTATTTGATCATTTGGGAGGCATGATTTAGTTCTCAAATATATATCTTAGGTCTGGATACCTCTATTTGAGGGTTCAAGAGGCTCATATTCTAAATATGGCATTCCAATGTTGATACGGACACTATGAGTTCCTCATGATTCCTTTCAATGTGATGAATTACCCTACTATTTTTTGGATTTGATGAAAGAGATATTATATCCATACTTAGACCTATTTTTGGGTTGTCTTTATTGATGATATTATCATTTACTCTACATCATAGGAGGATTATGCAGAGCATCTATGGATAGTCCTAGACTTACTCTAAGATGACTATATTTATCAAAGATTTTTATGTGTCAGTTTTAGATCTGTGAGGTTTACTTTCATAGGAATGTAGTTTCTGAGAAATTTTTAGTTTTGGAACCATTGAAAATTGATGTAGTGATTTATTAGGATCCACTCAAGAGTGTGACATAGATTTTGAGCTTTCTTAGCTTAGTGAGGTACTATAGGTGGTTTGTGCTTGACTTTTCTATGGAAGTTGTAACGACCTAGAATTTTATCAATCGAATTTCCATTCATATAATTATGTTATATAGTATAAAACATATACATAACATGGAGAAACTAATAAAAACATTATTTTCATTAATTAAAAAACAAATAAGTGGTATTTATACAAATTAAGGAACCTATACCGATGGAATAACATCTTGATCGTTGGAATAGTAATGTGACCATTAGGAATAGTAAATGGACCAATAGAATAGTAACCTCACCTATAAAATAATAAATAAAATTTAGGTTTGTTATGAATAAAAATATGATATGATTATATCTTGATATAAGTAAATAAATGTTTTAAAAATGATAAATTAAGTGTTGGAATTTTGTGAAATGTAATTGTTTTTTTTTATAATTTTATAATTAATATAATGAATTAAAATAAAATTATTTTCATAAAATATATTAATAAATTAATATTTTTTTTTTATGATTATAAGATAATTTAATGAGACCTTAATTAATTTTTCAAAGTTTCACAAAATCAGTTATAATATTAAAATCAGTATTTTTTTAATAAACGAAAATTTGAATTAAAAACTAAATATATCATATTTAGAAAAAATATTCATAAAATGGAGTCTATTTTTAAATTCTAAACATAAAAAAATGGTTAGACTGAATTTTTTGTATTTTTGTGAAATAGTTGAATTTTTTGTGAATAGTGAAATATGATAATTTACAGAATAAGCTAAATACATGAATTTTTGAGTCATTATTGATGTATGGATGATGTAAGAACCATTATATCTAAATATAATTATATATTTACTATATTTATTAATGATAATCATCACTATTTATAGTACTAATTTAAAATAATAAAATAATGAATATAATAATTAAAAATACTCCTCTTCTCCCACTATAAATACCACCCCTCGCCACCTCTTCTCCCAACACCTTCCAAGCTTGAATCTTGTCCAAATTATACCCAATAATGTCCCCAATACTCTTAACAAAATATAGGTTATTTTTTTCTCAATAAAATATCCAACCCAAGTGCCTCAAGGTGGTTCTGGAGGAGAAGAAATTCAAGAGGTAAAATCCTATTTTGTTTCCTTTTAATTTATTTTTAATTTCATTTCTTTTATAATCCTCTTTTCACATTCCCTTATACAAGTGACATGATAACTATAGTATATTATATATACTATAATTTTATTATTTTAATGAAATATCCATCATTAAACCTCTTCTTTTCTCTCTTTCATTCTAAAAATGAAAAAATCATTTGTGATGTGTCGATTTATAGTCATCGTGGATGATGCGTTTTCATTTTCAATTATCACCTTCAAGGCTTATCATAAAACACTGATTATGTTTAAATAATATTTTATTATATATAGTATAAGTTATATAATGTTCTAGAACCAATATATAAACATGATATTAAATAATATGATATAAGTTTGTGATGGTTGTAAACACCACCAAAATAAATTAAATCATCTTCAATAACGTTTTATCTAATGAATAACATATAAAATGATATATAAGATCAATTAAAAAAATAAGTTCATTAATAAAATATAAGTTCAATTCTATATAATTATTACCATTTTACATGAACTTTCATACATGTATACAAGCAAATCGATCATGAAAACCAAGAAAATGAATACTCCCGAAATGATGAAATTGAATCTTATAACTCATAAAAAAGACCATAAATTAACTTAATAAAATTTTAATAAGTCAAATTCATGTATAATATGTTATGAATTAATTAATTAATGTATTTTATTTGATAATACAATAAATTAAGTATAGGTGTAAAACACTTTCAAACATAAGGTAAGGGATTCTCTATGAACCCCCATTTTTCCTTCAGATTATGCTTTCTCTCTCTTTACCCTAATGTAATTATTAATTATTATTATGTATTCCTAATGAATTATATTTTTATGTCCCAGAAATATTAATATATATCAATTCTTCTTCCTTTCATGGGGAAATACATATTTTATAAGGTTCCTTTTCCAATTCCACCTAATTAGTAAGCTTGATTAAAGGGGACTTCCCCTTTTCTTTCCCATTTTAAAGTACACTCCATAATCTATTTTAATCCACCAATATTTTTCTAAAATCACTATTTTTATCATGAAAAACTATCTTATTTCATTTATAATTTTATAAAAATAATTATGCATTTTCCTCTTTAAAGACTCTTTAATATTTTCCCTTAAACCACACTAAAGTGGATCATTTTTAAAGTTTCTTAAACACTACTTCACATGTTTTCACTTAATTTTGAAAAAAATTATCAAGATATATGATTTTTTACCTTATTAAATTCCATGTATTATTTAAATCCTTTATTTCATGGCCATCATTATGATATTCCCATTTTTTATGCCTTATGACATGATTACGATACCCATTTCTTCCATGGGTAACCCTTATGCTTATTCTGTATGAATGATTCTTAATTTGGTACACATATTCATAAACATGTTATAATGGGTGTGCCTAGATAGTTCTATAATTAATTGGGTAATGTTTAGTCTCATGAGACGTCATATTGAGACAGGGAGGGAACCAGATTCCTTTATGGGACTTTGTCCACCATGTGTAATAGTCTTGGCAGTTATCCTTGAATCATGCTTATGTCAGGATGTATGTTGTTTCCACATTCCTATTATGTCATTATTACATGATCCCATGTTCTAAATTTTATTCTTCCTTATGTTTATTCGTGTTACATTCCTTTTTAAGTCATCATGTTATCCCTTTTAACCCATGTGTTATGATTTCTTTCTATGTTTATTCAATTAATGGGTTTTTAGATCATCCCTTATGTCTATGTATTCCCTGGGTTATCCTATGCAGATGTAAGGTCTAAAAGGAATTTAGAATCTCATTATGGATGATTAATATAAAATGTTTTATTATATTTTCATGTTTTTAGTTTTATATACCTGATCTTCCAATGGCACTAGACTTTATGATCCTTGATTTTTATTTACTGGTCAATTATGCTTAAAATCATGTAATAATATGTGTAAAAGTCTAGGACCATTATAGTTACTATCAGAGGACAGTCTACTTATTGTTTGGTGGATTAGGATTAGAAAGTTTTAGTAAGAACCCTAGGGATAATTATATCACCATGGATAACCTAAACTGAAACTTAAGGAATCAAAATTTATGATATAATTTTCATTCACAAGTTTGTCCTTATGTTTTCAAAGTTTCCTTTTTATATCCTTATTTTCTAATTTTTCAATCCATATCCTTTTTTCACCATAGTATCTAAAATGAAATTTTGAGGGCAAAATTTAATAAGGGAGAATAATGTAACTGCCAAGAATTTTATCAATTGAATTTCTCTTATTATAATTATGTTATATATTATAAGACACATACATCACATGGATAACCTAATAAAAAATTATTTTCATAAATTTAAAATGAAATAAGTGGTATTTGTAGAAATTAAGGAACATATACCAATGGAATAGTAACTTGACCATTAGAATAGTAATGTGACCATTAGAAATAGTAAACCATCCAATAGAATAGTAACCTCACCTATGAAAGTTTAAATAAAATTTAGGTATCTTATGAATGAAAATATGAAATGATTATATCATGATATAAGTAAATAAATGTTTTAAAAATGATAAATTAAGTGTTGGTATTTTGTGAAATATAAATGATTTTTTACAATTTTATAATTAATATAATGATTTAAAATAAAATTTATTTTCATAAAATATATTTATAAATTAATATTTTCTTGTCTTATGATTATAAGATAATTTTATGAGAGCTTAATTAATTTTTCAAAGTGTCATAAAATCAATTATAATATCAAAATCAGTATTTTTCAAATAAATGATGATTTTATTAAAAATAAAATATATCATACTTATAAAATTATTTGCATAAAATGGAGTCCATTTTTTAATATTACATTAATAAAAATATTTAGGGTGGTTTTTTGGATTTTTCTGAAATAGTTGAATTTTTTGTGAATAGTGAAATATGATAATCTACGAAATAAGCTAAATACATGAATTTTTTAGTCATTGTTGATGTATGTATGATATAAGAACTGTTATCTCTAAATATCCTTATATATTTAATATATTTATTAATTGGAATCATCACTATTTATATTCTTGATCCAAAATAATAAAATAATAAATATAATAATCAAAAATACCCCTCTCCTCCTACTATAAATATCATCCCTCGTCACCACTTCTCCTAACATATTCCAAGCCTTGAAACTTGTAGCAATTCTGAAAAATCATATTAATAATACTCTTCCCCACATCCATGAGCTTCTGGTCTAAGTAATGTACCAAACCCAAGTTCCTTAACGAGGTTCTCAAGGAGAAGAAATTCAAGAGGTAAAATCCTCTTTTTTATTTTAATTTATTTTGAATTTATTTTCCTTTATTATTATATCCTAAAATCCCCTTATCCAAGTGAAATTATAAATCCAGTATCTTATATATACTTTAATTTTATTATGTTAATGTAATATCTGTTATCAAACCTCTTCACCTCTCTCTGTCATTCTAAAAATGAAAACATCATCTGTGATGTGTCGATTAACCGTCATCATGGACGATGCATTTTAATTTTTCATTAACAAGTTCAAAGATGGTAATAAAAGCATTATTATAGTTAAATAAGATTTTATTATACATATTATAAGTTATATAATGTTTTGGAACCAATATATAAACATGATATTAAATAAAATGATATACGTTCATGATGGTCGTAAAAACCACCAAAATAAATTAAATCATTTTCAATAAAGTTTTATCTAATGAATCATCCTCATAACATATAAAAAAAATGATATATAAGATCATTTAAACTTATATAAGTTCATTAATAACATATATTTTCAATTTTGGATAATTTTTCCTATTTTAAATTAACTTCCATACTTATATAAAAATGAACTGATCATGAAAACCAAGAAAATGAACGCCATAGGAACAACAAAATTGAATCTTATAACTCATAAAAAAGACCATAAATGAACTTAATAAAATTATAATAAATAAAATAAATTTATAATATGTTCTTAATTAATTTATTTATTTATTTAATTTTATTATCCAGGTCATTAAGTACAAGTGAAGAACACTTTCAGACATAAGGTATGGGATTCTATCCAAACCTCTGTTTTCCTTTAGGTTGTGATTTCTATCTCTTTACCCCAATTTAATTCATAATTATTCCCATTTAATAATTATAAATTATTTTTTTATGTCATGAAAAGATTAACCTATCTCAATTCTTCTTTCTTTGATGGGAAAATACATGTTTTATAAGGTTCTATTTCCAATTCCTCCCGATAAGCAAGCTCGATTAAAGGGAACTTCCCAATTTATTTCCCATTTTCAAGTAAACTCCATAATATATTTCAACACACCAATATTTTTCTAAATTCTCTATTTTTATTATGAAAAAATATCTTAGTTCATTTCTATTTTTATTCAAATAATTATTCTTTTTCCTCTTTGAAGACTCTTGAATATTTTTCCTTAAACCGCACTAAAGTGGCTCATTTCTAAAGTCTCTTAAACACTCTTTTACATGTTTTAACTTAATTTTTGAAAAAAATTATCACTATATATGATTATTTTCCATTATAATGATCCATTTATTATTTAAATCCATTATTTCATGGACACCTTTATGATACACCCATTTATTATGACTTATGAAATGATTATGATACCCATTTTTTACATGGGTAACCCTTATGATTATTAATTATGTATGATTATTCATGTGGAAGACATATTCATTAACATGTTATGATGGGTGTGACCAGATAGTTCTCCAATGCATTGGGTATTTTTTAGTCTCATGATATTTTATGTTAGGGTAGGGAGTGAACCAGATTCTTTTATGGGACTTTGTATGCCATGTGAAATAGTCTTTTCAGTTATCCATGACTCGTACTTATGTCATTTTTTATGTTATTTACACATTCATATGATTCAATGAATACATGATCCCATGTTCTATATGTTATACCTCCTTATGTTTACTCTTTTTCTATGCCTTTTTATTTCATCATGTTATTCCTTCTAACCCATGTGTTATGATTTATTTATATGTTTATTCCCTTATTGGGATTTTAATCTCATCCCTTTTGTTTATGTATTCCCCAGGTTATACTATACATATGTAAGATATAAAATGAATTTAGGAGTACATTATGGATGATTAATATAAAGATGTTTTATTAAATTTCCTTGTTTTTAATTTTATGTTCCTAATCATCCAAAGACACTAGACTTTACAATCCTTTGTTTGTATTTGATGGTTAATTATGCTTAAAATAATTTAATGATATGTTTAAAAGGATAGGGTAATTATAGTTGGTATTATAGGACGTTATAGTCATTTTTTGGGGGATTAGGGTTAGAAAACTTTAGTAAGAACCCTAGGGATAATTTTATCCCCATGGATAACCAAGATTTAAACATAGGGAATCACAACTTAGGATAAAAATTTCATTTACAAGTTTATACATATATGTTAAAAGTTTCCATTTTTATTTTCTTATTTTATAAGTATTCAATCCCTCGCCTATTTTCACCTTAGTATCTAAAACAAAATTTCAGGGTGAAATTTCAAAAGAGGGGAAGAATGTAATGACCCAGAATTTTATCAATTGAATTTACAATATTATAATTATTTTATATAGTATAAAATACATACATCACATAGATAACATAATAAAATAATTATTTAAATAAATTAAAAATTAAATAAGTGGTATTTATAGAAATTAAGGAACCTATACCAATATAATAGTAACTTGAACATTGGAATAGTAATGTGACCATTGGGAATACTAAAGTGAATAATATAATAGTAACCTCACCTATGAAAGTATAAATAAAATTTAGGTATCTTATGAATGAAAATATGATATAATTATTTCATGATATGATTAAATAAATGTTTTAAAAATGATAAAATAAGTGTTGTTATTTTTTGAAATGTAAATGTTTTTTACAATTTGAAAATTAATATAATGATTTAAAAGAAAATTTATTTTAATAAAATTCAATAATAAATTAATTTTTTTTGTCTTATGATTATAAGATTAATTATGAGACCTTAATTAATTTTTCAAGTGTCATAAAATCGGTTATAATATTAAAATCGGTATTTTTCAAATAAATGATGATTTTAATTAAAAATTAAATATCTCATATATAGAAATTTATTTTTATAAAATGGAGTTCATTTTTTAATTCTAAACATTTAAAACTGGTTAGGGTGAATTTTTAGTATTTTTAGGAAATAGTTGGATTTTTAGTGAATAGTGAAATGCGATAATTTACTAAATAAGCTAAATACATGAATGTTTTAGTCATTGTTGATTTATGGATGATGTAAGCACCATTATCTCAATCTATAATTCTCTATTTACTATATTTAGTAATTTAAATCATTAATATTTATATTCTTGATCCAAAATCATAAAATAATGAATATAATAATCAAAAATACCCCTCTCCTCCCACTATAAATACCACCCTCACCGCCTATTCTCCTCACACATTCCAAGAATTTAAGGTTGTCCAAATTATGACCAATCCTTTTCCCAATCCTTTTCCCCTTATCTAAGATCTTCGGGTCTCAATAAAAGACCAAACTTAATTTCCTTAATGAGGTTCTCAAGGAGAATAAATTCAAGAGGTAAAATCCACTTTTGTTTTCTTTTAATTTCTTTTCAATTTTTTTTCTTATCCTCTACTCACCTACCCTTATCCAAGTTACATGATTACTATAGTATATTATATCTACTGTAATGTAATTTTTTAATGGAGGGTATATCATTAAACCTCTTCCTCTCTCTATTTCATTCTAAAAATGAAAACATCGTCTGCGATGTGTTGATTTACTGTCATTGTGGACAATGTGTTTTAATTTTCCATTACCACCTTCAAGTATGTTTATAAAACCATTATTATTGTTAAATAAGATTTTATCATACTTATTATAATATATATAATATTCTTGAACCAATATATAAACATGATATTAAATAAAATGATATAAGTTCATGATGGTCGTAAAAACCACCAAAATAAATTAAATCATTTTCAATAAAATTTTATCTAATGAATCATACTTATACCATATAAAAAATGATATATAAGATCATTTAAAATTTTATAAGTTCATTAATAACATATAATTTCAATTCTATAGAATTATTCCCATTTTACATGAACTTCTATACTTGTATACAAGTGAACTGATCATAAAAACCAAGAAAACGAACGCTCCCAGAACGATGAAATTGAATCTTATAACTCATAAAAAAGACCATTAATGAACATAATAAAATTATAATAAATAAAATACATGTATACTAGGTTATTAATTAATTAATTAATGGATTTAATTTGATTATACATGACATTAAGTACAAGTACATAACACTTTTGGACATAAGGTAAGGGATTCTCTCTAAACCCCCATTTTCCTTCAGGTTACAATTTCTCTAACTTTACCCCAATGTAATTATTAATTATTCTTATGTACTCCTCCAAAATTATATTTTTATGTTCCAAACATATGAACCTATCCCAATTATTCTTTCTTTTATAGGGAAATACATGTTTTATAATGCTCCATTTCTGATTCCTCCTGATAAACAAGCCCGATTAAATGGAACTTCCCAATTTCTTTCCCATCATAAAGTAAAATACATAATATGTTTTAAGACATAAATATTTTTATAAAATAAATCTTTTTAACATTAAAAAATATCTTAGTTCATTTCTTGTTTTATGCAAACAATTCTGTCTTTTCTTCTTTAAAGACTCTTTAATATTTTCTCTTAAACCGCACTAAAGTTGCTCATTTCTAAAGTTTTTTTAACAATATTTTACTTGTTTTCACTTAATTTTGACATAAATTATGATGATATATTCTTATTTTCCATTATTAAGGTCTATTTATTATTTAAATTCATTCATTCATGGACACCTTTAGATTCGCTCGTTAGTTATGCCTTATTACATAATTACAATACCCATTTCTTCCATTGGTAACCTTTATGCTTATTCCTTATGAATGATTAATCATTTGGAACACATATTGATGAAAATTTTATTATGGTTTCCCCAATATAGCACTCTAATTCATTGGGTAATTTTTAGTCTCATGAGACGTCATGTTGGGACAGAGAGTGAACCTGATTTCTTTATGGGACTATGTATGCCATGTGAAATAGTCTTGGCAGTTAGACTTGAATCATGTTTATGTCATGTTTTATATTGTTTACATATTCCTATGATTCCATGTTTACATGATCTCATTTTCTATATGTTATTCTTCCTTGTGTTTATTCATGTTCTATTCCTTTTTATGTCATCATGTTATGCCTTCTAACCCTTGTGATATGCTTTAATGTATGTTTATTCCCTTAATGAGATTTTTATATCATCCCTTTTTTATATGTATTCCCTAGGTTATCTAATATATATGTAAGAGATCAAAGTAATTTATGTTCTCATTAGGTATTATCAATATAAATATATATTATTCTATTTACATGTTTTTAGTTTTATGTACCTAATCTTCCAAAGACACTAGACTTTATGATCCTTAATTTTTATTTGATGGTTATTTATGATTAAAATTATAACATAATATTTGTAAAATTCTAGGTCTATTATAGTAAAATCCTCTTTGACCAACTAGATGTGTAAATTAAACCTTTTATCTGGATCGAGTAGCATCAATGAGCCTTCGAGCAGTTGAGGATGAGGATGACTAGTGCCCATGTGTTGAGACTACCAGAGGAGGGCATTGAGTACGTAGTGTTTTTTTATGCCTCTAGATATGGTCTTGGTTTCATTTTGATGCAGACGTAGAAATTGGTTTTCTATAGGTTGAGTAATTTTAAACCCCAAGATAATAACTACATAAATCATGGCCTATAGTTGGTAGTGTTAATCTTCTCTTCAATGAAGTGGAGGCGCTATCTTATAGGCATGCGCTTTATTGTTTACTCAAACCATTAGATTCTTAGTTATAACTTCACTCATAAAGACATGAACCTAATATATAGGCATTTGTTTGAGTTATTATAGGACTATAACTTCAAGTTAGTCTATACTCTTGGGAAGGGAAATGTGGTGGCATATTCCCTTAGTAGAAATTCTCATTCACGCCTGGTTGAGGAGTCATCTGAGTAGCTAGCTTTGTTTCAAATGGCCCCGGTGGATAAGAGGGGTTCATTTTTTCTTTATTCGATGGTGTTGACTCCTCTACTTATTCAACATGTAAGAGTGGATTAGTTGGTATACATTGACTGAAAGGTTCTTCATGACTAGATATCCTTAGGAGATGTACTATATGAGTTTTTTGAAGAAGGGGAGCATGTCATCTGTTTCTAAGGATAGTCGATGGTTCCATTCATGATGTGAGAGGCAGTTATGACTGAGTTTCACACTTCTACTTTGGTTGTATATCCTGATGTGTAAAATATGTAAAATTACATTTAGTTTTATATTTTTTGGCCTGGTATGAGGCGGGGCATAGCTAAGTTCATCTCTCTCTTTCTCACATTTAAAAAGGTGAAGGATGAGCACCAAGTTCTGGCAGGTTTGGTACAACATCTTGATATCCCAGAGTGAACATTATATAGAATATCTAGAGACTTTGTTATGTGTATTCCATATATAGAAAGAGGCCACAACTCCATGAGGGTGATTGTTGAATGAAATACCAATTCAGTAAACTTCCTTGCAATTAGGGATCAAATTTTGGTGGAGAGAATGGGACAGTTGTATGTAAGGGAGATCATCCCACTCCATGGGATACCTTCAAAGATTTTATCTGAACATGATGTGCAGTTTACATCACTATTGTGGAGAGTCCTATATGAGGCATTTAGGACTCAGTTAAGGATGATTATGGTGTTCCACCCCTAGACTGATGGGAAGACTGAGCTCACCATCTAGGTGTTGTAGGATATGTTTAGGGATTGTGTGTTAGACTTAAATCAGATTTGGGAGGATCAATTGAAATTGGTAGAGTTTGATTATAATAACATCTATCACTCTATGATCGGTATAGAACCTTTCAAGGCACTGTACGTGAGACCCTTTAGGTCACCTTAGTATTAGATTGATATTTGTGAGACATCCCTCATTGGGCCAGAGATGGTGCAAGAGACAACATAGAAGGTTTAGGTTATCATCGAGCATATGAGGATAGCCCAAAGCTTACATAAATCTTACATAGATCAACATCATGGGCCTTTGTAGTTCAAGTATAGAGGCCATGTTTTCCTAAGATTCTCCCCATTATGAGGATTATGAAGGTTCATTTGGGGTATAAATCCATCCATAAGGTTCATCATTATGTTCAAGATTCTGTGAAGGGTTGGTGAGGTTGCTTACTACCAAGCCTTACCCCAATTGATAGAGAAAGTGCATGACGCTTTCCATGTGTCGCAGTAGAGAAGATACATTCAAGATTCTATGCATGTTATTGACTAGGTAAAGATGTAAATTCAGGATGGTGTCACCTTCACAGAGTACCTGGTGGTGATCAAGGATTGGCAGGATAGGATCTTTCAAGGGGGACAATTCCCTTGGTTCACATATTGTGGTATCATGGGAGCATGTAGGAGAGCTCTTTGGAGAATGAGGGTCATATTCAGACTCAATACCCCTACCTTTTTTTTGGGATTTTTAGGGTGAAAATTCATGGTGGGGAGAATTTAGTGACCCTATTTTTCCTTATAATAATATGAAATATATTAAACAATATTTTCAGATCCAGGAACTAAGATGGTGGGAGATTCCAAGTCTCGGTGTTCCCGGAATTTATATTATAAAAATATTAAATATATTAATATCATGTGCGCATGGTTTTTCATAAATAATGGAATATCACTCAAATAGAGCCTCATATTGGAAATATAAGATCATGGTTAACTCTGGAATTTGGGGCTTACCCTAGGCACAACATAAAGTTGGTTAGCATCGGACGTCTAATTGAGGTAGTTGTTGGCGGTGCATTTAGTTAAAATAAATAATTAAATTTATTTATTTTATTTGTAATCATCCATGACATAAAATTATATATATATATATATAACTCATTGTAAAAATTCTACAAGTTTGTCCACTTAAAACCTAGGATAATTGAGAGGATGTCTAACATCCTTCTTTGGTTGATCGATATCAGAGGATGATGGTTGATCGAATCAAGGTGGATCGGCTGGAAGTGAACATAGAAGGATCCTCATATTGTTGGAGAATACATTTTTTCACCAAAAATCAATCCCAAATCTTGGTAAGGATCATCAATTTCATTTTATACCCTTGATTAAAAGTTTGATCATGGATTATTATCTGATAATATTTTTATGTGATTTATCTATTCTTTCCCATTAGCCATGTTACCTATTATATTGTTAATTCAATATTTCTATCCTTATTTCACATGTTATAACCCCTAGGAATATCTGATCCATGATTATTGGACAATAATGCTTGGCCAATGATAGATTAATTTTTTTCTTATGCTTTTCCCCTCTCTATCCATCATGTTCTTCATAGTTGGCCTATAGATTCATGGTTTAACATTTTCGGAGGAGGTTCAAGTGTGATCAAACCCCGAGATTAATTATAGTACCAAAAACAACATGTGTATTGAAGGTTTATAGGGGGATTGAGGAATGAAGCAGTATTTGGGTGATACTCTATGGATCTAGGATCTAGAGGGGCGACGAGATCTAGTAGAAGGAAACTGGAGGGTGACGCGCGGTGTTGTGGGCTTCAAGAGGATCACCATATTCAAATTTTTGGCCACTAAAGGGTTTTAATCTATGTTTGGAAGAGAATACCACCATTTTTGGGTGGTCAGATGGTGTGATTCATATTAGTGAGGCTAGATCTGCAGAAAACATGAAGAACCAGGGTTTCTGCAGAAAACCTAACTACACGGCATGTACTACGAAGAACACATGTCATATAGTACCCTCTTGATGCAAATCAATGGTTTTGGGTTGAGTTAAGGATTACACACCTTTTGGATGAGCCCACAAGTCTTATGACTATACCCAGGTGGCCAATCCATATGTCATCTTGCACATTCCCAATACCTCATGTGGGAGGACATGTTGTGTACTCTAGGAGTACACGTCCATGGGCTGATACCTAGACATGGCCAGGTATATGGGCAGGTACTCAAGCATGGCCGACAAACATGGGCACAGCCAAGAGAACACAGGCAGGCCCTAGGTGGCTGAGGCATTCCATGTGGGCCCCTTTACACACCATGTATAGAAACATGGCCTATGATCCCTATCTGTAGGATAACATATCTATGTATCAAGGTAGGACTACATGTTGTGTGGGCCCCATACATGCAGTGTACCCCTATGAGAAACCTCCAACTAGCATATCTCCTTCATCTAGACTTGTATTTTGGCCTTTGAGTATCCTATCTTGAGTATTTTTTCATATATAACTCGATGGTATCCTCTGTAGTATATTTATAGATACTATATGGGATGATATAATCATGATTCTTATTCAAGTGATGCTTGATAATGGTAGTAATCAGGCAGGATCATCATAGAGAGGTTGTGGTTGGAAACCCCACTATCATAACAGGGTGTGGGTCCCCCATACTCCTTGCACTAGTTGAGTGGGACACCCTATGTAACTAGTGCATGGGTTCTCTACCCCCTAAGTTCCCCCCATTGCACTAGGGCACGGGTCCTCTACTAACTACTTGGCACCACCTATGGTTCTAGGGTGTGGGTACTCTACCCATTGAGTATAACTATAACACACTGAGTTTTTAAGAATTATTATTTTATAAATATATTAATTTATTTTATATCATATGTTACATGAAACACCAATTTAATCTTTCACTACACACAACTTTGGGTTATCTTGCATTACACATGACACTTAGTTTTAACAAAACCACCATATATTATTAATATAGTTATTTAAATGCGACCATTATAACCTTGCCATTAAACTTAGAAATATGAATAGTGATGAAAATGTTTTAAATATTAATTATAATTTTTTTATATAAAATAATCATATTAATAAAAAAGTACTTAATTTTTGGTAAATTCTTTATATGTTTTTGAAAATACTATTTTCTTCAAAAAAAATACTTTTTATTTATTCTTTGTGAAAACTAATAAAATTAATTTTTCACACTTATAGAAAATTAATTTTTTAAAATAAAATTAATTTTTTAAATCATCATTTCATAATTATCTTATGGTTAATTTTGGGGATTTTTATGAAAAGTGTCATTTTTTTATGAATAGTGAAACATAATGAATTTTAATTAAAAACTGTCTTTTCATTTAATTTATTTATAAAGATATATTATATTTTAAATTGGTTTTAAAGTAAAATAATTTCAATTATATATACATTATTCCAATTTAGGCCATTTGAATCAATTTCATATTTAATTTTTATATAAAAACTTTGTAAACTTTTGAGCATTTTCTCTTTAAAAACCCGATTTCTCATCGCGTCTGTGGTATTAATTTTAAATTAAAATTTTCCACTTATGTGAATTTAATTTGGAAAAATAGATTTCATATTTTTAATTATAATAATTTATCTTATCTAATAATTTATAATTAAATTTTTACCAAATTGAATAGTAAAAATAGTAAAAATTATTTACCGTGATTAAGGTAAAAATGGGTTTACTGGGGGGTTAAACTAAAAAGATAAGGGTAAAAAATAACCAAAAAACTTGTATAAACCAATTTTATTGTCATATTTAGACCTTATATATTATAGGATAAATAATTTTCCATTATTTTATCCTTGTTACATGAAAAAAACATAGGTGGGATCCATTCTTTCAAAAAAATAAAAGTGTGCCACTCACCCCACTTATAAAAGGTCACCCTCCCTTCTATCTTCTTTGAACCTTAAAACCCTTTTGTTTCAGCCACTAACAAACAAAATAACTTCCCAAATTACATAATATCATCCTATAATCTTTATTTTTTTCATGAATCCAACCTAGGAATGATTCTGGTAAAAAACTAAGGAGGATACTCGAAGAAGAGGTAACGTTCATCAACGAGCATTTTTGTTTTATTTCTTCCTACAAAAAATTAAATTATTATTAAACCATTATGATATAATAACCTAATTATATTAAATATAATTATATTTTTTATGTTAAGTTCATTACCTATAACCATCTCCACTTTCATTAAATTTTTTATGAACTCATCGTTCATGTATACGGTGGACTACCGCCTCATGAACCGATGTCATTCATTTTTTCATTACCACTTATCAAGGTTGGAAATAATTATGGATTTATTATTTATATATTATATTATTATACTTATGGAATTATTATATCACACATACCTTTATACTCTCCATTTTGTGGGAATATGATAACATCGCTTGTGTGTACAATGGACTACCACCTCACGAAGCGAAGAGATTCATTCACACATTATATGGAAGTTAATAGGGTTTGTTTTAATGAAAATATGTGATATATATGAAATAAAAATGATTATTTAATAATAATATATCATTTACCTTTACTTCTTTCAATCCAATAAAAATGGAAAAAGCATTCATGTGTACATATGGCTTATCGTCTCCATGGATAGTGTATTTCATTTTTTATCACTAAATTTTATGGAACCCTAAAAATAAATTTATAATGAATACATATTATATTTATATCATGTATAAAATTATTTAAATAATTAAATCATGATCACATTAAGAGGACCAAAAATAAAAAATCAAAACATATATGAAAAAAAAAAGTGGTTATTACCCGAAACATAACTTGAACATGGAATTGTTAAAATTTAGGTAATAAAATGTCATTAGAAAATAATATATGGTATTATGAATATAAATTTTATTCTATAATAGATGTATAATAAACTTATATTTATTATACAGGCAGTTTCAATGTGTACAAAGGAATTCAAGACTTAAGGTAAAAGGTTTTTGTCTCAATTTTATTTTTCTGTGAGATACAAGTCATATTCACCAAATGTTTCTTTTATGTGGTGTATATAATTACAATGAATATATTTTATGATTATTGTCCTTAAATTTTTTTGTATTTACATATCCATTTTATGATCACTATTTCATGGGGTTTGCGGTTTAAAAGTTACCAAATTAGTAAGGGATTTTTGTCTTAATTTGTCTTCTTTGAGATTACATTATGTTATGAGCCTATATTCTATCGCAATGTATATATACATCCCCTTTGAAATAAAATTTAATTTATTTATTTATACTCATGATATTTTTAATTCCATTTTATGTTATTCATTCATGGGGCTTATGATTCAAAGTTAGCAAAGTGGTAATGACTTTATGTTAAAATATCATCATTTATCGGGATTATTTATGATTATGTTTATGATTGTAAAATATTATTATCCACCTATAAATAAACTCATGAATTTTATTATCCACTGGTTATTCATGATATTTTCAAATAATATAACCATTTTTCCACTCTTTAGTACTTAAAATAATTGTGAAAATGTTTTTATTAAAATTTGACTTTATTTCTCTCTTCGGTCAGAAATACATTTTCTTATAAAACCATATTTTCTAAAAAAATTCAAAAAAATGTTTTATTATTATCCTATGATTTTTAAAATAAATTTTTACCTGTTTTATAATTATTTACAAAAAAAATTAAAGAAATCTTCATGTTTTGTTCCAAACAATGTCTATTTTTATTTTACTGAAAATGTGAAAGGAATTTTATTTTAATATGTATGAGATGAATGAAACTTCCTGTAATCATGAAAATTATTTTATTTTTATATTCCTTTATAATTTTTCAAATTTATTTTCAAATAAAAATATTTTTGAAATTTATTATGTTTGAAAAAAAATTCAAAGCGGAAATTATATTTTCCAAAATAAGAAAGGGTGAGCTCAGATATTTATGTATGATAATCCCTCGGTGGTTATAGTTGGTATTAGAGGATAATTTTAGTAAAAATTTTGAAAATAGTATGATAAAACCATAGTGATATTTCTAATGATGTATCTAAGGATAAGTCTAAGGATGATTCAAAGTATAGGAAAATATCCTGGAATTTTGGTAAAGGATAGAGCTAGTGGTTTCCAATAAATTGCATCCCTATATGGATATTATAAGTGGATATGGCTCTGAATTAGAGGTACCTAGGGATAATAAATCCAAAAATGGTGTATTGAGCTAGACTTGATCATCACCTAGTTCAAAATAATGGGCCTTGTTGCACACCTAGTTTGACACTCCGAAGGATATGCTTCATAAATTCACAAACTCTTTAAGAACCGTCATGTAGAATTTAAATATACAATGGATATAAATGGCCTATGATAAACCTAAGGTGTCATATATTAAATAATTTTTCATTATTTAGATATCTTATATGTGATTTCTCATGATTATGTTGTTCCCCATCATGATTATTGTTCCTTAAACTATTCTTTTTGGTTTTAGTCAGTGGATAGAACCTGAAGGAACCATATTAATATTGAGTGTAATGGAAAATGAAATGATTTTCTTCCTGAGAATCCAAATGTTATGGTATCTGGAATGAAAAATATCATTTCTATTCTCACATAACTTTCTTAATCTATGAATCATTCTAGACTTACAAATGAACATAAGAGGTAACAACATTTTGTTGAATCCTTTATGAGGCAACATCCACCTTCTTTTAGTGGGCCTTCTGATCCACTAGTTACTAAACAATGGATCAGAACCACTAAAAAGATATTTTCAATTATCCAATGTTAAGAACATAAAAATTCATTTTTTTATCTATTGTTTGGATGGTGAAGCGGATTAATGGTCGACTCTTATCAAGAATACAAGGTAACGGGATGAAATTGACTCTGTGGATTGGGATGAGTTCAAGAACTTAGTTTTTAATAATTACATTCCTTATATTCTTCATATGGATATGGAGAATGATTTCCTTGACCTAAAGAAAAAGGATTAATAATATATTGGTACCTATGAAGAAAATTTTATAAGACTTGTTAGGTACTTTTCTGGTATTATCATCTAAACTAAAAGTAAGGTTGATCTATTATTTAGTGGATTAAAACCAAGTCTCCAAAGGGTGTTATCCATAAGAGACTTTAGTAGATAAGAAGATATTTTTTGATGTGTTATCAAGGTGGAAACATATATTAGAGTTATATATCAATATCATGGTTTTTACAAGAAAATAAAAATATAATTCAAATGAAAATCTAAGAACCATGGAGAGAATAAGTTGAGATTTTACTTATGCTCAAAGTATTGGAAGAAGCATGGAGTAAATTTTCTTAAAGTGAATAGTAAACTTTTTAAGTGTGGAATTTAAATTCATTGGGAAATTGATTACTGAAGTGGTGGTAATAAGTTAGATAAAAATGTGAATAGAGAGATATCAACACAGAATGCACCACCCACACTCCAATGTTTCAAATTTAAGGAATATGGGAACTATTCTAACCAGTACCCAAATATGAAGGTTGATTACAATGATTGATTTCATCAACCTCTTAAGATGATATAGATAGGTAAATTTCATGAGATCACTATTTTTGATGAGGGTTGTGCTAACGACATGGTTAAAGGTACATTTACCATCCATTCTAGAACTTTTGATGTCTTATTTAACTCTGGATCTACCCATTATTTCATATCTTAATAATTTTATATGGGTATCAAGATAAAACCAAAATGATTATATTTATAATTAGCAGTGAATACCCCTAATGGTATGATGATCACATCACAATTATATGATTAATCTCCAGTTGATGTTAGTGGGAATGAGCTTCTGAAAAATCTTGTCATTCTTCCTCTAGCTGAATTTGATGTTTTTTTTGGAATGGACTGCCTTTCTCAATATAAATCCCACACCAATTTTTGATGAATTGAAGTTACATTTGATATTCTAAACCAACCTATGATTATTTATCAATGTGATAATAAGTTAAAACTTCAAATAAATATTGCATCCATTGTATGGGTCTTAATTCCCATTCAGAAGGGGTGTTTATCTCAAATGGTTGGGGAAAAATATGACATCAATGATATTCTAATTTTCAGGGAATTTATTGATGTCTTTCCAAAATAGTTTCCTATCCTTCAACCAAAAGGTGAAGTTGATTTATCAATAGAACTCATACCTGGTGTCATACCAATTTTAAAGACTTCCTATAGAATGGTTTTGATTGAGTTGTAGTAATTGAAGAAGAACCACCAAGAATGCCTATTATGAACAAGTTGATGATAAATGTGACTCTTTTTAGATGTTGTATTTTATTGTCAAGAAATTTTAAGAAAGAATAAATGAAGTTTTAGAAGAAGATAAAATCACCTTTGATGTGGCTCTATTTTTACATAGTTTTGCGACATCTTTTTACTTAATTTTTAATGATTTAATTAATTATTTAATCACTTTATACTAAATATTTGTAATTTTTTATTTTTATAATTAATATTGTTAATTAATAAATTTTTATAATTAATTATGTATTTTTTTAGTCATAAAAATAATAATTTTAATCTTACTTTACTTTTCTAATTTAATTATGTCTTAATTAGTTTGGTTAATTTAAATCTGCTTGACTTTTTATTAAACTAAAATTTTTATAAAAAAATTATTTAATCAACATAATTATTTTAATTAAGTTAGTCTTTATTTTAATAATTTATCTTTTAACTTAGTTTCATTAAAATATTTTAACTATGTTAATTAATAGGTTTAGTCATCCTGCTCATAATTTAAGTAAATAATTTGTGTTTTAAATTAAATTAAATAGTTCTCTTTTAATTTTATTTGTTCAAATAGTTGTTTAATTAATTAATTAAGAGTTTTAGAGCATTAATTGTATTATTTAATGTATTCAGTTTGATTATTAATTCATTTTATATTGGTTTTAGTCTACCGGTGAGGAAGACTATAACTATCGGTAACTTAATGGGTCACCGTTGCTATTCTTTTTCACTTTCTGCTTCCTTGTAAATTAATTATATAGTAATTCTAATTTAAGTCTTTCGTAATCCAAGTTTATTAATTATTCAGTTTTTAATTTAAGTGTTATTTAATTAATAATATTAGTTGTGGTTTTATAATTCTAAAGTTTAATAAAAATACTGTTTTAATTAATGATGTTTATCTATTTTGTAATTAATTATTTTCAATCCTTGTTTTAAATAACTTAAGTTTTAAATTTATGTTTAATCTATGTGTTTTTAATTTTTGAAGGCCACCATTAGTTATTTATTTTAGTGTTAACGGTGGCCCTTTTCTTTTGGAGTAATGGTGAGATTTCATTTTGTGTACCAGTAGCCTTAATTTATATCCCTAACAGTGACCCTTTATCCTAACAGTGACCCTCGCGTGCCGGTTCTTTCCTTTATTTATTTTATACTAACTATGATCTTATTATTTTATTCTATAATGGTAATATGTTCTATTTTAATGTATCAGTGACTTTTATTTTTATTTTGTAGCGGTGATTTCATTTTTTTATTCTGTAATAGTGACTCCCTATGCTTGCTGTTTTTCTTTTTTTTCTATCATTGACCCCCTTGCTAGTGCTCCTATTCTATAATTTTATTCTACTAGTGACTCCTATTTTTATTTCTAACAGGGAACCTTTTCTATTCCTCAATCGGTGAGCTATTCCTCACTGATACCCCAATACCACGTTGTGCTCCCCTATTTCCACTCTTTTAACTGTGAGTCATTTCTCACTGGTATCTCTGCTTCACCTCACTGTTTCACCATCTCTACCTCGCTCTCACCGGTTCTCTTCTCATACCCACATCGCACAACCATTGAATTCGTGGACCGTTGATCAAGGACGACGCTGCGGATGTAGCTTCGTTGCTGGATGTCACCGGTGCTGATGGAGCCATCGCGCCACTGAGAAGAAGAAGAGGTCGTCGGGGTCAGGAGGAAGACCCGCACACCATTGGATCTAGAGGGTCGCTACTGTCTGAGGGCCAGGCCGGAGCCACGGGATGAGTTGCGCCGCTGCTGGATACCGCTGGAGCAAGGGAGTCGCGCCACTGCTGGATTCGTTGGAGCTGAGGGAAACCGTCGCACCTGCTGGTAGTGTCGCACCATGCTGGAGTGAAGGAGTCTTACCACACCACCTGCAGGAGGCCGCTGCACTGCTGGAAGGGTGTTGCTGCTAGAACGGCACTGTCCGCTGTGGCGCTGAGGAGGAAGCTACTGCGCTGAGTTCAGGAGGAAGAGGAAGAAGATAAAAAAATAATAAATAATAAAGAAATAATAATAAAAGTAATATAAAAGAAAACATAAAGTAAAAGTTAAAGCTGACTTTAATAAATCAAATGAATATAATAGAATTTATAAAAGTTATAAAGTTAAACAACTATATTATTAATAAATACATAAATTATAAATAAAAATAAAAAACTAAATTATTAATAAGTGTTAATAATAAATTAATATACTGATTATAGTAAATATATAATTAATAATAATTATAAATAAACTATAAAATATAATTACTAATTTTGAAATATTTTAAACTAAATTATTAATTCTAATTATTAAATTAAAATAAACTAATAGTTAAATTTATATATACTTAAATTAATCTAACAATTTTATTTCTTAAATAGTAATTATAATAATAATAGTAAAATTATTAGATAAAAATAATTAATAAAATATAAATTAATAAATTTTTAATTACTTATTTACTTATGATGTCAAATTTTAATGATTTAGTTAAATATGATAAATAGAAAAAATTTTGTATTCAGTATTTATATTTATTAATTTAATTAAATTAATAGTGTTTTTATAAACTTATAGTAATAATTTTATATAAAATTATTGATTAAGATATTTAATAATTAGCTTTAATTACTTTTTAATAAGTGTTATAATAGAAAATAGTAACTATAAAATATTAATTTACTTTTGTTGAGTTTTAATTATTTAATTTTGTTTTTAAC
Organism: Viscum album; assembly: GCA_963277665.1. Classification (NCBI taxonomy): domain Eukaryota; kingdom Viridiplantae; phylum Streptophyta; class Magnoliopsida; order Santalales; family Viscaceae; genus Viscum; species Viscum album. The sequence continues at coordinate 737,593,527 of OY728122.1, forward strand.
ATGTGCAGGTTCATTCAAGAGGCAAAAACACATCCAAGTGCTTCTAACTAACTCATTCGGAGTTAGTTACAAGGGAAAAACTAGTGTGGCGTGCTAGTCGTGAAAAAACACACGTTGTGCGGTGAATAGTTGAAGGACATTTGAAGTCGGTGGAAAACAAGTGGTTACAAGCAGCTTTTGACAGTAGCTACTTAAAGCAGAGCAAGAAGCAGAATTTGGGGGATGACACTCATTCATTTCAACAAACACGCATTAGAGAGCAGATCGAAAGAGGATCATTCATTTTTTTCATGAACACATCCATTTGAGAGTAGAGACTCCCAGGAGTTGATTAAGCAGACATGGATGCAAGGAGCCCGAGAAAAGAGCATCACTAAGGGAGTTCTTTTCCCTTCTTGTACTTAAGTTCTCAGTACTCTATAATCAATTGTTTTTCATTGTTTAAATCAATATGATTATGGGATTAATTGTCTTGGATTGGTAATTCAATTTTGTTGGTTAATCTTCTAAACTTCTTCATTCACTTTACAATTTTCAAAAACATAATCAATTGGCAAGATTGAATAATGATTCTCTGTTTAGTTGTTTCACACCTTAAATGTTTTAAAAATTCATCAATTCAAGTTCTACTGGCAAGATAGTTCTTGAATACTTTTTCAAAGCTTTAACATCTTTACATCTGGAAATTTATGGCCAGTTTATTTTTGATTGTTATCATTTTATAATTGTCAAGTAGTTTAACTGAATTTGGAGTGTTGAACTCCTAAAATTAGTTTACTGAGTGTTGAGTTTCCTGGCGAGGGTTATTTTTCACCTTTATTTTTTGAGGTGTGATTCAATAAAGTGTAGTGGAGAAGGTATAAAACTTTTGGAACCAGGGTAATTTGGGCATCTGGGATCCCACGGTGAGTCTCTGAGACCCTAGATGTTGGGTGTGTTTCTGTTAACTTTAAGCCCTCTGTACACTTTGAATAAGTGTTTATGCACAGTTCTTAGCACAATGATACATGGCTTTGGAAAAATAAATAAAGTGTCTAGGGTCAAAAATGAGCTAATTAAGGTGAGGGGAATGATGAATGCCGAATGAAGAAGGGGTCAATTGGTTTTTATGGAAATCAATTAGGCCGTATCATTGAGGAGATTTAAAAAAATAAATAATTATTTTTGGAACCTAAGATTCTGTCAAAGTACAAAATTCTTTGGTTACGGTCTTAATTCCATTGATATTTTACCTCATGTCACTCTTGAAATTAGAACCTGAGATTGAATTGAAGTGAGTCACTAAGTTGTATCACATATGAGGCATGACATCTTCTTTGATGGATGGACTTTGTGTTCTTAATTACCCTTGAGTATTTGTTATAGGCAAGATTCATATGAGTAATTTATTTTCTTAAGGCCTGCTATTATGTTTTGTCCTCTGTTTTGAGTGTTGGACATGTTACAGTGTGGTCTTAATCATTAATACCATAATTTTGTGTTTCAAAGATAATAAAGCATGGGATTTTTTTAGGACAAACAATGCTTAAGTGTAGGGTAATTTGATGTGGCTCTATTTTTACATTGTTTTTCCACATCTTTTTACTTAATTTTTATTGAATTAATTAATTATTTAATCACTTTATACTAAATATTTGTACTTTTTTATTTTATAATTAATATTGTTAATTAATCAATTTTTATAATTAATTATGTATTTTTTTAGTCATCAAAATAATAATTTTAATCTTACTTTACTTTTCTAATTTAATTATGTCTTAATTAGTTTGGTTAATTTAAATCTTCGTGACTTTTTATTAAACTAACATTTTTATAAAACAATTATTTAATCAACATAATCCTTTTAATTAAGATAGTCTTTATTTTAATAATTTTTCTTTTAACTTAGTTTCATTAAAATATTTTAACTATGTTAATTAATAGGTGTATTCATCCTTCTCATCATTTAAGTTAATAATTTTTTTTAAATAAAATTAACCTCACTTTGTATTTTAATAGGACTGTCTATAATATTCAAGGAATCAGATCTACATTACTTGAAGAGGGTTAATTGTATTGAGGAAGAATCTTGTTGGAAGTAAATGGTCATCAGATTCACTTTGGATCTGGTATAGAAGGTGTAATCATATTAGAGGAGAATCAGAGTCTGAATGACTATGATTTAAATGTGACGATGCTTTTCTGATCTTGGAGTTCTCATAAATTTTGAGTATTTGGAAAACATGTGAGGAAATATTGATAAAAGAAAGGGGGAATGAAATAGATTATTCCAATAATATTCAGATTGATCATATATATATGTAAAGAGAAAATATGATGGATATCATATTCAGTCTGATCATAATTAGGCCAATCGTATTTAGGTCAGTTGAATTCTGGACAACTGTATTCAGGCTAAGTTAGAAAGAAACATGATTGCTGGAGTTTTGGGAAGTTACAATACTTTCCATTAAAAGTAAGATGATGTTGAATATGACCCTCAATATATTCAAAGTCATGAAGGGATTCATTATAAAATCACATGTTTTTTATTGAAGGAAGTTGCTGAAGTTGAATATTCTTAAACTGATTCATCGTATTCAGTATTTCATCGTATTCACCAGAGGAAGATTTGTGTGTTCAAGAGAATTTAGTGGTATCGTATTTAGAAGATAAATATGAACTTTGATTTGTTTTTAAATGATTTGTTTTTCAATTGGATCAAGAGTCATCATATTAGAATTAATGATGAAGCAAATAAGAAATTTGAAGCTTAATCAATAATATAGTCAGCCATTTTAAATGGGTTTAATTACTTTGTTTAGATTTTGAGTGGATAAAAATAAGAGTTTGAGGAAATAGTTGGATGTGTTGTCTAGGGGGGCTTTAATTTTGAAGAATATTTTTAGATTCTTCAATTAGTAGAGAGCATCATAATAAGGAATCAGAATGGAGTTTGAGAAAAATATGAAAGAGGTCTATTTCTTTATACATTTATATTGAATTGGTATAGAGAATTGTATTGAAGAAATCATATTGAGCTAATTAGAATGGGAAATTAGAAGTAGACAGGTGTTTGAAAAGAAAGTTTGAAGGAGAACCAAATTTGTGAATAATATTCGAGAAGAATTGAGAAGCATTGATGAAGTTAGAAATGCACCCAAAATTCAAGGAATCATGAAAATTTAGGGAATTTGGTTAACCGGGAAACCATTTCAGATTCCCACCAAAACCACTCTTGGGTCACCAATAAAAAGTTAAAGTACTATGTACTTTTTCTGACTAAAGTAATGTTCACCATGAAGAAGAGAGAAGGAGGAGCACTGGAGAATTTTAGAGAGATAAAGAAGTTTATGTATCGATCTTTGTTGAAGAAGTTTCGGTAAAGATATTTGAAAGGAGAAGAGACAAGATCACAACATATTCAACTGATCATCATATTTAGGAATCATCATATTCAACTATTTATTGTATTCTTCTTGTTATCATATTCGGCTGATCGTCATATCAGGCTGGATAATTGGTTCGGTATTTCCATATTGGGGTTTTCACACTGAGGAAGAAGTTTTTTTTATAATTGTCTCGATCCTACTCATATAAATTCATATATATCATATTGGGAAATCAGATTGGAAGATCGGACTGGGAAATCGGATTGGAATTATATATCAATTTCCTCGAATTTCTTACTAGCTTATGGGTAAGAAATTAAAGAATTTTTTTAAAAAGAATACATTTGTGGAAATTGAAAGGGAATCATAAGTAACATATGTTGTTACAAAAAAATTGTATTACCCTATTTGTGCTAGAGGATGCACACGCACTATTGTATTGTTTACATAGTGCTACATGAGTGTAAGGGAATATCCTGGTCATTGAATTCCACATTAAGGGATTTTTTTTCTAGTGTACTTTTTGGTTTTGGATAATTTCCAAACTATACCAAGGATGTATCTATTCTTATTGAATAGTGAACGTTGTAAATACTTATATTCCTAATGATGTGTGTTTGAATTTTTTTCATAAGGGAATGAAATCTTTAATAGTAGGAAAAGGTTGTTTCATTTACAAGGAAACATAAAAAAAGTATCACTAATTCACCCCCTCCCTCTATCGATAATACAATTATCCTATCTGGGCACTTTCAACTGGTATCTGAGCATAGGTTTCCTTCCCTTATTTTTTTATGGAGAATTTGAATTGTGTAAATAGTAAAGGTGGTATAGTTTTTTATGGAAAGAATTATCATATCTGAAAATATGTAATGTTTCATTATCTCATGTTTATTTTATATGATGTTCTTGAAGCTGCAACGGATGGGTTTCCTCTTATCAATTATAAAGTTCCTCTTTCATCTATTGATAAGAAGAATATTTAAAATGATGGAAGGGATAAGAATGATTAATTATAATCACTTTCAAAAATTGAATTCCTAATGTTGAAAAGTGTTTCCAAATTCAAAGGTATATGGGAAAAATTGAAAAACATTTACAAAGGTAATACAAAAGTAAAGAAGGAAAAATTTCAAATTTGGAGATTGAAGTATGAAGATTTGAATATTAGTGAATATGAATCTGTTGGGGACTTCTTTACAAGGGTAAATGGAATTTTTAATACTATCAGATTTCTTTGTGAAATGCTAGATTATTCTATAGTTTTTGAAAAGATTTTGAGAATCCTTCTTGATAAGTTTGATGCAAAAGTTTCTTCATTGGAAGACAGATATCCTGAAACATTATCTCTAGATTATTTTCATAAAAATATCATTACTTATGAAATGAGAAGGGATAAAAATATGAGAAATAGACTAAAAGTTGATATAAAAATGTCTTTTATGGATTCTAAGAAAGAAAATTCAAAGAAGATTCTTATTGAAGATGAAGCTGGTGAATCTGATTATGAAAATGAGGTATTTAAAATTTTTTATGATATTTTATCCTTGTATTCTATAAATGGGAAAAGAGGTATAAAGAAATATAAATGGGAAATTCCCTTGAAATTTTTTGAATGTGGAATCATTGGGAATTTTTGGCTATTTTGTCATCAAATAAAGAAATAAGAGGATAGTGATGAAGAATAAAAAGGCCATAAGATCATAGAAGAAACAGGAAAATAAAGAAAAATCATATTCCATAGGGAAAGATAAAAAATCCATAAAATCCAAAGGAAGAAGTTTCTTATCTAAAGATGAAGAAGAAGAAGGCAGTGATTTTGGATTATAAAAATCATTTGAATATGGTATTGAGAATACTTTTATTGAAATATTTAATGATGAAGAGCTCAAAATCAGTAGTTCTAAAGAAGAGGAAGAAACTCAACTTGAATATCATTTTAAATAGGATTTCAAATAATTCCTAAGCAAGATTAGAAGGATTGAAAAACAAAATAAGAATTTGGAAGATGAAATTTATTCAAGAAAAAATCAAGAATATATATTTGATGAAAAATTAAGGCTGGTGATAGAGATTTATGATTTGAAGAAATATCTTGAGAAAGAAAAGAATCATAATGAGCATATGGAGGTGAATCTGAAGACAAAATAAAAAGAGTTGTAATTTGTCCAATTAAAACTTTCTAAATCTAAATAGAGAAATAAAAGCTTCAAAAACACTATCTCTTAATTTTGTGAGAGTTCTCAAAAGGAGAAACCTGAGAAGGATCAACAAAATTTACCTTCAAAGTTTGAGAAGAAAGATGGAATTGTTTCAGAAAAGAATAAATATGGGAAAGTTGTGTATATAGACAAGACCAACAATATTGGGAATTTAGAAGTTTCAAAATAATCTATGTCTAAAAATATTTCAAAACATTCTAGATCCAAAAATATTTCTAATACTTCTAATTCTGATAAGGCTGAAAATAAAATAAGATTCTTATTGACAATAGAAAGGTTTGTGGCTCAGATAATAAAGACAATAAGGGTTTTGGGAAACATATTTAAAATTCCAGCCATTATGGAAGCTCTATAGGAAAATACAATTTCTATGGAAACGTTTGGTATTGTGGTGGATTAATATATACAAAAAACATGAGTTGGTTCAACGAAAATCATTACTATTATCCCATAGTTTATGGAAGGAAAAGTGTGAGGGGGATTCAATTCCCTCAAAAGAATATGTTTAAAAGTTTTAGAAGGAAAGCTGAGAAGGAATGTGGGTATTCAGTGAAGAAGTTTAGAACTAACAATGGTAGTGAATACAAAAGTGAAGAATTTGAAATTTATCTTGAGAAGTATGGAATTCATAATGAGTATATTTCTCTATATACTCCCCAAAAAATGGGGTTTCTGAAAGAAATAATATAATCTTGGTTGAAATGGGTAGAACTATGTTACTTGAACATGATATTTCTCATTACTATTGGAGGCAAGCCATGAGTACTTTTGTGTATATTCAAAACTAATTTTTCTATAGACCAGGTTCACATATGACTCCATATGAATTTTTTTATGTAAAAACTACAAGTTTGAAACACTTAATATTTTTTGGGAGTCTATGTGTTATAAAGAAGAAAGGTTGAAACTTTGTAAAGTTTGAGAATAAAGGTGAAGATGGAACCTTTCTTGGATATGCTCTAGAAGAAGAGGATATAGAAGTTTTAATAAAAAAATGGGAAGAATTGTTGATTCAATTGATGTGAAGGTCATTTAAAGATCCTAAGAATACAAACATATTCGAGTTGACAAGGAAGTTGTGTAGGAAAGGTTTGATAACAATTCTGATAAGGATATAAACAATTGTAATCCTTCTCAAGAAGAATCATATTCATTTATTTTCAGTGAGGAGGAAGATACTCAAAAAACTCATATAAGGCTGAGAAAATAAGTGGAAGCTCAGAATATCATTGGAGATAAACATAAAAAGGTTAAAACAATAAGAAAAAAAATGTTATTACACATAATTATTTTTATTCAAAAGTGAATCTAAATGGTGTGAAAGAAGATTTTGAGTATCTGTAATGGGTTTAGGCCATTAATGAAGAGTTGGGTTAGATTTAAAAGAATGATACATGGGAACTGATACCTAATCCAAAAAATAAAAACATTATTGGCACAAAGTGGGTTTTCCAGAACAAGATGAATGAAGAATGTGAAGTGATAAGAAACAAAGAAAGATTAGTGTGTAAAGGTTATTCACAAATTGAAGGTATTTATTTTGAAGAAACCTTTTCTTCGGCTTCATGATTAGAAACAATCATAATTTTTCTTTTTATTATTGCATGATGAGGTTATAAGATCTTTCAAATGGATGTTAAATCTATATTCTTTAATAGTGAACTTGATGAAGAGGTTAATATTGAATAACCTTGTGGGTTTATTATTGGGAAAGATTACATTTATGTATAAATATTTAAGAAGTCCTTGTATGGGCTAAAACAAGCTTCAAAAGCATGGTATTCCAAATTAGATAATTTCTTAAGGAAGATAAGTTTCAAGAAAGGAAGAGTTGATAGCAATATTTATATTAGATAAAGTCAAGAGTATTCCCTCATAATAATTTTTTATGTTTATGATATTATCTTTACTGGGAATAATGAATGTAGTTGTGAAATATTTTCTAAAGAAATCAAAAAAGGCATTTGAGATGTCTATAAGGGGGGAAATGAAATACTTTCTTGGGTTACAAATTTTTCAAAGGTAGAAAAAAAATTTCTTTCCCAAGAAAATTATTCTAAGGAACTTCTTAAGAGGTTTGGCATGGAAAACTCAAAACCTATTTCCATACCTATTTTAGTGGGAACAAAGTTGACAAAATTTTTAGAAGGAAAAGAAGTTGATCAGAAAGAATTTCGAAAGATGATTGGAAGTTTATTGTATTTTACTACTTTAAGACCCGAAATTGTTTATGATATTAATTTATGTTATTTTAGATTGCTCCAAAATAATCACATTTAATTTCTAGAAAAATAATTCTTAGATATATCAAAGGCACAATAAATTTCATAATTAGGTATGAAATCTCAAAAATTATTGATTTGTTTGGGTATTCAAATGCTGATTAGGTGGGAAATGTTGATGATGTAATATCCACATATGGTGGGGTATTCTTTAAATGAAATAATTTTATTAGTTTGTATTCAAAGAAAAATAATTTAGAAACTCTCAGTACGGCTAAAGCTAAGTATTTTTCTTCCACTCAAGCCACTACTCAACTTATGTGGATGAAAACTCAATTAGAAGATTTACTTATTGAAGTGATGTTACCCTTGATATTGGGTTTTGATAATAAAGGTAAAATAAATCTCAAAAGAAATATAGTTCAATATTCTCATTCAAAACATATTGATATCAAATATCATTTTATCAAAGAGCATGTCTAGAAAAATGAATTTAAGCTGGAGTTTGTTTCTACAGCGGAACAAGTTGTTGACATTTTCACAAAAACATTACTGAAGGAATATTTTCTAAATTGAGGTTGACCATGGGCATTAAACCTCTTTCTAATAAGGGTTAAGTTATGTGTTTTCCCCTTTATCATCTTACCTTTGGATAGTGTTTTCAATGGGGATAATTGTGTAATGTCCCGAATTTGGGTGATGCCCAAAGTTGCCCCATATCTGGTTGACCACATGGCCTCAAGCATATTTCCCCAAACTCCAAAGGTTTCTGACTAGCAGTAAGGATAAAGGTGTGATAATGGCGAAATTATTCCCTTATTGGAAAAGTATACACAGCATAAAACAATAGTAAATGATAGCGGAAGCGGTAATACCATACGACAGTATTGCAAGCCTCAACAAGTCACAATGATGGAAAACAATACAGAAACCCAAGTACAAAAGAAACAGTAAACTCCAGCAGTATCGCAAGCCTCAACTTGGTCTCATGCTCTCCATCCCCAATAGAAATCAAGTACCTGATAAAGAAGGTTTCTTGCCCTTATCTATACCTAAAACCATATAATCTGTTTGGGTCCAAAACATGACCCAAACAGGGTGTGAGATGAATCCCAGTAGACAACCACCAAAAGATCTATTCCTAACTATCAGTGAATATATATAGCAGACAATATACAGAAATGAAGCAATAAACTAGGAAGTACTCAAAGTAAACAATCATATAGTTTTCAATTACATTCATTTAGATTTATTATTCATTATTTGAATCATGTAATCTTGGTATATAGCCTAATCTCTATATCCCTCTGTGTAATAGTAACAAAACAGATGTTTCGGAACTCCGTCTAAAAAATCAAGTAATAACGAGTCCAAGCTTGTGCTTTGTCTTGGAAGACTCATCATAATCATTCAATTATTCAATAATGACCCTTAGGGATAGTTCTCACAATCTAATTCCCCCTAGTCAACCATACAAAAATTCATTTAATAACGACCCTCTGGGAAGCTCTCACGGTCTAACCCCTTTGGTCTAACTTAGCACTAATCATTTAAAAACGATCACCTGGGTAGCTCTCATAGTCAATACCCCTTGGTCAACATAGCATCAATGAATTATAAACTACCACTTAGGCAGCTCTCATACTCTAAAACCCTGGGTTGATGACCACCTAGAAGCTCTCACAATCAACATCCCTAGGTCAACGTAATAGTAAAACATACATAAATGACCCTACCTTGGGAAGATCTCATAGTCAAATTCCCCTTGGTCAAACTTCCATAATGCATATCACAAGCATCTCATATAATTAGTAACTCCTTCCTAACAAAACAAGGCATGGAAAACAAGGCAATCCTAATATTAAACCTAGACCAGACATCCATAAATAGTCAACCAAGGGAAATGCACCCATATGGTGTCCCATAACCAAGGTATTTAACCTTATATGAAACTACCCTTTTATCAATCAACTAAACCATAATAGGTAATAAAAAGGGTTTAATTTCATAACCCACAATACCCCAAACATGGGTATATAACAATTTTGGAATATATAATCCAAATACAAACAACAAAAGGGAAAAACTACCTACCTCATTGTCCTACGATTGATATCCTTGAACATCGGCCCTTGAATCGGAATAGGTCAGCATAGATCTACAAAAAAGGTGAAAAAATTCCAAAATTTAATAACTCATAAGAGAGGAAAAATAGGGAACAAATAGTCTAGAGGTTTTTAGAACTCACTGGTGGGATTCCAACGCACCCGACGACATCTTAATTGGAGCTCGAACGAAGAATCGAGAGGGCTTCGAAGTTCATTGGCCATTCCGTCAGTCTCCTGTACAAACCAAAGGGATAAGAAGACAGTTCTGGACATGAGACGCAACCCCATATTGATATATCAATTAAAAAAAAGAACACGATGTGTTCATTAAATTTACACCACGTGTAGTAGATTTAACCATCCCCTGCCTTTATCAGTCTGACAGGTCACCACACGACCATGTACTCGGCCATTACACGGCCAGTACATGTCTATACGTAGCAAATGGGTACATGGCGTGTACTCATAAGTACATGGTGTATACATAAAAAACACCCTTTTCTTCCTTTTCCCCAAAAACAACCCAAAATCAAGATTGATACCTGATATGAAGATTCATGTTCTTACAAACTTTCCCCCTTAAATAAATTCATCCCCAAATTTATTTTCCAAGGGTGGTGAAGAAGAATCTGCGAAAAACTCTGGACACTACAATTGTAGATCAGGCTCCCTCTCCCAAGTCTCATCCTATACTCGCTCATGCTTACATAGCACCTATACTAAAGAAATAGACCATCCGTGGAGAACCTTCATGATGTAATCCACAATCCAAATAGGGTGCTCCTATAAGGATGCATCCACCTCTAACTCAACCTCCTCAGGTTGAAAAACATGAGACAGGTCTGAAAAGTAATGTTGTAGTTGAGAAACATGAAATACATCATGCATAGCCTGGTACCTATGAGGTAATTGCAACTGATATTCAACTAGCTTGAATCTCTATAAAACCTCAAACGACCTGATATATCTTGGTGAAAGCTTCCCCTATCTCTTAATCCTCCTGTGTCCCAATGTCAGTGTGACACATAAGAAAAACTGATCTTCGACCTCAAACTTCAAAGGTAATCTTTGTTGATCAGCATAAGATTTCTTGCAAGACTGTATAGTAGCTATCATCTTCTGAATCAAATCCACCTACTCAGTGGTCTCCTGGACAAGACGAGGTCCCATCATAGTTGTCTCTCCTGTCTCCAGCCAATATAGGGGTGATCGGCATGGCCTACCATTAAAATACTCATAAGGTTCCATCTGAATCATTGCTTGAAAACTATTATTGTAGTCATAATCCACTAGGTTTATGTGTCTCTCCCAAGAGCCCCTGAAATCTAGGATGCTTGCTCGAAGCATGTCCTTCAAAACCTGAATCATGTGCTCGAACTGGCCATATGTCTGGGGATGGTAAGTTGTACTCAAAAGTACCTGTGTACCTAAAGCCCTCTGTTGTCCTAACTAGACATGAGAAGTAAATCGGGTTTCCATTTCTTAAATGATAGAGTGTGGAACCCCATGAAAATGTACAATCTCTCATATGTACAAAATTTATAAGCTCATCAACATTGAAGGTTTCCTTGATCAGAAAGAAATGTGCAACCTTCATGAGTCAATCAACAACAACCCATACAACATCATTTCCTCTAGGAAACCTTGGTAAACCCATCACGAAATCCATCGCGACATCATTTTATTTCCACTTGGGAATGGGTAACTTTTGTAAAATCCCTGTTGGTCACTAATTCTCTACCTTCACCTACTGAAAAGTGGAACACCTCATAAAAAACCAGCTACATCCCTCTTCATGCCTGGACACCAATACTGATGATGTAGATCTTGATACATCTTGTGAAACTAGGATGAACTACCCATATGGAGGCATGAAAATCTCACAACATCTCCTCGCATATCTCTATTGACACCCATACATGCCCATGAAACCAAAAAACTTCATCCTCAACTACGGTCCATCTAGGAGTAGGTTCCTCACCTGACACACTCTCCCTTAGGACTAGGCCTTTGGAATCTGATAGTTGCTTTATTCTCACTTGATCCATTAGAGTAGATCTAACAACTATAGAATAAAGAAATGTATGACCCTATTTTTCATTCACCTCCAAATGCATCTTAGTGAACAGATCCATAAGCTACCACTCACTGTTGGCATCATGAATTCTATGTATCTGAGTTATCATGATTAACACATCAACCACCGCATTTCCTTTCCCAAGCATGTAGGTAAGTTCAAAGTCAAAATACTGAAGTTACTCAACCCAACTTTGTTGTCTCAAATTAAAATAACACTGAGTAAAGATATACTTGTGGATTTTGTGTTCAGTTTATACCACAAAGTTTTCTCCAAAAAGATAATTTCTCCAATAGAAAAAATCATGCACAATCGCATCCAACCTGAGATCGTGCGTTGGGTAGTTCCTATCATGTGGCCTCACCTCCTGAGACCCGTACACAATGACTCTTTCCCCTATATAAGTACTACTCCTAGCCTCATACCTGATGCATCACAGTAAACGGTGTAACTCTTTCTCGGATCCGGAAAATTTATTATTTGTGCTGAAGTCAACCTCCCTTTCATCTCCTAAAAGGATGAATCACAAGAATATATCCATAAGTACTTTTCACCCTTCTTAGTCAGGAGGATCAGTGGTGCTGCTAAGCATGAAAAGTCTTGAATAAAGTTCATGTAGTAACCAACTAGCCCCATAAAACTCTATACGTCAAATATGTTCTTCAAATTCTCCCAGGAAACTATTGTTCTCACTTTATATGGGTTTAATAATACTCTTATCTATGAGATTACATGACCTATGAAGTGAATCTAGTCCATCCAAAAGTGAAATTTTGAGATCTTAGCATATAAATGATGCTCTCTCAGTATACTCAATATGATCTCAAGATGGATGGTATGGTCGTGATGAGTGTGAGAGTACACCAAGATATCCTCCATGAAGACTACCACAAAAGAATCCAAGTAATGATGGAACACTCGCTTCATCGATGCCATGAAAACTGCTGGTGTGTTCATAAGACCAAACTGCATAACCAAGTACTTGTATAGACCATACCTTCTCTAAAAGTTTGTAAGAGGGATATCTGATGGTCTATCATGCAATTAATGATAACTGGATCTCAATTCAATCTTTAAGAACACCTGGGATCCTCAAAGCTAATCAAATAGATCATCAATCCTTGGAAAGGTATATCAGTTCTTGATCATAAACTATTTTATCTTCTGATAATCCACACAAAGTTTGAGGGTACCATCCGCATTCTTTGCAAAAAGGACCGGCGAACCCCAAGGAGAAGTACTGGTTTGAATAAAACCATTTTCCTACAACACCTCCAACTACTTCTTGATCTCCTGTAACTCTATTGTAGCTATCCTATATGGAGAAATAGACATTGGTGCTACTCTTGGCACAAGATCAAAAGATAAATCTACCTCTCTCTCTAGGGGTAAACCTAAAAAGTATTTTGGAAAGACATCTCTGAAACATTCCACCACTAGAGGAAAGTCTATCTGTGAGGTCCCCTAGTCATTCAGATATAAACTATCAATATGGGCTATAATTCCTCCTAACCCATGATGCATGGGTCCCACTCTTCTTGCATAGACAATCCATTATCAATTATGTCGAAAAGACCTACTCTCTGGTGATGTGAAACTCACCCTATGGTAATAGCTGTCAACAAAGGACTGAAAGGAGACTAACCAGTCGATTCCGAGAATGAAATCAAATCCTATCATCTCTAATACATATAAGTCCCATAAGAAGTGACACCCACCAACCTCAAGAGGGAACTCCTTTCACTGATGTACACTAGTCATCCTAATCCCCAGTGGAGTTTCTAATGTCACAACATCATCAGAAGTAAATATTTAGAGCCCTAGGATCTCCACAATGGAAACAGATATGAAACTTTGGGAATCCCCTATATCAAAAAGAGCGTAAGATAAAACTGAGGAAACTAGAATCGTACCTCTAACTGTAGAGAGTCTGGGATCCTGCTCTTACTGGGTCTCTTCCATCGAAAAAGTCTGACCTATACTGTGGCCCTACGACCCTTCCTGGATACCCTGAGCTGGTCCACTCTGCTATCTCTAAAAACCTATCAATTGGCTTTTACTGTCATGACCACCTCCTTGGCCTAAACGGTCTGACGAATTCTAGTTCCCTAAATAAGGAGAAACTAGTGGTCATGATCCTAAATTTGGAGTCATAACTGATCCCCTATCACTTTTTGATGGTGATAACTTCCTATAAAACATTGAATATGAACCATTTTTTCCACAAGATCAGCACTCAACTGGGTCTCTCGGGCACTACAGTTTTGTGTGACCACTCTTTCTACACTGGTTGCACACCACTCAACTACCTGAAGAAACATCACATGAAGGATCTCTATAGCACTTCCTACTATTAGTAAAAGGAGTACCAACCCTGGATGTTGAACCAACCTGGATCGCAACTCCAAAGTCCCTGAGATTTCACTCGGTAATCAGCACCTATTTTACTATAGCATTCACTAAATTCAAATTGAAAACATTCACCTGTGATCAGATGTCATACCTAAGGCCATCCTCAAATCACCTAGCCAGTGACAACTTGTCACCTCCCAAAACAGGTGTGAAGTGATGAAGCTCTGTAAAGTGATAAGAATAATCCATCACTGAAAGATATCCATAATCCAAATGCAAGAACTCCTAGGCTCAGTCAGCCCTCAATGTCTCAGGGTAGAATTAATCATAGAAGGTCCTCTGAAACTCTTCCCAAGACATATCCCAATGACGTCCCACTAGTGAGATAACATCCCATGATATCTTGACATAATCGCATAGAATATACATCGGGAGCTTCACCCTCCTCTCTAGAGGCATCTCCAGATGCTCAAAGATAGAAATCATGGCCTCCAACCATGACTTTATATCCTGTGGTCCTCCATCCCCTAAGAAAGTGGGAGGATGGTACTGCTGGAATACCCGCATCAACTCTTCCATAGTCAGGGTATGATGTGGTTCACCCTAAAAATTATGCATCATCCTCATAAATCCTTCACAGAACTGTTCATTAGAACATATGTTCGGTATAATATCTAGTGCCAAGAGGTACATGACATGAGGATATGATGGTAGTACCTGATATACCATTTCCGGTGTCTAATCATCACCCTATACCTGGAGTACAACCAGAGGACATCTTGTTGGTATGACTCTGCAAGGTCAATCGCACACCTTAGTTCAATATTATCAAGGATAGAAAATTAGAAGTGAAGGAATGAAACAGGTGAAATAAATCATTCAGGTTTTCAAAAATATGTTTACACGGTGTGTAGAAACACTACATAGCATGTTCCCTTAAGATTTAACATGGGCATGTACCTATGCCAAACTGGTTATGTAACACCCCATACACATGGTGTGTTCCGTATGAGACATAGTGTGTACTTGAATATCCCCTCCTACCCAAGTACTTTTACACGGCTAAAACTACATGGTTCTTCTAGTGAAACACTACACGGAATTTTCACCCTAGACACGACATGTACTACTTAAGTTCCATCCACCCATGTCATTAGTCACATGGCCGGATACACAATTGATTACTACACAGTGTGTATAAGCTATAAATGGCATGTACAACCCAAATTTCATCCACCCATTTCATTAGTCACATGGCTGGGTATATGGCCTTTTATATCACGGTGTGTACTCCCAATACACGGTGTATTCTACCAAACATTTATCAACCCTATGTCTCTGCTCATGCAGTCAATCATATAGTTAAAAACTACACAATGTGTACATATGGTACATGGTGTGTACTTAAGAAAAGTTATTTCTTCCAGAATAGAAGAACACATGGCGTGTGTTCATAACATCACACGTGGTGTTGTTTGGGTTTCCAGATAGTAAGCCTCCAAAACTTCTCTGGAACCCTTATAAACTTACAATTTTTCCAAGGAATGTCAATTTCTGATCTATGAGAGCTTATACTTCTTGAGAATCAAAGTTTGGAATCCTTATTCATATCATAACTTAAAAAAATTCAATAAAAGTTCAAACATAATCCATAAAATTCCAATCCAAGAGGTCCCATAACACCTCAAGGACCAAATATCACCATCTATCCAAATGAAACTTTATATATACTAATACCCTATCAAAATAGAAGGTATTTATATAATGGAATCTATCAAAATAGCATGCATATCTAGAACAACATCAATCTTGCATGTGATCTCTAAAAAGTGCCTATATGATGCATGAGATGGAATACCCTCATCTCATCAAGTTTCAACATAAATAGAACCACAATGATATCAACAATAATAACACAAAACAAGTGTGTCACCCAATGGTGAAATCAAATCAACTGTAACAATTGAAAAACTATAAAAATTGAAATATTTGAGGTAACTTGGATTTTATCTATACATGGGTTAGCTAATCCCAACCACATATTATTAACAGCTACCTATTCCTTCTTATCCCAGTCTATATGCTTTAAATAGTAAGGCAAAGAATAAAAGAAACTCCTCTGATACCACTTTGTAACATCCCAGATCCGGGTGTTTCCCAAAGGTGCCTCATGTCCGTTTGTCCACATGACCTCAAGCGCATTTCCCCAAATGCCAAATGATTTTGACTAGAATCAAGGGACAAGGTGTACTAATAGGGAAACTATGCCCTCATTGGTAGAGTATACACAATGGAAAACAATAGTAAACAATAGTAGAAGTGGTAGTACCATACAAAATAAATAAAAATAGGATGACTAAATTAAATCCAACAGAATCCACAATATATATATATATATATATATATATATATATATATATGATGCATGTCACATGTGTCTATAAAAAATATAAACAAGTCACAATGCTGGAAAACGATACAGAAACCAAAGTACAAAAGAAACGGTAAAATCCAGCAGCCTCGCAAGTCTCGGATTGGTCTCATGCTCTCCAGCTCCAACAGCAATCAAGTACCTGATGAAGAAGGGTGATTTCCCCTATCTATACATGTAACCATATAATATATTTGGGCCCAAAACATAACCCAAATAGGGTGTGAGATGAATCCTAGTAAGAAACCACCAAAAGATCTATGCCTAACTATCAGTGAATATATATAGCAGGTAATATGCATAAATGAAGAAATAAACTAGGAATTACTCAAAGTAAACAATCCTATAGTTTTCAATTACATTCATTTAAATTTATTATTCATCCTTTGAATAATGTAATCTTAGTATCTAGCCTAATCTCTATATCCCCCTGTGTAATAATAACAAAATAGATGTCTTAGAATACCATCTAAAAAAATCAATTAAGACTAAGTCCAAGCTTATTCTTTGGATTGGAAGACTCATCACAATCATTCAATTATTCAATAACGACCCTTAGGGATAGTTCTTACAGTCTAATTCCCCCTGGTCTACCATATAACAATTAATTTAATAATGAACCGTGGGGAATCTCTCATGATCTAACCCCTTTGTTCTAACTTAGCACTAATCATTTACAAACGACCACCTGGGAAGCTCTCATGGTCAATACTCCCTAGTCAACATATCATAAATGAATTATAAACGACCACCTGGGAATCTCTCATGGTCTAAAACCCCAGTTCTATGACCACCTGGTAGCTCTCATAGTCAATACCCCTGGGTCAACATAATAGTAAAACATACATAAATGACCCTACCTTGGGAATCTCTCATAGTCAAATTCTCATTGGTCAAACTTCCACAATGCATATCACAGAAATCTCATATAATTAGTAACTTCATAATAACAAAAAAAAGGCATGGAAAACAAGGCAAGCCTAATAGGAAACCTAGACCAAACATCCATAAACAGTTATTCAAGAAAAACGCACCCACAGGGTGTCCCATAACCAAGGTATTTAACCTTACACGTATGCAACTACCCTTTATCAATCAACCAAACCATAATAGGTAATAAATAGGGTTTAATTTCAAAACACATAATACACCAAACATGGTTATATGGAACTTTTATCAAATATAATCCAAATACGAACAACGAAAGGCACAAACCACCTACCTCGATGTCGTACAATCGATATCCTTGAACATCATCCCTTGAATCATCCTAAGCTAGTGTAGATCTACCAAAAGGTGAAAAACAACCAACCTTGAATTACTCACAAGAGAGAAAGAATCCAAAAGAAATACTATGGGTTTTGAGAACTCACTGATGGGATTCCAACACACCCAAAAACATCTCAATCAGAGCTTGGATGGAGAATTGAGAGGGGTTAGAAGTTTATCGGTTGTTCCATAGCTCTCATGTATAAACCACAGGGAGATGGATATAGTTCCAGACATTAGACGTGAATCCGCACCGATATATCAATTAAAAATAAAACTACACTACATGTTCATTAAATGTACATGCCATTTAGTAGGATTAATCAGTATCCTCTTTAAGCAGTCTTCCAGGTCACCACACGGCCATGTACTTGGCCGTTACACAACCAGTATGTGGAAATCGGGTACACAGTGTGTACTTAGAAAATCCCCTTTTTCCTTTTTCCTCAAAAACAACCCGAAATCAAGATCTATACCTAAAATGATTATCTTTGTTCTTACAATTGAAATGTTCCATATCCTTTTGAATGCATGTAAAAATGGGGAGTTGTGCGTAAGTTGTGAATTCAACATTGTAAGTGTGTGAACTATTCTAAATATTTGTTAGAGTGTTTATAGTAAAGGAAATATTTTTTTGTATTATAGAAAAGGTGAATAAGATGAGAAAGAAATACTTAAGAAAAGAAAAGTTGAGGAAGTTTTCATAGTCACTTCTTTTGGACAGCATGGTTTTTTTATCAATTATTCTTATTTCCTATAATGAGTTAGCTCACATAGGCTTAGAATTGTTGATAAGTAATCAATAGCTTGAGGATAAAAAGTTCAGTGATTTATTAAACTTGGTTGAAAACAAAATCCAAAGGGAGAGATTTTTATGACCAAGAAGATGATAGTGTTTATTTTTTCAGATGTTGTATTTTGTTTTCAAGAAAGTTTAAGAAAGAATAAAGGAAGTTTGAGAAGAAAGTAAAATCACCTCATTTTGTATTTGAATTGTATTTTCCATAATATTAAAATAATAAGACTTATGTTACTTAAAAAGGATCAATCTTATTAAGTAAGAATCTTACTGGAAGTAAATGGTCATCAGATTCACTCTCAATCTGGTATGGAAGGTGTGATCACATTGGAGGAGAATCGAAGTCTATATGACTATCATTTAAATGTAACAATGATTTTATGATATATTAGTTATCATAAATCATGATTATTTGGAAAAATTGTGGTTCAATATTGATGAAATAAATGGGGAGTGAAATAGATTCTTCCAATTGTATTCATATTGATTTTATTTGGATAGAAAGAGAAAATATGTTGGATATCATATTCTTCCTGATTGTAATCAGGCCAATCATATTCAGGTCAGTGGAATTATGGAAAATTGTATTCAGGATGAGTTGGAAAGAAATCTAGTTGTTGGAGTTTTGGGATGTTTCAACACTTTCCATTAAAATTTATACAATGCTAAAGATGTTCCTCAATGTATTGAAAGTTAGAAAGGGAGTTATGATACAAGCAAAAGTTTGTGATTAAATGATTTTTCTGTAGTTGAATCTTCTAAAACTAGTTCATCGTATTCACCATAGGAATATTTGTTTTTTTGTAATAACTTAGTGGTATAATATTCAAAAGAGAAAGATGAACTCTAATTTTTTTTCAAATGTTTTTTTTCAATTGGTTCAAGAGTCATCGTATGAGAGTTGATTCTAAAGCAAAGAATAAATTCAAAGCTTAATCAACAATGTAGTCAACCATTTGAAATGGGTTGAAATGATTTATTTAGAATTTAAGTGGATCAAGATAAGAGCTTAAGGAAATATCTAGATGTGTTGTTGAGGGGGATCTTGAATTTCAAAGAAGATGTTTTGATTCTTCAATTGGTATAGAGCATTGTAATGAAGAATCGTAATGGAGTTTGAGAAAAATATGAAAGCTACCTATTTATTCATACATTTATATTCAATTGGTACAAAGAATCATATTGAAGAAATAGAATTGAGCTAATCGGAATGGGAAATCAGAATCAGGCTGGTGTTTGAAAAGAAAGTATTAAGGAGAAACGAAGTCTAGAAGAATATTTGAGAAGAATCGAGAAGCATTGAAGAAATTATAAATGAACCCAAAATTAAAGTAATCATGAAAATTTGGGGAATTTAGTTGAGTTGGAAACCATTTCAAATCCCAACAACACCACTCTTGGGTAATCTATAAAAGGAGAAAGTAATGTATAATTTTTCTGACTTAAGTATTGTTCACTGTAAAGAGGAGATATGGTGGAGAGCTAGATAATTTTAAAGAGAAATAATTTTTTGTATTTAGATTTGTTGAAGAAGCTTCAATGGAGAGAAGTGAAAGGAGAATAGACAAGATTGAAACATATTTAGCTGATCATCATATTTAGTATTCATCCTATTCAGTTGTTTATCGTATTATTCTTGTCTTTATATTCAGTTGGTCATCGTATCGGTCTGGATAATCATATTGGGATTTCCATATTGGGATTTCTAGACTGAGGAATAAGGTATTTTAAATTGTCTCGATCATATTCAGATAGAGTCATATCTATCATATTGGGAAATTGTATTGGAAGATCAGACTGGGAAATTGGATTGGAATTCTATATAAATGTTCTTGAAGTTTTTACCAACTTCTGGGTAAGAAATTAAATGTTTTTTTTGAAAAGAATTTAATTTTGGAAATTGAAAAGAAATCATAGGTAACATGTGTTTTTACATAAACAATGTAATACCTCATTTGTGATAGAGGGTGAACAAGCACTATTTTATTATTTATATAGTCCTACACAAGTGTAAGGGCATATCCTTCTTATTGTATTCCACATAAAGGGATTGTTTTCTAGTGGATTGTGTGGTTTTTGATCATTTCCAAACCATACCAAGGACGTAGATATTCTTATTAAATAGTGAAACTTATATATATTTTTGTTCCTATGGATGTGTGTTTGAAATGTTTTTAGTAGGGAATGAAATATTTAGTAGGATGATAAAGTTTTTTTATTTGCAAGGAAACATAAAATAAAAATTATCACTAATTCACCTCCACCCCCTCTCAGGGACACAATTATCCTGACTCGGCACTTTTGCTTGAAAAGTGATTCATTCAGCCAAGTGTGTCACCTTGGGGTGTACCTATTCTTTTTTTAAGTAAGGATGGATCAATGAGACTCTACTTTGATTATCAGGAGATGAACAATATCACAATTAAGAATAACTATCCTCTTCCCTGTATTGATGACTTATTTGATCAGCTTAGTGGATCTCAATACTTTTCCAAGATTTACCTTCATTATATATATCATAAATTAAGGGTCAATAAGAAGGATATACCCAAAAAAATTCTATATAAGGCATAGACACGATGAATATATAGTGATTCCATTCGGTCTTACTAATTCCCCTATTATCTTCATGGATTTAATGAATAGAGTCTTTAGAGATTACCTTGATTAGTTTTAGGAAGTATTTATAGATTATATTCTTATCTATTCAAAGAGAATTTATGGTCATTAAGACCACATTATAGTTTTACTAAAGACACTAAGGAAGGAGAAACTACTCATCTAAAAGATATCCTTTCCACGGAACTCCTAGCAGGGGCTACTTCCTGCTCTAGGAGTTTTTCCATTGAGGTTGATCTTTCTTCATTTATAGGGATCTCGACTGATGAGTAATGAAAAAGAGATTCATGGTGGTAGGGTTCATGTTGTCCTCTCCATTTTACTTTTTGGTGTCTCATTCGGTGGCCATTTGTAGACCACCCAACCCTATATTCATTGGTATGGATGATTTGCAGTTTTTTTGGGCGTTCTTTATCACCTATATCCATGTGGATTGGGAAAATTTGGTGGATTTTGATTTTGGTTGGTGATGTTTCTATGGAATGGGGAAATCAATTTATTTATCACTAGGTTTCTTTTCTAGTTTCAGATATGTATTTCTTCTATTATTAAGATTGTTTTAATGGTTGGGTTTCGATGGGAAGTGGTCTTCGATGGTGAACAGGTTGTTTCTTCTCCTAGTGATTATGTTGTCACCCAGATATGGTTGAATGGTTAATGTAGTGGTGTTGGTTTCTCAGTGGGAAGTGTTTCTCTTGAGAGGGCAGCTTATAATTGATCCTTTCAGTGGGGTACCGAGGAGGGGATGCTGACTATTTTAGTTTCTCATTATGGTGATTTTTAAGGAAGGTATTGATATCATAGTGAAGGTTATGGTTCATTGTTGAGATCCTTGTCTACTATAAACTCTTCTCTTTCTTCATGATTCTATTGCTCAACTTGGTCAGCATGGTTTGGTAGTCTTCTATGAGTTTTTGTGATGTGATGTTTGAGTGGATGATGGAGGCATGAAGGTCATGGTTCACTATTAAGATCTTAATCTACTATAAACTCTAATTTTTCTTCATGATTCTACCACTCTCCCTCATCGACATGGTAAGGTGGTCTTCTATGAGGTTTTGGGATGTGTTTTTTGAGCGAAAAATGGTGTTCTAGGTGGGGTGACATGAGAATTCTCTATTCCTTCATGAACATGATATCATTTCTTGTTCTTCATCAATAGGTTTACACGCTTTTGGTTTTTTAATTTTTTTGGAATTTGAAAATGTGTTTCGGTTTAATTTTTGGAGGGATTTGGGGGGATATTATTCTTGGGCATTGGTAGTGGTATGAATTTTGAACTTGTTTACATTTAGAAGTTTTTTATTTTGTGGATGAATTTGTAAGGTTATCACTTAACCAAAAAGTGATTTATTAGAAAATACAAAAAAATGGATTTGGGGTAAGGAGAAATTATATGAAAAATTTACAAAGTGTGAATCTTGGATGAAAAAGGTTTTATTTTTGGGCCATATAATCTCAAGAGATGGTATATCAATAGATCCATTAAATATTGATGCTATTGGATGTTGGCCCAAACAAACCATGGTGATTGAGATCCATAGTTTTCTTGGTTTAGTTGGATATTTTCAATGGTTTATGGACAATTTCTTATGAAAATATAATCCTATAACCAAGTTAACTTATAAGGTATCCAAGTTCCTATCTATAGATGAATATAATTATAATTTCAAGGAACTGAAGAGAATATTAGTTAGTAAAGCTAATCTTACATTACCCTGTAGTCGATAAGGGTTTTTAGTCTATATTGATCCATCCAAGAAGGTATTGGGATGTGTTCTTATACATAATGACATGGTTATAGATTATGCCTCATGAAAATTGAATATTCATGACAAAAATTACCCAACTCATGATTTAGAGTTAGTTGTAGTAATTTTTACATTAAAGATATAGAGGAATTATGTTTATGGAGAAAAGTTTGATATATATACCAATCATAAAATTTTAAAGTATATACTCACACCTAAAGAGTTGAATATGTTCCAAAAAAGATAGTTTAAGATGATTAAATATTATGACTGCTTAATACATTACCTCCCTGAAAAAGAAAACAAGTTGGTTGATGCTTTGAGTCAAAAGGATCATGCCAGCTTATCCATGATGAGGACTAAAAAAGATCCAATATTTATGGATTTTCAAAGGATGGATCTAGAAATCATGAAGGAAGGGGAAAATATTATTTTAATAAATTAAATGTTCAAACTCCTTGCTTGGGTTCAGTTCAATAATTTATTAAATCTTTGGTTAGCCTGTATTTTTTCAAGAAGATCAAAGTACTCTTGCATGTGGCATGTGCTGAAACTTTGCATTGGCTCTGTAGCAGTAGAAATTCTGTGATACATGGAAGGTTCGGCTTCAATATTGATTGTGGGATGGACTAGATCACTACTACAATTCATTCTTCTAATAACCTGCATTCGGAAAAATGCAGGAAATCAATTGAGGACTGGCTCATCCTTCGAAGAATTAATATTGCTTGTAATTTTCCTGAACCCCATTAGACCATGGAAGTTTTTTGGATCTCACCTTTTATAGGATGGATAAAGTGAAACATGGATAGAGCTTCGTAAGGAAACCCAGGCCCCTCGGGTTATGGAGCCATTTTCAGAGAAAAGAATGGGGATGTAATAGAATGATTTTATAATCCTTGTGAAATATCTACAATACTTGAATCGGAAATGATGGGCCTCATAATGGAGGTTTATACTTCTCTAAAAATAAAATGGAACAATATATGGTTTGAATGTGATTCCACAACCCTTGTTCAAGCTGTCAGAGTGGGCCAAAGACATCTCTCATGGAAGCTGGATTCCAAATGGGTGAATTGTCTTAACATGATATCTTCTTTAAATTACATTATCACTCATTCTTATATGGAGGTAAACAATATTGCGGATGGGTTATAAAATAAAGGATTGAATGCATATGGATGCCAACACTTGACCACCTTACCTGATGGCATGACCTCACTTTTCCTAAGAGATAAATGTAAAATTCCTTCATTTCGAATTGTGTAACTCTTCTTTATTTCTTATAATTAAAGGGTCTCCATGATAAATTTTATAAAAAAAATAATAAAATATTAAATAGGCATAAAAGGAAGATATAGAGATGAAAAAGATGGTTAAAATTCTTCATGAGTTTCATTTTGATCATGATGAAAGGATAAGATTCAAGATATGTGTATTTCTTCCTTCCATACTGGATTTGAATAAGCAGTTTTTAGATGAAGCTCATAGTTCTTCACTCTTTATTCATCTATAAGTAAGAAGATGTGTAGATATTTAAAATAGTACTTCTGGTAGAATGGCATGAAGAGAGATATTTCAAAGTTTGTATCTCAGTGCTTGGTATGTTATAAAGTTAAGGATAAAAGAAAAAAATTCTTAGGGGATGTTATATCTATTATCCATACCAGAATGGAAATGGAAAAAATTTACCATGGATTTTGTCATTGAACTCCCCAAATTTTCTAAAGAGAATAATGTTATATGGTTTGTAGTAGATCATCTTACTAGGTTAGCTCAATTCATCGCTATCATGTAAGACTTCTCACTAGATCATCTTGCCATGATATACATTAAGGATATGGTAAGGTTTCCTGAAGTACCACATTCCATTATGTCTCATTAGGATTCAACAAGCTCTTAATACATACTTGAGTTTCAGCACTGCATATCATCCTTAGAAATATTATCAGTTTGAGTGAACAATTCAAACCCTAGAGGATATGTTGAGATCCTTTTATTTGGATTTAAAAGGTAGTTAGGATCAAAACCTTCCTCTATTTGAGTTTTCTTACAAAAATAGATTTCATTCAAGCATTTAGATGGATCCTTATGAATCCCAATATGGAAATACATGTAGAGCTCTAATGTGTTGGAATGAAGTTGGAGAAAGAAATATTTTGGGACCTAAGATAGCTAAAGAAATGATAGAGAAGTTTAAATACATTCAAAAACACATCAAGGAAGCTTGGAGTTGGAAAAAAATTATACATATAATCATCAGCATGGTCTATAATTTGAATTTGGTGATAAGGTGTTTCTAAAAATTCTTTTATGGAAGAAGGTTATGAGATTCGAGAAGAAAGGGAATCTAAGACATAGGTATATCGGTCCCTTTGAAATTATTGATCATATCAGGACCATATCTTATCATTTGATGCTTCCAAATAAACTCTCTCAAATCCACAATTTTTTCTATGTATCTCTTCTAAGGAAGTACAAATATCAATCTTCACATGTACTGAACTCAAAGTTCATAGCACTGGAACAAGATCTTTCTTATGGGAAACAACTAGTGGAGATTATATATCATATAAGGAAGGTTCTATGAAACAAAACCACTTACTTGGTCAATGTTTTTTGGTGAAACCACTAGTTTTAGGAATCTACATGGGAACTTGAGGATGTGATGAGGCAGAAGTAACCTCATTATTTTTTATTGGAGTGATGAATTTCGAGAGAGAAATTCATTTTAAGGGGGGTAGAATGTAACACTCTGTGTTTTCATGAATAATTATTTTTGGAATAAATTGAATTTATTTTATCACTTATGTTACATGAAAAACCAAGTTAAGCATGCACTACACACAATACTAGTTTATCTTTCATTATACATGATATTTAGTTTTAACAAAATCATGATATAATATTAATATAGTTATTTAAATGTGACCATTATAACCTATATATTAAATTTAGAGATATGAATAGTAATAACTAAATTTAAAATATTTATTATAATGGTTTTATATAAGTAAATACATTGAGAAAAAAGTACTTTGTTTTCATTAAATACTTTTTATGTTTCAAAAATACTATTTTCTCAAAAAAATGTTTTTTATTTATTTTTTTGAAATTAATAAAATTATTTTTTCAAAATTTTAGAAAAATTAATTTTAGAAAATAAATTTAATTTTTTAAATGATCAGGTCAAAATTAGCTTACTGTGATTTTTTTTTGTGGTTTTTCTAAAAAGTTTCATTTTTTGATGAATAGTGAAAAATACTGAATTTTAATCGAAAACTGCCTTTTCGTTTAATTTATGTATAAAGTTAAATTATATTTTAAATTGGTTTTAAAGTAAAATTAGTTCAATTATACATCCATTAATCCAATTTAGGTTATTTTAATCAATTCTATATTGAATTTTGATATGAAAACTTTGTAAATATTTTAACATTGTCCCTTTAAAAACCCGCTTTCTCATCACATTTGTGGGATTAATTTTAAATTAAGTTTTTCCAATTATGTGGATGGAATTTTTATAAATGGATTAAATATTTATAATAATAATAAATTATATTATATACTAATTTCAACTTAATTTTTTACCAAAATGAATAGTAAAAATATTAAAAATTATTTTCTGTGGTTAAGGTAAAAATGGATTTGTCGAAGGGTTAAACTAAAAACATAAGGGTTAAAAATAAACCAAAACTTTTACAACACCAATTGGTGGAAAAAAATTTAATATTATCTCTTATATTATCAATAATGTTCCATTATTGGATTCTTGTGACATGAAAAAAAATGTGGGTGGAATCCTTTCTTTTAAAAAATTACAAGTGTGTCACTCATCACACTTATAAAAGGCCACCCATTATCCTCTCTTATTAACACCTTAAAAACCCTTTTGGTTCAGTAAATACCTAATAAAATAACTTACCAACTTCCCTCTTGTCATCCTAGAATCCTTATTTTGGACATAAATCCATCCTGGGAAGGCTTTTGGTGCAAACCTATGGAGGATACCTGAAAAAGAGGTAACATTCATCAATGATCATTTTTGTTTTATTTGTTCCTCCACCTCCTTAAATTCTTCTTATATCGTGATTATATAATGAAATCATTATATTATATATAATTATATGTTTTTATGTCAATTTCATGACCTATAACCATCTTCAATCCCATCAAATGGGTTATGCAATCATCGTTCATGTGTACAATGGACTACCACCTCGCGAACCGATGTCATTTGTTTTTTCCATTAACGCCTCTCAAGGATAGAAATAATAATATATTTTTATTTATATATGATATTTATGATATTATTATACTTCTAGAATTATTATATCACACATACCTTCATAATCTCCATTTTATGGGAATAGGATAACATCGCTCGTGCGTACGGTGGACTACCACCTTCCGAAGTGATGTAATTCATTCATGCTTTACATTGAAGGTAATAAGGATGGGTTTAATGAAAATATTATATATATATATATATATGAAATAAAAATTATTCTATAATTATAATATATCATTTACCTTTCTTTATTTAAATCCAATAAGAGAAACAAAACAAATTTTATGTGTATGTATGGCCTACCGTCTCCATAAACAGTGTATTTCATTCTCTATCAATAAATTTTATGGATTACTCTAAATAAATATATACTGAATATATATGATATTTATATAATGTTTAAAATTCTAGAGATTATGAAATCATGATCAAAGTAAGAGGACCAAAAATAAAAAATCAAAACATATACAAAAAACAAAGCGGTTATTACTTGAAACGTAACTTTAACATAGAACTATTATTAAACGGGTAATAAAAGGTCGTAATAAAATCATATATGGGGTTATATATATAATTTTATTTATAATATATGTATAATAAAATTATATTTATTATACAGAAGTTTTGAACGTGTACAATGGAAGTCGAGACTTAAGGTAATGGATTTCCATCTCTCTTTTATTTTTCTATGAGACACATGTCATATTCACCATGTGTTTCATTTAATTTGTGTATATAATTCCCATGAATATAATTTATGATTATTAATCTTAAATTTTTTTGGTATTTAAATATCCATTTTATGATCTCTATTTCATGGGTATAATGGTTCAAAAGTTACCAAACTAATAATAGATTTTTTGTGTCAATTTTCCTTCTTTGAGATGTATGTTATATTATGAACCTATATTCTTTCACGAGGTTTATATACTACCCATTTGACATGTAATATCATTAATTTATTTATCCTAATGATATTTTGAGTTCCATTTTATGTTATTCCTTCATGGTTCTTATGATTTAAAGTTACCAAAGTGGTAATAATTTTATTTTACAATCTTATCATTCATCGGTATTGTTAATAATTATGTCTTAGATGATAAAATATTATTATCATTCTCTAAATAAATTCATGAATTTTCTTCTAATTTTTTTATTAATTATATTTTCAAGTAATATTACCATTTTTTATACTCTTTTTTTATGGAATAACTCTTTTTTATTACATAAACCTTTCATTACACTGTATAAAACAGAGGATCTTTTAAAGTTTTGTTTCTTGTAAAAAAGGTACGTAATACATGAAAACTTAAAAAAGAATTATATTTAAATTAAAAGGATTTATCATAGGTTCATCCTAAGTAAAATTAATTCATCTCATAACCTAGGTACATACATCAAATAAAAGGGTAAGCATAAGTCCCAGTAATGGAAAGCAAGGGAAACAGTTTACAAGTGATCATGAGAATTATCGATAAAAACTTGAAGAACATAATAGAGGCATGAGAAAAAGGAAAAGGGGACATATAATAGTAAAAATAAAATGAATAATAAC
This sequence comes from Viscum album, assembly GCA_963277665.1. Taxonomy (NCBI): domain Eukaryota; kingdom Viridiplantae; phylum Streptophyta; class Magnoliopsida; order Santalales; family Viscaceae; genus Viscum; species Viscum album. The sequence goes on from OY728122.1 coordinate 737,622,594, forward strand.
ATGGAAATGTGTCTAAAAAATTTAATTGAGTCATTCATAAGCATATCACCAAGGTTTATCACTGAGGTGTCATAAAAATTACCAAGGTTATTGACCAAGGTATTGTAAAACATGTCATCTCTAGAGATTAAATTCTTTACCCAATGCATTGGAGAAATATCAAGGTGCACCCTTCATATTTATTAATTAATTTTATCCACATTTAGCATAATAAAACAATTCATAAATAACCTTTGGATAATAAAATAAATGGGTTTTGTATCAAAATCATGGTGTTTTAAAAAAATGCTTAAAGATGATATCTTTATGTCATTATTAACCCACAAAAAAAGGAAGGTGGGTTTCATGTATGTTAATCCCAGAATAAAATAGATCATTTTTAAATATATTTTAATACCTCTATAAAATAAGGATTTTTTTGTATTTGAAAAATAAAATAACATAATTTGTTGAGAAAAAGAGGGAAATTTTGAGAAGAAAATATGGGAGCATAACGGGTATGAAACATGGTTTTATAAAAATAATTAAAAAGAGAGGAAACAAGGGTATCCCATTCATAAAAAAATATTAATACTATAATGGAATAGAATAAAATTTACATAATAAAATATTATGTAAATTTGAAAGACTTACCACATAAAAATGAAACTTGAAAGGAAAAGAGAAGTTGTGATTTCCCATACCTTGTAGTGTAACTCCTAAAAATAGAATATTGGGACCTTGGGGGATTGAGGACACCTTGTGAGGACTCCTTGGAAGGTAAAACTATCATATATTTGTGGATGATTAATTGGTAATGAAATATAATGGAGAAATAGGTGGGTATTTATACCAAAAGTGAGGGTTTTTTATTGATTTCCTTGGACACCTCATTAGTGGTATTTGAAAAACCAAGGAATTGACCATAGTATTTGCCCATGGTATTGGCCACTTAGGACACCTAATATTTTATATTAATCCACAAGAGTCGACCAGAATTTTATATTACTTATTAAATCATTATAATGTCATTAAACATACCAAAAACTCAAAACTGTATTTTTACTATTCACCGAAGAAAAAAAATATTTTAGAAAATTCTCATAAATTCACCCTAACATAATTTCAACATGATGATTTCAAAAATGATGTTTATTTACCATAATATTTCTCTAAGTATGATAAATTTAACTTTTAAATATAAAAATCCTTATTTATTAAAAATAATAGCAGATAGAAAATGCACAGTAAAATTTCTAACACTTGAAAAAATAAAATTATTTTATCATTTAAATTAAAATAAGATCATTTTAATCATGATATTTCATTAAAATAAACATTATTAATAATACCTTAGTTTATTATAATAATTATATCTTTTCTGAAAAGTATAATTTCTTACTGAAAAAATAATTTATCAAATTTTTTATATTTTTAAGATGAACTAAACTCAAAACAGAACTGATGGAACAACAATATTATTTATAAAAATGGATTATACAATAAGTAACTAAGGCCTCGATATATAACCCCTTATAACACCCATATATGACCTAAGTGTGAGGTGTGCGATGTTGATAGATTCTTAGGGCGGGTCGGATAACATCGCCTAAGAGGTATTTTATACTAACTTGAACTTCTCCTGTAGGCAATTTCATTCAAGATTAACATGTTGAATCTCTGGTTGGTCTTGGTATAGAGTGAAGCTTGGTGACACTACCTGCCTCCCAAGTTTAGACAAATGGGCTTTGTACGACACAACTCTACTGGATGTAGCCATCGACTCTTCTTTTTGTATTAATTTTACATTGCCATTTCTACTTATAAAGAGTAATTATAACATTAAAATAATTATTAAGAGTATAGTTTCTAATGGTCATATTGACCAATGGTTGTGATTGACCAACAGTTATATAACAGTCAAAACCCAATAGTCACATTTCAAATTATACTCACTTAATTATTAAAGAGATATATTTATGTTGAGTGCAAAATAATATAACACACATTTTTAGGAAACAAATATTATTCAAAAGGTTCAATACATTGCATTCTTCACCTCTTAATAAATTTCATACCCAAAATTTCAAATTGTTCCCTTGATTGAGAAAATGTGTGGATACTTCTACCTCAACGTTTCCTCAGGTTCCCACGTTGTTTCTTCATATTTTTGGTTCCTTCACGATACTTTAATGAGGTGGGTAGTCTTATTTTGTAAAACCTTGTCTCTATGGTCCAAGATCTCCATAGTCTACTCCTCATAAGAGAGATCATTTTCCAATTATACCACCTCGGGACTCGGTACACGTGAAGGGTCATGTATGTACTTTCTCAAGAGAAATACATGAAAAACATCATAAACTTGATCTATATTTGAAGGAAGTAAAAGTTGATAGGCCACTGCTCCTATGAGATCATGATTTCATAAGGTCCAATGTACATGGGGTGGAACTTCCCTTTATTCTCAAACTACATGACTCTCTTCCAAGGTGAAATTTGAAGAAACAATTTGTCTCTAACATCAAACTCCAAGTCCCTTCAATAGTTGTCAGCATATCTCTTCTTACTACTCTGAGAATCCTTTATGTTTTGTTGGATAGCATGAACCATTTTTTATCTCTTTCACAAGATCAGGCACAAGTAACTTTCTCTCACCAACTTCATCCCAACAAGTAGGAGTTCTACATCACTTCCCATATAGAGCTTCATAGGGTGCCATTTGAATACTCAAATGGAAGTTGTTTTTGTATGAGAACTCAACTAACGAGAGATTTTAATCACATCCACCTTTAAATTCCATTGAGAATGTCCTCAAGTTTATGAATAGTACTTTCATATGGACCATCATTTTGGGGGTGATAAGTCATACTGAAATTAAATTCGGTACTTAGAGCATGTTGAAGACTTCTCCAGAATTTTGATGTGAACCTTGGATCACAATCAGATATGATGGAGAGTAGTACCCATGTAGCCTTACCACTTTCGTCACATATATCTTAGCAAGTTGGCCAAGAGAGAAATCTTACCAAATAGAGATAAAATTGGCATTCTTGGTTAGATGATCCACTATAACCCATATTTCATTGTTTCCTTTTGATGTTTTCGAGAGACCAGTGACAAAGTCTATAGTGATATTGTCCCACTTCCATGTTGGTATGTATAGTGGTTGTAATACCCCTTTAGAAAGTTTTCTCTATTATTTTACTTGTTGACACACCAAGCACCTTGTAGTGTAGTCGGCAATCTCCTTTTTCATGTTATCCCACCAATAGTGATCACGAATGTCCCTATACATTTTATTGCTTCCATGATGTATAGAGAAAGTAGATATATGAGCTTCATCCATCATCTCCTTATTTATTTCTGTAATAAATAGAACACATATCCTTTTATGAAATTCCAGTATACCTTCTTGATCAATATTGAACTTAGAAAACTTCCCAATCTTCACAGCCTCTATCTTATTTTTCAACAAAGGATCATCTCTTTGATATTTATTGATATTTTATAGTAATGATGGTTGATGAATCATTTGGGATGGGTTTGATGATGTCCCTTTCCTTGCAATTCTCATGTCCAGCTTTTATATGTCTTTGATCAAAAGATATCCTTGAATCCTTATCATTTCCAGAACAATAGGGTATTTACTACTTAATGCATTAGTCATATTGTTTTCTCTTCTAGTATGACAATGAATTGAACAACCATAGTCTTTAAGAAGTTCCAACCATCTCATCTATCTCATGTTCAATTGCTTTTGTGTGAAAATATACTTAAAACTTTTATAATCTATATATATCACATTTCTCCCCATAAATATAGTGCCTCCATATCTTCAATGAAAGAACAACTGCATCCAGCTCTAGGTCATAAGTAGGATAATTTTTCTCATAAGTCTTTAACTATTGAGGTGCATAAGCAATCATCTTTTCATATTACATGAGGATTCACCCAATCCCTTTCAGAAATTCATCACTAAAAATAAAAAATCCTTCTCTGGTATAGGGTAGAGTTAACACGGGTGCAGCAACCAATATCTTCTTCAGCACTAAGAAAATTTCTTTTTAATCCTTAGTCCAAATAAACTTATCCCCTTTTCGAGTTAACTTGGTTAGTGGAATATAAATTTGTGAAAAAAAATTCACAAACCTCCTATAATATCTCAATAATCCAAGGAAACTATATATCTTAGTTACTATTGTAGGATGAGGCCACTCCTCGAAAACCTTTTTCTTGGAATGATCAATTGAGATTCCTTTATTGGTTACAATTTTCACCAATAATGCAACTTTTTTTAACCAAAATTCACATTTGATGATCTTTCCAAATAGCCTCTCATTTCTCTGAGTTTTCAATATAACCCTTAGATGATCCTCATACTCCTCAATACTTTTGTAATATAATAGATATCATCAATAAAAAATACCATAAAGTTTTCAAGGTGTTCCTTAAAGACTCTACTCATCAAATCCATAAATGTAGTAGGAGCATTAGTCAAGATGAAGGTCATAACAACAAAATCATAATGCCCATATCTAGATCAGAAGGCAGCCTTTGGAATATCACTATTGGAAATATAACCTATACCCATGGTTTGAAACCATGGGTATAGCTCATGAAACCATGGGTATAGGATATACCCATGGTTTCATGAACGGTGGTCTACCGAGGCATCAGTATAGCCCTATACCCATGGTTTATACAAACTATGGATATATCCCAGTGAAATTTCATATTACCCATGGTTTAAAAAACTATGGGTATACATTTTCATAGCACAAAATATATACCCACGGTTCAGTGAACCATGGGTATAGATTTTTTTCTTCATAGAACGCATACCTATGGTTCATTGAACCATGGTTATAGATGGTTTTCCCAAAAACCTCGGCAACTGCCCACCTTGCTCCTTCCATCCTTCACCTATGAAAACAATCCAAACCAGAATAAAAACTAGTAACACACCATAATCTATACATTTCCAATATTAGGAAAAACCTGAAAACATAATTTATCATGTATATAAGGTTTACTGAGTGCATTCATAATAGTGGTGAGGTTGGTAGACAAGAACCCAAGGTCCATAAGTATGGTAGTCCAAATACTGGAAAAGATATATAGATGTATATTGTGCATCTATTAGGGGAAGCCCATATTTTATACCTATGTACCATTTCAGGTGTTGTATAGTTGTTCAAAATCACACTTCAAGTTGTATAAATTTCATAACGCACTTTATATTATGAGGTATAGATTTACACCCTCTATTCAGGCCTTCTCTGAAATTAATGTTCTACTAATAGATAGGCTAATAATCATTAAAACTCTAGGGATATACTCATTTTTCTATTTATTTACATATGGTGAAGTCTAAATAGGCATATTAATATATTATTGTAAGAACCAGAATCTTCATTTTAGGCATGGATCTTTATTTCGGGTTGTTTTGAGGAAAAAGGAAGAAATGGGAATTTACTAAGTACACAATGTGTACTTATGATTACACGTCATGTACCCTGATACCACATACAGCTGCAAACTAGCTATGAAATGGCTGAGTACATGGTCGTGTGATGACCTGGCTGACCCGCTTAAGTCGGGGGCCCATTGAGGCTGATACACAGCATGTACATTTAATGAGTGCATAATGTACTTTTCTTCTTATTTGATAAATTGGAGTGGGGTCACGTCTCATATTTAGAAATAATTTATTCTAACCTTGGTTTGAATAAAAACATCGTTGAATGGCTAAAAAACTTCTAACACCTCCCAGTTCTCCATCCGAGCTATGATTGAGACGTCGTCGGTTGAGTTGGATTCCCACTGGTGAGGTCTTAATTCCCCTAGAGCCTTTCTTCCTAATTCTTCCTCTCTCGTGAGTTATTTTGATATGATCACCTTTACCCTTTTTGTAAATCTATTTCATTCTAGGCTGATTCAATAGTTGACGTTCAAGAGTATCGATCATACGATATCGAGGTAGGTGGTTTGTGCCTTTCGTTGTTCATCTTTGGATTATATATGCTAGAAGTTCCACATACCCATGGTTGGGGTATTTCTTGATTATGAAATTAACCCTAATATTACCTGCTATGGTTTAATTGATTGAAATAGGGATTATATCATATGAATAAGGTTGTATTCCTTGTTTATGGGACACCCCATGGGTGTGTTTCCCTAGTTTGACCGTTTATGGTCGTTTGGCCTAGGTTGCCTATGAGGTGTAACTTGTTTCCACACCTTGAATTTTTTATGATGGAGTTTTACTGATTATATGAATTTCATGTGTTATGATTGTGAATGTTATCCATGTAGTAGTTATAGATTACATGTGCTACCTTGTTATGATATACGTGCTATTTTTTTCAATGGATCGTGAGAGCCTTAGATCAGGAAAACTGTGGGGGTTTCCATGTTTATTTACATAGTAATGTGAGAGCCTTAGGGTAGATATTGACCCAATGGTATTGACCGTGAGAGTTACCCAGTGTGTCGTTTATGATTTTTTATGCAATGTTGACCCAGGGGTATTGACCGTGAGAGATACATGGGAGGTCGTTTATAAGTTACTGATGCCATGTTGACCCTGGGGTATTGACCATGAGATCTGCCCAGGTGGTTGTTATTTAATGAATTGGTGTTTTTTTGAACCAAATGGGTTAGACTATGAGAGCTTTCATAGAGGGTTGTTTATGAATGATTGAGTGATTATGACGAGTATCCAAGCCAAAGCACAAGCTTGGACTTGATCTTCTTGATTTTTTAGATGGTCTTATAAGACATATGTTCTGTTGTTGTTATATAGGGGGATATAGAGATTTGGATAGATCCATATATTACATGATTCAAAGGATGAATAATAAATATAAATTAATGTAATTGAAAACTATAGGATTTCTTACTTTTAAGCACTTCCTAGTTTATTGCTTCATTTTTGCATATTGCCTGTTATATATATTCACTGATAGTTTGACACAGATATTTTGGTGGTTTCCTACTAGGATTAATCTCACATCCTGTTTGGGTCATTCTTTTGGACCCAAATAGATTATATGATTGCAGGTATAGATAAGGGAAAGCACCCTTCTTCATCAGGTACATGATTGTTGTTGGACATGGGGAGCATGGGACCAATCTAAGGCTTGTGATTCTACTGAAGTTTACTTGTTTTATGTTGTACTTTGGTGTTTGTATTATTTTACATCATTGTGATTTGTTTTGATTCTTTCCTAAACACATGTGACATGCATCATTTATATATGCTCCAGTTGTTATATTCCTATCAGTCTTCTGTTGTTTACTTCTTTTGTTGGTACTACTGCTTTCTCTTATGTTTACTATTTATTATTCCATTGTGTATACTCTTAAAATAAAAAGTTTCCCCATTATTATACCATGGCCCTCACTACTAGTCGGTAGCCTCTATCATTTGGTAAAATGCGCTTGGGGTTATGTGACCAAACGGGTACAGGAAACCTTTGGGCGGCACCCGGAACTGGGACGTTACAAAGTGGTATCAAAAGATTTTCTTTTCTAATTTTTCTTACTATTTGGAGCCTATAGACATGGATATAAATTAATAAGTAGTTGTTAATAAACTATTCCTGAGAGTATCTAACCCCTGTACATGGAAAATCCAATTTACCTCAAATATTGAAATTTTTTTGGTTTTTTAATAGTTAGAGTTTATTTTATTTCACCATTGGGTGACACACTTATTTTGTGTTGTTATTATTGATATCATTGTGGTTTTAATTTTTTTAAACCCAATGAGATGAGGGTATTCCATATCATGCATCATATAGGCACTTGTTAGGGATCACATGTCATGCATTCTTGTCATGCCATTTAGGGTGCATTATGGATTGCATGGTGTTGTGATAGATGTTGTGCTAGATATGCATATTTTTGTTATATATTTTGTTATAGAAATACATGTTATTTTGATAAGGTATTGTTATATGTAAAGTTACATTTTTATGGATGCGAAACTTTGGTCCATGGGTTGTTATGGGCCCTCTTGGATCTGAATTTGGTGGATCATGTTTGAACTTTAATTGAAATCTATTAAGTCATGATGTGAAACAGGATGCCAAAATTTGATTTTTGGGGTATATGGGCTCTCACGAATCAGAACTTGGCATGAATTGGACAAAATTTTAAGTTTTCAAGGGTTCTAGAGAAGTTTCAAAGGCTTACTTTCCATAAACCCAGACAACACGGCGTGTGATGTTATGAACACACGTCATGTGTTCTTCTATTCTGGAAGAACTGACTTTTCATAAGTACACACCATGTACCATGTTTACACGCCATGTAGTTGTTGACCGTGTGACTTTACCATGTGAGAAAAGACACGGGGTTGGTAAAATGTTTGGAAGAATACACTGTGTACTATAAGTACACATCGTGATGTAAAAGACCATGTATCCAGTCATGTGACCAACAACACAGGTGGATGAAACTTAGGTTGTACGCACTATTTCTAGCTTGTACATGCCATTTAGTTATCAACCATGTATCTAGTCATGTGACCAATGACACGGGTGTATGGGACTTTAGTGGTACACACCATGTGTAGAGTGTGCATGCCATGTAGTGTTGCACCATGAGAGAACTATGTAGTTCTAGTCATGTAGAAGAACTTGGGCAGAAGGGAATATTAAAGTGCATGTCATGTCATAGGAGGAACATGTTGTGTGTAGGGGTTTTACAAAACAAGGTTGGAATAGGTACACACCCATGTTAAAATCTTGAGGGAACATGTCGTGTAGCAGTTGTACCTGCCGTGTAACCCTGTTTTGAAAAACTTGAATGCTTTCCTTCTCATGTTCTATTCTTGCACATTTAATTTTAAGTCCTTGATAATCTTAAACTGAGGTGTGTGCTTTACCTTGAAGAGTCATGCCACCAAGACATCCTTTGGTTGTACGCCAGGTACAGGGTGGTGAACAGACACCGGAAATGGGTGATTAGGGACTACCAGCAGATCCTCTCATCGTGCCCATCTTGGAACCAACTGTTATACCGGAAACAGGTGCTGATGCATAGTTCCATGAAGGATTTATGAAGATTATATAGACTTTACAGGGAGAACCACATCTTACCCAGACTATAGAAGAGTTGAAAAGCATGTTCTAGCAGAAGCATCCTCTCACTTTTTTAGGGGATAGAGGACCACATGCTGCAGAGTCATGGTTGGAGGCCGGGCTTTCTATCTTCAAGCATCTGGAGACGCCTATGGAAAGGAGGGTGAATATCTTGACATACATGCTACATGATTCCACCAAGATATGGTGGGATGTTATCTCATGGGTCGTATGTCATTGGGATATGTCTTGGGAAGAGTTTTAGAGTACCTTCTATGATTACTTCTACTCTGAGATGTTGAGGTCCAACCAAGCCTGGGAGTTCATGCATTTTGAGCAGGGAAATATTTCAGTGATGGATTATTCTTTTTGTTTTACATAGCTTCAGTTATTCATACCTATTTTGGGAGGTGATGAGTTATCTTTGTCTAGCAAATTTGAGGATGTTCTCAGGTATGACATCTAATTATAGGTGAACATTTTCAGGCTCACTTCGGTGACTACTATAGTAAATTAGGTGCTGATTATTGAGCGCAATCTGAGGTAGTTGGGAGCTACGATCCAGGTCAGTTCAGCATCCAGGGCCAATACTCCTTTGTTTTATAGCAGGAATCATTGTAGGGAGCCTTCGGGTGGTGATTCCAGTAGCATGGATGCATCTTCAGGTATCCAGGTGAGGTTCTACCAGTGTGGTAAGAGTGGGAACACGAGACCTAAATTCCTGAGAGACCCAGTTGAGTCCTGATATTGCAACAATATGGGTCATCTTCAGCATGTTTTTAGGATGTTCTCACCAGTAGTTAGTGAGAGGGGATCAGTTATGACTCCACATTTAGGAGAAGGACCACCAGTTTCTCATCAGTCAGGGAACTGGAGTTCATCAGGCCATTTTGGCTGAGAAGGTGGTCATGGATGAGGTATCCAGATGACATGTTTTTAGTGACACCAAGGTGGACCAGCTCAGGGTAGCCAGGTAGGATCGCAGGGTTGCAGTACAGGTCAGACTTTTGTGATGGATCAGACCCAGTAGGAGCAGGATCCTGGACCCTCTACGGTTAGAGGTACGATTCTAGTTGCCTCTGTTTTATCTTCTGATCTTTTTGATACATGGGATTCCCATAGTTTTATATATGTTTACATTATGGAGATCCTTTGGCTTTTTATATTTACATATGATGATGTTATGATGTTTTACACTTCATTGGGGATTAGGACGGCTAGCGTACGTTAGTGCAAGGAGTTCCCTCTTGAGGTTGGTGGGTGTCACTTCTTGTGGGACCTCTATGTGTTAGAGATGATAGGCTCGATGTCATTCTAAAAATATATTGGTCGGTATCCTTTCATGCCTTTATTGAATACTATTGTCGTAGGGTGAGTTTCATGTCACCAGAGGGTGGGTCTTTTCTACACAAGGGAGAATGGGATGTTTAGGCAAGCAGAGCAGGACCTGAGCATCATGGGTTGGGAGGAATTATAGCCCAGATTACTTGTTTATATCTAGATGACCAGGGGACTTCACAGATGGACTTTCCTCCAGTGGTGGATTGTTTCATAAATTTCTTTCTGGATGAATTTTCAGATTTACCTCTAGAGATAGAGAGAGATCTCTCTATTTAGTTTGTGCCAAGAGTGGCACCGGTGTCCATTCCTCCTTATAGGATGACTACACCAGAGTTAAAGGAGATCAATAAGCAGTTAGAGTAGTTGTAGGCAAAGGGTTTCATCCAACCCAGTACTTATCCTTGGGGTTTGCCTATCCTTTTTACAAAAAAGCAGACGGTACCCTCAGACTTTATGTGGATTACTAGAAGTCGAACCAGTTGACGGTTAAGAACCGATATCCCTTTCCAAGGATTGATGATCTATTTGATCATCTAAGAGGATCCCGAGTATTCTTGAAGATTTAATTGAGATCCGGTTATCATTAGTTGCACGTTAGACCATCAGATATAATTCTTATAGCCTTTCAGAGTAGATATGGTCTATATGAGTATTTGGTTATGTTGTTCGGTCTCACGAACACGCTGGTAGTTTTCATGGCACTGATGAACCGAGTGTTCCATCCTTACTAGGATTATTTTGTGGTAATCTTTGTAGATGATATCTTGGTGTACTCACACACTTGACATGACCATTCTATCCATCATGATATCATATTGAGTACACTAATAGAGAATTATTTATATGCTAATCTCTCAAAATTCCACTTTTGGATGGACCAGATTCACTTCCTGGGTCATGTTATCTCAGAAATAGGAGTATCGGTAAACCTAGATAAAGTGAGATAAATAGTTTCTTAAGAGAATCCAAAGAACATCTTTGAGGTACAAAGTTTTATGGGGTTGGCTGGTTACTATAGGTGCTTTATTTAGGACTTTTCATGCTTAGGTGCACCACTGATAGGCCTGACTAAGAAGGGTGCAAAGTACTTGTGGACAGATTCATGTAATTAAACATTTCAGGATATGAAAGAGAGATTTACTTTAGCACCGATACTGATTTTTCTGGATCCAGGCAAGAGTTACACCATTTACTATGATGCATCAGGTATTGGGTTGGGATTAGTGATTATGCAGGGGAAAAGAGTCATTGTGTATGGGTATCGTTAGTTGAAGGCACATGAGAGGAATTACCCAATGCACGATCTTGAGTTGGCTGCGATTCTTTATTCCTTGCACTGTTGGAGATATTATCTTTTAGGAGAGTATTTTGTGGTATACACTGACTAAAAAATCATCAAGTATATCTTTACTCAGTGTGATCTGAATTTGAGACAGTGAAGGTGGGTTGAGTATCTTAAATATATTGACTTTGAGCTTGCCTACATGCTTGGGAAAGGCAACGTAGTGGCTGATGCGTTGAGTAGGAGGACTCAGATATAGGAAGTTTAGGAGGCCATTAGTGAGTGGTATCTTATGAATCTATTCTCTAAGATGCATTTGGAAGTGCACGATAGACAGGGGTATACATTTCTTTCTTTTATAGTTGTTACCTATACTCTATCGGATCGAGTGAGAATGAGGCAGTTATCAGATTCCAAAGGCCTGGTCCTAAGGGATAGAGTTTCAAGTGAGGACCCTACTTCTGTGTGGAATATAAGTAAAGATTAAATTTTTCCTTTTTCATGGGTATGTATGGGTGTTAGTAGACATATGTGAGGATATGTTGTGAGATTTTCATTCCTCGGTATGGTCAGTTCATCCTGGTGTCACCAAGATATATCGAGATGTATATCATCAGTACTAGTGGCTAAGTATGAAGAAGGATGTTTCTGGTTTTGTTATGAGATTTTCCACCTTTCAGTAGGTGAAGGTACAGCATCAGTGACCAGTAGGGATATTACAGTAGTTATGAATTCCTGAGTAGAAGTTAGATGATGTCACGATGGATTTCGTGATGAGTTTACTAAGGTCACCATGAGGAAATTATATTGTATGGGTTGTTGTTGACAGACTCATTAAGGTTTCACATTTTCTACCAATCAAGGAAACCTTCAGTGTTGATGAGCTTGGAAGGTTGTACATCTAAGAGATTATAAGTTTTCGTGGGGTTCCACACTCTATTATTTCATAAAGGTATGCATGGTTTACTTCTCGTATCTGGAAGGGACTACAAAGGGTTTTAGGTACATAGTTACTTCTAAGTATAGCTTGCCATCCCCAGACAGATGGTTAGTCTGAGTGTATGATTCAGGTTTTAGAAGACATGCTTCGAGCATGTGTTCTATATTTCAGGGGTTCTTGGGAGTGACACATACCCCTATTGGAGTTTTCCTACAATAAAATTTGTCGGGAAATGATTCAGATGGAAACTTATGAGGCCTTATATGGTAGGGCATGTAGATCACCCCTATGTTGGTTGGAGGCACGAGAGGCAGTTATACTAGGACCTCATCTTGTCCATGAGACCACTGAGCAGGTGGAGTTGATTCGAAAGAGGATGGCTACTGTACAGTCTTTCTAGAAATATTACATTGATCAATGGAGACTACCTCTATATTTTGAGGTCAAATATCAGGTTTTATTACGTGTCACACCAAGGTTGGGACACAAGAGGATTAGGGGATGGGGAAATATTTCATCAAGATACATCGGGCCATTTGAGGTTTTGGAGAGAGTCGGTCTAGTTGCCTATCGGTTGCAGTTACCTCAGAGGTATTGGGCTATGCATGACATCTTTCATGTTTCTTAGCTACGACATTACTTTTCAGACCCGTCTCACGTTTTTCAACCCGGGGAGGTTGATTTGGAGGTGGATGCATCCTTCAAAGAGCACCCTATTCTGATTGTGGATCGCAACACGAAGGTTATCTATGGTCGATTTGTTCCTTTGGTATGGGTTTCATTATAGAATGGATGAGTACAAGATGAGACTTGGGAGAGGGAGGTTGATGTACGATCCCAGTGGCTAGAGTTTTTTGAAGTTTATTCTTCACCACCTGTGGAAGGAAAATTTAGGGTTGAATAGCTTTAAGGGGGGAAGTTTGTAAGAACCTGGATCTTTATTTCAGGTATGGATCTTTATTTCAGGTTTTTTTAAGGAAAAAGGAAGAAAAGGGAATTTACTAAGTACATGTTGTGTACTTATGAGTACAAGTTGTGTACCCTGATATCGCGTATATCCACGTACTGGCCATGTAACGTCCGAGTACATGGTCGTGTGATGACCTGGTTGACCCACTTAATTCGGGGGATGGTTGAGGCTAATACACGACATGTACATTTAATGAACATTCCATTTAATTTTATTTTTATTTGATAAATGGAAGTGGGGTCACGTCTCATCTTCAAAAACACTTTCTTATAACCTTTTATTGAATAGGAACATTGTGGAACAGCCGATGAACTTCGAACCCCTCCTGGTTCTCCATCCGAGCTCTGATTGAGACGATGTCGGTTGTGTTGGATTCCCACCAGTGAGTTCTCAATTACCCTATAACCTTTATTCCTGATTCTTATTCTCTCATGAGTTATCATGATATGATCATATTTACCCTTTTTTAGATCTATATCATTCTAGGCCGATTCAAGGGCTGACGTTCAATAGTATTGATAATATGATATCGAGGTAGGTGTTTTGTGCCTTTTGTTGTTCATATTTGGATTATATATGCTAAAAGTTCCACATACCCATAGTTGGGGTATTTATTGATTGGGAAATTAACCCTACTATTACCTTTTATGGTTTAATTTATTGAAAAATGGGTTGTATCATATGTGTAAGGTTATATGCCTTTTTTACACGACACCCCATGGGTGTGTTTCCCTAGTTTGACAATGTATAGATGTTTGACCTTGGTTACCTATTAGGCATACCTTGTTTCCATGACTTTAATTGTTTTGGATGGAGTTTTATTGATTATATGAATTTAATGTGTTATTCTTGTGAATGTTATCCATGTAGTAGTTATAGATTACATGTGTTGCCTTATTATGATATGTACGCTATTTTTTTTTCAAAGGACCGTGAGATCCTTGGACCAGGAAAACTGTGGGGGTTTCCATGTTTATTTACATAGGACCGTGAGATCCTTGGTGTAGATATTGACCCAGGGGTATTGACTGTGAGAGCTACCTAGGAGTTTGATTATGATTTGTTTATGTTATGCTGACCCAGGGGTATTGGTCGTGAGAGATACCTAGGAGGTCATTTATAAGTTATTGATGCCATGTTAACCCAGGGGTATTAACCATGAGAGATGCCTAGGTGGTTGTTATTTAATGAATTGGTGTTGTGTTGAACCAAAGGGGTTAGACCATGAGTTCTTCTCTAGAGGTTTGTTTATGAATGATTGAATGATTGTGACAAGTCTTCAAGATAAATCACAATCTTGGACTTGGTCTTACTTGAATGTTTAGATGGTCTTCTGAGATATTTATATTGTTTCTGTTACATAAGGGGATATATAAATTAGGCTAGATCCTGAGATTACATGATTCTAAGGATGAATAATAAATATAAATGAATTTAATTGAAAACTTTAGGATTGTTTAATTTTGATTACTTCCTTGTTTATTGATTTATTTCTGCATATTTCCTGCTATATATATTCACTGACGGTTAGGAACAGATCTTTTGGTGGTTTCTTACTAGGATTCGTATCAAACCCTATTTGGGTCATGCTTTTGGACCCAAATAGATTATATGGTTGTGGGTATAGATAAGTTCAAGTGCCCTTCTTCATCAGGTACTTGATTGTTGTTGGATCTGGGGAGCATGGGACTAAGTCAAGGCTTGTGATGCTGCTAGAGTTTACTTGTTTTCTATTGTACTTTGGTTTCTATATTTTTTCCATAATTGTGACTTGTTTGGATGCTTTCCTAGACACATGTGATATGCATCATTTATATATTCTTAATTTGTTATATTCCTATCAGTATTCTGTTGTTTAGTTCTTTTTTGGGATTACTGCTTCTGCTATTGTTTACTATTTTCTATTCTACTATGTATACTCTACTAATGAGGGCATAGTTTCCCCATTATCAAATCTTGTTCCTCACTATTAGTTGGTAGCCTCTGGTGTTCGGGGAAATACACTTGAGGTCATGTGACCAACCGGGTATGGGGCACTAGGAACTGGGACGTTACAATTATCATCAAGGGGGATATGAATTAGGATTATATATAATGTTCATGCATGATTGTGTCTTATTAATGTAGATCGATTAGGACGTTATTTGTGTGTTATGTTCACCCTAACAAATTTTTCATCTATTCAGGTTCATGTAGTGATGGTTTCTAGCACCATTTTTTTATTATAGGATGAAGTGACATCCTATGGTGGAAAGGAAAATTTGGTTAATGATGATTCGAGAGGACACCAATGTCAAGATAAATTTTACATTCCTAGATTTTGGTGTATAGTTGATGTTTCAGTATTCAAAAATATGTATTTAATATTATTTTCATAACATGTTATCCTAAAATTTAACTAGGTTCAATGTATCATATGTCACTGATAAGGGAGGAGTGAAATAAGGAAGACATGAAAAGGGTATTCCAAGGTGGAAGCCTCTAATTATCTGAGTTGATAATTCACTCAGTCCCCTAATAACTAATTATTGAGGAGCAGATGCATTATAATCTAATAACAAGGTAATCAATATGGAGGTGACAAGATAGTTCCTATCCATAAGGATATAGTCTAAGAAATAAGATGTTGATGGAATGGTTTAATGCCTCCCTAAGCAACGTCTATCTTGAGAGATTTAACCTTTGGAGCATCTGGATAGTAATCAAGAAAAGAAATGATCTATGGGTTTCACATCAAGGAGGTGTATGCATTCCATATATAGGGAATGTGAAATATCCCACAAGAATAATTATTGACATTTATTTAGTAAAGATTATCATATATATCACTAATTTGGAGATGCAAGTGTATACTATCAATGACAATATCCTAACCACTAGGCATGTGTGTGAGATGTTGGACAATGGGAACATAAAAGGGGTAATCAACCAATCTATCAATAAAGAGTGGGATGATTCCCTTAACTCTGAAATCATATGATGGAGATCCTTTGAAATGATTTCCATTAATTATCATATCTCTATTTAAATTATCAAATCTATTCATTTTTGCAGATGAAAAAATAAAACAATGAACTGATAAATCCCCCTTAGTATACTAAGGGTGGATCTTGGGTAGGTAGTTTTGTGGGGCTGGACACCTCGGAAGAAGGGGAAATTTTTCCTTGTTAGAGTAGGACTTTGAAGGGGAGGGATAAGACCCTATTTATCATCTCATAATAAATAAAAAACAACCAATTAAAATAGAAGAGTTTAAAATCAATAATGTGTCAGTGATGAAATTGAAATTCTTAAGGTAGTAAGATAACATGATATAAAAAGGATAGTCACATAAAGAAATATTAAATATAGCCTTTTTCAAAAAAAAGTACCTGAAGAGCCTTTAAAAATTTTGAGGTGCCACTCTGGGCTATAGTCCTAAGATAGTCGATGAGCTCCTCCTTTCTCATTCTAATACTGCTATCCCTATTATCAAAAGAGTAAATTTTTCATTATTATCCTACTACCCATTTAAAAAATTAGCTTAATAAATTACATGTTAACATACATTATGGTGACAATTCCATTGTCTAGATCTAGTTTAATGCAAATCTCCAGCTCACCGGTATCTCCAAGAAGTGCAAGTTTAGTCACGCTTAAGAACCTTAACTTATCTTGAGAATCACTTGAATTACTAAAATATAATCATGGAGAAAGTTCAAAAATGTTGTCCAAATGAATCAAAATATTTATTAATTCATGAACTAGAAAACCTAGATAAAGTGAAATTTGATGTGTATCTAGTAACACAACCACACCTTACAAGATCTCATAGAAACACCTCTTTATGGATATATAGGCTATGAAATATAAAATATAACAACCTAGTAACCTCCAATGTATTTAAACTTTTAACTTAGATCACGGGAAAAAGAAAAAACGAATCAAAAAAATAATAATGGCGAATATGAAAACAAAAAAACTTATTAAAGCAACAAGTTCACCCTTCATAATAAATTCATAGACTCTACAACCATTCCAAAGATCACATCACAGTTATAAGTCACTCAACTTTTAACTTATCTCACGAGAAAAATAAAAAACGAATCAAAAAAATAAGAACGGCGAATATGAAAACAAAAAACTTATTAAAGCAGCAAGTTCACCCTTCACAATAAATTCATAGACTCTACAACCATTCCAAAGTATCACATCATAGTTATAAGTCACTCCAATAAAAATCATCCATTGTCAAACTCATTCCCCATTGAAGACTCCACTTCAATATTTTTCTTCAAGTACCATCGTTTAAATACCTTAATTTCCACAACCATAAAATAAAAAAATATATAAAATAAAAGGCATTATGAATGACATGAATATAAACATGATGTGACACTACTCCAATAGAAGAAAATAGATCCTAATCTAATAAATCAACATATAACTTACTATATCATAATGAAATGAAGGAGAGTGATACCCTAATTTTCCATTAACTCATGGATGTGACCATTTGATATTATATGTTTTTCTGATGTTATATGTGTGGGTGAAATACAAACATGTGACAGTGAAAAAGAATTGAAGTCATTGATGATCTATCCTAATGAGACATTATATTTAGTTATAAGTGTAATTTTTGTTAAATGAAATAATTTGTAAAAAAATATGAAATGAACAGTATAAGAGATAATAAACAAAGGTTATAATATCCTTCTGAAATTAATATTTATTATATAATTTAATAGAATTGATTTTTATTTTTATTTTTGTAATGTTAGTTAATATAGTTGATGTGTGATGAAATCATGGTTTTTTAGAATTTAATGATTTATTAAAAAAGATAATTCTATTCTGATAGTTTTTCATACCTTATTAGATATTTTACAATTTTAGTGAAATTATGAAATGAAGGCATACCTTCTGAATTTACATAATAAAATTTGCATAGAAGGTTCCTCAGAAAACTATTTTTATTTTATAATAATTAATTAGTAATTATTATATTGTGAGTTGAATATATAAATGAATTTTCATCATATACCTAACATAATTTGAAGATGATAGTTGATGTTTTGTTAATAAATTGTTGTGGTTGGTGTCAGAAGGGCAGGTGTTACCGCAATGATGACTAAACTATTTTTTAGAGAACTTGATTTGGAAGAACTTGAAATAAATTCCAAGAAAATGTGTAATTCATGATTAAAACCTGAATTGACTACAAAATATAATTTTTTTAAATAACATGAAATTGTGTGTTCTATTTATTCTATCAAGAGCATTATGAATTATTCATTATGGACATTTTTTAGCATAAGCATCATACAGTGAATAATACAAAACAATAATTAATTATGCATGTTTCATATTGCGTAATTCTTAATGCTCATAATTCTAGAATAGATTCATAATGAAAAATGAAAAAATAGAATGAATATTAAATAATGTTGAGGCCAAATTGGAAAAATTAAGTTCATATTTCATAATGAAAAAATATAATGCATAATATATATTTCTCATAAGGAAAACCTAATACGTATATAATAGAATTAAAAGAATTCAGTTATATGAGTATGATTTATGATATGGATAACAGTTAAAAGGTATATATTTTAAGTGACCGATATGTAATATGTAGGTACCAAATATCAAGCTTGGAATCTTTCACTAATGTATAGATAAGTTGTCGACAGATTCCTTCATCAAGAAAGAGCTGTTTATTTCCATGCATGATGACTCCTATGAAATCTGGTATTCCTCAACATTATAACTCCTTTAATTATCATTGCAAAACAATCATACTCACTATAATACAACTGTGAAAAATGACAATAATAATTAAATATAAATGATAAAATAAATCTAAATAAAAATCCATAAATAAATCACACCTGTGAAAACTTCAAGTAATTACTCAGAACCTGTTCTTGATAGCCCTTGTACACTGGAGTCATGTCCTTCATTTCTAGAAATAAAAAACAAATGTTTTCATTTTATTATAGAGAAACTTCAATAAACCTGAAGAGAAGGATCTTGGTAGTATTCATACTTGTTTTAAGGCAACTTCCAAGGCAGTGGTTGTGTGATTATGTGGTCCGCCTTAAAGTCTAAAAAAATCTAATTGATCTTATCTTCATTTTCATAAAACACCTTCAGTAGAAAATCAAAAGTATAATTTTTATCCCCCATCCAAACCTACACCCCCTCCCTACCTACACCCCCTCCCTCCCAACCTGCACTCCCCCCCCCCCCTCCAAACCTATTTCCTCCCTCCCTCCCTGCACCCAACCCCCCCCCCCACTTGCACCCATCCCCCCTCCCTACCTACACCCACCCCCCCTCCAAACCTGCACCCTCCCAACCTGCACCTCACCCTTCCCTACCTACACCCCACCCTCCCTACCTACACCCCCCTCCCCCCAACCTGTAGCCCCCCTCCAAAACTATTTCCCCCTCCCTCATAACCTACACCCCCCCCCCCCACACCCATCCCCCTGCACCCATCCCCCCCTCCAAACCTGCACAGTCCCAACCTACACCCCCCCAACCTACACCCACCCCCCTAAAATTATTATCAAGCAAGTGATTATTGGGCAATGTTGTGAAGAACAATCTAGGTAAAGTATTGATAAATTTTTAAAGGATAGATTTCTGAATATAGAAATAAAAAACAGGTGGAATTCAGAAGAATTTCTTGATGAAAGAAGAAATGGAAGAAAACCTATGGATTTTATGAATATTAGATTCTGGAAGTGTTGAATCATGGTTTCCAGAATAATAAACCCATATTTTTAGGAGGATCAAACTAATTCTAGGAATTTACTGTTGATTGTTTCATGATGTGTGTGTTTAATGGAGTGAAAATATCATATAGCAGTGGAATTAGGACAAATGAAAGAACTTAAATATAAATACATTAGTGGGGTTCAGTTGGGAACATGTGTATTACACATGTACTATTTGCCTTTTTTTCTCTTGGGTAGTGTTCTAGTTTTTGGAATTTTTAACTCAATGAGTTCCCTATTATTCTATGCTCTTAAAAAAAGGTTATAGTGATTCCTCTTATGTATTAGGACTAAGCCAATACCATATAAATCCTTATTATTTAGAGTGGTGTGAGTTGATTCCATTTTATGTACATTTTTTTCTAGAAATAATTTTGTGTGTGATCAAGGTGATTTAGTATCCAGTGTTTAAAATAGTTTCTTTGTCTATACATTGAAATCAGGTGTCTAATAGTTTCAAAAAAATAACCTTTTTCCACAAGTTAAGGTTCTAGAAGGACATTCCAGAACATGGTGGTTTTTGAAATAAAAATTCCAAACCAATACCCTATCTCTAAAACATTATGAAATCATGGTACTTGAATCCAAAACTATATTAGACTGAAAATAGTAGTCTTGATGAAAATATATCACACAAATTTCACATGAGAAACTAGAACCATTAATTTAGTCACCTTTCCAACCCCCCCCCCCCCTTCACCAAGATTATTTGGTGGTATTTTCAAAAGAGTGACCTCTTGTAGTTTCTACTTGATATATGCATGCCAATCACTATAGAATTGGTACCCAAGTATAAACTTCTCACAAAAATTAATAGATTACCTATATTATAAGGTCTAAGACATCATTATCTTCTTCCCCTTATTGTTCAATGACCCACCTCTACAAAGTAATCCCATTTCCTACTTATTAGTTATCCAAGAGGCCTATACTTATAACCTAAAAAAATCCACTGGATCAAAAATTGAATATGAATTATTTAGTACAGAGCATCCTATAATCCTCTAAGTATGTGGTAAGTTCACTATAGAATTTCTTACCAAGTTCAGTTACCAAAAATTATTCTCCAATGAACCCTTAGTCAAGAGTTTTTATATCCATAACTTCCTTGTTATAGATAGGGTTTCATTTATGACAATACGTATCAATGATGTGTCATTATCTATTTCATGGGAGACTATTTTTATACATTGATTTCATTGCAAGACCACTCATTCGATGTTCATTTCATAATAATTTATCTATAATGCCTCTTAAAAGCACCAACATTTTGATACGATTAAAAATATATTTACAATACATGCTCATCAACACCTATCACAAACCCCTTTAAAATTTCAATCCCAATACATTCCTGATATACTGGAGTTCTGGCATCATCCAATAAATTTTTCACTCTCTCAACATCATAATCTTCAATATTTTCCTCATGTGTACTAATATCAATGTCTTCTTTCACTGGCATACTATCTCTCTTGAGATCATGAATAAATGGAAACTGATCAAATATAAAATTCTCAATGTCACTTATTTCATTTCATTAATGAAAAGTTGCATATTATATCATATATCCATGGTGATACCAAACAAAATGGTTTGTTTCAAATCCAAATTTCATAATATGATAGTTAACTTATTCATGGATTAACCATGGTCCTATAACACATTTATAGCATGGAAACTATATACAACCTTCATCCGAATCATTTTTAAATACAAAATCTAAAAAAATCTCCGAATTATTTTGAAACTCAGTTGAAATCTGATCGGTACGATACATCCAACTTATATCCATTATATAATAAGGAAAAAAAATTATCTTCCAATCAATAATGTAAACCATAATTAAAAAATAGATATGTACTATAAAAAATAAAACTATTAGAACATAAAAACTTAATAGTTAAATCTAATTCACATTTTTATTGCAAGTGCCTTATTTTTTATCACCAATTTAAACCCTTTCAGTATCAGAGATAAAATTCTTAACTCTATCCTATAAAGGTATGATCAACAAGGTAAACCATAATGGGAAAAGGAAGGTTCGATGTCTATGATAGAGTGGTTTTTGTCATTGTAGTTTAATTATAGCATGATAATGTTATCATCCAATATATAGCTAGAATCTAACATACAATCCCTTTTTTAGATGCTTTAAAACATAAAAGTATTAATTTTTATAGTCATTAATCTAATGGAGTTATTTTTTAATGATCCATTATTGGGTCATGAATTCCTCCTACAATCACATCCATAACTAAGATGTGAACCAAGTATCTTTTTATGAAGTGATATATAGTACCACATACAATCAGAAAATATAATTTATTTTTAATCATCAAAATCCATCTACTAAACTCTAACCATGTACAGTATGGTAGTGGGGTGACTTGGTCTGATTTTAGGATCCAATAGAGGTGTTTCTACATTGAAAAGGTGGGGGGTTTGAATAAATTTATATTTTTATAACTTTTTCGTTATATTGACACTGACCATTATAGAAATATTAGGATCTAATCCAAAATTTTTAAAATTTAACCGTACCCAGATGTAGTAAAAAATAATAAAATAGGGACACAATATTATTACATTATTTAGTCATATAACTAGAAAAATTCTTACTATGATTGGTAAGATGCACAAATAATATATTCTTCAATATAATTCCAATCGGTTACTCCATACAATCTTCTCTATAATAAAGAATATTATACTTTTATATCCTCCAAGATGAACTGAGTAGCATGTGCTCACCTATTCATGATTCTTGACAAGTGATAATTTCATTATAGCTCAGTATGTGTAACATATCACTAAATTAGATATTGTTTAATGTCTATAAATTCTTAACATCTAAAATTTATGATTATTAGAGAGTACATGAAATTATAATCACATAAATTATATGATCCATTCATAGAATTTGTATCCTATATAATGTTTTTAGTTCAATAATTTTATTCTTCGTGAAGTGTTGTTTCATAAATAAATTAAAAGTAGTTAATTATTCTTAAAGAATATTGATATAAAAAAACACTCGAATATAAATTTCATACAAAATGAACTTCACATATAACTAGTAAGTATGATTTAAAATATAGACAAGTGAAGACCATTATCAAGTATATAATATTCTTTTAAACCATTATATTTGTTTTCTTAAAATAAAAAGACACACTTAAAATGTTATATCATCCTAATATATTTCAAATATGAATGCCCCTTTTAAATTTTTTAAAACCCACATATGATACTTTAAAATTAAAATGAGTTTTGAAGTATATTTTAAATCTATTAAAAAGAAAATGACAACAAAAATGATGGTCAGCTATATACACAAGCAAGAACCTCAATTCCAAAGGTATGAAACTTATGAAAGCAAGATAAAGGTTCCATAAAAATATTAGTAGGGGAAATATACAATTAATAAAGTTATGGTAATACCCTATATTAAACCTTTAACCATGAATGAGTGTATCATGGGCTCTACCCTAGGAATAAAATGTGAGATACATCTAATTTTATAAATTTTATGTGGACCAAAATCGGGCATGTTTTAAGTCCAATGCACAATCCATAAAACTATCCCACAAAATCCTCATTGAAATTGCATCCCCTCCTAGCCCAATCACCTAGAATGATTGGAGGGATACTAGTTACTTGTGAACCAACTAGTTAACATAAGAGTAGAACTCTAAAATAGTACCCATGTTTCTATGACTAATAACAAAGTGAGTCAAGTGAATACAGAAGAAAAGATCAATAAAAATACATAAGTAATAACTTTCTCTCATATCCAACACCCTTATAATGAATATCAGCTAAAACATCATGCATCAATGGAATAAATAAGAACATTACCACACAAGGGGATCAACAATAATAACATAGTGGTAAAAACCCCCACAAGGTGGAACATGAAACAAGGGGAAATAAATAGGGTATCACAAGAATTAAATGAAATTCATTATAAAGTAAAAATTGATATAAAACCATAAAACATGGATTAAAATTATAATCAATTTTCATTTCTTAAAAATAGTACTTTAAACATCCTTTAGAAGTCGAATAAAAATACAAACATCACTTCTATTTCAAATCCACCCTTTAAAACATGGGTCTTCCAATTTGAAATACAAAAAATTTCCAA
Organism: Viscum album; assembly: GCA_963277665.1. NCBI lineage: Eukaryota > Viridiplantae > Streptophyta > Magnoliopsida > Santalales > Viscaceae > Viscum > Viscum album. The sequence continues at coordinate 737,647,112 of OY728122.1, forward strand.
TGGAACTCTATTTCCACCAAAAAAAATGAAGAGTCATAAAGGAAATTTTCACAAGGGGTATAACAACAAACCATTTTAAAATAAACATTTTAAATAATCAAACAATCCTCTTTAAAATTATTTCATGGTAAACACCTCATTATAAACAAAATTTTATCTTTAAATAAATTTTTTTACCCTCTCAAAACATAAATTGGATCAAAATCCAACACACACCATCAAAACCATCTCAGATAGCCTCATAGGTTTTTCAAAAATAATTAGCATATAAAAAATCCATATTTATCCTAAATAAATATAATTTAAAAGGAAAAACTATTATGATAGCTCAAATTTATTATATATGTCTTAATAACATCACATGGATATCAAATATATTCATAATTTCAATAAAATGAGATTTAAAAATATCTATAAAACATTGAATTCTAAAACGAAGCAATTTCATAGAAAAAACTACTTGGAAGAAGAAAAGACTAATCTAAAATGTATCATATTTAGTAATGACCATATGAATTAGCAATAAGATCTCCTATATAAGAAAAAATAGACCAAAACCAAAGCTTAGAACTATCACGAGCCTAATCCCTAGATGGAAAAATGAATTAGGGTTCTAAGAGTAATAGGAAACAAATGAAAGAATAAAGGAAGAATAATAGAGGATAAAAATAAATTCTAATTAGACCACAACCCACAAAAAATAAAATACACTTTCCAGTGTGTTATAAACCATCAAATTTCTTCTTCCTACTACTTAAAGTCCCACTTACAATCTTATAAATAGAAGGAATCTTCCTAAATACATTTTCTTCATTCCATTTTTTCTTATATATGAATTTTATATTTATAACCTCTAGCAAAAATTAGGAAATTAAATTTTCACCTATTACCAAAAAACATAAATGAACCCATCATAAAATCATCCTACTTGAGATTTATTATCCCTAGTCCAATCACAATTAATTAAATACATATAATCTCTATAACCAACAATAAAAAATCAATAACTTTCCTCTCAAATTATTTATGATTGGTAAACTCCTCGACCTAGAGGGGATGCGCGTCGGGTGAGGGAAAGCTCGACCTAGGGGGGATGCGTGACCTGGGAGGGGATGCTTAACCAGAGGAGGAAAAGGATAGGGTATGTACACTGACTAAAGGATGAGGATTGGGGATGTCCATTGTCGACTGGAGGAGGAGAAGGGTCGTCAGGTGAGGGAAACACAGGGGGGGACTGCGAGGGGGTTTCGGCCCGATGAGTGAGGGGGGAGTGGGGTGGGGCGAAATAATCCTCCTCTTTATACCAACAGTTAAGTAAAAACTATTTGTATTGATAGAATATACCCATGTTTTACTCAAAACTATGGGTATAGACAAACCCAAATCATGTTATACCTACGGTTTATAAAACTATGGGTATATCTATGTTGGGTTATACCCTCTTTATAGTAGTGTATCTTCTTTATTCACCATAAATTGATGATAACCATATAGAAGATAAATATTTGAGAAGAATTGAGCCCCATAAATATGGTCAAATAAATCATCAATTCTCAGAAGAGGATACTTGTTCTTAACTGTGATATCATTAAGTTATTTATAGTCAATGCATAGCTGCATTGATCCATCATTATTCTTTACTAAGATAACAAGTTCTACCCAAGGAGATACACTTGTTCAGATAAACCCCTTCTCTAAAAGATCTTGTAGTTGCTTCTTTAATTCCTCCAACTCCACATTTTCCATTCTATTTGGGGTCTTTGAAATCAGATTGGAACCAGGCATGATTTCAATAGAGAACTCTACCTCTCTTTCTGGGGTAGGTCCAGGTAACTCCTCATGAAATACATCAATGTATTCCTAAACGATGGGGACATTCACTATTCATATACTTTCATTTACTTCTTCATATTCACCAATAATTTCCATAAATAAAGATATGGGAGGTGCTTCTAAACAAAACTCAGGTCGAGATATATCTCCTTTGAAAACAACGATAGGTTTTCCATTCAAGACTACTGAGATTTCCTTGCTTCTATAGTTGATCTTAGTATTATACTTTGAGATCCAATCCATCCCTAGTATAATTTTTAATTCCATCTTGGGAATGACTACTAGATTTGAAATGAGATTATTCTCATAAAATTAAATTATAGAGTTTTATACACTGTTGATGCTTGGATAATCTCTGTAGGATTATTGATTGATAGTTATACTTCTAGTTGTTCAGGGATTGATTCTATATTCTTTTAAAACATGGAGGAAATAAAGGAATGTGTAGAACCATAATCAAACAAAGTATATGCTAGCTATGAGAGAACAATGAGAGTACCTTCCAAAAAATCATTTAGAGCTTCAACTTCAGCCATAATGATACAAAAATCATGACCTTTTTCCATTCACCTATGATGAGGTTGATGGTGATTCCCCTCCATTATCTTCAAATTAGGACAATGATTGGAAAAGTTCCCAAGTTGTCCAAACTTGAATCATTGGACTTCAGGTAGGGCATGCACTATCTTCCCTTTTTCATTAATGTTGAAAAGTTGAGGATTCACCTCACTATGATAGTTCTAAAAAATATGGCCATCTTTTCAACACTTATAACATTTCCCGATCCCAAGAAAGTAGTTCCCCAAATGCTTCTTCCCACATTTGTTTCATGTGGGAAGTTGCACTTGCTTTCCTCCTCTTCCTTTATTAAATCTCTTCCCCACCTTTGGCTCCAAAGATATTTTCTTTTCATTTGATTTATGGGACCACTAAGTCTCTACAAACTCCAATTCAACTTTCATAGAACTCCTCACGATCTCCTCATAGTTTTTATAGTCTTAGTTGGCTAGATTCTTCCATATATGGGGTCTTAGTCCATCGAAGAATCCATCAACCTTCTCATTAGGATCCATGAAAAATATATAGGTGTAATAGGAAATTCTTGTGAATTTCATATTATATATTCCTATAGATTCATTTTCCTTATACTTCAGCTCTATGAATTCCTTTTACATTTTTGTTCACATTGAAGAGGAGAAATATTTTTAGAAAAAGGTTCCCCTGAACTCTTCTCACTCTATAAATTCAATATCACATCTTGGTTTCATGTTTTTAACCATTGTCCAGCATTGATCATCTTCTCCCTCTAAGTGGTAAATAGCTAGGATGACTTTCTATTTTTACAAACAATGGAGTATAGAAAATATATTTTCTATAGAGCTTATCCATTTTTCAGAAATAAATGTTTCAGTAGATCTACTGAATGAAGGTGGTCATTGACACATAAAGAACTCAATGGAAAGTTGTTCCCTTAAAGGTGAATCCAGTCTCTCATAATGATTCAAGTTATTTCTCATAACTTGAGTAAGTTGATTCATCAGTCTCACGAAGTTTTCTATTTCGACTTCTATCAGAAGTTCTTCATCTTCCAGTCTATTGCACTCATTATTTATGCATTTTCTCTTATTTCCTTCCATTTAATAAAAAAATAAAACCTTAGTGAGAAATGTGTTTAATTTAATAATATTATAATTATAAATTAATTTCATGTCTTAAAAAATCATGCTTAAATATATAATTCCTTAAAAACAATTACATTTTCTATAAATAATTCATAATGGTTCATAAAAAACTTGTGATTAACCAGACATATCCCCCAGGAGTGTCAAACCAGGAGTGTATAAAGTCCCATTGTTGTGTACCAAGTTACAGTGATACAGACCTAACACACCTTATTGAAGTTATTACCCCTAGTTACATTTTTTCTAGATCCACATCAACTTGTTTTTATCTAGATATGGATTTATTTTCTCAGAAACCACTTAATATTTCACCAAAATACCAGTTTGTTTTTTCTATATTTAAAGTTTCTATAGGGTTCTTCCTAAAGTTTTCAAATAATTATTTTCAAAAATAAATAAACCATCATTTGATACCAACTATGTCATCTTGAATTTTTATTCCATAAACATTTCATTACATTGTACAAAATAGAGGATCTTTTAAAGTTTAGTTTCTTAGAAAGAAGGTACATTATACATGAAAACTTAAAACATTATTATATTATAGTTAAATAGATTCATCATAGGTTCATACCAAGTAAAATTATTGAATATCATATCCTAGGTACATACATCAAAGAAAAGGGTGTGCATAAGGCCCAGTAAGGGAAAGCAAGGGAAACAGTTTACAAGTGATCATGAGAATTATTGATGAGAACTTGAAGAACATCACAAAGGCTTGAGAAAAAGAAAAAAAGAGATATATCATAGTAAAAAAACATGAATCATAACATGTAAATGTGGATACAACATTTAATATAGTCATTCATAATCATATCACCAAGGTTTATCATCGAGGTGTCATAAAAATTACCAACATTAATCACCAAGGTATCGTAAAACATGTCATCTATAAAGATTATATTCTTTACCCAATTAATTGGAGAGATATCAGGGTTAACCCTTCATATGTATTAATTATTGGGAGAAACATATATCATAATAAAACATTCCACAAATAACCTATTTAGAATAAAAGAAATTCATTTTATATCAAAATCATGTTGTTTTAAAAAAATGATTAAAGACAAGATCTTAATGTCATTATTAACTTGGAAAAAAGGGAAGGTAGGTTTAATGTGTGTTAATCCCAAAAATAATATATATAATTTTTACATATATGTGAACACCCCTATAAAATAAGAAGTTTTGGGTATTAACAAAAGAAAATAAGATAATTTCTTAAGAAAAAGAGAGAAATTTTGAGAAGAAATCTTATAGCATACCAGGTATGTAACATGGTTTTAGAAAACATTAAAAAGAGAGGGGGAAATGGTCTAACATTAATAAAAGAATATTAATAGTGTAAAGGGATATAATAAAATGGACATAAGAACATAGTATGGAAATTTAAAAGACCTACCACATAAAAATGAAACTTAAAGGGAAAAGAAAAGTTATGATTTCCCTTACCTTGAAGAGTAACTCCTAAAAATAAAATATTGGGACCTTGGGGGATTGAGGATGCATTGGCAGGACTCCTTGGGAGGTAAAAATATCATATCTTCATGAATTATGAATTGGGAATGAAATATAATGGAGAAATGGGTGGGTATTTATAGTAAAAGTGAGGGATTTTTTTATTGATTTCTTTGGACACCTCAGTAATGGTATTTGAAAAATCATGGGTTTTCCCATAGTATTGGCCACTTGGTAAAACTAATATGTTATTTTAATCCATAATAGTTGACTATAATTTTATATTACTTATTACATCGTTATGATGTCATTAAATATACCAAAAACTCAAAACTGTATTTTTACTATTCACTGAGAAATAAAATATTTAAGAAAATTTTCATAAATTCACACTAACCTAATTTTGAAATGCTAATTTAAAAAAAATAATGTTTAGTTTGACATAATAATTCTATAAGTATGATAAATTTAACTTTTAAATATAAAAAACCTTATTTATTAAAAATAATAGTGGATAGAAAATGCACGGTAAAATGCATAGTAAAATTTATAACACTTGAAAAAAAATTATTTTATCATTTAAATTTAAAAAAAAGAGTTTTTTAATCATACTATTTCATTAAAATAAACATTTTTAACAATACCATAGTTTATTATAATAATTATATATTTTTTGAAAAGTATAATTTTTGACCTAAAAATCAATTTATCAAATTCATCATATTTTTAAGAAAAACTAAACCCAAAACAGAATTGGTGGAACAAAAAAATTATTTATAAAATGGTATTATAAAATAAGTAACTAAGGTCTAGATACATAACCCCTTATAACACCGCATACAACCTAAGGGTGAGGTGTGTGATGGTGGTAGATTCTTTGAGTGACTCAAATAACATCGCATGAGTGGTAATTTCCACTAACTTGAACTTCTCCTATAGGTGATTTCCTTCAAGCTTAACATGTTGAAGCTCACCTTGGGCTTAGTCAAGATTGAAAACCAGTGACGTTACCTCCCTCCCAAGTTCAGAAAAATGGGCTTCATATAGCACGACTCTACTAGATAAGGCCACCAACTCTTCTTTTTGTATTAATTTTCCTTTTTCATTTCTACTTATAAACAGTAATTATAACATTAAAATAATTATTAAGAGTATAGTTTACAATGGTCATATTGACCAATGTTCATAATTTTCCAATGGTTATAATTGACCAACGGTCGTATAACGGTCGAAACCCAGTGGTCACATTTCAAATTATACCCACTTCATTATTAAAGAGATATATTTATGTTGAGTACAAAATAATATAACAAACATTTTTAGGAAACAAATATTATTCAAAAATTCAGTTCATTACATTGGTACTTAAAATAATTGAGAAAATAATTTTAAGAAAATCTGAATATATTTCCCTCTTTGGTTGGAAATCTGTTTTCATCCAAAACTATGTTTTCTAAAAATGTTTTCAAAAAATGTTTTATTATTATCCTATGATTTTTAAAATAAATTTTTACCCATGTTTTAATTTGTTTACAAAAAATTTTTAAAATAAATATTCTTTTTTTAACCAATTTTCATTTGGATTTTACTAAAAATGTGAATTGAATATTTATTTTAACATGTACAAAAAGAATAAAACTTCCCATCATCATAAACATTATTTTATTTAAGGTTTTTTTTTTATAATTTTTAAAGGTTAATTTCAAAGAAAAGTATTTTAAAAAAATTATGTTTTAAATTTTTTTTTTAATGCAGAAAGGATATTTTCCTCAAGAAATATTTTAAATGATCAATAAAAAATATTTTATATATAAGATAACATCTATTAATGTTACATATTACTTAATAAGGATATGATCCATGGATAAAATTATTATTATTTCTCTGAATGGTTTATATTTATGATGGAATTATGTTTATGAAACCTATTTCTCTTACATAGGTTATACTATGATAAAATTCTTATGAATCCTGCTTCTTTTTCCATGGGTTATGCTTTGATGAAATGATTAAATGATTATGAAACCTATTACTTTTCTATATGTTTTTATTTGATGAAATGTCTGTGAAATCTATTTCATTTCATGGGTTATGATATGATTAATGTTTTATGATCTTTTGACATGCATAAATATGGTTTTCATTATGAGATGGGTGGTACCTATATCTCCCTCCAATACATTGGGTAAATATTTATATCTCATGAGATGGAAAACATTGGAATGGGGAGTGAATCTAGTCTAGTAAGGGAATTTTTCCACTATAATGGTCCTGAGAGTGAACCTTGACTACTATGATGGTTTGGTAAGTGAACCCATTCCACTATGATAGCCTTGGAAGTGATCCTTTACTACTATGGAAATAATTTTATATGCTTATTTGTATGCAAAAAATATGTGTATTATGTCAATATTATTCTCTCACGGATCATGTTCTTTGATTTCCTTATGATTATTGTCTTATGAACTTCTAATATTTATTACATGATTCAATATTATGATCTTTGGTATATAGGGTACAGTTTTCAAATGTTATGTTCATGTTCTCATACCCTTATCCTCATGTTATGCTTACGTATATCCCTTGTTTACCCTTACCGAGAATCTAATCCCACCCATTTTTATATTTCCTTTTCCTAGGTTATGAATAAATTTATTACATATGATACGTCTAAGAAGGGTGTTAGTTATTATAATCGTGGTGTAAGATGTTGTAGTTTACCTATGGACCAGTTTTTTGTGTTTCCAAGTTTCCAAAGATACTAAACTATTACAATCTTCGGCCATGCGTTTGTATAATCTAATGAATATTCAATGAAAATTATGTAATATCTATGTATGATAAGAATTGGTTTCCATAGGAACCCCCCCCCCCCAACACACAAGGGTGGGGGTTCTCTATCGATACCTACCGAGTGCCACCCCCTAATGTACTAGGGTGTGGGTCCTCCATACTTTGAGTGGAATCCACCTATCACACTAGGGTGTAGGTCCTCTATACATATAACAGAGTGGAATCCCACTAACATACTAGGGTGTAGGTTCTACTTCTTTTGGAGATTATGCCCCCTTAGGTTTTGTATTAGTGTAAAGGTGTGGGTCCTCCTCATGAATTCTTCAAGCAGACATGTGAGATGTTGGGCATCATTGATTGACCTTTGTAGTTATAAGAAAACTCATTTTCCTAGGATGGGTTGTGAGATAGAGATTCACCTTCTCCCTTATATGGGTTTATTTTTAGCATATATATGTGTATATATTGGTTTTTTTTCCATATTTATTTGGGTTTTAATAACTAATTATATCATATCTTCAATTACTCCAACATTGGTTTTCAGGGAATCCTACTGGGTATGTATATACTCAACCCTACATGGGATTTTCCCACACGCGTTGTATCTTATAAAAATGATAGACAAATCGTTAGTGACTTTTTTAGATCTTAGGGATACTTGGGTTCATTTTACCACATATTTCGGTCTAGACTTATAGACCAGGATCCAGGCTCTCTCAGTTTTCCCTTATTCCAATTTTTGTCAAGTTGGGACTTCATTTCTGGTTGGGTGTGTATTTTTTCACTTACACTTTGGTTTTATACTGTCATACTCTACTATTCTTTATTATAGGTTATTTCATTAATGTTTATACACTATATGTGATTATATTTATTATTATTCCTCTTCATGTTGCATGGAGATGTTTGGGAGTATGAGTAAAAGTACTTAGAAAAAGGCCTATGATTTACGTTATTCCCTCTCGGTGATTATCATTAAACCTTAGCCTATTAGGGAAAGTCTTGGGGTTGTGGCGGCCTAGCCTTCCACTATCTAGAAATTCCCTAGTGGATTGGTTCATTGAGTAAAAAAAATTAAATGAAATTCTCTTTAAATGTTTGTGTACTTATAAGATATCTAGTCCTTAGTAGTGACAGTTGGGTGTGCAAGAGATGATAGCTATAGTTGTGTCAAAGGCTAGGCAGGTGCCCATAGTGTGGTTGTGAGATATATTATACTCCTATGTTATGAGATTTTATATGCTACCCCACCCATGTCGGTAGGGAAACTGACACCATTGGACTATGGTGGTCATTTTCCCCAACATCTAGTTTGGTGAGGAATGGATGACCGACTATCCCCTCTTTCCTCACTCTCTTATCCTAGTAGTATTATGTGTTGGTATTACTACTATAAATTGGGGCTATATCCATCGACCTATAGCTGTAGTAAATAAGGATTGTGGATATAGCTAACTTATACCCGTGGGTATTTTATGGCCCATGGTAGTAGCCCCCATTTCTAACCTACCCTCATGACCATCCTCCCCCATTTATTTATCCTCCCCATTACCCCCTCCCTCAATGCTACCACCAAATATACCACTATCCTCCTCCACAAAAGTGTCCATCCAACCTCCCCATGATCCTCCTCTTCTGATATGGCCACCCCAAATCCCCACCAATGTTGCTCTGATGTAGCCTCCCCACCTCCTCCTCTAACACACCTCCAATGTGGCCACCCCACCTCATTATGATCCTACTTATCCAATGTGGCTCCCACATAACTCTAAAAGAGCTAACACAGCTCCCAGGATCCTCTTCCTTTAATGTTTCCCGCCCACCTCCTAGGATCCTCCTCCTTCGATGTGGCCACCCCACCTCCCAGGAACCTCCTCCTTCAATGCAGCCACCCCTGATGTAATGACCCAAAATTTTATCAATGAAATCTACTTTATTATAATTATTTTATATAGTATAAAACACATACATCACATAGATAACCCAATAAAAACATTATTTTCATAAATGAATAATGAAATAAGTGGTGTTCATAGAAATTAAGGAACCTATACCAATGGACTTGTAACCTGACTGTTGGAATAGTAATATGACCATTAAGAATAGTAACCCAAATAATATAATAGTAACCTCACCTATAAAAGTATAAATAAAATTTTTGTATCTTATAAATTAAAATATTATATATTTATATCTTAGCATAATTAAATAAATGTTTCAAAAATGATAAATTAAGTATTGGTATTTTTGTGAAATATAAATATTTATTGATAATTTTACAATTAATAAAATGATTTAAAATAAAATTTATTTTTATAAACAGATTCATAAATTAATTTTTTTTATCTCATGATTATAAGATAATTTTATTAGACCTTAATTAATTTTTCATGGTGTCATAAAATCGTTTATAATATTAAAATTGATATTTTTCGAATAAATGATGATTTTAATTAAAAATTAAATTTATAATATTTAGAAAAATATTTTCATAAAATTTAGTCCATTTTTGAAATTTTCATGTCAACAAATTTTTGGGGTGATTTGTTGGGATTTTTCTAAAGTAATTGAATTTTTTGTGAATAGTGAAATGCGGTAACTTGCAGTATTAAACATTTTAAGCCAAATACATGAATCTTTTAGTCATGGATGATGTAATATCCCATTATCTAGAACTCACATTCAATAATTACTATTATTAGTCATAATAATCAACACTATTGATAGTCTTGAGTCAAAATAATAAAAAATGAATAAAATAATCAAAAACACCCCTCTCCTCCCACTATAAATACCACCCCTCACCACCGCTTCTCATTGCACATAAAAATCCTTAAATATTGTCTAAATTATACTTAATTCCTCTCCCAATCCTCTTACCCATATCCTAGTCTTTCTGGTCTCACCAAAAGACCTTTTCTAAGTTCCTTAAGGAGGTTCTCAAGGAGACGACATTCAAGAGGTAAAATCCTCCTTCTTTATCTTTTATTTTCTTTTATTTTCTTATCCTCTCCTCAACTCATCTATAAAAAGTGAAATTAACACTCAATTATCATACATATACTATAATTGTATTTTTTTAATGTAATATCCATCATCAAATCTCTTCTCACCTCCTTTTTTTCTAAAAATGAAAACATCGTTTGTAGGGTGTCGATTCACCTCATTTGTGGACGATGGGTTTTTGTTTTTCATTACCTCCTTCAAGGATGGTCATAAAACAATTTTTATGGTTAAAAAATATTATAATATGTTTATTATAACTTATTTAATTTTATATAACCAGTATATAAACATAATATTAAATAAAATTATACTAGTTCTTGGTGGTCATAAAAACCGCCAAAATAAACTAATCATTTTTCATTAACGTTCTATCAAAGGAATCACACTCATGTAAAAAATAAAATGATATATAGGAGCATTTAAATTTATGTAAGTGAATTAATACCATATAATTTCACTTCTGTATAATTATTTCAATTTGAAAATAACTCCCATAATTAAACTTAAGAGAACCGATCATAAAATCATGAATTGAACGCACCCAAAATAACGAAATTAAAAATTATAACCCATCAAAATGGTCATAAATGAAATTAATAAAATTGTAATAAATAAAATATATGTTTAATGGGTTCTGAATTAAATTATTAATAAATCTAATTTGATTATACAAGAAATTAAGTGCAAGTGCAGAACACTTTTGGACATAAGTTAAGGGATTCTCTATGAACCCCCATTTTCCCTTCAGGTTACACATTCTCTCTCTATTTAAACTAATGTAATTATTAATTATTATTATTTACTCCTCATAAAAATTTTTTTATGATCCAAACATATGTACCATATCAATTCTTCTTTATTTTATGGGGAAATAGATGTTTTTTAAGGTTCCCTTTTCAATTCCTCCCGATAAGCAAGCCCGATTAAAGAAAACTTCCTAATTTCTTACCCATTTTCAAGTCAACTCCATAATATATTCTAAGACAAAAATATTTTTCTAAAATAACTATTTTTATCATGAAAATTTATCTTAGTTCATTTATGGTTTTATTCAAACAATTATGGCTTTTTTTACTATAAAGTCTCTTTTATATTTTCCCTTAAACCACACTAAAGTGGCTCATTTATAAAAGTTTATTAAAAAATATTTTTACATTTTTTCACTTAAATTTAACATTATTTATCATTATATATTAAAAAATTTCCATTATTAATTCCCAAGTATGATTTATATCCATTATTTATTATACACCATTATAATATGCCCATTGGTTATGCCATATGACATGATTATGATACTCATTTCTATCCATAGGTAACCCTTATGTTTATTCATTATATTTGATTATTAATGTGAAACACATATTCATGACCATGTTATGATTGTTTCACCTAGATATCACTCCAATTTATCGGTTAATGTTTAGTATCATGAGACTTCATGTTGGGAAAGGGAGTAAACCTAATTCCTTTACGGGACTCTGTTCAACATGTGATATAGTATTGGATATTAGCCTTGACTCATGTTTATGGCATGTTATATGTTGCTTCCATATTACTATATATCCATGATTACATGATCTCATGTTATATATGTTATTCTTTCATATGTTTATTCATGTTTCATGTCTTTCTCTATCATCATGTTATACCTTCTAACCCATGCATTATGCTTTATTATTATGTTTATTCTCTTACTAGACTTTTTAGATCATCCCTTTGTTCATTTATTCCCCAGTTTATCCTATTTAGATGTAATATCTTAAAGTAATTTATGGGAAAAATATGGAGTTTAAATAAAATATGTCTTTATTTTGGTTTCATGCTTTCTAATTATCTACCAAGTCTTCCAAATACACTAGACTTTACGATCCTTGGTTTGTATTTCATGTTTAATTATGATTAAAATCATGTAATAATATCTGTAAAAGGATTGGGTCACTATAGTTTTTATTAGAGGCATAGTCTAGTTATTTTTGGAGATTAGTATTATAAAACATGACTAAGACCCTAGGGATAATTCTATCACCATGGATAACCTATATTAAAACTTATGGAATCACAATATAGGATATAATTTTCATTTACAAGTTTATCCTTGTATGTTAAATGATTCTTTTATTATGATTATTAGTTAATTATTCAATCCCCCCTAATTATATTTTTCTTTTTATTAGTTAATGGCAATAAATAGGAGAACATGTGCCAACAATAAATGTGATGGGAAATGTGACTATTGTCCTTATGAAATTACAAATCTAATTTGAATGGGAGCTCAAGAATTTATGACAATACTTTCTCAGCTGACTCAAATTATGAATAATAACTTGAATCATGTGAAACACCCTCCTATTAAGAAAGATAAAGTTGTAATTTAATCCTTTATGTGATAAAGGACTCATATATTTAGTATACTACCTGATCCCTTCATCATAGAACAATGGATTAACTCTATTGAGAAGATATTATATATCCTCTAGTACTCAAAATAATATAAATTTGTGATGTTGGTCTATTTTTATGATGGGTAATTTTATCATTGGTGGAGATAGATCAAGAATACAAAGTATAAGGAGGAAATTTATTTCATGGATTGGGAAGCATTCAAGAAAATATTTTCTAATAATTATTTTCCCCGAACACTCCATCTTAAGATGGAAAGGGAGTTTCTCATACTGAAGAAAAAGGAAGATGATTCTATCATGATGTATGAGGAAAAATTTACAAGTATTTAAAGATACTCCTTTGGATTTGTCATGAACATTGAAATAAAGTTGGATCGCTTATTTATTGGACTAAAGATAATTCTATGAAAATCATTAGTGATTTGAGACTTTGATAGCCATGAAGAGATTTTTCATTGTTCTCTTAAGGTTAAAATGGAGATCATAGACTCTCAGTGGTCTCATGGGGCTGGAGATAAAGAGAAAAAATAGAGTTTAATATGGGAGGATCAATAAATAAATCTCATGATGGAAATAAAACCCAACATCCCACTTGTCAAATATGTGGTAAAAAGCATCTTGGAAACTACCTAAGGGGAACCAGGAGATTCTTCAAATGTGGAAGAGAGGTTCATCAGGATAATTTTTCCAATGGGATTTAAATAATACCACTCATTTGGAAGAAGAAAGGAAGTTCCATACCAACACTTAGCCTATAGTGTAGTGTTTTGACTATAAGTAACATGGGAATTATGTGAGACAATTCTCTAAGACAAGGGTTATTAGAGGCAATCAACAACAACCTACAAGGAATAAAGGAAGGGAATATGCTATCATTGTTGTTGAGGTGGAGTCTAACAATGATGTGGTGATAGGTATGTTTTTTATTCATTCTATAATAGTGAATGTACTACTTGATTTTGGTTCTATACATTGTTTAATATCTTTCAAGTTTAGTGGAACTATTCAAACACCATATCAAAATATAAAGGTTTAGTTATCTTTGAGGACATAAAATGGGACAAGTATTGCATCCAAAGTATATAACTCCTCCCTGATTATTTTTTGTGTACTAAACCTCCCAAAAAATCTTATCATACTTCCTTTGGAGGAGTTTGATGCTATATTGGGTATGGATTGGATGTCTTTATACAAATACAACATCAACTGTTAGGAAAGGGAGATCACTCTTCACATCCTAATGCATCCTCTAATTCTATACAAGTGTAAAGATAAGGATAAATATCCTTCAAAATTGTCATCTCAATTTTGGATATTATTGCCTTATGAACAATTATATCTAGCTCAAATGATTGATACAAAGGAGAGTATCATGCTTGAATACATGACCATTGTGAGGAAATATACTGATGTGTTCCCCAAAGAATTGCATAGTCTTCCTCCTAACCGAGAGTTTGAGTTCCTAATTGAACTTATTTATGAATCTCTAACTATATCAAAAACTCCTTATAGAATTTACACCATTGAGTTGTAATAATTGAATAAGCATTTACAAGATAATTTAGACAAGGGTTTCATATGTATGAGTGCTTCACTGGGAGGTGTGATTGTCCACTTCATCAAGAAGAAATCTAGATCAATGGACATATGCATTGATTATCATGAGATCAAAAAAATAATGATAAAGAACAAGTATCCCCTACCATGGATAAATTCCTTGTTCGATCAGCTACGTTGGTCCAATTATTTCTCTAAGGTGGACCTTCATTCAAGATATCACTAATTAAAGGTGAAGAAGGAAGATATTCCCAAGACTTCCTTTTAAACTAATTATGGACACTATGAGTTCATAGTTATTCCCTTAGGACTCACTAATGATCTAGAAAAATTTATAGACTTAATGAATAGATTATTTATAGATTACCTAAAAAAAATTGGTGGTCTTTATAGATGATATTATAATATACTCCAAGAGAAATGAGGAACATGAGTAGCATTTGAATATTATGTTAAATACTTTTTTAAGGGAAAAAATTTATGAAAATTATAGAAAATGAGAGTTATGGATGGAGGAAGTATCATTATTAGGGCATGTTATCACTAGAAAAGGATATCTATGGACCCTTCTAAGACAAAGTCAATTGAAGAGTGGCCCTGGCCAATATTTGTAATGGATATATTTAGTTTTCTTAGATTTTCTAGGTACTACTATTTTTTTTTGATGAATTTATTACAATATTATAACCCAATAAATAAGTTAACATAGAAAGGGGTAAAGTATGTCTAGATAGAATAATGTGATGAAATATTTAAGGAGATCAAGAAGAGGCTAATCACTACACATGTTCTCACACTACCAACAAATGGGTAAGGTTTTTAGATATACAGTGATGCTTTGAAAAATTGATTAGATTGTGTACTCATGAAGAATAATAAAGTGATATCCTACACCTCACAGTAGTTGAAGATCCATGAGTATAACTACTCAATGCATTATTTGGAGCTAGAAGATATGATTTTTACCTTGAAAATCTAGAGACAATGCTTATATGGTGAGAAGTGTTACATATATACTAATCACAAGAGCCAAAAGTATATATTCACAAAAAAGGAGATCAACATGTTTCAAAGGATATGGTTAGATCAAATCAGGGACTACGATTTATATATTCACTATCATACTTGGAAGTTAAACAAGGTAGTTGATTCTCTTAGTAGAAAATAACCTACAACTTTATCCATGATGCAGATTGAGAAAGACCCTATATTCATGGAAATGTAAAGGATGGATCTAGAAATCATAACTTTAGAGAATACATCCTACCTTTCCCAAATTATTTCCCAACCATATATCCAAAAGAAGATCAAGGAGTCCCAAAGGGATGATCTGGAGCTAAAAAATAAGGTGAAATAAATAATGTAAGGAAAGATACAGGAGTTCCACATCGATGATGGTGGTGTGATTTGATTTGGAACTAGGGTTTGTGTGCCTTCATCACCTAAGATAAAGAAGGGTCTACTAGATAATACACATATCTCATCTTTCTCCATCCATCCTAGAAGTACTAAGATGCAATATGATATTTAAGAACACTTCTAGTGGGAAAATATGAAAAATGATATTTTAGAGTATATCTCAAGGTGTTTGGTATGTCATTAATTTAATGTAAAGTGACATAAGTCCAAAGGGATTATGCAGTAATTTCCTATACCCATGTGGAAATGGGAGAATATCACTATATAATTTGTAACCGGTCTACTAAAAACATACAAAGGAAAAAATACATATGATTTGTGGTGAATTGAATCACCAAGACTACCCACTTCATTGCTATTTAAAAATATTTCTCACTTGAACAAATTTCCAATTTATATGTGAAGGAAGTTGTGAGGATACATGGGGTTCCACTTTCGATCATCCTTTATCATGAATCAAGGTTTACATATAAATTCTAGATAATTATTCAATATTATTTGAGTGATTAATTGAATTTCAGCATGGCTTATCACCCCCAAACTGATGGCCAATCTGAAAGGAATATCCAGACACTCAAGAACATGTTGAGAGCTTGCTCAATAGAATTCAGAGGATTGGATCAACATCTACCATTGGTTGAGTTCTCATAAAACAAAATCTCGCACTCAAGTATTCATACGGATCCATATGAAGCTCTATATGGGAAT
The DNA here is from genome assembly GCA_963277665.1 of Viscum album. Classification (NCBI taxonomy): domain Eukaryota; kingdom Viridiplantae; phylum Streptophyta; class Magnoliopsida; order Santalales; family Viscaceae; genus Viscum; species Viscum album. The sequence continues at coordinate 737,663,973 of OY728122.1, forward strand.
CAGTGTAGAACTCCAACCTATTGGGATGAATTAGGTGAATGAAAATTACTTGGACCTGATCTTATGCAAGAGATGGTAGAGAGGGTTCATGCCATCCAAAAATATATCAAAGCTACTTAGAGTCATCAAAATAGCTATGTTGACAACCATATAAGGTATTTGGAGTTCGATGTTAGAGACAAATTCTTCCTTTAAATATCACCATGGAATATATTCATGTAGTTTGGAAAGAAATGGAAGCTTAGACCAAGTTATATTGGCCCCTTTGATATCCTTAATCACATATAAGCAGTGGCATGTTGGATTTCACTTCTACAAAATATGGCTAAAGTTCATGACATGTTCCATGTATCTCTCTTAAGGAAGTACATACCTGACCCCTCACATGTAATAAATCCATAGGTTGTAAAAATAGAGAATGACCTCTCGTATGAAGAGTAGTCGGTAAAGATCTTGGACCATAGATACAAAGTCCTACACAACAAGATAAATCATATTATCAAATTTTTGTAGAGGAATCATAAGTATGAAGAGGTAGTATGGGAACTAGATTATGAAATGAAGGATAATTACCCTCATCTATTTTCAAATTAGAATGTAAAACTAAATTTCAAGGGTGAAATTTTATAAGGGGGGAAGAATGTAATGACCCAAAATTTTATCAATGAAATTTCCCTTCTTATAATTTTTTTATATGTTATAAAATACATACATCACATAAAGAACCCAATAAAAATATTATTCTCATAAATGAAGAATGAAATAAGTGATGTTTATAGAAATTAAGGAATTTATATCGATGGAATAGTAATCTGACCGTTGGAATAGTAATAGGACCACTAAGAATAGTAACTCAGCCAATAGAAGACTAAACTCACCTATGAAAGTATAAATAAAATTTAGGTATCTTATAAATGGAAATATGTTTTATTTATATCTTGTCATAAGTAAATAAATGTTTTAAAAATTATAAATTAAGTGTCGGTATTTTTATGAAATGTAAATGATTATTTAAAATTTTATAATTAATATAATTATTTAAAGAAAGTTTATTTTCATAAATAGATTCATAAATTAATATTTTTTTGTCTTATTATTATAAGATAATTTTATGAGACCTTAATTAATTTTTCAAAGTGTCATAAAACTGTTATAATATTAAAATCAGTATTTTTTGAATAAAAAGTTATCTAAATAAAAAATTAAATTTAGAAAATTTAGAAAATTATTTTCAAAAAATGGATTCCATTTTTGAAATTTAAACATTGAAAAATATTTGGGGGATATTTTTGGGATTTTTCTAAAATAGTTGAATTTTGTGTGAATAGTGAAATATGGTAATTTACGGTATTAAACAGTTTAAGCCAAATACATGAATTTTTTAGTCATAGATTATGTAATAATCCATTATTTAAAACTCACATGAACTATTTACTGTTATTAGTCACAATAATCAACACTATTTATAGTCTTGATCCAAAATAATAAACAAATGAATAAAATAATCAAAAATACCCCTCTCCTCCCACTATAAATACCACCCCTTCTCCTCACACCTCCAAAGGCTTGAAGATTGTCTAAATTATACCCAATACCTCTCCCAAGACTCTTCCCCATGTCTTAGTATTTATTGTCTAACCAAAAGACCTTTTTTAGGTGCCTTAAAGAGGTTCTCAAGGACACGACATTCATGAGGTAAAATCCTCCTTCTTTCTATTTTTTTCTTTTCTTTTATTATCTTATCCTCACCTCCCCTATCCAAAGTGATGTGATAACTCCAGTATCATACATATACTGGTATTTTATTGTGTTAATGTAATATCTACCATCAAATCTCTTCTCCTATTCTTTTTCTCTAAAAATGAAAACATCATCTGTCGGGTGTCGATTCACCGCCTTTGTTAACGATGAGTTTTTGTTTTTTATTACGACATCCAAGTCTAGTCATAAGACCCATTTATTGTTATAAAAAATTATAATATGTTTATTAAAACTTATTTAATGTTCTGTAACTACTATATAAACATAATATTAAATAAAATTATACTAGTTCATGATGATCGTAAAAAAAATGCCAAAATAAACTAATCATTTTTCATTAACATTCTATCTAATGAATCGTCCTCATGTAAAAAAATAAAATTATATATGGGAACATTTAAATTTATGTAAGTTAATTAATATCATATAATTTCACTTCTTGATAATTATTCCAATTTTACATGAACTCCTATAATTAAATTCAAGGGAACCAGTCATAAAATCATGAAATGAACGCACTTGGAACAATGAAATTAAACAATATAACCCATCTAAATGGTCATAAATAAAATTAATAAAATTATAATAAATAAAATATATGATTAATAGGTTATTAATTAAATTATTAATGAATATAATTTTATTATCTAGGACATTAATTGCAATTGAATAACACTTTCAGACAAAAGGTAGGGGATTTTCTTTGAACTCCCATTTTTCCTTCAGGTTATGCTTTCTCTCTCTCTTTACCCCAATGTAATTTTTAATTATTATATGTAATACTACTGAATTATATTTTTATATTAAAAACATATATACCTAGATCAATTCTTCTTTATTTGATAGTGAAATACATGTTTTATAAGTTTCCCTTTTCAATTCCTCCTGATAAGCAAGCCCGATTAAAGGGAACTTCCAAATTTCTTATTCATTTTCAAGTAAACTCCATAATATATTTTAATCCAAGAATATTTTTATAAAAAACTATTTTTATCATGAAATAATATATTAGTTAATTTATTTTTTATTCAAACAATTATTCTTTTTTCCTTTTTAAAGACTGTTTTATATTTTCTCTTAAACCTCACTAAAGTGGCTCATTTCTAAAAGTTTCTTAAACACTATTTTTATACGTTTTAACTTAATTTGTACATAATTTATCATTATCTATGTCTATTTTACCATTATTAATGTCCAAGTATTATTTAAATCCATTCTTTCTTGTAAACCATTATGATATACCCATTGGTTATTCCATATGACATGATTATGATACCCATTTATTTTCATGGGTAACCCTTATGTTTATTCCTTATGTTTGATTATTAATGTGGAACAAATATTCATGAACATGTGATGATTATTGAACCCATATAATGCTCTAATGCATTGGGTAATGTTTAGTCTCATGAGAAGTTATGTTAAGATAGGGAGTAAACCTAATTCCTACATGGGACTTTGTCCGCCATGTGATATAGTCTTGGAAGTTAGCCTTGACTCATGTTTATGTCATGTTATATATTTTTTAAACATTCCTATGTATCCATGATTACATGATCCCATGTTCTATATGTTATGATTTTATATGTTTATTCATGTTCCATGCCTGTCTATGTCATCATGTTATGTCTTCTAACCCATTGTTATGCTTTATTTCTATGTTTATTATATTACTTGTATTTTTATCTCATACCTTTGTTCATGTATTCCCTAGGTTATCCTATAAAGATATAAGAGATCAAAGGAATTTAAAAGATCATTATGGAGTTAAAATAAAATATATATTTATTTTGGTTTCATGCTTTCTAATTACGTACCTAGTCTTCCAAAGACACTAGAATTTGCAATCCTTGGTTTGTATTTGATGGTTAATTATGCTTAAAATCATGTAATAATATGTGTAAAATGATAGAGTCACTATAACTGATCCTTATCCTCTAATTAATTGAACCCACATCCCCGATTTTTCAATCGAACCAAGCCCTACCCTCATGATCTTCCTCCTCCCATGATTTCACACTAACCCCATTTGGCCAACCCTAAAAAATCATCCCTTTCATAATTTCTCATGTGAAATACCTACCTCTAACTCTTCTATTGAATTTAATATGCATGACTGGTTAGGGTTCCCCCAATTTCCCCTATAAACTAATTTTTATTATGTTATATTATGTTTTTTGTTAGATAATAAACCATATTTATTTTATGAACATACAATTTAATGATTTTCTCTCTACATCGATGACTTATTTGGATACCGCTGCATTTTCATTACATAATGTGATTTTTCCACTATTTATACATGATTAGACTTTGTAAAATTTATGAGTTGGTTATATTTTATACTCTTCTATATTTATACTTATATAAGATTATAGTGGTGAATGATAACCATATTCTTCATTCCCTTTTCAAATATTATCATACCCAACTTACAATAGTATCGATATTACATAGAGATTATAAGTATACTAAAGTTTCTAGGAAATAATACTTTATTTTTATCTCGTCAGGGTTTATTTGATATCACTCTGAAAACTAATTACAGAACTTATCACTTATTGTAAGTGTTTTTTAGAAGTGTTTCCCATTAATGAAATCCTTTTCTACAACTTATTTATACATATTTTTAGTAATAAAGAAACAATTCTTATTTCTTAAATTGATTATCATATATGATAAGTGCATAAACAATTTTCAATAATTATAATCAATAAGACACTCATTATTTTTGTGTTAAGTTCTTAAACAGTTTTCAATAAGTATAATTAATTTTTTCTTTTCATGAAAGACTATAAATATGGTTATAAATTAATTAGTTTTTGGTATATGATATTTTCCATGGATTTTTTACAATTTTCTAAGTCTTGTTAATAGTTATGTCTTACACTAAAATATATTATAGTATTTATTTTCCATGTTATAAAATTGTACTTTTAAAGTTCTCATGATTTATTATTTTTTACATTGTTTTTTCATTTACCAAGATACATGATAGTTTTATATGTAATTAAAAGTATGGATAAGGGTTTTGTAATTAAATGAGGTGTTATTTTATTCATAAATAATTATTGGGGTTTAATTTTTTTAATGGAAAATAATATCGTTTTTATAACCATTCTATAATTTTCATTTTGTTTATTATTTATTCTAAATTTATAACTCTTTCAATATTGTGATATAAGTAGTTTTCAAAAACTATAATATGAGTATTATAAGAATTTTTTAAAAAAATTGTCCTAAAAACCATACATAAGTGACTCAAATTTCTTCAAAAATTTTATTCACTAGATGAAGTTATTATCATAATGTACTGGCCAATTTGACTATTTTAAAATGGATTTGATTTTAAGTTAATTGCTCTTTATTTCCCAAATATAGTTCAATCCATGTTACCTGGTGTTTATTGTGTACCTCATTGGATGACACATTTATTTTGATAAAAAAAATATAATTCAAAGGATTATTGTCATTCAATTATCATATTTGTGTTTTTCACTGATACGATAATTTTGGTTTCCATTAGTGTGATTATTTTGTGTGGGAAATTTCAATTACAATGTTTTATTTTACACGATTCTCTTTTTTTATGTAAACCACTTTATTGGTGTAATGTGATTTTGTTGTTTTTTTCCTTTCTTATTTCAATATGAGGTTTAATATTTAGTAGTTGAGCATTTCATATGTATTTAAATGGTTTATAATGATTTATTATTAATTTATATAAAATATTCCTACTATTTTATTTTATATGAATCTTTTTCTTGATTTTAGTGTAAGATTGATGATGAATTACTTCCATTCACAAGTGTAATAATGGGGATCTTCTTACAATAGTGAATATTATTAACTTATTACAACTACTTATGTCTAGAATATGAGTAGTCATTCAATATTAAATTATTATTTATTTTCTTACTTGGTGCTACTTCAGATGTAAGATTCCAAACAACTGACTGAAGTACTATATCAATGTCATAATTGTACCTACCAGAATGTAATAATTTTTTTCATCTATCATTTACTTCTATATTAAAAACTCATTCAATGATATGCCTTTCACTTTGTATTTTTATTTAGTTATTGATGTTTTGGTGATTTTATTTTTAAAAAATTTCATAAAAATATTATTTTATATATTAATTTCATTGTATTATTTCATATTATATAGTAATATATTTTAAAAAATCCAGACCATAAAGTATATATAGTTTATATGTTAGTTTTATTGAAAAAATAAACATCCAAATAAACATAGAAACATTGTTTAAATTTTTTTTTGTATTAACATAAATATTTTATGATTTAGAAATGGTTTATATGTGTATTTATATGTTAATATAGTTTATATGATTATAATATTATATATTAATACTATTTATATGTTTATATAGATTATATGATCATATATTTTATAAGTTTATATGTCAATACAGTTTTAATTTTTCTTGGTGTCGGGTATGAGAAAACAAGACCTAGATGTATCATGATCAGATGTTGGTGTTATATGTAAAAATATAGATGTTCTAGAATCATCCCCAAGTTAAAGGTTAGCTCAAGGACTCTAAGGATCTTTCTCATAGTGATAGAATTGATGCTTTAAACTATGATTATTCTTTGGTAGTTCATTTTTATTATAATTATTTTAACATTCTTAAAAGTGATAATTAAGTTACCCTCATTGAATCTACTAAGTGATGACTTAGGTCCAACAATATTCTTCACATTAAAAAAATGTTAAATGTTAAATCTTCTTCTTTACCTATAGATAACAAAAGTAATATTGATTTTTTATTTACATTCACAGCTAGTTAAATCATATTTGATGAAATACTTTTAACTGATGATTGTGTGTTCTGTATTTTTTATGATTCATTGAGTTTTAATTTAACCTTGATTTTATATTTAAATTTCATTTACTTAGTTGAGAGTTTGAGTATAGTTACTCCTAGTTTTATCTTTGTATTCAGTGGTATCTAAACACAATGATAATATCTCAATAGTAAATATATTTGTTTTACGATAGTTTAGACTTAGTCCTATACTTATAAAATATTATATGTATGGTATCTTATGGTTTTAGTCTATATAGTGAGTGAAATATATTAATAAAATCCTTATATCTAATGAAGAAGTTGTTTTCTTGAGAATTGAACTATGAATTTAACTACTTATATCCACTTTTCAATCATCTTTGTTTAATTTACCTTTTTTTCATTGTTTCGTACTCATTTATAGTTTTAAAATATCGATCTACGTTCAATTTTTTACAATTCTCTAATTTTTTAAAATGTTCAATCAATGAGAGCCTAACCATATAAATAACATATCAAAAGAAATTTCCTAAATCTAGGCCCAAATTATAGCTAGGAAAGTCATTTTTATTTATTAATTATATAATTTTTCATCATACTTCGTCACCATATTCACTCATCAACAGTAATCATACAACATAGTTATAGAATACATAAAATAACATAAAAATTCAACTTTGAAATATAATTTAGTAAATAATATCTAATAAAGGATATCCATTAAATTTATACATAATGAAATAATTCATTAAGATGTAATCAAGACAAATTAAATAATTAAATCATTTATGAAATTCCCCTTTCATTTTAAATATAGGTATACAGTTTAATAAATCATATGTCCATTAAAAAAATAAGGATGGTATGAAATGTTTATTGATATCATAACATAATACTCTATTAATGTCATAATATTTTAGGCATCATGTCTACTTATTTAGTCCACCTACACAGATTTCACATTGCCTAACACATATAAATATTTTCACACACTAAAATATAATGAAAATCCTAAATATTGATAGGTTTCACCTACTTTTCACTTGATTGTATATGATCCAAATAAAAATTAACCACCATATAAGTGTCTTAAATGTCATAATCGTTTCATCATGGATACCTCCTCTATTTTTGATGATTGGGATTCCCTTTCTTTTTCAACTCAGAATTTCTAATATCTTCATGGAAATTCCTAAAAAATCATTTTTCTCTTTTGATAACAAATCCTATTAGAATAACAAAGGGTTACACATCATTTTGAAGGAAAATGTTCTCTTCAAGGGTTTGAACATGATTTATTTTGAAGATTATGATAAATAATTACTTGACTCTAAATTTAGATTTATGGTGTTTAGTTTGTTTAATATTGGTCGGCATAAAATTATAGTCATCATGAAATTAATTGAATTTGTTGGATTAGTCATGTTTTACATTAAATTGATCAGTTATAAACATTGTATTATTAATTTTTTTTACATTTCAAACTTATCGGTGTAAGAAAAAATCATGGAACTTTAAAAGCCATTTAATGAAGTAGCTAAAATGATCAATGGATTTTTATCTAGGAAATGAATCTTTAATTGTTCTTATTTGGGTTTAGTTAAAAAACATCCATATTCACAATATAGATGAAAAAAATTAACAAATATTAGTAAAATGATTTTTCATATCATTTAAGTTGACACTGACACTATTATTAGATATAAACCCTCAATTTACCACATATATGATAATGTTTATGTCCTTAAGTCCATTTCAAATTTCATATAGATTAAAAATGTTAAAAAGGTATTGCACATAATGAATTCTTTGATGACCTCATTTTTCATGTTTGATATGCCATATAAAATTGGTGGAGTGTGACATAATGAGTTTTCAATATAACATCTCTTATTAATACTAAAACTTGTGGCTCTCAATCCACGTATCACTCTCTCCATTATCAGTTTCTGATCCATTTTTCTACTTCCCCTTTATCCCACTTTTTCTATCAATCTCCCCTCTTCTCATCCATTTATTTACTTTTATGAATCAACTTCCTTCAAATATTCTTAATAAATGTAAATCATTGATTAATCTAGGAGAAATTTAATTTTCATATTTATTAATGCAACATCGCTCATGTATATGAATTTATTATAAAACATTTTCTATGTATGTTTATAAAACTTTCCATATGTATTAATTACTCTAGGTGAAATTTAATTTTCACATTTATGAATAAACACTTCTCATTCATATGGATAAATTATTATAACTCTTTCCATGAACTATAATTATTTTCCTCAAACTTTTTATGATTTATTACTTTTTTTGTCTTCGTAGATTTCGAGTGAAATTAATAGTGATAAATCATAATGGAAGAATGTCAGTTACATTTTTCAACATAAAGGTAATGAAGTTTGTATAAAAAATAGCCTCTAAATCAAGAGAAAGTTTTCTTTAGGTAACTAATTATTTCAAGTTTCTTTATTAGACTAACATACATATAACGCATTCTTAAATTTCACTTCTATATCATAAAGAAGAATTTTGAGTTTAGATTCCCTCATGAACTATATATTTTAAATACAAAAATAAATTTACAATCAATATAAATTTCATATTACAATATATTAGACCACTTCTAATCCTTTGATATGAATACATATGTAATTTTGTTCATTTATGAAATTCAAGGGCTTCTCCTAGACTTCTAGAAATATATTTACTATTTCCATGTAGTATTATTGTTTATAATCATATTTTATTATATGTTTTTCATAGATATAACCATACTAATTATTTTTATGATATCTTTTAATTATTACCAGGTGCATGTCATTATTGGAAGAACATGTTACAATACTGGAGTTTTATAATTCATGAGTTTAGTTATCTAGAATGGATGGAACCCCTATGGTATGCACCTGGGATGTATAGTTCATTTATTTACTTTAAATATTGTTCATAACATTTTTACATCAATATATGAAATGTGCTTTTCCATAATATTACCTCTTTTTTATAGATTTAAATATGGAAACACTATACATACTCATATTTCTTTATTTCTTTCTATGTATGTTCTTCTACATTTATATACATTATTATAAATTTCATCAACCTTCTATAACATTCATGAATAAATAGAAAAATGGTAAGAAAAAGTAACACATTAGGTTGATATAAAGCATAACAAATAAACTGATAATTGTAATATAAAAAACCTTCAATACATACACATTTTAAAATTCTAAGATATCTAAATATTGTAATACATAAAAACTAATAGAAATATATCCTTATAAATATTATTAGGTTTATTCAAATACTAATTTTGATGCTAACACAAATACTATCACACAATCATTTTTTCATTATTAAATTTCCTCTAATTACACTCCAACTTATTCTTATGAAAATGCTAAAAGATACACATTTTTAAAAAAACTATAATATATACATCCCAATTGATATTAAAATATAATCATTTTTATAGTTCTTCTTATTATTATTAAATTTTAATATAAAAATACTATAATGCTATAATACATATTTCCAAGCAATAACTTCTGAAACTTATTATGATCATGCTTATTCAAATATTGAATACATACATACATATGCTTATACCTATGCATATGCTCATGGTAATCCTTGTACAATTACTGAAATACCACATTTTGAATTTGATAGTGTGTATGTTAATTCTTATTCATAAACACTTGGTGCAATATAATCAAATTATCAAATTAATAGTGTAAATGCATATGATTATGTTTTTATCCATGCTTATAAAAAAACCATAACACATATATATTTTCAAATATTATAATACAAAAGTAATGTAAAAATATGATAATTTATAAAGCATAAAAAATGAATTTTATTTGGATTATTTTTATATAGAAACTTTATTATTTACATACATATACTTAGGTTTATGGTCATTATTACACTAATGTGTATACTGAAACTTAAATAATAAACATTTTCATGTTGTTGGTACATATATTTTCTTGTGCTTATAAATATATTGTAATATATATTCATTTTCAAGTTTATTTTGCTTATGATTATTCTTATGCTTCTAGAAATATTAAAATATATACACATTATCATATACTATAATATGTAATTTTTAACATTATTCCTATGTGTTGTATTATATTACAGTTTCTCATACTGCAATTCAATTTACAATATACTGACATTATTAACATCAAAAATATAGATAGTTTTGTATGAAACAATTACCATGATATTCATATATGAATAATTTTTTAAATTGAATAATGTAATAACATTATTATTTTTTTTTAGAGAGATTTGCGGATAGACTTCGTTGATGAATATTCACTACAAGTTACTCATCAGAGTAATTTATTATTAACATGTAAACTATGTTCTTCATATTCTATTAGGTATGTTACTTGCATAGAATTATATATTTATCATAAATATTACTCATTATTGACCTATAATTAAAAAATAGGATATGTTCAGCATGGGATCTTCTTAATAAATTCAATTTTGTTAATTCACTAGGTACACCTTTAATAAAAAAAATATTTACATATTTACATTTACTCATAAGTTGTACTAAAGTTTATGAATAACATTTTCAATTCAATGAAACTTTTATTGAAATTTTTTCCTTTAGAAATTATGGAATCTTTTTTTCTTTTGCATTTGATTTACAACTCATTAAGAACTTCAGGAATGAAAGAAAATTATTTTTATTTCCCATATACCACAATCAACAATTCCCACATCCTCAATATTTGTGATCACATAAGAAACTATAGTTTTTAGATATACCTACATCACATCAAAGTTGTCCTCTTCCTATTAAGGAGATGGCATGTTAACAAATTTTCTAGCATCATCCTTCAATGATGAAAACCATTTAAAATATAGTGACATGAATTTATCACACTACAATAAATAGTCTATAATTTATAGAATCCTTCAATAATAAAATCAGTTTTTTCTATAGATTATCATATACCATCAATGATGATGAACATTTGGACTATAGTGATGAAAATAGTGTACATGGTAGTCAGTTTATCTTCTATATCATCCTATTGTAAAACTACAACAAGAATGTTTTAATACCACGAACCAAAAACACACCATGTTCTTAGTAATAATATATTTTTTCCCATTCAACATTATTAATACATATTTTTTCACTATATAGATTATTTATCATCTATTAAATTAAATAAATTAAATACTATTTACATTAATTACATATGTGTTAAGATTCCATGTCTTAGAAATAATTCCTATGAAAATTTACCTAATATTTCTTCTCATGAAAATGCTCAGGGGGGGTTCTAGTTTAATTTAAAATTTATTTATATCATATATGTGTATAAATAAAATTTCATTTAAATAAAAAATTATTGTAATATATATGTGTATAAAAATTTTATGTTTTAATTAATCAAATGTGTTCTCATTTATATGAATTCGGTTTATGAGGATTCTTCTTCTCCTACCACTGATTTAGGTGAATATCCCAATATAGATGTTTAATATTATGGAGATGATGATGATATTATTCTAAGAGGAGGTGATAATGATGTTGGTGTTTCTATAAGATATGATTAGGGTCATAATGGTTTTGGTGATACTGATATTGAGGTGCATTTAAAATGTATTCTTGGTTTATACATTGAATCGTATCATATAGTTTTTGCTTTATTTTGATGATATTGATATTGAAATTTTATATTTTTTATCTTGAAGATAGTTTGAATTCTATTGATATATATCATATTCTATTTGAGTTCTGTTGTAAGCTACAAGGTATGAGTTTTTTTTTTCTGGTAGTTAGAGGATATTAGTGATGCTATAAGTTGTAGCAGCTAGCAGCTGGTCGAGTTTAAGTGATGTTGGGTAGGAAATTTTTTATGGTATTTGGAGGATATATCCACATTTTATAAGTGTGAAAATAGGTATATTTCTATATTTTAAACCATGGATATATACCTATAACCATATTTATAAATCGTGGATTTATACTGGCCATGTTCAAACCTATAGCCATGTTTACAAACCATGGCTATAGATTATGGTGGTTACCTTTCCCATGTGTGTGTGTGTGTGTTTTGAGATTTTTAATGACTTTTGTTTATTTTTACACATATGTATCTCCATATATAGTATCCTAAGGATTATTATAGGTATATTGTTTATGGTTTGTGATGGCTTGAGGTATAATACATGACATACAGGTTGTGGTGGATCCTAGAAACCACTTGGTTGTTATCTATATATGTGTATGTTGATGATAAGATGATGTAATGCATGAGTTGTATAATATTTTATAGTTTCCCAAGTGTTTTTAGATAGGATTACTTATTGGAAAGAGATGGCTCAGGACGTACAACATTGGGACAGAGCGGAAAACCAGTGGGGAAGCAGTAGAGGGGTACCTTATTTAATATTTTTTTGGATATTATATAATTACATATGTGAAATACTTGTTAAGAGATCCATAGTGATATTGGTAACTTAGCATACCTATTTAGGTGATGAGTTAGTTTCACTTTTTTATTCACTGAGTTTTAGTATTTTTTCTTTATTTTTTTCATAAGAGGCTCCAAGGAGGATCTTACTAAGTATACATGTTATGATCACCCGATGTATATATAAACTATTTTTCAGGTCTGTAAGAGTTGGTTGTTGATCAAGATGGACATTACTAGCTTTTGGTGTTGTTTAGGAGTTTTTTGGGCTTCAAGATAATTATCATGAATTTTCTTTTGGTACTTGTAGTTCCTTTTTGTAGTTGTTCAAGTTGTATGTAATTACATGCATAATTTGGGATCTATTTAATTCTGTTATGAGCATGAGTTTTTTGGAGGTTTTAATTTATCTCTCATTCCTCATATTCTTCTTAAAGGTTAATGTATCTCATTTGTGTATATAATATACCCTCGGTGTTTGTCGTCAACTTGTGGCCTATTGGAGGCAGGCTTCGGGCATCATTTTCACCCTTCTCTCATTTTTTGTCTAGGAGGGGTATATTAAGGGGGGTCATGAAAAATATAATAAATATGTAACATAAATATAACATTATATAATGTAAAAATAATGTAATATATTGCAATATAATGTAAAGATAATTTTATATAATGCATACATAAGTTAAATATAATGTTACATGACATAAATATAACACATATATAACATAAATATATTGTAAACATAACATTATTACTAATAATATACTATAAATAATATTTAAAAACGTAGTTTTAAAATAATTGGATCATTATGTAATACATATGTAACGTAAATATAACAAAAATATAATGTTGTTAACATAAAGAATAATTATTAATAACATAAATATAAAATAAATAATGGTTCAAAATGTAAACACAATATACATATAACATCAATATAATATAAATAAATACTTATTATTTATTGTTAATTATTGTTAATTGTGTTGTGAAACTAGACAATTGGAGGAAAAGAAAAATCGAGTGTATAAGGATGTCAAATGTACAGGGTGACAATGTCAAAGTAAAATAGCTCAATCACAATAGAATATAAGAAAAAATAAACACAAGTGTATGGATAGTCAAAAATCCACACAATTCCATTAACATATCACCAAATTTATAGAGTACATATTTCTTGATCTAATGATCAAGATTAATTCCTACGAATCAAATCCAATGGCGGAAATTCCAAAGGTATTGGCCATATGAAGGGGTTTTTTGGGTAATGAAAAGACTTAATTATTTATAATTTTATAACATCCACACCATAAATGAGAATTTATAACCATCCCACTTGGATAGCATAATTCCAGGGAATCTAATAAAATCCTCACTTAGAAGAACCCTGTGGGAAAAACAATTGAAGCCAAATTAACATGATTCCATGCTATGAAACCTCATTAAAAACCTTATTAGAAAACCTAGTGGGAAAACCCAATGAAGGGAAAAAGAGTAAAATGTTCCCAACTCCCCCTCATAAATTCATGATATAATTTTCAGTCTTCACATTCTAATTTTATAAATCAATTTCTAAAATGTTGAAGTTGGAAATACCTTTTTGAATAAATTTGTGATATTGTCACAATAACTTATTTTCTAGATATCAATTTCACTATTCTTTTTAAGGTTCTGAGTGAAAAATAATTTTGGTGAGATATGATTTGTTCAATAACCTTTAATATACCCCCATTTAACTGTGCTTTACGATCAAAATTGTCTTCATATAATATGGTGGGAATATTATTATTCATATCTAATACATGGTTACTTATAATATGATTAATAACTAATCTCATCCAAACACATTCTTGACATGTTTCATGAATGGAAATCAACTCAACATGGTTGGAAGAAGTTGTATAAATGGTTTGTTTTATAGAACACCAAGAAATAGCGGTTCCACCATATGTAAATACATATCTAGTTTGAGATCTTGATTTGTTTGAATCAGAAAAGTATCCAGCATTAGCATAACTAACCAACTTTAGTTCTAAACATTTGGAATAAATTAACCTTTGATATTTGGACCCTTGAAGTTATCTTAATACATGTTTGATACCAATCCAATTATGATGAGTAGGAGAATAACAATACCTTTGCAATAAATTTACAGAAAATTATTTATATATTATTGTATTATTTTTAAGGTACATTAGTGCTCCAATATAACTCAGACATGGTACTTTAGGACTAATCAATTTTTAATTATCCTCTCATGGTTTAAAAGGATCACTATCTCATTCAAAATATCAAATAGAAATTGGTTTACTTAATGTATGTGATTCATTTATATTAAATATCTATAGGAAATTAGAATTATATCATGATTTATGAACAAAAATTTCATCCTTAAGATGTTAAATTAGTAAAACAAGGTATAAATTTTTCTTTCCAAAGTCTTTCATTTCAAATTCTTTCATCAAATATTCTACTACCTTGAAAAGTTCATTATTAGTCCCGATAATATTTAAATCATCAACGTATACTACAATGATTGAAAATTTAGATCTAGTCTTCTTAATGAGGATACATGGAAAAAATTGGATCATTATTATAACCTCCCTTCATAAAATATTTACTTAGACATTTAAACTACATATTCCTTGACTGATTTAATATGTATAATTATTTATTCAACTTAACTGAATAAAGATCGCGAGATCCATGATATTTTATTGGAAATTTTAATTCTTCTGGTATTTTCATGTAAACACCATTATCAATATCACCATAAAGATATGCAGTCACAATATCCAAAAGTTGCAATTAAAGTTTCTCATGTATAAAAAATTTCATGAGATGCCAAAAGGTTATTGCATCTATTATAGGAGAGTATGTTTCATCAGAATCAATCATGTGTTTTTGTGAGAAGCCTTGATTAACTAGTCATGATTTATATCTCATAACTTTAGTATTTTAATTTTTTTCTCATAAATATTCATTTATATCCAACATACTTGATCCCTTTATGGGTTTTCATAATCAACCCAAAAACCTTACATTTAGTAAGTGAGCGTAGCTCGGATTGGATTGAGACTTTTTATTTATCCCAATCTATTCTTTTGTGACATTCATTAGTTATTTTAGGTTCTTAAACCTCATATATAATTTCAAGGGATACATTGTATGAAAATTTGTTACCAACAATAGTATCCACTTTGTTCCAATATCTTCTAGTGTTGATGAAATTTATTAAAATTTCCTCTTGATCACAATCATGTGATTATGGAACATTTACATTATCTTTAGGTTCATTCATATATTCAACCAACATAAGTTGTTTCCCCTTTCTTTTATGAGGATTTTTATATTTTTAACCAAGTATTCTACCACACTTTAGGAATATATTATAATCATTGTTTTTAATACGATCAAATTTTTCTTCAGGGACATTTATCCTTACTGGTGCATTCACTGTAGGTATATATGATTTTGTAACCCGTTTTGATCCATTGAATGAATCATGCAATTGATTTTATAAATTTTTCAAAATAATTATATTTTTAATTTTAAGTTCACTCATATTTGTATGAGGATCAAGAAGTAACAATGAAGTATCCTTCTATGATATTTTATTTGAATTCGATTGATTTTCCTATTTGAATGTTGGAAATAATTTTTCATAAAAATGGAAATCATCAAATCTTTTTTTGAATAAATATACTATCATAATATCAAGATATTTAATGATATAGGGAGATTAAAAACCATAATATATCCCCAATCTCCTTTGGGGTCCCATTTTTGTTCACTTCGGGGTGCTACAGGCACATATACAGCACAACCAAATATCCTTAAGTGTGAAATATTTGGTTCATGGCCATAAGCTAATTGAAAATGGGAATAATCATGATAATATGATGGAATTATTTAAATTAGTGTTGCTGAATGAAAAATTTCATGTCCCCATGTCAGACTGGGTAATATAGTTTTCATAAGTAATTGTCTAGCAATAAGTTGTAATCATTTTACAAATGATTCAGCTAGACCATTTTGGGTATGAACATGAGCTATAGGATGTTCAAAACTTATTACCAATGACATTAAATAATTAGTAAAATCGTGTTATGGACACTCACTATGATTATAAACCCTAATATTCTTGATTAAATAATCTGGTAATTATTACCTTAACCTTATTATTTGGGAATTTAATTTCACAAACTCCAGGTTGTTAGTGGATAATAAATACACATGGGACCATATATTTGACGCATTAATCATAAACATAAAATATTTGAATGGTCCGCATGGTGGGTGAATTGGTCCACATATATAACCATGCATTTGGTCTATAAACATTGGAGATTCGGTCCCAATCTTTGATGGTGATGGTCTTATAATTAATTTTCCTTGAGAACAAGCAGTGAATTAAAAATCATGGGGTGTAAGAACCCTTTTATCAACTAATGGATGAACATGAATACATTTAAATATTTTCCTCGTCATTATTAATCCAGGATGAACCAAATCGTCATTCCACATAATAAATGTATCATGGTTGGTAAAATTCAGGTTTATCATGTTTCATTCAAATGTAAAAATATTTAAAAATTATAATCCAGATGGAAGTCTTGAAAGATTATCTTGAATCAATTTGTGTTCAATGTTAATTCTTATTATATAGAGTTATTAAACACCTCATTTATCCTTAATATTGATGTGATATCCATTATCACTAATATCTTTAAAACTTCGTAAATTGAATCAAGACTTGGGAGAAAAAAAAATTATTTATCATAATTTGTGTACTACCAGGTATTCATATTCTTGATCTTCTAGATCCTTTTATTAATTGTGAACTATAGGTTAACATACATACATAATCACTCCCCATTTTAAGGGTGATAAAATAATTCCCATGTTTAATAATTATGTGCATCATAAAACTGTTTACGAGTCAAATATCTTCATTTTGGAAATTATTCCCAACAGATCGATTTATATCATCCATTTATATTAAAGAAAATAAAACATACATATAAGGAATAAAATAAAATAAACAAAATGAAACATGAAATATTTTTTAAAAAACATTAGAAAAACCAAAAACCAAAGTTCATTTCCACCATGATCATTCAAGCATGATTTATATGCTCAACACCTTCAGGGTGTAAAAAATAATTAGAAATATCAATGTTCATAATATCATCATCATGTTTCAAAACCTGATCAGTAAAATTTTCTTCAGTGGTATTTCCCTTCTCTTTGATGGATTATTGATGAAGATAAACAAAAAAAATTAGCATACGGTAATTATGCAACTAGTTTCCCTTCATTCCACATCGAAAACATTCCCTTTCTTAATTCATTGATTTCTTTGATTGTTTTTGTTAATTATTGGACCAATTTTTGTGGTTCCCTTTCCACTTCTCATTTAGTGTATGACAACTTTTAGAAAATGTATTTCCTCAACCTTGATTATGTTGATTATTTCCATGACCTTGATTATGATTAAACGAATTCTATTTAGGGATTGAAATTTCACTAGTTGGTTGAGATTCGTAATTCCTCATTAGGATTTCATTATTTTGTTCAGCAATAAGAAGTTAAGAAAGTAATTTGGAGAATTTTTTAAAACCTTTCTTATGATATTGTTGTTGTAGAATGACATTTGAGGCATGGAAAGTAGAATAGGTTTTTTACAACATAATGGTATCAATGATAATTTTTACACATGATTTTAGTTGAAATGTTATTTTAAACATAGTGGAGTTGTATTCACTTAACAATTTATAGTCTTGGAATCATAAATGACTCCACTCAAACTTTTCTCTTGGTAGTATTACAAATCGAAGGTGATCATACCACTCCTTGAGATTCTATCATAGCACCAAAAGATACCTCACCATGAGGTAATCATTCTTCAAATACTCATGGAGGCGATGGAATAGGAATATTAGGGCTTGAGCACAGTCTTGAGTGGAAACATGATTTCCAACTTTAATTGCATTGCCAGGGCAGTTTTCATCATGTTGAATTTCTGTATCTAGAGTCCATGATAAGTAATTCTTCATAAAAATGTAAAAAGGGAGAAATTCATGCTTTTTAATATCCACCATAGAGATTTATCTTACCATTTTGACTAACCTTCTTAATTGGAAGAAAAGTTGTGTTGATAATGTGTTGTGAAACTAGATGATTGGAGGTGATGAAAAACTGAGCATATAATAACGTTGAATGTATGGGATGGTGATAGGGAGGTAAAACAGATTGATCACAATAGAAAATAAGAAAAGAGAAAGAATAAAAGTATATGTCCAGTCAAAAATCCAAACAATTCCATTAACATATCATGACATTTATATATTACATATTGCTTGATCCAAATATCAAGATTAATTCCTATGAATCAGGTCTTACAGTGGGAATACCAAAGGTATTATACATATTAAGGGTTTTGTTGGGTAATGAAAAGACTTCATTAATTATAATTTTTTGACATCCATAACATAAATTAGAATTTATAAAAAATTTATGTTAATCATTATTATTTATTACAAATTATTATTAATATTTTATCATTTTGAATTATTATTAATTGATGTTAATTATTAATTATTTTTATTTTTATTTGTTATCATTAATCACTATGAATTATTATTATTTAATATCTATTATTATTAAATATTTAATGTAATTTATTTTTATTATTAATAAATAATAATTACCTTAATAAAATAATAATGTGAAATATGTAGTTTACTAGTTTATTTATGTATCTAAACTATGTGTGTATATATATATATTATTAAAGTAAAATGAATTAAAACAATTATTAATATAAACATAATTGATGCAGTTTTGGTTTGACTTAGTGGTAATAGCCCCATAATCCTATATGAAAAACCTGAGTTAAATTAAATTGGGGAATTATTTCTACAGGTACTGGCACATGACTGTAGCAGATACTACAGTGGCACTATAGCAACGGTATTATTCACCTAATTTGGGATTTTGGGTACCGTTAATGTTATGCATCGGATATAATGGAAGGATCAATCAAATGGAATGATGTGACATGCATATGGTGCAACGTGACACCATGTAGGCGTTGTTAGATAAGTGGCTTGAAAGAACGATGAGTGGGTTGGTGCCTATCAATCGATCCTTTTCCCACTTAGACTCCTGATGTGGGATGAAAGGGTGACCTGCCATGGGATGATTATCACAGTGGAACCAGTAGAATAACACGACGCAACATTGCAGATGGTGCAGTGGGGCGCCACAAAGACATTTCCAAGTGAGCGTCTCAAAAGAGCGATGAGTCCATTGACAGCTATCATTTGACTCTCCTCTCATACAAATTTATGATGTGTGATTGAGGGATACTTTTCCTTCTTGGTAGGGGCAACACGGCCTTCAAATGGGTGATACAATATGATTTTTTTGACTGGGTGGGGCGATATAAGATTGGTGACTTGGTGTGATTTAGGATGCTCTTTCAAGTCTTCAGGTTATGTCCTCTAAAGGGTCTTTAAGCCACAATCAGTTGAGGTTTCATACCATCTAGAAGTTGGGAATTCAATTCATTTCATGTTATAAAATAAGTTTAGTGAATGATTTCCATTCATTATGGGGATAGATTAGACTTAATCCACTAAGGTGTGTGCACTACCACAGATCGGTGCAAGGGCAGCACTGGCCTTTATCAGTGCTAAGAAAAATGTACTCATAAAGGCGGGCCTTTATCAATGCTAGCTAAAAGCACTGATAAATCTACCCTTTATCAACGCTAAAAAATGTTAATAAAGGTGTAACCTTTATTAGTGGTTTTTTCAGCGCTGATAATGGTGTAACCTTTATTAGTGGTTTTCTCAGCGCTGATAAATGGTAGATTTATCAGCACTACTATTAACACTGATAAAGGTTTTTAATAAAAATATATTATTAATTTATATAAAAATATTATATTTTTATTCAAAAATAATTTTTATTTATTTAAATTAAATAAAAAACTCATGTTTATAATTAATATATATTTTTTAATAATTAAAATATATATATTCTTTAAAAAAAGTACTTATAATATTATAATTAAATATATATATATATAAATAATTATAAGATTAAAATAAATTTTATTTAATAATAAATATATTTATTGTAGCACCCCAAGACATTATAATATTTTCATGTTAGAATAAATCTTATTTTTTTATCTCTTTATACACAACACCATGTTAAGCTTACACTACACACCACATTGAATTAGCTTGCGTTAAACGTAAGATCGAGGTTTACCGCCTTTTAATATCGTACCTATTTTAAAAATAAATTTTAACACTTTTATAAATTTTATTTTCCAAAATAAACATAATTTTTGAATTTGTAATATCGAAATTAGGTTAAGGTGAATTTTTTGGATTTTTCTGAGAAACTTCATTTTTTGATAAATAGTAAAAATTACTGCAATTTAGTTAAAAATATCATTTTCATTTAAATAATTATTAGTGCTAAATTATATTTTAAATTAGTTTTTAAAGTAAAAATAGATCAATTATTCATATATTAATCCAATTTAGGTCATTGGAATCATTTTTACAGTGAAATTAGATATAAAAAAATATTAAACTTTTAAACATTTTTACTTCAAAAACTCACCTTCTCGCCATGTGTGTGGGATTACCGTTAATCTTAATTTTCTCACTTATATGATTTGAATTTTGAAAAATGGATATAAATAGTTTTAATTATTAAAATATTTTTGGTCTAATAAGATCAACTTATTTTTTAACTAAAAAGATTAGTGAAAGTGATTAAAATTAATTATAGTGATTAAGGTAAGATTAAGCTCAATAAGGTACTAAACCTTAATCTTAAGGACCAAAATAATCTTGAAACTTGTCCAAAATCCATTATATAACAATAATTAGACTATATACCCACTTAGTTATAATTTTATGGGTTATGGGGATATTATTAAATGGAATTTTCCTATATAAAAGGTTAAGTAAGGAAAAAGACAAAAAAGGGAACTTTCCTTGCCTTTAACATTTATAAAACATTGAAATATGTAAAAACATCATATTTTTGGTTATAAATACCCTTTTTAAATATAAATGGTTTATTTTTAGCATAATAATTTATCAATAATTTTTAGATATGTTTTAGTTACTTAAAATTCTTAAGAAACGCCAACATAGTGATTATTTAGTTAATAACCAACTAAAATAAATGATACTATAAATATTAAAAGTGAAGTGAATTGATTGAGTTATTGACTTTATTTATTTTTTTAGATGAATATATCACATTAAATAACTTTAAACTTAATATATTTTAATTCTAATTTTGTTTTGATATTTTAAAATTAAAATTAAATAAATAATGTCAGAATTTACATTATTGTTATTTTACAATAAATGATATTTTATTAAATGATTCAAAATTAATAAAAATACTATATTATGAAAAGTAATTTTTAAGTGTTAATAAATATTAAATATGGTTTATTAATGAAAAAATTTGTCTTTTATGATTAACATATTGACCTATATATTGTAAAAACATTGTTAACACGGTCTGAGTTTAAGCAGTGTTTTAGCGCATCACATTCACTTGTTTTAAAAATAATTTCCAAAACACATGCATTTTTTATTTTATAAATTATATATCATATTAATAATTCAGTGTAACTTTATTTTATAATAAATCTTACTTTATTTTATTCTTAATGGTTAAATTACTTAGTTTAGAAAACTAGATTCTTTAATAAAAACCAAAATGATAAAATTGGGGAATCTTAAAAGTTAAGGAACTAAAATTTTAAAATGAACATATTTTTGTGTGGTGGGGGTTTTAATAGAACATTATTCCCCTTTAATACATTATTTTTCCATTTTTTAGTCACTTTATGTAAGGTATACCTCCCATTAATGAATACCATTTAGTATTTACAAGAGTGTAACTCCCCCTCCACTATAAAAAGGAAAGCACTATACCCCTTACTTGCACCCCTCAAGCGACTTTTTATCAATAAATATCTACCCAAATATCTATACAACATCACTAACCTCATAATAGAATCCTACCCTTGGGTATAAATCCATCTAAGGAATCCTTTTGGTACAAACCAAAAGAAGTTACCCGATTAAGAGGCAACAAACTTCCTTAAGCTTTTTAGTTTTATTTCCATTATCCAATCCATAAAATATTATTTTTTCATTATTGTATAAAAAACCAGTATACTAAATATAATATTATGTTTTTATGTTAATTTTTATACCTACACATACATACACTTCCATCTAATGGGTAACGAACATACTGTTTCTGTGTACGGTAAACTACTGCCTCCTGAAAACATGATTGTTCATTTTTTATTTACCACCTCTCATGATGGATATTATGATATAAAATATATTTATATATGATTTATATGATATTTATAATTTATTTATGCTTCTATAATTATTTTATAACACATACCTCTATACATTTCATTTTGTATAAATACGATAACATCGTTTGTGGGAGTGTGGGCCACCGCCTCCTCAAAGCGATGTGACTCGTTCACACTATACATGGAACGTATTAAGGATAAATTTAATAAATATATGTAAAATATATAACCTATATATGATACTATAATTATAATATACATATTTATCATTTAATTTTCATTCTTTTAATATGACAAAGAAATGAAAGTCGTGTTCATGCGTACGTACGGCCTACCGTCTCCATGAACTATGCATTTCATTTCTTATCTCCAAACCTTATAGATTATTATAAATACATATATATAATGATTATATATGATAATTAATTCATGTTTTACATTCTGGTGATGATGAAACCATGATCTAATTAATGAGAACAACAAGTAACAAGTTAAATCTTACTCGAGAAAATTGGGCAATTAACACCTGAAATAGTGAAAATAATGAAAGTTTGTTAACAAACGGGTAATGAGATATTATAAGAAGTTAATATATGGTATTATAAATATTATTATGGTACTGTTATAAGTTAATAACATATTTTAAGCTGCTATACAGGAGTATAAATACCACATAACAAAAGTAAGGGTTAGGTAAGGGATTCCATCTCAATTTACATTCCATTGAGACTTATTTTTGTTATGAACCAATTCACTTTTATATGATATATGTACTACACTTTGACATATTATATTATGAATCTCATTATTCTCATGATATTATAAGTTTCATTTAATTCATGGTGAATTATTATTTAAAAGTTTCAAAGTTGTATGTGACACTTTGGAATGTTTAAAGATTATTTTTCCTCAAAAATGTTTTAATGTCAACAAACCTTGTTGTTACTTATCCTCCTATGATGTATTATTGATAAATAAATATTATTTATTCAATATTTATATATGATAAGGCACATTTTTTATTAATTAAATTTATTATTTGATTTGAGGAATGCTTTGGACAGGTAAGACATGGGTTGGGGACCGTTTAAGGTAAGCCCTACGGGTTGGGGACTGGTTAATGAAAGCCCCTCGATGCATCAGTAGTCTCATGAGATGAAAATTTTTGCCAAATCATATTGGTTTTTACCTTATATGTTGTAAAAAATATTTTTAAAGGTCTTGACAGTAAAGGTACCATGTACCTAGGAAATATGGCGTCTAATAATTAAGAATTTACCTCATTTAGATTCAGTTATTATTCATCTATGAGATTTTACATCGACGTATCTATAGATAAATTTCATTCTCATTTTATGGATTTAGATGGTATGATTTTTAGTTTCTTACCTTTCCATATTGATATTTTCTTATCTAGTTATTTGAATGGCATGTGTTATAAGTTATTTTCCTTATCATGCTAATTTATTCCTATTGATTCATTATTGCTTTTCCTTTACTTATCCTTATTGATCATTTGAGCTCACCCTTATTATGTTTCCTTTACCCATGTTATAAAGAAGAAATATTTGAATAAGCATTCAAGGATGAAGTTTATTTCATTTTATTATGTATCAGGTTTGTATTTTCTATTTCCTAATGTATTATGGGTATCATGTATGTAATTTGGCTTTCTAAGACTACTAAATTGATTTTTCATTCCGGATTTGATTCCTTGTAATCATGCCAAAGTAATAAAATAATGCACCAGCTTCAGGATTCTAGGGTCGGGGCATTACATTTATTATATTTACAAATATATATTTATAATTATATATTTACAATTATATATAAATATTTTTTAAATATATATAATTATAATTATAATTATAATTATATGTTTCCCATGATTTTGCTCAATAAATATATGGATGTGTGAGTATAATTGACATGCATATGTTATGTATTCATCATGAATGTCCATTTATAAATTACACCCTTATTATTATTCATGTTTTCAATATATGTGATGACTCGTTTTTTATGATCTATACTTTACTAGGTATATGATTCATTCATGTTATACGCATGAATCTATTATGTTCTAGTAAATACTTATAAAAATAAAATATATATATTTAAATAATAAATATACTTATTATATTTATAATTTTTTATAATTTTTTATTTTTAATTATATATAAATAATTTTTAAATATAATAATTTATAATTATAATTATAACTATATATATATATTTAAATAATTATAAAATTACAATAGATTCAAGTATTAAGATTTTATTAATATATTTATTTATACTGATAATTATAAATAAATATGTGTGTGTGTGTAAATAATTATAAAATTATAATAAATATATTTATTATACTTATAAAGTTATAAATTTATATAATTAAATAAATATATTTATAAATATATATAAATATTTATAAATAAATACAAATATTTATAATTCTAAATAAATATAGATATATTTAAATAATTATAAAATTATAATAAATATATAAATTATATATATTTATAAAATAATAAATATAATAAATATATTTGTTATAATTTTTAATTAAAAATAAATATATATTTATTTATGCAGTTCGGGTGTGCCTCAGTGGTAGAGGTGCCTCGTGATTTTGTATCAGACTCAAGTTCAAATTCGGGTGGGAGCGAATTTTCATTGGCAGGCAATGACACAGGCATAACGCAGGCAGACGATGACGCAAATATGATGGAGGCAGGCGGTGACGTGGGCATGACGCAGGTAGATGGTGACACAAGCATGATGTAGGCATGATGTTGCACTGGGCCTTCGGTCTAGATTTTGGGCCTTTGAGTCATGTAATGGGTTTCATGTTCACTGAGCCTTCAAGCCATGTACTGAATAAATAAGGATTGATAGGTGAGCTATCCCTTAGGGGGGCTATGACATGCCTTTCTGGCCTGTGTGTGTGGTGTGCATATGTTTGTTTAATGTAATTATACCCTCAAACACCTAATATATATATATATATATATATTTATAGTTATAATTATAAATAATTATTTATTTATTTAAATAATTATAAAATTATAAAAAATATATTTATTAAACTTATAATGTTACAAATATATATCATTAAATAATTATTTTTATAAATATATACAAATATTTATAATTATAATTATAAATAAATATAGATATATTTAAATAATTATAAAACTATAATAAATATATTAATTATATATATTAATAAAATTATAAATATAATAAATATATTTCTTATAATTTTATAATTATTTAAATAAATATATACTTATTATAATTTTTTAATTACAAATAAATATATATTTATTTATAGTTATAATTATAAATATATATATAAAAATAATTAAAAAATTTATTATACTTATAATTTTATAACTATATATAATTAAATAAATATATATATTAGGTGACTGGGGGTACAATTACATTAAACACACACACAGAGACTGGAAAGGTAGGCCATAGCCCCCTAAGGGATAGTCCACCCATCAAACCTTATTTATTTAGTACATGGCCTGAAGGCTTAGTGGGTATGAAACCCATTATATAGCCCAAAGGCCAACAAACTGGTCGGAAGGCCCAGTGCAGTGTAATGTCTATATCATACTGCCCGTATCACCAAGTCTACATCATGCTTGCATCACCGCCTGTCTGCATCATGCCCACATCACCACCTTCTTGTGTCTTGCCTACGTCATCTTCTTCCAACGAAAATTTGCTCCCACCCAGATTTGAACTTGGGTCTGATGCAGGAATACAGAGAGACGTTACCACGAGGGAATCCCCCAACTTAAAATGTGTTATTTGGGTAATGATTTATAGGTGGGCGCCACACCATGCCTATCCTGGGGTCAATCCACCACCTATGTGTCACACGCACTCAACTAATTTCAAGTGTGGCAGGACTCGAACCTGAACCAGTTCTATTGTCAGGGAGTGGACACCTTATACAATACCACTAAGCCAACCCCGGTTGGAAAATATATTTATAAATATATAAAAATATTTATAAATAAATACAAATATTTATAATTATAATTATAAATAAATATACAAATATTTAAATAATTATAAAATTATAATAAATATATTAATTTTATATATTAATAAAATTATAAGTATAATAAATATAGTTATTATAATTTTATATATTTATTATATATAATTATAAATATAATAAATATATTTATTATAATTTTATAATTATAAATAAATATTTATTTATTTATAATATTTATAATTTTATAAATATATTTAATTATATAAATATATTTATTATATATATAAATATAAATAACAATATATTTATTTATAGTTATAATTAGAAATAAATAAATTTATATTTATTATATATATAATTTTATAAATATACTCAAAAGGTTTAGGAGACAGGCGAGCCCGCTCCTAAAAAATTTATTAGAAAAATAAAAATGACAGAGGAAAGAAGGTGGATGGGGTCAAACAAGGACATGCTCTCATACAAATAAGAAACCTACACATCCATAACAGGATCATTATGATCACGATCAGATTCATCATCATCATCAGTAGTTTCCCACTCTGATTGTGAGTTTATTTGATTGAAAAACAATGAGTACTTTTCCCTGCGCTTTTGCTACTCCAAAGTGATCCCTTTGGAAGAAGACCTGGTGGACATTTGGACACGACCTCATGCACCGGCCCAATCATCATGACCACATCCTCAGCCATGATTTTTTGGATGTTTACCCAGCTTCTGAGTCTTAACTTGATTCCAATCCCTCCCGACTCTTCCCTATCCAACTCAGAAGTGTCTTCCTCCATGAGGGTCTGCTCCTTAAGTGGAGGGGATTTTCTTGGATCAGAATTGATACTCAATTCATTCTTCTTATCAGGATGGTGAGAAGTCAAAACCAACTTAGCTTTATCATTCCTACTAAAGTAAGTCAAAGCTTGTTCTTGGGTTAATTCCTTGTCCACTTTAGCTTGAATAGCATCTTCAAGCTACTCCAAATCATTGGAATCATCAACGACATCAACATGCTTCTACTCTCCTACATCGTCCTCCCATTGGGAATTAACTTGTAGCTCACGCTGCATCATTTCCAATTTTCAACCTAGAGAATGCTTTGAAACTAAAGTATTAAATTTCTATGAGGTCATGAACACCTCATCATAACCCTGAACTGCACCCATGGAGTTGTCAGGATCATGGGAGGGTCTTCTCATTCCAGGGTCTCCCGGAACCTATGCGATGACTTCATTAACAGCATCCAGATTCTCTTCCTCAATAATTTTCACCCAAGATTTTGAATCCTTCTTGATCATTCCAACACCCTCAAAACCATGTTTTCCATCAAGATAATTCCCACTCACAAGAGCAATCTAAGTAGAAACATGTCCAACTAAATAGTGTAATGTGGATTCTATTGTCTGGTTCATCTCCAGATTGCCTACAACATCTTGTCCTACCGCATGAGGCTTCCACCCAACCTCCTTTTCAATGACATGCCACTAATAATCAATATCATTCTGGTATGAATCAGCAAGATTCACCATTTCCTGAACTAGTGAAGTTTCAACCACCTACTTTTATTCCCTTCATTTACAAGAATCAACAATGTGTCCAGCAAGACCACAACCTACACAAATCAATCTTCTTCAACAGTTGTCCATCTTATGACCAAAGTTAAAATAATCGGATTATAAATCAATAACCCTCTCATAATCAACAACTAATTCAAATCTTTGATCATCCGTAGATAGAATAATTGAACGAATGAGAGGGGAACTGAGTTCAACCTAGACTATAACCCAAGAAAAATGGCCATACTTGGTTCTTTTAGTTTCTTTTTCCATCTTAATTAGGACACCAACTATAGAAGTTATATCTTATAAGATTTTCAGTAGCTAGAAAAACCATATTAAGCCTCTTATCGATATCCAAACTTGGGTAATATAATTTCTAACCTTTAAAGGGTTTAAATCCAGTTCCCAATCCTGAATATGCAATAAAATAGGTTTAAGGTTAATGAATCCTCAAACCCAGAATTTTGATTTAAGATCCAAGTATAAGAATACAACATGGTAAAACCCTTTACTGATGGAGGTTATACTCCAACCATCAAAGCTCCAAAATTCAAGTAAGTGCTTTCTGATATCCATAATTCCTAGATGATTCTCCATGTTCAATGATAAATTAGAAATAATAGAGTGCTTTAATTCATGTAATCTTACTGAGAAAATATTATGATTTGCTTCAATAAAAGAATTTTCCCCTTTCTTCCTGATCTTAGGGTTGGAAACATGAGAATCGTCAAATTATCTCATGATTTGAGTCCTTATCATCCCTTCATTCTTTTCTCATATAGGCATGTCTATTCCCTGATGATCATGAACAACCTACACATAAGAAGTATTGGCATATATATATTGACTCCAAATAAATCCAACAGAATAGATCCCTCATTTTTTTCTATAATCAAAAGAAATAGGAGGGTCCAAGGGAGGATAAACATCACTAGCCACTTCGACCCTCCTCATCAACACCCCATTCATGCATATCTGGTTAGAATTAGTGATTGTTGGTTTCGTAACCCTAGAATCCTGAGGTTGGCTTCCAGAAGGGAGTGAATCCAAGGTCGAGTTCACCATAACAATTGTAGAAAGAGATGATCCATGAGCCAGGTGGTCGGAGAATCCCGCATCCAGTGCCATAGGATGATAACCAGGGGTGATAGAATATTTATCCAAACCTTTGCGCGAATTGAATCTACTAATGGTGGGGAAATAGGAAGCCTACATTGCCTGATTTGGGTCCTCCATGCACATCAGACTCGAGAAACCCTAGCCACCATCAGGGAAACAGGAGGAGCACTCACAGACCTCTATCTCTATTCCCTAATTTTATAAATATATATAATCATATAAATAAACTATTAACATTATATATTTATCATTTCTTTTTTAGCATTGATAAATATACATTTTTATTGGTGCTATAATATTATCATTGATAAATACATCATTTATTATCATTTTTTTAGTGTTGATAAATCCATATCATTATCGGTGCTAAAAAGAACTGATAAATGTATGTTTTATCAGTGATTTTTATTTTATCACTAATAAAACATACCTTTATCAACACTTTTTAAGTAGCGCTGATAAAAGAATTACCCGATTTTATAAATGAACCCTAACAGAAGACTTATTCTCTCACACACTTCAAGCTCTCATGGAATTTTATTGCCACTATGCCACCACTCTTTTTGAAACCCACTGCCGCCTCTACTTCTCTCTTACCCAACCACACTTCCACAACCCCGTCGTGTTGCCGCTTTTACCGAACCATGTTGTTGTTGTGTGCCACTCCCCCTAACCACACTACCTTTGTGATACTACTCTACTACACTGTCATCCCATCACTATCTCTCTCTACCCCACTGCCCTCCTTATCCTTTTCCATCATCGTCTCCATTGCTCCTTTCCTTGCCATTGTCCCTCCCACCATTGAAGATAAGTTTTTTATCATTCTAGTCTACTAAATTTTCTATTTGGTGATGTTTTTACCTCTATATTTTCATCATTTTCATCCTGCTTTATGATACTTCTAGCAGTTGTGATATTCCTATTTGGTTTTGTTTTGGTACATACATTCATTGAGGTTTTTCTTCAACTATTTCTGATTTTTTCTTATGATCATTACTTAGGTATAAATTTCATTTATCTTGGAACAACTTTATTGGTCTATAGTTATCTACCCTCTATATATATTCCTAATGTACCACCTTTTAATATTTTATATCCCATTCACATGATCTTTCTTATTCTATTTTGAGATTTGGAATCCTCTCTTAATCATCACACTTCTATCACAACTTCCTAACATCAATTTTGAGTTCCTTTATTCTCTTGACTAGGTCATTCAATAAATTTTATAGACCATCAATTATCCATGACCATTATTCATTCATAATCCATACATCAACCACATTTCTAGAATTTTCATAATTTGTTTATTTAAGTTTTTCAATATCCATTTTTAGTATTGGTTTTTTACTCTATTTTTTATTGGATAAAGAACTTGTATTATTTAAAAACTTCATTTTATTTCCTTGTTTTATCCATTTAAATGTTAATATCCTCAAAGGATACTTTGAGTTAAATATCAAGATCAACTCTTCTCTCAATTCAAACAATGTACCTATCATGGTATTCATCTTGTGGTTTAACTATAACTCCCACCATGAAATTTTTTTATAGTTATTTATAATCCATGACCTCCCCAACTATTTATTCTGATTTTCCTAAGAATAAGTACCTCAAGTTTTTCAAGAATTTACATATCTCTAACTTGTGTGGAACCAAATTTTAGAGAAGTAATTTAGTAAATTAATCCCTTCAAATTAGTTCTATTTTAGTGAATCATTCTTCTTATTCCATATTCTCATGACTTTACATAGAATTCCTTTTGGATTCTACATCAATCAAGTACATCATACCTTTTTCTTCAAACAATTTTATTTTTAATTATCTATAATCTTCATTAGTGGTGATGAATACATGTCAATATTCATATTCATCTACTTGATTCACCTCTTTCATCAAGACAAATTGTACTTTATCCTATAAAATTTAAAAAATCAATTATCCTAGATTAAAATTAATGAAAAAATTCCCCATGGATATGAAATTTCATCCAATTATTATTAGTACTTATCATTCTTCCACAATTTCTAGAATGATAATATCAAAGGGAATGATTGATTTATCTATATAGACCAAGACATCATCCTAAATTCCAATGAAATACTTGATGGAATGGTCCTACGGTTAAAGAATAACATCTATTGTATTTGGATTACTTTTCTTCAAAATATTTAGTTTCATAGGCTGGATAACCCCTATAAATCAAAAAGGGCATTCTAGAAAGTTCAAACACTGATATTATATGGAATAGAAAAGATACCTAGATCATGAATTTTTAGTGGAATATTTCATTTAACAATAACTAAGAAATACTCTCTTAGAAAAATCACTCCTATATCTTCTAATTTATTTTTATTATAAATGATTTCCTTAAGAAACTTGGTACATAACAGAATTTGTGAGATTTAAATGGAGAATGGGATGTTGATGTATTGTTTCTTTAACATTTCCAATAAATTTTTATATTAATCTTAATCCATTACATATATCATCCTATTTATAAAGGGATTATGTGTTATTTATAGATATACTTTGGTTAGATTTGATGTGTCCTCAGTCCTTTCTACGTCAACTTATTTTTACTAGCTTTCTTATATACCTTGTTCCCTTTATTTTTCGTTATCTTTTGTATTTTATTTATCTTTAAATTATTGTTGTTTTGAAAGTGTTTTATTATTATACTTATGCCTATATGAGTTCCCTTGAGGGATAAATGGTAGTTTGGGTGATTTGAAAGTGTTAAAAATGTTGGAAAATGTTGTTTTATTTTTAAACCGATGAGTTAACCCTTGTGATCTATAATTAAAACCACTTTTTTAGCCTTGTTTAATTTTTATATCAACATTTTGGTGTGTTTAAAGATTTTAGTATTTCCAAATGAGATGGATTATTTCAAAAGGGTGTGTTTTCCCATGTGGATTGGATTTTGAAAAATATTGTGTCTTTGAATGTTTTTCAATGGTCGTTTAATGGGTAGTGTAAATTATCATTTTAGTTTCCAAGGTGTTTAAATAAAATTGGTGTGAATAGTAGATTGGTATAGATTTTATAAATTATAAAATGGCTTGTAACTTGAAGCGTTTTTTGAAAATATAAGACCCGTTTGAAATTTTATAAAAAAATGAGTTTTTATAAAAGGTGTGATACCCTATTAAGTCCCTTTGATTATTGTATGACCATTGTAGCTTGTGATCCAATGTGGGGATGTTTATTATTGATTACCTAGTTTGTATGACTTGACATAGTGTTGCTTGACCATGTTCTTTCTTCCTTATTTGTATGGTTTTCTTTTCAATTTTTTTGAAAAGGGATTGTGAAAGGTTTTTAAAGAAGGAAAAAAGGAAAGCGTGATTGTGAAGTGTTTTCAAACTATTTTAATAATGAGTTTGAAAAGTGTTATCAAATTAGAAAAGTTGTAATTTTTTTATTTTAAAATCTAAGAATGTGTGAGTTTTAAGAATGGGGTTTTAGGCCACCATGCCTAGTTTTATGAGAATGGTTTGTTTTCAAACACATTTTAGAAAACTGTATGATAGTTGGAAACCTCTTTGAGTTTTGATATATGTATTTCAAAACTGGGTGTTTATAAAATAGGTTAAAGTTAGATTTTAAAAGGTGATTTGGCCAAGAGGTATTTTCTAAGGAAAAAAAATTACAAGTGATTGTTTTCATTTAATTAAAATCTTATAAAAAGGGTTTTAACATGATTTTATTTATTACTACTTATTTGGTAAAACTATAAAGAAAATTTTTATTTTTCTAATTCATTTGAAACTAGATTTTTTATGATGAAGTACAAAAGTGATATCTTAGATTTGGTAGGTTTTGGTGACCTACTGGACTTTTATATCATGCCTATATTTTATAGGTTCAGGTTTGTTATAGTTTGTTTCTCTTCCTTTGGATCTTCTGAGAGGGATATGTAGTTGGATTATGACCCTAGTTTAGAATATTTTGTGTATTTATTTTGTTAAATATTAATATTACTGAATCAAATAGTATGGATATGAATAATTAATGGATGTATGTGAATCATATGAAAAAAGAGTATGAATATGGAGTGAAAGAGTTCATCATGTTTGCAAATGATCATGAATATGACCCTTCTCAAAAACTTTTTCCATGTTTACATTGTTTTTATTCAAGACTAATTAGTCCAAAGGAGTTGGAAGAACACTTGATTAGTCACAGAATAGATCGAAGTTATAAATGTTGGGATAAAGATGGGGAAAAAGAAAATGTAGCTAGTGGATGGGATATAACTACATTTTATGGATCATCTGAGATGATTGTATGTGTAGACAATGAAGAAGACCGTATCAAGGATTTGATTACACATGTGAATGATGATAAAGATCGTATTGATAAAATGGAAAGGATTGTTGAAGATGAACTTCATGATTTCCCAAAATTGTTTGAGAAGTTAAAGAGTTGTGAAAATATGCCATCTTATATTGGTTTCACTAAATATATAGCATTGTCAGTCGTACTAAAGTTTTATAATTTGAAAGAAAGCAATAGATGGAGTAATTCCAATTTTACAGAATGACTTTCTCTCTTGAATGACATGCTCCCAGAAGATAATGAGCTCCATAGATGAATATATGATGTTAAATGAATGCTATGCTTGATGGGTATGATCTATAAAAGAATACATGTCTGCCCAAATAATTGTATATTATTTCTCAAGGACCACAAATCACTTATAGAATTCCCAAAGTGTGGTTCTTCTCGATACAAGAAATATGAATCTGGTCCTAAAAAAATTTTATGGTACTTTCCAATCATTCCAAGGTTTAGGTGCCTATATGGAAGTGAGGATACTACAGGGAAATTGATGTGGCACGTAGATACAATAAATAAATATGGAAAACTACATCACCCAGTAGACTCTCCTCAGTGGAAGAAAATTGATCATGAGTATCCTGAATTTTTAAATGATATGAGAAACATTCATCTTGTGTTATCTATAGATGGAGTGAATCTTTTTGGTTTTCAAAGTAGTACTCACAGTATATGGTCATCTATGTTGCTAAATTATAAATTTTCACCATTTTTATGCATGAAACAAAAATATTTCATGTTATCTATGATTATATCAAGACCAAAACAACCTGGTAATGATATTGATGTTTATTTGGATCCATTGATTGAGGATTTGAAATTATTATGGTATTTAGGTGTTACGTTGTATGATGCTTACTAGAAATGAATGTTTCATGTTTAGAGTCATGTTGTATGGAATGATAAATGACTTTCTTTCTTATAGAAATTTTTCAGGATATATCATTAAAGGAACTCAAGGGTGTCCCTTTTTCAAACAAGGTACATAATAAATTAGGTTGAAACATTTATCGAAAACTATGTTTTTAGGAAATCACATATTTCTACCTCAATGACATAAGTACCGATCTTGGATGCCATCATTCGATGGAAGTTCAGAAGAATGTATAGCACTGTATCCACTAATATGTGATCAACTGTTTGATAAAGTAAAAGATGCAGACACTGATTTTGGTAAATCATTTTCGAAAATCCTTACAAAAAACAATTGGAAAATGATATCAGTTTTTTTTTAATTATCATACTGGAATTGTATGTACGTCATACATTTTCTTGATGTTATGTATGTTGAAAAAATGTATGTGATATTGTCATTGACATGTTCCTAAATGCACCCAGAAAAAAAAAGGATGGTATTAAGTCTTGGTTGGACATGCTTGACATGGGAATACGAGAAGTGTTGGCATCATTGAAGGGTGAAAGACAAACTTTTCTTCTTGCATTTTCTTAAACTCTTTCCAGGTAGGAGAGATATTAGTTTTATAACTTCTTGAATGACATAAAGTTTCTATAGGTGTATTCATCGAATATTAAGAACATCATGTCAATTATCAGTTTAATGTTAAAGGGTCTAAAATCAAATGACTTCCATGTTTTGATGCAAGATCCAATTCCTATAGTTTTACGTTGCGGTTTTCCCAAGAATGTCCATCATACATTAACCAAGCTATGCTTTTTCTTCAAAACTTTTGTAGCAAAGTTATAGACCCGGTGAAATTACTGACTATAGAAAAAGAAATTGTCTTCATATTATGTGAATTGGAAATTTTCTTCCTACAAATGTTATTTTATATGATGATTCATTTAATGGTTCACTTAGTGAGAGAGATTCGACTGTGTGGTCTTATACACTATAAATGGATGTGCCTCATTGAATGGTATGTAAATATTTTGAAAGTGTATGTCAAAAAATGAAGTCATCTAAAGGGTTTTATTGTGGATTAATATATTGTTGAGGAAGCTATTGAATTTTATACCGAATACCTGTCTAGTGTATAAATCATTAGTCTACCAAAATATCATCACACTGGGAAGCATTCAGGTGAAGAAATTTCTGGAAGATATATTGTCATAATCAATATTATAGATCAGGATCAGGCCCACCATTATGTTTTTTATAACAGTTTGGAGGTTTCCCCATATGTTGAAACCCACTAAGAAATTATTAGGAATTTTAATCCATCAAGGGATGAAATATGGATATCAAATACACATAATCAACAGTTTATAGAATGATTTATGGACCATATTTTTAAGGAGTTAGATGAAAATACGGATTCAATTTCAAAATGAATTCAATGGTTCGTCAGAGGAGCAAGTGTATATGTATTATCTTATAATGGTTATGTAATTAATGGTTATATGTTCTATACAAATGAAAATGATGAAGACAATACCATGAAAAATAGTGGGGTTACACTTGTGGTTGAATAGATGCATGTTTATAGTACTAAAGAAATAAATCCAATTTACATAAATATGTCATACATTGGAATCATCAAACAAATATGGGAGTTGGATTATACAACAATCCAGGTGCCTATTTTTCATTGTAAGTGGGTTGATGATAGGAGTTCTGTTAAAATAGATGAATTGAGATTCATGAAAGTTGATTTTAGTAAGTAAGGGTATAAAAATGAACCATTTATAATGGCATCATATGTAGTATAAGTATGTTATGTTCCAGATCCCACAAACTGAAAGTGGTAAATTGTTCTATTATCGACCAAAACCACTGAAGGGTCAGATAAAATTTTGACTAAGGATGACCATTTCATTAGGATGTCATAGTCATTTCGTAGCGGACCATTTCCAGTAGAATCTTGAGGTGGATATTCTTACTTATGTGTGTAGACCATTTCCAGTAGAAGCTAGAGGTGGATATTCTTACTTCATTAATTTTACTGGTGACTTGAGTAGATATGGATATGTATACTTAATGAGGTATAAGTCTGAGCCCTTTGAGAAATTCATGGAGTTAAAGAATGAAGTAGATAATCATCTTGGTAAGAAGATAAAGAATCTTTGATCAGATCAATATGGAGAATATCTTAAGCAAGAGTTCATCGACCTTTTACGGGAGTCTGGGATTCTATCTTAACTCACTCCACCTTATACACCATAGTGGAATGGTGTTAGTTAAAGGAGGAATCGTACCTTGTTGGACATGGTAAGGTCGATGATGAGTCATGAAGGTCTTCTATTATCCTTTTGGGGATATGCATTGCAAACTGCAGCATACACATTAAACCAAGGACCAACTAAGATGGAAAATGGGATTCCCTACGATCTATGGAGTGGAAATAAACCCGCTTTTTCGCATACATGTGTATGGGTATGTGAGTTTTTTATTAAGGCTTTCTCAGGCAACAAAATAGCACTCCAGGGCACAAAGTGTATCTTTAGAGGGTATCCCAAGGAAACAAAGGTATTCTACCTATACATCCCCTTAGATGAGAAAGTGACTATTTCCAGACAGGTTGTCTTTCTTGAGAGGGAGAACATCCTCAAAAAGGATAGTGGTATAAAGATTGACTTCAATGAATTTAATACTCAAGATACATAGGATTTGGTAAAGGAACAAGTTTCATAGGTCCCTGTAGAAGAGGTAGTTCCTGAAACACAAGTACTGTGTAAGAGCACCAGAGAGGTAAGGGAACCAGAGAGATATGGTTTCCTTGTCACTAAGGAATGTGACTCATTATTATTGGACAATGATGAACCTATCTCCTATAAGGAAGCAGTATAGAGCTTAGAAGCTATAAGATGTCTATAATCTATGAATTTTTAGATGGATTTCATGTATCAGAACCAAGTCTGGGTTTTGGTCGATGCTCCAATTAATGTAAATCTTGTTGGGTATAAATGGGTATTCAAAAAGAAATTGGACATGGAAGGTCAAGTTAGTACCTATAAAGAAAGGCTAGTGGATAAAGGTTTTAAAAATCATCAAGAAATTTACTATGATGAAACATTTTCACCAGTTTACATATTTAAATCCATAAGAATAATACTTTCCATAGAATCTTTCCATGACTATGAGATTTGGTGGATGGATGTCAAAACTGCATTCCATAATGGGAACCTTCAGGAAGATGTCTATATGACACAGCCAAAAGGGTTTGTGACACCAGGTGATGCTAAAAGGGTATGAAAGTTGTAGAGATCCATTTATGGATTAAAGAAAGCATCCAAATCATGGATCATTTGATTCAATGAATCCATAAGAGATTTTGGTTTTATTAAGAATGAATGTGAGCCATGTGTTTACAAGCAGTTTAATGGGAATGTAGTCATTATCATAGTAGTGTATGTTGATGACATATTTATTATTGTAAATGACATACTAGTCTTGCATTCAGTCAAGGACTGGTTGAACAAGTGATTCTCCATGAAGGACTTAGGATAATCACCCTACATTTTAAGGATCATGATCATTCGTGATAGATCCAAGAGGCTACTTGTATTAAGTCAAAGTACATACATTGACCAGATACTAAAGAGATTTAGTATGGAACAATCCAAGAGGGGATTGGTTCTAGTATCACTTAGTATAAATCTTTCCATGAAAATGTGTCCCCAGACACAACATGAGAAAAATAGGATGAGTAAGATTCCATATGATTCAGTGATGAGATTTATCATGTATTCCATGTTATATACCAGACTTGATGTTACCTATGCACTGATCATGGTAGGAAGATATCAAGTAGATCCATGAGAATAGAATTGGAATGTTGTCAAGACTATCCTTAAGTATCTGAGAATACCTAAGTATATGTTCATTGTGTATGGAGGAGATGAGGAGCTTTTCATCAAAGGGTATGCTGATGATGGTTTTCAGACAAATCCGAATAATCTAAAGTTACAATATGGATATGTTTTTTGTCTCAACAGAGGAGCTGTGAGTTGAAAGAGTTCAAAGAAGCTAGTTGTTGCTAATTCTACAGCGGAGTCCGAATATATAGCGACTTCTAATGCAGCCAAGAAATCTATCTGGATTTGGAAATTTTTCCAAGAGCTTGATATAGTTCCTAGTAGTAAAGATTTCATTACATTGTATTATGATAACACTGTAGTGGTGGATCTTGAAAAAGTGACAATTCATATCAATGGATAAAGAACGTACTTTGAAAGTGTCACCTATTAAGTAATTTCTATAAAAGAGGTGAAGTTATAGTGAGCAGAGTGTCCATAGAAGAGAATGTGGTGGACCCCTTGAATAAAATATTATCTTAGTAGAAGCATGAATATCATGTGAGATCTAGAAGACTGGAGGTTGTTAGCAGTTGGCTCTAATTCAAGTGGGAGTATATTAGAGTTGGTTCCCTAGAAACCAACTTCTTTGTACTTTATGATAAACCTATATTTATTGGATGAATATTAATAAACTACTTATCACATCATGATTTTTCTTATGCATGACATAGTATGTGATAATTTCCTAATAATAGTTGTTGCATTAAAAGATCATAGAAGATCCCTACTATGATGAGAACCTGAAAGTTCCATGAAACTATTCTTGAATATATGTTTTATGGTCGGATGATATCATTTGAAGGGACATAAATAATATAGGCTATCAGGGGTGGGGACTCATGAAACTTTGAGGCACCTTCTCATGGTGTGTTTCATTAGTAATATCTAGGATAATATTATGAGAACAAGACCTACCAGTAGGAAATCCACATTCATAAGTGTCATTATATGTTCCTATCTGAAGACGTGTGTATTGGTCCTTATACTTTAAGATTATTATTAATGGGTATTATGACTCGTTCGCTTTGATGTATTGACGAAAACCATGACAACAGATGTTCACGGTGAGGTAGGATATGTTAGGTACATCATGATTAATATTACATTAATGAATAATGTGAGAAAGGATTTTTTTTTCACTTCTATAGAAGTAGATATCTTAGGTCCTTTTATGGAAATGATATAGCCTAACTAAATCCATGGTCATGGTGTTCTCTTGGAAAGTTCAATTCTGAGAAGTCAAAGAATAATAAATCAAGCACATGGGTTGATGGCACTTGCATGCAACCCGCTTGATTAGATATATCGGGAAAAAGGGATTATATTACATGGGTTGATGACATATTATTGCTATATCAAGTTCTTTCTCTTGGGTTTCTTGACCCGTTTCTAGATAGTAATCTTGGACTTTAGGCAAGCCCACCTAATGCCAATGAGATAGAGGCCTAGAGGGTCACATACTAAGTGTAGCCAGTATCTCAGTTAAATAATTTATTTATTTAAAAAGTTGAATAAATATTATTCTAGGTTGTGGTTTAATAATTATCCAAGTATGTCTGATCACATTTATTTTATCACTAGTTATTCGAGAAAATATATTGTAGATGGAATATTTATTTATCATTGAATAATTTAGTTATATTTATTTAATAAATAAATAATCATTATTCAAGGACTAGTAAATATTGAGGAGGATTGGTGGGCCAAGTTAAGGGTTTATTGATAAATAATATTAAATATTATTTGGTTAAATAATATTTAAATATAATGTGCAAGTTAAGTACATTCATTGAAATAATATCATTGCTGTTATTATTTGACATGGGGTTTCACGTGAAATAATAAATTAAGTAATGGTGCCTATGTTAATTATTTATTATTACTTGGTGAATTAAATTCCCCATTATGTTATTATTATATATATTAGCCAAGGGGTCATTCAACCAGCTAACCCAATCGTTGTGTGCATAACATCCTTGAAGAAAAGATCTCAAGCCTAGAGAACTCATCCCTCTCCAAGAATGCTCTCAAGAACAAGAGAGATCCTCCTCCACTAGATCTAGGAGAACACTTTGGAATCGATTCTCAAGGTGATCAAAGGCAGACATCGCAAGCACAAGGATCTTCCGTGCTAGCATCCAGAGACTCCTTCGGCGACGTCTGAAGATATATAGAGCACGTGTGGATCACCACTAAAGGATTTCTATCCTTGGATTCTTCATCACAATGAAGATGCACCTCGTACCCATGGTTGAATGTATCAACGAAGAAAGAATCACCTTGGAGGTAATTCTTTGATTAAATTAAATTAATTGTAAACAAACTATATCGATCATCTCTTCTTGGTTCTAGGTCCTCTCATTTTTCTTTTATCTTTGATTAAATTCTATGGATACTAGAGTTTATCTTTGTATTTATCTAGAATTAATCACCAATCATGGAAATTTGTAAAGTTGTGTACATTCCCATCTTACGCTTCTGTTGCACTTGGAACCTTAAATGGGTCCTCAATTTCCTATTGTGGTGGTGGAGTATCAGGATGTCTTCCCCAAAGATGTTCTAGGTTTACCTCCCCATATATAGATGTACTTTTTCATTGATCTACACCTCAAGACAGTGTTGATATCTACATTTCATATCGTATGGATCTCATAGATATTTTTGAGTTGAGGGTGCAGTTGGAGGACTTGTAGAGGAGGGCTTTGTGAGACCTAGTGTTTCATCCTCGGAAGCCCCAGTTTTGTTTTCCAAGAAGGAAGATGGGATTTTAAGGTTATGTGTAGATTACCGGTGCTTGAAATTGGTGACTGTGAATATTAAGTATCCACTTCTGAGGATCGATGAACTCTTCAATCAGTTGAAAGGGGTGTGGTGGTTCTCAAAGATTGACCTCAGATTAGGCTATCACCGGTTAAAAGTGTGGGATAAGGATATACTGAAGATGGCCTTCAGATTTATTTATGATAACTATGAGTACTTGGTGATATCTTTTGGCATAAAAAACACCCTAGTAGTGTTCATGGGACTCATGAATCGGATCTTTCATCCTTACCTATACCGGTTTTTTCTGGTCTTCATTGATGACATTCTAGTTCACTTGGCATTTGAGGAGGAGCATGCAAGACACCTGAGGATAGTCCTGGACACACTCTGATAGCACCAAATTTATGGGAATCTCTCTAAGTGTTAGTGATGGATTCAAGAGATCAATTTTATAGTACACATCATCTCATAGGCTAGAGTTGCAGTGGATCCAGTGAAGGTTGAGATAGTACTTGCTTGGGAGCCACCCAATAGTATTACTAAGGTTCATAGTTTCCTTAGATTGGCGGGTATTATCAGAGGTTTTTACCCCACTTCACTAGAGTGGAAGAACCCTTGAAAACCTTGACATGAAAGGGGAAACCTTGACATGAAAGGGGAAACCTTTCATGTGGACAGAGAAGTGTCAGTAGTGATTTCAGGAGCTGAGGTAAAGGTTGATAAGCACTCACATCTTGAGGTTACTAGAGGAAGGCGTCGAGTACATGGTGTTCTGTGATGCATTAGGGACCGGGATTGGTTGTGTCCTAATGTAGGGGAAAGTGGTGACTGCCTATGGTTCACGCCAGTTGATACCGCATGAGTTGAACTACATGACCCATGATCTTGAGATAGCAGTGGTAGTCATCGCATTGAATATGTGGCGAAACTACCTGATGGGTGAGCAATTTATCATCTACTCTAATCACAATAGTATCAAGTGTATATTCTCTTAAAAGTATTTGAAGTTGGGTTAGGAGTTATGGATATAATTCCTCCCAGACTATGACTTTGAGATTTTATATACTCTTGGGAAGCGGAATGTTGTGGCGGATGATCTCAGCAGAAGATCTAGTTCGTAGTTGTTTAATGAGGTGTCAAAGTAGTTGGAATCATTGAAGTTATAATTTATGGATGGAGATAAAGAAAATTATCTATATTCAATAGTTGTCACCCCTACACTCTTACAGTGAGAAAGGGAGGTATAACTTGGGAATACGGACTACAAGACCTTACGTGATCAGATTTCCATAGGGCATGCTCCTGATGGATATTCAAAATGTGGGGAGAACGTTGTTCTTTTTAGAGGTTGTACAGTAGTACCAGTGGAATTTTCAGGAGGAGGTTCTAAGGGAGTTTCATACATCCCATTTGACAGAACATCCAGGTGTGGAAAAGATATAACAGGACCTCCGACATCAGTTTTGGTGTCCAGGAATGAAGAAGGGAGTTGCAGAGTTTGTCTCTCAATGCCTTACTTATCAGAAAGTGAAGGATGAGCACCAGGTTCCAATAGGTTTGGCTCAACCCCTCAAGGTGATAGAATGGAAGTGGGATAGGATATCGATGGACTTCATGATAGGTTTACCACATATGCCCAGGAGACATAATTCCATCTAGGTGATCATTGATCGACTCACCAAGTCATCCCACTTCCTAGCTATCCAGGAGTAGAGTTCAGTAGAGATCTTGTGATGCCTCTATGTTTAGAAGATAGTTCGATTCAATGGAGTTCCATAGATGATAGTTTTAGATCATGATTCTCACTTTACATCCCGATTATGGAAGGGATTTCATGAGGCATTTGGGACCCAGATATGCTTGAGCACAACATTTCACCCACAGACCGATGACTAGACTGAGTGGACCATTCATGTTTTGGAGGAAATGTTGCGAGCTTGCATGTTGGACTTTGGATGTAGTTGGGAGGATAACCTACCACTGGTGGATTTCGCA
Source organism: Viscum album (assembly GCA_963277665.1). Classification (NCBI taxonomy): domain Eukaryota; kingdom Viridiplantae; phylum Streptophyta; class Magnoliopsida; order Santalales; family Viscaceae; genus Viscum; species Viscum album. The sequence continues at coordinate 737,707,976 of OY728122.1, forward strand.
TACAAAAAACAACTATTATTCCACCATTGGTATGGAACCATTCAAGGCTTTGTATGGGTGACCCTAAAAATCACTACTTTCACAGACTGACACAAGAAAGTCAGAACTCATGGGCCTGAAGTTGGTGTAAGCTACTACAGAGAAGGTTCAGATCATTCGGGAGCAGATGAAGACTATGTAGATCCACCAGAAGTCTTATGTTAATAGGGGGCGGAGGCATTTGGAGTTAGAGGAGGGATACCATGTGTTCCTTTGGGTTTCACCTCAATGGGGATTATGGAGATTTGGCTTAGGCAAAAAGCTATCTTTGAGGTTTATCGGCCCTTTCTAGATTCTGCATAGAGTTAGTGAGATGGTGTACCACTTGGATCTGCCACCGCAGTTAGATCAGGTACGCAATGTCTTCCACATTTCTCGATAGAGGAGGCACGTGCATGACCCATCACACGTCATCGAATGGGGAAAGTTGGAAAAAGTGGATGGAGCGACTTTTGCTAAGTACCTTATAGAGATCAAGGATCAACATTATAGGATACTTTGTGGGTGATCGATTCCATTATTTCATGTTTGATGGTAGCACGAGAATCTACAGGAGAGCATATGGGAGCGGGAGGCTCAGATTCATGCTCAATACCCTCATTTGTTTGAGTATCCCTTATTTTAGATTTCGGGGATATAAAGCCCCAAGGTGGGTAGAATGTAATATCTCAAATTTTCCATGTATTATTTTTAGATATTATATGGATTGATTTCAATAACAGGCACTAAGACGACATGCGATTCTATGGCCCGATGTTTTTGGAACAAATGTTTGAAAAATATTAAACTTTTTAATATAATTCATGTGTGGTTTTATTAAAAAAACTCTTAAATTTTTTAACATATCAAAAATATTAGGGCACCATTTATCTTAGGATAATAGCTTTACCCTAGGCACGAATTAACTTTAGTTGGCATAGGTCGTTTGTAGAAAAAGGCATAGATGATGTAACCATAAATAAAATAATTTAATAAAGAAATTATTTTGATGCAACGACCTTCTTTTTATTATGTCGTTTTCATAAATTTAGGGTTAGCATCATAACCTTGGAATTCCTCTAGAGACGTGGAGAAAGAACCTCTGGAGAAAACATTGGCGGACGACGACAGATCGATAAAATGATGTGCCTCAGATCTAACAAACCTTGCCAATGACAACAACGACACTTCATTCTTCATCATCAATCAAACCGAATCAAGGTAGAGCATGTTATTTTGAGTTGTTTTCCCCATTCTTTTATTCTATGACAAACACAGAACAATCAAAAAATAGATTGTCCCACGGATCAATTGTTGTTACGAGATGGGATATTATCTATGGGATTATCAGGAGATTGATCTTTACTCATCTTTGTTTATCATTCTAATATAAATAGATAGAGGATGAACTGAACAAACATCAATTTTCATTCCTCAGGGTTTCTCTTTGTAACGCCCCGACCTTAGTTACCCAGAGTTGGTGCATTATTACATAAAATTGGCATGATACAAGGAAATCATGTCCTGAAAGACCAATAATTTTAGTAGCCTTAGAAATACTATATACATTCATAAGGTCAACATTAAAACTTTAAAAGAAAAACAACACTAAATTATTCCATTAGAAGCATCCAATATTCCTAGATTATGCCTGCAACTCACTCATAACTAACTTCTTCACATATTGGGAAAAATAAAACATAGAAAGGGGTGAGCTCATATGCTCAGTAAGGATAACAATAAAGAGGAAACTTTCATAAATAAGCATAAACATTTAAGTAAATGTATAACTAAAACAAAATCCTTTTAAACTTGAACTTTAGCATAATATGGAAAAAAATAAAATGAAATAATGTCATTTACTTATTCACATGGATATTCTACTAGTCGAATAATCACATGCAATATCAATAACCACTTTCATAATGATGGAATGCATAATTCCAAACTATCATAACCACATAGTCAAGGCCTTGTGACAAGACTACAAATAAGATTTTGTCAGGGCCTTATGCCAAGACACTAGTTTGTCTCATGAGACCTACCGATGCATCGAGGAGATATAGCAGGCTCCACCCATCACTTACTAAGTCCAATGCATTCCTCATATGAAAAGTTTGAAACATAACATAAACATTCATATTAAAACTAGCATACGAAATGTCAATACTTTATCTACAAACCATGAATGGTATAAAAATAGCACATCTAGAGTCAAACATAAATCATTCGATACAAAATAGAAGATTGTATTGTATCATATTAACCTCAATCGAGAATAATGAAGGATATTGACATAGATGAAAATAATCATCAAAACTATTAGAGATAAATATCCCCCTTTTTCATGAAATCATTTAAAAGTCACACTATTTATCACAAAGCCATTTAAAAATAGATTTTTGAATCAAAGTGTCTCATACGACTTTGAAAATTTTAAAAGGAATTTTAATTTTAAAACTTTAATGTCCATGTAAATAAATCCTTAAAACCATTTTTAAAACATGTACATTAATGAGAAAGATTTATAATGATAAATCTTTAAAACATTTAAAATGATATTTTAGTTAGAGTTCCTAACCAAAAGAGAGACACTTGAATAAAAATAATTGAGGTAATGAAAACTTTGTAATGTCATGAGAAGAATTGGATTCATGATATACTATGTCAAAGTACATTATATACACCATATAAAATTGATTTGGTGTATAACAACAAAGAAGTCTCAATGGAATGTAAATTGAGATGAAATCTCTTATAAAGACTGTATCCTTAGGTTAAGGATAAATAAACGACATAATTATGCGTGACAAATATAAATACACTCAATATGATTGGATATTTAGTGTAATTAAATCAGAGGATATTCACACATATTCTTGTAAAAACAACACTAGTGAATTGGATATTTAACTCAACAAATGGAGATTGAGTTAAAATTACTCTTATCAAGTTCATATCAATGACTTGAGAATTTATCAATGGAGTGATTATGTGTATAAAAAGTATATCCATAGAAAGGGTAGTGGAAATTATGACATAAGAAAATTAATAGTGATTCCACACATAATCTTGGAGTAAAATAATCAATGAAGTGTGCGTAAAGCCGAATGAGTGGAAATTGAAATTTCAAATTCCCTTATCGATTTGGTAACTTACGAAACATACACCCATGAAAGAAGGATCATACAATGATGATGTAAATATCCATAAATTAAATTATATTACACAATGAATGTAATCATGGGTAGTACACACACCACATGCAATAAATAAGTGGTGAACAATGGAAATCTCACGGAATTAAAAGTGAGATAAGAAACCCCTTACTTTGAACTTTTTCCTTGGTCGAGGGAAGGTTAACCTCCTGTATAATGGTGAAATAATTTTCATTGAATTATAAAAGAATAATATACATTAATATGATATAATATATGATCTTTTAACATTTATTTGTTAATAATATCTTAGTATTATCGTCATTTCGGGTGTTAATGGATTAGTTTTCCTTTATATTATTTGTTATGTGAGCCATATTTGTTATGGATGGGATGTATCTTATTAATATACAGAATTATATCATGTTTCTAAACATTATCTTTAATCATCAAATGAAATTTATTCTTGAATGGATACAATGGGGAATGAATCTCATCGCATTCGTGGAGACGGTAATCCGTACGTACGCACGAGTGACAATATCATTCTTTTGATATTAAAATAATATATAATTGGATGGTATATCATATATAAAGAATCATTATCATGTTATATTTTATTATTTACATTAATTACACAACATTATTATACCCATCCAAATAATAATGTATTGAATAACAATCACACCACGACATGGAAACGGTAATCCGTACGTATGCACGTATGGTGACATGTCATTCAAAGGATAGAGAGAATAATGAATAAGGATGTACCATATTTATAATAACATCACAGTATATAGAATATACTGGATTTATTATTTTAGAATGTAAATAAAAAATAAAGAAGAAATGGAAGAAGAAAAGAACTTGAAAGAGGGTGGTGAAATTATTACCTCTTCTTCAGGTTCTTCCTTTTGATTTGATCTAGAGGGATCCTTAAGTTGTCTTTTTGACCAAAGGAGGGACTCTAAGATGAATTGAGGGAAGTTGAGAGGATATTTGGGTAGGTTTTGGCCAAGAAAAAATGATTTTAAGGTGTGAATTTGAGAGAAGGGGAAGTGCCCTTTTATAAGAGGGGTGAGGGGCACCTTAGGCAAAACTTAAAATATTATTTTATAATAAAATCATATTCAGTTTATAATGGCTCAAAAGTATATTATTTAAAGTAAAAGGTGGGGATGGGTCGGAAACCACTCAAACAATAGGTTTTAGAAAGGTTTGAGTCACTATATTAACCTTAACTTTTAGATTTAACTTTTAGTTAAATTGTTTGACATTTACCATGTCTCCTTGTAGTTTTATATTATATGGTTAATAAAATTACTATATACTTCCAAGAAAATCACAAGTGATTCATTAATGATACACCTATCATTATATAAGTACTTTAGACAAACCTTAGATTTTTATTAATAGAATATCAATTAATAATATAATATTTGATTTAAAAGCTCTTTTATGTCAATTTTGACACTATTTGGTATTTTGTTTTTGATAAATTCATAAAAGCATTATTACTTCGAAACAAATTCATATCACCAACTCTAATATGTCATATTAACCTATAAAATTAGTTTAATTCATAAAAATTCTCAAATTACATTTATTGGATATTTATAATCTCAATTATTTTAATATTTCATTAATTAGGTAATTACTGCATCATCATTGTGTCATTAATATATTAAATTATTTAATGTCTAAAAAATATAAATAAAATACCATTATGTAGGAAACATCTGTATCTTTATAATTAATATTTATAGTTGAATTTATCTTATGTGTAACCATATATTAAAAATGTTTTAGTTGTTAAACTTTGATTTTAACTCTTTTAACTCTTTTTTGAATTAAATAATAATAAATGTCCTAATCTAATCCAAGTGGACCAAATAGGTTCATATTTTAATCCTAAGGTTGTTTTTGGTCTAATTATACTTATCCAATAGAATTAGGACATGTGTTAGGGTAATAATAATATCGTATTTACCCTTAATTACCCAATTTACTTTTAACCGTGGTAAATAAAAGTAAAAAGTTATTATTCACCAAAGATTATTTTTATCTTATTGAATCACATTTTACTCCTTTATATTAACTGTGTCTCTAAAATTTTCTAAATTCAACTCACAAAAGCGGTAAAATTATATTTTATGTGAATTTACAAATTCTTCTCAGAGGTGGGTAAAAGACAGTGAAAAGTTCAATAAAATTTTATATATCTAATATTATTACAAAATGAATCCAATGAATCACAGTGAACTTATATGGGTATTATGTATCTATTTTTACCTAAAATAAATTTAAATAAAATAAATAATTATTTAAATAAAAATCTTGTTTTAAACTATAACTCAGTGTTTTTCACTATTCATCAAAAATTAAAAGTTTTCAAAAACATGCCAAAAAATCACCCTATACTAATTTTTATATTCTGAATTCAAAAATGAATTATATTTTACCAAATTAAAAACATAGAAATTTCATTTATTAGTTTAAAATTAATTCTCGTTGTCAAAACCAAAAAAGTGTATTTTTATGAAATAATAACTACTAAAAGATTGACATTTGTTTATATCCAATTTCAAAGGAAAATTACCTCCAATTACCAACATTGGATTAAATGGTAAAAATATAATCTAATTATACATCCAAACCATTCATATTTTTATTTGAACACTATAAATTATTTTTATTAAAAAATTTGTTTTCAGTTAAAATATATTATTTTTTACTATTCACCCAAATATGAAAGTTATCAGAAAAACACCAAATATTTATTGAAACTAAATCCTTATGTCCCAATCCCAAAGAATAAGTTTATTTTTTCAAATTGAATATATAAAAGTATCAAATATTGGATTTAAAAAGGGTTCACTATTAAAAGGCGATAAAATTGTATTTTTTTAAAAATACTTCTTTTATCTGAAAAAAAAATTAATTTGTCCTTAAATTATGTATAAGAAACTCATAATATGGATTCTAAAATTATAAGGGTTATATAAAGTTCAAAATTCTATTAATATTATTCATAACCGCTTTTGAATGGCTAGTTTGGTAAGTCATGGTACACTTGAACTCGATGTTGCGTGTAGTGTAAGTTATTGAATTACTTTGAAGAAATAACGTACTATGAAATCTTGGGGCATTACATTATTCCCTACTTTAATAAATTGAGTCCTTGTAATTTTTAAAATTGATCTTGGGAATATAATGGAAAGCCCCACATTGGAAAAAGAGTCAATAAAACTATCACTTTAAAGATTAATCAAAACCAAAACGGTTAGTACAAGATCTGATGATCCTCCAAAAGGATATTCCTTTAGAGAAAGAAACACTAATCTTAATTTCTAAAATTAAACCAACAATACCCTAAAGTTAAATAAATATCATTCAATAAACAATTGTCCTTAAAATCCTTCAATATAATCCAAACTAATATTGAAACCCAAAACTTAGAAGAATTTGGTTATGTAGTCTTCCACGTTAAATTGTATCTCCAAATGACATCAACTACTCTTAAAGTCACATACTTAAAATTAATTAACCTAATCACATATTCACTATTATAGGTTATTCATTTCCATAAATAACCCAAATCACTATAAATACACAATAAAACATAGATAAAAAACCTCCATTACTCCTCAAATGAAATCTTATAGTATTCTATTTTCCTTGGGCATATAGTGTTCCCAACAAAGCGAACATTTCCAAAAATAACATTTATCACTTAATCACCAAATCATTTTCCTATACTAAGGTTATTTATTTGATAAGACATAAGATCCAAAATCAACTTATTATTGATCAATAAAATCATTTAACTAAAAATAATTAGTCACGCTAACCAGGGACTTCACGTAGTCCAGTGGTAGGTGATAAATCCCAATCGTACTCTAGTTGTGGGTTCGATTCCCATAGCTTTGTTCGACGTGACGGGTTGTCACACGGTCTGCGTGTTGTCCTTTTTCAAAAATTATATTTTATAACATTACCAAAATGAGATAAATTACTCAAAATATAAAACCAAATGGTCATATAAAACCAAATGGTTATTTATAACTATATCTACAAGAGAAAAGATAAGTCTTACTCAAATATCATTTTCACATGACAAACTGCAGGTATAAGGACCCAGCCTTAAACATTACTTATTATTGAATTAAATGAATAATTCACATTGAGGATCTTTTCAGGTTTAGAGTTTTAGAGAATTAGGACATAACTATTACATCTCAAAGGTTACAAAGTAGACACATCTACTCAGCTTCCATTTTTTCACAAAAAAAAACTCTTGAACAAAAGAGTCATGTCTAGTTCCTTGTTTTAGACAGCCTGACATTTCCTTGATCTTATCCTTGACCCTATTCAACTTTATGTCCTATGAAAAACATTTCAAAAAAACTTGGGATGTGCATAAAAAGCTCAGTAAGGGTTATAACAATATGGAAAGAAAACATTAGTCCATGTATACATAAGAATCAATGAAATCATAATTTACTCATAAAGCATAAGCAATTTAACATACCTCATGAAATTATAAGATTTATGAATAACTCATAGAAATCATAATATATAAAGGTAACTTGAGGCATTCATAACATTCTTATGTAGGGAGTAACCCTCATGGTTACGTTTGGAATACCCATCACAGTATATTCCCTAAATCTTTTTGGAGAAACATTATTGTTTAACCCCTTCGCATTACCCAATGCATTAGAGAGATATATCGGGCTCACCCGCCCTTAGTTTATCACGGAACAACCCATCTTCATAACAATTCCCAAGTACCATAACATAATTGTATCACATAAATCATACATAAAGGAAACATAACATTTCCAAATTTCAATCACAAGATATCAATACAACACATAGATATAATAAAAACATTATGAAAACCATTTTAAATACCAAAATAAATGAAAAGTAAAACAATGTATTTATTTTTTCATTTAAAAAAAATTATGGCTTGTAGAGGAATCCGAAACTCAAATAATGGTCATAGCGGCGGATAAGTCATTGTCGCCACATACGTATGACAAAAAAACATTACCTTTTGTCGTTTAGTAAAGGCTTCATATAAAAAAGATTCCTTTTGAATAAATGTAAAAGTAAAAGGTGTTTATACACCATATAAAATAAAGTTGTGTGTAAAACAAAATATTCCTCAATGAAAGGAGATTGAGACAAAGTCCCTTACAAAGAATGTATCCTTAAATTAAGGATAAATCAATCTCAAAATTATGTGTGAAAAATATAAATACACCAAATATAAGTGGATATTAAGTGTAAAACAATAAAAGGTCATTCACACATATTAAAAGGATGACATATTCAATAACTACATGTTGAACCCAAAGAAATCGAAATTGGGTTAAAAAGTTCCCTTGGTAAAATTCGACAGCCTAACGACGTCACTTTAAAATTCATAAAATTAGTTGATGAGAGATAAAATGGTATCTCATCACTTGGAAATAAAATTTACATCAATAATTATATATAAGAACATATCCCAACATAAAAATATGTAAATTAAAATACATAACAAAATAAGTCTTTTTAAAAGAGGAGTGTGAAAGGTTCCCTTACCGATTTGGGCAACATTTCGAAACGTGCACCCCATGAAAGAAGGGTCGTACAATGAAGATGTAACTATCCATAAATGAGATTATATTATAAAAATAGTAAAATAATGGGGAGTACATACACCACAAAAAAGGAAATAGTGGCAAATGTGGCATGAATCTCACGGGAATAAAAAGTAAGATGAAAATCCCCTTATAAAAATTCGGCAGCCTAATGGCGCCACATAAAACTTTCAAAAATGGATTGATGAGATCAAATAGGGTCTCTCATAACATTAACATAAAATTTATAGCAATAGGTATATAAAATAACATCTCCCAACATAATAAAGGGTAGATTAATGTAGGTTACATAAAAAATATTACTTAAAAAGAAATAGAGAGGTGGGATCCCTTACCTCAAGTTCGACTTGTCTTGTTTGTTTCTTTATATTCCTGAATAATAAACTTTGGTAAATTTATAATTGATCCAGGTCCTCCTTTAAATATTATTATTCAGTTAATATCACATATTATAATGTTATAATAATTGTTAATGTGAGTTCATATCAGACGTTTTTGTCGATGTTTGGTACATGAGTCAAAAATGAACTTGTTTGAAAATGATTGTCCATGTAGTTAAAAGTAAATCATCTAAAGAATAGTATTAATGATTTAAATATCATATATATCCATTACATATTCATTATATACTATTCCATAACATTTGGAGATAAAAATAAATGAAATTCACCGTTCATGGAGACGGTAGGTCGTACGTACGCATGAACGCTACTTTCATTTCTTTGACATATTAATGGAATTAAAAATAATCGAGAGATATATATATTATAATTACAGTATAATACATATGTTTTATAGGTCACATAAGTTCATTAATTTCATTCTTTATACATTCCATGTATTGCATGAACGAGTCACATCACTTGATAGGGCGGTAGTCCACACTTCCTCGTATGAAATTATCGCATTTGCAGAACATGAAAAGTATAAAGTTATGTTTTAAATATAAAATACAGAAGCATATGGAAAACATAAATACCATATATATCATATATAAAATACAGTGAAATCATAATGGCCACCATGAAAGGTGTTAAGAAAAGATTGAACAATCATCATTTCGTGAGGCAGTAATTCGCCATCCACAAAAACAGTATGTTCTTTAACCATTAGATGGAGGTGTGTGTAAGTGTAGCTCGAATAATTCACATAACAACATCCTAGTATATTTAAGATACTGGTGTTGTTATAAAATAAATGAATAAAAAGAGTTTAGGGGTTTGGAGAAGCAAAATAAAACAAAAGAACACAAATGAAGACATTACCTTTAAATCAGGTAACTCCTCTTGGTTTGAACCAATAGGGTTTCTTGAAGAGCAGTATTCCAAATTTGAGGCTTCAATGATTAATATAGGGATGTTTAGAGATGAAATTTGCAGGGTTTGGCTGAGCCAAAGGCTTTAGAGGTGTGGGTAAGGTGGTAGAGGTGGGGTCCTTTTATAAGAGAAGAGGAGGGGCGCTCTTGGAAAGTTATAAAATATTACTTTATTATAAAATGATTTTCAGATTTTAAAGGTCCCAAAAGGATATATTGCGAGGATAAGGTGATAAGGTTTCGAAATCCATCCATCCAATAGGTTTGTGACAAGTTTAGGACTTAGATTTCACCCTATCTTCTCATTTTATTTAAATCATTCATTTATGAGGTAATCACTGCATCATCACGGTGTCATAAATAAAATAATTTATTTAATGTCTAAAAATTAAAAAAAAATATAATGATTTAGGAAATCTGTTTATCTTTCTAATTAATATTTATAGTCAAAAATATGACTTGTATAACCCATGTAAAAATTGTTTTAGTAAAACAATACATGTTTGTGACATTTTAATTTTAACTTTAAATAAAAAGTTATTAATGTCATTTTCCAACCAAAGTGGCTACATGGGGTCCCCAAGTTGACCCATGGATTTTATTGGTCAACCATGACTCATCTAATAAGGTTAGGACATGTGTTAAGTACATTTCAAATTATTATAACATTATCTTTACCTTAAATTACACTAATTACCTCTAATCGTGATTAATAAAACTTAAAAGTTACTATTCACCAAAAAATTATTTTAATCTCATTGAACCATATTTTACTTCCTAATGACAACCATGTATGTCGGATTTTTATAAATCAAATCACAGAAGTGGTAAAGTTTCATTTAAATGAAAAATCAATTTCTTTAACTACCACTTAGTGGTTTCACTATTCATCAAAAATTGAAGTTTTTCAGAAAAATACCAAAAAATCACCCTAAGCTATATTTGATATTTCGAATTCAAAAATGATGTCTATTTTACAAAATTCAAAATATATAATTTTCATTAATTAATTTAAAAATTCATTCCCGCTGTCAAAACAAATAGCGTGTTTTTAAGAAACAATGTCTATTAAAAGATTGACACTAGTTTAAGTCCAATTTCAAAGTGAAATTAATTCCAATGACCACCATTGGATTAAATTTTAAAAATATATTCTAAATACACTTTAATATCAATTAAAAATATAATCTATCCATATAAATAAATCATATTAAAAGGAGGTTTTGAATTAAAATGTAACATTTTCACTAAAAATGATCTTTATCGGAAAAATAACAAAAATTTACACAAAGTAAATTTTGATGTCCAGATTCTAAAGAAGGATTTTATTTTGTCAAATACAACATATAAATTTTTCAAAAGTATATTTAAAAAGGGTTCTCCATCAAAATGAGGTTAATCGACCTTTTAAAGAATATTAGAAGATTTATGCTTAAAATTGGATTCATTTGCATTTTAAGCCTCTAACATTTATTGGCTAAATGTAAAAATATTTAACAAACATATGTAATCATTTTGTAGTTATTTCTGTTCATTCCCTTCATTACAACGGCTAGGTGTTAACTGTTATTATATTATTATATTATTAGTGTGCAACGTAAGATTTCAAAGAAACTCTTTGTTGCGTATTGGGTACGCCATCGAGCATAGCATTCTCTTTAAAGTAGTATTAACATTTTATTAACAAATATTGATAAACATTAGAATGTAATATTATTTATTTACCTAGGATGTTACAGTTGGGTTACAAATACAAGAGAAAATTATTCCAAAGTAATCCCATCAACAAGGAGCACTAGTACTTTTAAAATTTTCTCCAACCATTTATTTCCACATAGCTTCTTCTTTGACCAAGAAAATATCCTATAGAATAGGGCATTCACTCGGGTAATGGCCAGGTCCCCTAAATTTATGGAAAATGACTGTAAATGGATTCATGGGACCATTTTTATTTTATTCCATAGTACTCTTCATTTTTCCTCGGCAATACTTCACTTTATGTCCTTATTTCCCACACGTAAATCATTTATTTGTTCTATTGAGACACTTTCCTGGGTGTCTCCTTCCACATTTCCTACATGATAGAAATTGAGGATTCTTTTCTTCATGGTCTCCACTACTGGAGCTCTTATCATTCATCACCTTTCTCTTCTTTTTTAATTCCTAGAGTTGGTTAATATATATGTTGTTGATCATATTTTTGGAAAACTAATTTGGCATGAACACGATATCTTTTACGCCTATCAACATTCCATTTTGTTAACGTTCCCACCTTGTACATCATTCTCAAAGTTTCTATGAATTCCTTAGAATCCATCCATTGACTAAAACCAGAAATCATTATGTGAGTAACAGTAGTCATAAAATCATTTAGAGAATATCATGACACCATATTTTAAATTTCAAACACCTTAGGATTAACCAAGGTCATTTATTCTCATATTATTTTAAAATAATTCAAATCGGTTTGTAAAGTAAATGTAAATTATCTTAAGCATATCCCCCGGGAGTGTCGTAACCAAGAGTGCAGCAATGCCCGTTGTCGTGCACCAGTTCCCGTTTGAGTCTAGCTCAAAGTGATGTTTTTAGGTTTTACCCCTAGGTACATTTGTGTCAGAGCTTCCTCTACCTGCTCGTATCCAGACAGGGATGTATTGCTTGGAAAACTCACAAAATCTCTACAATACCAAAATTCTGGGAAGTTCTTCTATACTAATCCTCAAAGTCTATCTTAGGGGTATGTGCTCTAATCAGATTTTATCTAAATCTAGCTTCCAAGGTTTGTACTAAACTTCCTCTGATACCAACTGTAACACCCCGAACCCAGTTACCCAGAGTCGGTACATTATTACATAACATTGGCATGATACAAGGAAATTGTGTCCCAAAATATCGATCAGTTTAGTAGCCTTGGAAATACTAGATACATTCATAAGGTCAACATTAAACCTTGAAAAGAAAAACAACACTAAATTATTCCATTAGAAACATCCAAACTTCATAGATTATGCCTGAAAGTCACTCATAAATAACTTCTTCACATCCTGGGAAAAATAAAACATAGAAAGGGGTGAGCTCAGATTCTCAGTAAGGATAACAATATAGCGGAAACTTTCATAAATAAGCATAAACATTTAAGGAAATGTATAACTAAAACAAAAGCCTTTTAAACTTGAACTTCAGCATAATATGGGGAGAAATAAAATGAAATAATGTCATTTACTTATTCACATGGATATTCTACTAGTCAAATAATCACATGCAATATCAATAACCACTTTCATTATGATGGAATGCATAATGGCATACTATCATAACCACATAGTCAAGGCCTTGTGCCAAGACTACAAATAAGATTTTGTCAAGGTCTTGTGCCAAGACACTAGTTTGTCTCATGAGACCTACCGATGCATTGAGGAGCTATAGCAGGCTCCACCCGTCACTTACTAAGTCCAATGCATTACTCATATGAAAAGTTTGAAACATAACATAAACATTCGTATTAAAACTAGCATACGAAATGTCAATACTTTATCCACAAACCATGAATGGTATAAAAATAGCACATCTACAGTCAAACATAAAACATTCGATACAATATGGAAGATTGAATTGTATCAGATTAACCTTAATCAAGAATAATTAAGGATATTGACATAGATGAAAATAATCATCAAAACTATTAGAGAGAAATATCCCCCTTTTTCTTGAAATCATTTAAAAGTCACATTATTTGTCACGAAGTCATTTAAAATATATTTTTGAATAAAAGTGTCTCATACCACTTTGAAACTTTTAAAAGGAATTTTAATTTTAAAACTTTAAATTCCATATAAATAAATCCTTAAAACCATTTTTAAAACATGGACATTAATGAGAAAGATTTAGAATAATAAATCTTTAAAACATTTAAAATGATATTTTAGTTAGAGTACCTAACCAAAAGAGAGACGATTAAATATAAATAATTGAGGTAATCAAAACTTTGTAATATCATGAGAATAATGGGATTCATGGTATACTATGTCAAAGTACATTATATACACCATATAAAAGTGATTTGGTGTATAACAACAAAGAAGTCTCAATGGAATGTAAATTGAGATGAAATCTCTTATAAAGACCGTATCCTTAGGTTAAGGATAAATCAACGACATAATTATGTGTGACAAATATAAATACACTTAATATGATTGGATATTCAGTTTAAGTCAATCAGAGGACATTCACACATATTCTTGTAAAAACAACACCAGTGAATTAGATATTTAACTCAACAAATGGAGATTAAGTTAAAATTACTCTTATCAAGTTCATATCGATGACTTGAGAATTTATAAATGGAGTGATTATGTGTAAAAAAAGTATATCCACATAAATGGGAGTGGAAATTATGACATAAGCAAATGAATGGTGATTCCACACATAATCTTGGAGTAAAATAATCAATGAAGTATGTGTAAAACCGAATGAGTGGAAATTGAGATTTCAAATTCTCTTATCGATTTGGTAGCTTACGAAACATAAACCCATGAAAGAAGGATCATACAATGATGATGTAAATATCCATAAATTAAAGTATATTACATAATGAATACAATCATGGATATTACACACACCACATGCAATAAATAAGTGGTGAACAATGGAAATCTCACAGAATTAAAAGTGAGATAAGAAACCCCTTACTTTGTAATTTTTCCTTGGTCGAGGGTAGGTTAACCTCCTATATAATGGTTAAATAATTTTTATTAAATTATATAAGAATAATATACATTAATATGATATCATATATGATCTTTTAACATTTATTTGTTAATAATATCTTAGTATTATTGTTGTTTCGGGTGTTAACAGATTCATTTTCCTTTATATTATTTGTTATATGAGCCATATTTGTTATGGATGGGATATATATTATTCATTTCCATAATTATATCATGTCTATAAACATTATTTTTAATCATCTAATGAAATTTAGTCTTGAATGGATACGATGGGGAATGAATCTCATCGCGTTCGTGGAGACGGTAATCTGTACGTACGCACGAGCGACAATATCATTCTTTTGATATTAAAATAATATATAATTGGATGGAATATCATATATACAGAATCATTATCATGTTATATTTTATTATATACATGAATTAAACATCATTATTATACCCATAAAAATAATAATGTATTGAATAACAATTACACCACGACGTGGAGACGGTAATCCATACGTACGCACGTATGGTGACATGTCATTCAAATGATGGATAGAATAATGAATATAGTTGTACCATATTTATAATAACATCACAATATATAGAATATATTGGAGTTATTATTTTATAATGGAAATAACAAAGAAATAAGACATGGAAGAAGAAAAGAACTTGAAAGAGGGTGGTGAAATTATTACCTCTTCTTCGGGTTCTTACTTTTGATTTGATCTAAAGGGATCCTTAAGTTGGCTTTCTGACCAAAAGAGGGCCTCTAGAATGAATTGAGGGAAGTTGATAGGATAGTTGGGCAGATTTTGGCCGATCCAAAAGGCTTTGAAGGTGTGAATTTGAGAGAAGGGGAAGTGCCCATTTATAAGAGGGGTGAGGGGCACCTTAGGAAAAACTTAAAATATTATTTTATAATAAAATCATATTCAGTTTATAATGGCTCCAAAGTGGATTATTTAAAGTATAAGGTGGGTATGGGTCGAAAACCACTCAACCAATAGGTTTTAGACAGGTTTGGGTCACTATATTAACCTTAACTTTTAGATTTAACTTTTAGTTAAAAAGTTTGACATTTACCATGTCTCCTTGTATTTTTATATTATATGGTTAATAAACTTACTATATACTTAAAAGAGAACCAAAAGTGGTTAATTAATGATACACATATCATTATATAAGTCCTTTGGCCGAACCTTGGATTTTTAGGAATATATTATCAATTAATAATATAATATTTGATTTAAAAACTCTTTTATGTCAATTTTGATACTATTTGGTATTTTGTTTTTGCTAAATTCACAACAGCATTATTACTTCAAAAAAAATTCATCTAACCAACTCTAATATGTCATATTAACCTATAAAATTAGTTTAATTCATAAAAAGTCTCGAATTATATTTATTTGGATATTTATAATATCAATTATTTTAATATTTCATTAATTAGGTAATTACTGCATCATCATTGTGTCATTAATAAATTAAATTATTTAATGTCTAAAAAATATAAATAAAATACAATTATGTATTAAATCTTTTTAGCTTTCTAATTAATATTTATAGTCGAATTTATCTTATGTGTAACCCTATATTAAAAATGTTTTAGTTATTAAACTTTGATTTTAACTCTTTTAACTCTTCTTTGAATTAAATAATAATAAATGTCCTAATCTAATCCAAGTGGACCAAATAGGTTCATATTTTATTCCTAAGGTTTTTTTTTGTCGAATTATACTTATCCAATAGAATTAGGACATGCGTTAGGGTAATAATAATATCATTTTTACCCTTAATTACCCTAT
The DNA here is from genome assembly GCA_963277665.1 of Viscum album. NCBI lineage: Eukaryota > Viridiplantae > Streptophyta > Magnoliopsida > Santalales > Viscaceae > Viscum > Viscum album. Next base: position 737,724,650 of record OY728122.1, read on the forward strand.
TTACTTTTAACCGTGGTAAATAAAAGTAAAAAGTTACTATTCACCCAAAATTATTTTTATCTTATTGAACCACATTTTACTCCTTGATATTAAACATGTCTCTCAGATTTTCAAAATTCAACACACAAAAGTGGTAAAATTAAGTTTTATGTGAATTTACAAATTCCTCTAGGAGGTGGGTAAAAGATGGTGAAAAGTTCAATAAAATTTTATATATCTAATATTATTACAAAATGACTCCAATGAATTACATTAAAATTATATGGGTATTATGTATCTATTTTGAACTAAAATAAATTTAAATAAAATAAATAATTATTTAAATAAAAATGTGGTTTTAAACTATAACTCAGTGTTTTCACTACTCATCAAAAATTAAAAGTTTTTAGAAACATACCAAAAATTCACCCTACGCTAATTTTGATATTATGAATTCAAAAATGAAGTCTATTTTACCAAATTCAGAATATAGAAATTTCATTTATTAGTTTAAAGTTAATTCTCGTTGTCAAAACCAAAAAAGCGTATTTTTATGAAATAATAACTACTAAAAGAATGACATTTTTTTATGTCCAATTTCAAAGGGAAATTACTTCCAATGACCAAAATTGGATTAAATTGTAAAAATATAATCTTATTATACATCCAAACCATTCATATATATAGTTGAACAGTATAAATTATTTTGATTAAAAAAGTTGTTTTCAGTTAAAATATATTATTTTTCACTATTTACCCAAATATGAAAGTTATCGGAAAACACCAAAAATTTATTGAAACTAAATTCTTATGTCCCGATCCCAAAGAAGATGTTTATTTTGTCAAATTTAATATATAAAAGTATCAAATATTGGATTTAAAAAGGTTTTGCTATTAATAGGCGGTAAAATTACATTTTTTGAAAAATACTTCTTTTATCTGAAAAAAATTAATTTTTCCTTACATTATGTTTAAGAAACTCATAATATGGATTCTAAGATTATAAGGGTTATATAATGTTCAAAATTCTGTTAATACTATTCATAACCGCTTTTGAATGGCTAGTTTGGTAAGTCGTGGTGCGCTTGAACTCGATATTGCGTGTAGTGTAAGTTATTGAAAAACTTTTAAGAACTAACGTACTATGAAATCTTGGGGTGTTACACTCTTTGTGCTTTTCTCCCTCCTTTATTCGCGTTCTTCTCTGTTGGATCTTTTTGATCACGACTTGACCTTATCGAGTTGCTCCGAACGCGATCAGATGCCCAGATTGGAAGGAAATCGACAACAGAGGCCAGATCAATGTAGATTAGGACCCGAGGAACCTAGATTTGTGACCGTTTCGAATTTCGGGCATCGAAGGACGATTTAAGGCCCGTGGAAGAGTAGGCGATGGTGACCGGTGGAGGCGGCTGCTGCCACGGGTGGTGGAGCCGCGTGGACACGGCGGAGCCACGTGGACATGGTGGTGGCCGTGTGGGATTTGGTGAGGCCGGTAGAAGCGAACTGTGGCAGTGGTCGCATGGTCGGAGGCTGCGGAACCGTGATGGATGTGGAACCACGACGGACGTGTGGGACACAGCTAGGCGAGCTGCGTGCGGCAGCCAGCACGCAAGCGGGCTGGGTCGAGTGGACCAGGATAGGTGGGTGAGGCCTAGGCCATCTGGGATAGGCGGGTCAGATCTGGAGTGATCAGACTGAATTTAGACCACGGTCAACCGCGGTAGTCGACAGTGAGCCACGGTAGCTCTAGTTGCCCCCCGGCTGCAGCAGCTAGGGGCGGTCGACCGCAACGGTCAATCCACAGGCATTCGGTCTGGGCGGTCGACCGTAGTGGTTGGTGGACCGACCGTGTGGTCAGTCCATGAGCCCAATAACCCCCTTTTAATTTTCAAACGGTCATAACTTCTAAACAGAGCGTCCAATCGACAAGCCATCTATGGCATTGAGACCCTGAAGTTTAGACGTTCCTTTTGAGATGAGTGGCGAGTTTTTAGTTTGGACCAGTGTAGGTTGAGATCATTCCCTTGGTCCTTTCCTTGAGGGTTCAGTGCGGCATTATGTCCACATCACTGGATTGTAATCCCCTATAGAGGTCGAGTCCCAGATAGAGTATGGTATCCCTCTGTGGGACTGGAGTGTGATCCTCTATCACCTCTAGTGGAGTTTTATGGAATCAGTGTAACCACCAGGAGTAGGGCATTGGTCCTCCATCTAGCGAGACGCATCAGTAGGGTTAGTGGTATTCCCTAGTGTGTTTAGGCAGGATCCTCTATGTTGCGGGTTAATCTAGATTGGGTATGTGGTATTCCCCAGTGTTTCTGGGCGGGATCCCCCCTCTTTGTATCATAGTCTTCCTTGACCAATGTGTTCACTTTGGGCAAGGCCCAAATGTGCTAGACCTCTTCATGAGTGTCTCTGATGATATCATGGCTCGAGGAGTGAGTTCTCCCAAAATGAGCGTGCTTCGAACAGAATTCTATGGCTGGAAATTTTTTGTGGATTACCTCTAGCCCTAGTAGAAAAATGGCCTTTAATGTCGGTTTTTAACCGACGTTGAAGCCGCCGACGTAAAAAATATGACTTTTTACGTCCGTTTTTGTAAATCGACGCCAAAAATGAATTAAATTTGTTTTTTAGCATTGGTTTTATAAAAAAACGATGCTAAAAAAATCCATCCGTATCATTTTTGGCATTGGTTTCCTTAAAAACCGATGCCAAAAGGTTTAAAAAATAGTTTCGGCGTCGGTTTTTTGAAAAAACCGATGCCATAAATGAAAAAAATATTTTTTTTTTGGCATCGGATTTTACAAAAACCGACACTAAAAATTAAATTTTTCTTCTTCCATGTTTTAGATCATTTTCTAAGCTTCGATTTGACAGGTCGTGGAGCAAAAACAGAGTTACGGATCAAAAGTTATAGTCGTCGGAAGTTGAACTTGTCAAAGTTTTGATTGGTACATCTCGTTTCAAATAAAATTTGATAAACATAAATTAAAATCACATACACCAAATGAAAATGGTGATCGATAATTAAATTTACACCAAAATTGGTAAATCTCATCCGAATATTCTATATTTGTAACTCGACAATAAGAATAAATCATCTTTATAAGCAAGCTAATCGAGTTGTTTTGAAACGAAGGAAAAGAATAACAAAGAAAATAAATGATTAGAATAGGTATCGTGTTCAAATTAAAGATTGAAGTCATGCTGCAAACTTGATTGAATTGAAGAGGTTTAAAATATTGAATGAAGTATAAAATGGATTTATATATAGTAAACAAAAATATTTTCGATAGTGTTTTATGGAAATGTAGGTGAGGGTTTAAAAAGTTAAATGTGCGTTGTGAAAAAATTGAAATTTTGATCCCGCGTATTGGAGAATACTATACGGCATCGGTTTTGTTTGAAACCGACGTGAAATAGGATTTACATTGGTCTTTTGGCATCATTTTTCTACAAAACTAATGCCAAAAATACCAATCGATATCCTTTTGGCATCAGTTTTAAATAAACCGATGCTAAAAAGTAAAAAAAATATTTTTGGTGCCAGTTTTTAAATAAAATGACGGTAAAATTTAAAAAAAACACTTTTTTCATCGGTTTTTTAAAAATCAACGCCAAAAACTAAAAAAAATGTTTTGGCGTCGGTTTTTAAAAAAACTGACGTGAAAAATAAAAAAAATATTTTTGGCGTCACTTTTTATGAAATCCAATGCCAAAAGTGTAAAAAAATTTACAATGTTTTAGATAATTTCTTAAGCTTCGATTTGGCTGGTCGTGGAGTTAAAACAGAGTTATGGATTAAAAGTTATGGCATTTGAAAGATGGACTTCTTTAAGACTTCTATTAGAGAAGATCAACTTCCAACAACCATAACTTTTAATCCGTAACTCCGTTTTTGTTCCACGACCAGTCAAATCGAATCTTGGGAAATAATATAAAACTTAGTAAAAAAATCTAATTATTGACATCGGTTTTTGTAAAAACCGACGCTAAAAATAATTTTTTTAATTTTTTTGCGTCGGTTTTTAAAAAAAACGATGCCAAAAATTCTCCAGAAACATATATTACGTCAGCTTATATGAAACTGACATCAAACTAACGACGTTAAAAACCATTTTTCTACTAGTGTAGACTGTGTGTCTTGGACTGAGTATATTTGGATATTCTTTTTATATGTATTGTAGACATATACCTATGTAGATCTGATTATACCTTTCTTTGCGGTATTCCTTTTTGGTATTCTATTGTGGCATCCCTTTGTGGTATTTCTTTGTGGTAATCCTTTGTTGTTTTGGGGTGTCCTACTAAGTATTGTTATACTCAACCATGCACGGGCTTTTCTCGTACGTGTCGTGTCTTGTGTAGACGATTGACCTTTCGACAGAGTCCTAGGTAGATCAAGACCAGGCGGTGCTTTGTGAGACTAGACAGACCGAGGTGTGTTCCTGTGGCTTTTCAGACTACAGTCTCAATACCTCTTTTCTTACAGATTGGACTTGTGGTTACAGACTCTTTGGTGGGCTTGTATTTGGCCCTATTTACTTTCCAGTATTTTCACTGTTGTACTCTGATTATGGGATATAGTAGTTTGCATGCATTGTTTACTTGGTGTTTTTACATTTCAACATTTGTGGTTGGGAGATGTGTGTGTGCATACAAGTACTTTATGTTAATTTCTCTCATTGGTGGGATATGCCTACTCGGTGCTAGTCACCAGCTCCTGGCCTATTGGAGGTGGGCTTGAGATAGTCACAGCACGGGCCCCTCTGGGATGGGTCGTGACAAAACTAGCATGTGATTATTAGCAGTCGCCTGATGGCAGTTGCTAAAGGGGGTATTAGCGACCGCCAATGCCGGCCGCTAATACTGCTAAAAAAACAAGCATGATTTTTCCCGCTTCTGTTGTCTTCTTCATGGGTTTGCCGCTGCAACAGGCCGCAGCCACCTGTCGTTTCCCCCTCCGCCACCCCGCCTCCACCAGTCACCCCCATCGCCACCTGTGTCACTCACTTTTGTGAGACACTCTGGGCACTGCCCCCCCCCCCCCATCATCCCCCCAACATCCGAACATCGCCCCTCAACCATCATCAGTGTGGTGCAGTTCCCTCCGGCTGTCATGGATCCGCCATGGTCGGTGATCAAAGCTCCAAGGTCCCCACCTTTGACCCCCGCGTCCCTCTTCGCCCTATGCCCCTGCCTTCATGTTTCCCCCTCACCTAAAATGCGTCGTTTTGAAGGGGACCTTTAGTGGCTGCCAATGGCGGTCTCTGTTGGTCTTTACCGATGAATCAACTACAATCGCCAAAAGCGGTCGCTCAGCGGCCACTAAAGGCCTTTAGCGTCCATTTTTGGCAGTCGCTAAAGCTCATTATTGTAGTAGTGAGTGGATTATTTCATATTTATGTTTAATTTACATCTTTTTAGCATTACTTGTATAAGAATTGTTTTCTTATACAAGTGGATTCCATTGTTCGAGTTGGAGTGGTTTGTTTGAAGATTCTCATGCTCGTGATAGATAGGATTTCAAAAATGCAACTCAGAATTCAATGAGAAGGTAAAGTTTTTTTAATATACTATGTTTTTCCTTACAATATTATTTGTTCTCTACTGCATTAACATAATCTAAATTAAATGTTTGACTACTCATGTAGACAAAGTCTTCTACAAACTTTTTCTCCCTCAAAACCTCTTCATCCCTGTAGTGTCCACATTTATCACTTTCCTTCAAAGACAGTGGAGGGAACTTGAAGGAAAGTAACAAACGTCAACACTGTTGTGTTTCCAATTCGACAGAGTGTCTCTTTTTTATTTAAAATTGTCATTGATTTTAGTAAAAAGAATAAGTGACATACTGAAACCAAGCAAATACGTTCGGATTTTTTTTGATAATTTAGGACAAAGATTCATGATTCATTTGTGACGTGTATGAGTCAATTGCACCTCAACACGACACATGATGTGACCTGTATAACTCCAAGTGTATTTTTTTATTTAAAATTGACATTAATTTAAGTAAAAAGAATATGTGACATACTGAAAACTGAGGAAACACATTCAGATTGTTTTGATACTTTAGAAAAATGATCCATGAGTCATTTTTGACGTATAAGAATCAACCACACCTCAATCTGATGCATGGTGTGAATGGTATGACTAACAGTGTCCGTTATTAGTTTAAAATTGATATTTTAGTTCAAAACATTTCACTCACTGAAAACCAAGAAAACACGCTCTGATTGTCTTGATAATTTAGGGTAGTAATTCATAAGTCATTTTTGGCGTGTATGAAGCAGTCTCACATCAAACCGATGCACGATGTGACCAGTATGACTCAAAATGCGTGTTTCCAGTTTGAAATGACATTTTAGTAAAAAACACGATGGACATATTGAAAACTGAGAAAAAAAACATTCGGATTGTTTTGATACTTTAGGAAAACGATTTATAAGTCATTTGTGACATGTAAGAATCAACCACACCTTGATATGATGCATGGTGTGACTAATATAACTCAAAATTTCTATTTTTTATTAAAAATTGACATTAATTTTAGTAAAAAGAACAAGTGATATACTGAAAATCGGACAAACGCATTCAAATTGTTTTGATAAATTAGGATAACAATCCATGAGTCATTGGTGAAGTGTAAGAGTCAACTGCACCTCAATACGATATATGGTGTGACCGGTATAACTCCAAGTGTGTCTTTTTTATTTAAAATTGACATTAATTTGAGTAAAAAAAACATGTGACATACTTAAAACTAAGAAAACACATTTGGATTGTTTTGATACTTTAGGATAACAATTCACAAGTCATTTGTGACGTGTAGGAATCAACTACACCTCAATCTGACGCATAGTGTGACCGATATGACTAAAAGTGTCCGTTATCAATTTAAATTTGTTATTTTAGTTCAAAACGTGTCACTCATTGAAAATCAAGCAAACATGCTCTGATTGTCTTGATAATTTAGGACAATGATTCATAAGTCATTTGTGATGTGTATTAAGCAGTCTCACGTCAAACCAACAAACGATGCAATCAATAAGACTCAAAATGCGTGTTTCCAGTTTGAAATGACATTTTAGTAAAAAAAACAAAGCTGAAATACTGAAAATAGAGCAAACACATTTGGATTGTTTTTATACTTTAAGACAACGATCCATCAGTAATTTGTGACGTGTAAGAATCAGCCAAAACCTCAATCCAACGCACTGTGTGACTGATATAACTCTAAATGTATTATTGTTCTAAATTGACATTAATTTTAGTAAAAGGGCAAGTGACATACTCAAAATCGAGCAAACATATTCGAATTGTTTTGATATTTTAGGACAATGATTCATAACTCATTTGTGACATGTACGAGTCACCTCATCTCAATACGACACACAATGTGTCCAATATAACTTCAAATGTGTCTTTTATTAAAAATGAGCATTTTATCAATGTATTTTATCATGTTAATGTTTAATTTATTTCATTATAGTATTATTAACGTAATATTTTTTTTATAGTTGGCATCTTTTGCTCAGGTTAGATGATTTGTTTGACAACTGATACCATGAGTGTACATTTTTTAGATGAGATCATGAGCGTCAAAAGATGAAATATTATTGTTTTTAAATGTTTGTTGGATAATTGTAAATTTAATTATATAAAACATTGTTTGAAATGTATATAACAATGTTGTTTTTGTATATACCATGTGCGTACATTTTTGTATCTATGATGTCAATTAAATGTATATAACACTGTTTGAAATTACAGGTTTTTGTTGAATGTGATGTTATATTAACATCACATTGTAGCCAACTATTCCTTTATTAGTGGTGCGATTAACATTATTTTTTTAACGCTGTTAAAATCCATTTTCGGCACGGTTAAAGGGCAGGTGTGTAGTGGTGGTGGTTTGAGATTTGTAATCCTATATACCTAATATATATGTAATTGAAAATGATAATTAATAAAAAATTAAAATATAAAAATAAAATAAGTAGATTAAAAGAGAATGTTAATAAAAAACATGAAATAAAATTAAAAAAACATATTTTTTAAAACAAGGAAGGCCCTCTTTGAATTAAGATGCAAAAGCGGAGTCTCAAACTGCGATTTTTATTCACTGTCCGCGTAGACCCCTTACCCATATCATTAGTTTATTAAATATTATAGGATGAGGTTTCGTAAATAAATAATAATATAACGTCATTTTTTAAAATTACCCAAAAACATACCCGCGCCAACAAAACTCTCCATATAAGCAGACTAAAACGGCGTCTGGACTCACAGGGACTACTACCTCGGCACCGCCTTCGGTTATCCTGTTGCTCTCATCGCCCGTCAGCCAGTCTTCCTCCAGCATTCCTTACCCTTCTGCTGATCCTCTCTTCCTTAGCGATACATTCTATCCCCCCGCGCTGGAGCGAGCTACGGTCGTCTCCTGCAGGAAGGTAAAGCATCTCACCGGATATGTTTCTTGACGTCGATTCGGCTTTCTTTTGTTTCGATCCTGAGATTAGGATTTTAATTGAGTGATTTTCTTCAGAAACTGGATGGCTCTTATTGTGTGGGATGGGTTTAGGTGTTGTTGGTTAGGGATTTGTGTCTGTTTTGTCTTGTGCGGTACGACCTCTCTGTTCAGTGACAAATGCAGAACCTCATCGTCACTGAACCGATTCCTAAGAAAGGAATGGAGGAGCATGGATGTAAATGCAGGAGCCGCTTGCGATCGCCTCCTTGGCGTTTAATTCTTAAGTTTGCGATGGAAGACGGATAGAATCGGTCTCATCAAACCTCGGCTACTCTACGAATTTCTAAATCCACTTACGGATCGACGCCGTGACCCATGCTTTTTGACTGCCTACGAGCGCCGGATTGGCTGTCTTTGAATGTGTTGCAATCAGTACACTTCAATGATTTTCCCTGGATTTGAGTTTATGATTAACGCCCTCTTCATCTTTGCCCTCACATTTACAGGGCTTGCAATTGGAAGCACCTTGGCAGGACTCGCCTCGAAGCTCAGAGAAAAGTCATTCACCGTCCAAAAGTGCGAACAGATTATGAAGCCATATTCTCCTCCCTACGTTTTGACCAGATTTCGCCGTTTCTTCCCTTACCTCTTCGCCCTAATCTCCTTCATCCTCTTTGTCGCCGTTCCCTACGGCGAGGAGTTCTTCTGCATCTTCAGTTCTCAGTTGCAACTCGGCCGCCCGCGTCATCCTGACTTCTTAGCCGCCGGTGAGTCCCCCGCCCCAGTCGATCGATTCGTAGATTGAACGATCAATCGAGTTGTTATTTATTCATCTTTCTGCTTTTGGTTTGATACCAGAGAAGAGGCGGGGACGGCAGCCGTTCGCCGTCGGGGAGGTCGATCAGGGGGTGTCCGGCTGCGACTTGTTCAAGGGGCGGTGGGTTCGGGACGCGTCGGCCGGGCCGCTTTACCAGGAATCGGACTGTCCGTACATCCAGCCGCAGCTGACGTGTCAAGAGCACGGCAGGCCCGAACGGGAGTACCAGCACTGGAGATGGCAACCCCATGGCTGTTCTCTTCCAAGGTTTCATTGTTTCTCCCTACCAACAGATATTCATTTCATATTAATTCGAAAATTTGCTATTCAAGCCGTCGGAAGTGTTGGCCAAATTTTTCAGATTCAATGCCACATTGATGCTGGAGAGTCTCCGAGGGAAGAGGATGATGTACGTGGGCGATTCACTGAACCGAGGTCAGTACGTCTCCATGGTTTGTCTTCTCCACTCGCTCATCCCTGAAACTGCGAAATCCATGAAAACCATCGATTCGCTCACGGTCTTCACCGCCAAGGTTTCCGTCTTTTTTTAAAAAAAAATTCTATTCTATTTATAATTTCAGTCGCTCCGTTTCTTCGACCCATCCGTCTATATTAATTTTAGGACTACAATGCGACGATCGAGTTCTACTGGGCGCCGTTTCTGCTGGAATCGAACTCGGACAATGCCATTGTCCACCGTATAGCAGACAGGATCGTGAGAAAAGGTTCCATCAATACGCACGGGAAGCACTGGAAAGGGGCCGACATCTTGGTGTTCAATACTTACCTTTGGTGGATGGTTGGTCTCCAAATGCGAATCTTGTACGCCAACGGTATATCGGAAATGAAAAAATAAATTCCAAAAATTAACTTATGGGTTTGGGCGCCCACCCAAAAATTATAAACAGTTTTTTTGAAAAAAAAATTAAGACGGTGGGCAGGAAATCCCCATCCTTCCTCAGTAAATAGTTTGCCCAAATCCATATTTTCGGAATTTATTTTTCAAATTCCGTCGCCCCAATCCTGGTGTGCAGTATTTTGGAATTCTCTTTTGATTCTCACAGTGGCAGGCAAGGCTCTTTTGAGGACGAAGTGAAAGACATTGTGGAGGTGACGACGGAGGATGCTTATAGAATGGCAATGAAAAGTATGGTGAGGTGGGCGTGGAAGAACATGGATCCTAAGAAGACCAGGGTTTTCTTCACTGCCATGTCACCGTCTCATGAAAAGTAAGTCATTCTCACAATTTGAAAAAGAAACCCTTGTGTACCAGTTTCATCATATTTGTCACGTTTTCTCATATCTGAATTCTCATTAATCCCGACGTTTGAAATTCATCCTCCCTGTAATACTGTGGTCCAAACCCGTTGCCCACGTTATGAAGCTTAGTCATAATTAGCTAGGATTTGTGGAGAACTCGTGGCTTTACCACATCCCCCCGTTGTTTGAGGCGGTGTCTTCAAACATGTCTGCATCTGCAATGTTTTCTTTTGTTTTGTGATATAATTGGAGAACAGCGGCTATAGTTTGCCCTTTTGCTCCTGCCTAAAACAGTATTAGGATTAAGGTTGCGTTTGACAACAATTATACAGCGTTTCTGTACCAGCTGCTTAAGTGGTTTTATCTAGGAATTCAAGTATTAAGTGTGTTTTCAGAATGAAAACAAACCAGCTTTGTCAAACAGAGCCCAGTTATGGTTTGGTGTTTTATTCCATGGCAGGAGCATTGACTGGGGAGGCGATCCGATTGGAAACTGCTACAACGAAACCACACCGATCGAGGATCCGGGGTACTGGGGATCGGATTCCAGGAAATCCATAATGCGGGTGATTGGAGAAGTGTTTGGTAGCAGTGACTTTCCCATAACGTTTCTGAACATCACGCAGCTGTCGAGCTACCGTAAGGATGCCCACACTTCGATATACAAAAAGCAGTGGAACCCGTTGACCCCTGAGCAGCTTGCGAACCCGGCCAGCTATGCTGATTGTGTGCACTGGTGCTTGCCTGGACTTCAGGACATTTGGAACCAGCTTCTCTTTGCCAAGCTTTTCTATCCTTGATGGCTTCTGGGTAGCTCACCAATCCCTTGTTTTTATTGTTTCTCATAACTTGTTATGGTTGGGCTGAACAGGTAAATTGATATGTATAGGGCTTTGTTTCTGAATTTTAGTATTTTTTTTACAATGTCCATTGTGCTTTTGATGCTTGTACCCGGTGTGAGTTGGTTTTTAATGTCGGTTCTCTTGTAAAACTGAGTTGCATATTGTTGAAACTTGTTTCTGCTTTTTTTGAAATTTTCATTTTATTTATAGTTGTCCTCAAGTATGTGTTGATGATTTTGATTTGTTTTTTCCCATGTTCTGAATTTCAATGAAGCAAGTCCTTAATTTCATTTTTGGAACCTTGAACGGAATTAATGAATGGAGCAATAAAAGTTTTATATAATTACATGAATTGTTTAAAAGTGATACTTCCGAAAGAAAACATGCTTCTGAATTCTAATAACGATGACATTTTTTTTTGCATCCCATAAGATTTGAGAGATACATTCATGTCCCAATAATTGTGCATTGTATAGAAAGTATAGAAAGATGAAAATCCAAGTGTCCTAGATGTGAGATTTTACATTATAAATTGAAGGAAACAATGCATGACAATTTTTCATTTGTGATATGTACCATGTCTCCTACTCAGGATGACTAAAGCATTTATTTACAAACACAAATAATTCAAAAATGTTTGAATGGATGAAATAATATCCGATGGAAAACTCTAATATCTACTTGATTCCCCTGAACGGACAAAAAATGATCATTTGTTTTTTGAACTTAGAAATGAAGTGAGAAATCTAAGATGACACCATATAAATGAAATAAGAGTCATGGTAGTCAAAAATAGTTCGTGGCATATTTTACTGGCAATTTACAATTTTTTGTCCATAAAATTGTATGAAATGGAAATAAATTATGATACCCATAAAAAATTTCAATCCATTTTTTTTGAAAATGACATCGATGTTTATATAACTTGTTGTGTGAGGAAATTATTAATGTTTTTAATTCATAACAAAGAGTGGGTTTAGTTATGATCTATGATCATTTTCACTATAACTGACTTTTCTATATATGATAACTTGTCTTCGCTAAAATACATGAAGCACGTCCCATTTGAGAAGTTCAATAACTTGAGTATGAAATGAAAAGGGTTTACTTATGTCATTAAAGATTTTTATGACATGATCATCAGTGATGAAAATTGAAAAATGATTTTAAATACTTTTAAGAAGATGATTATGCAACATAACCTTTGTTAACCATTTTTTAAAAAGATTGCAAAACATTGATGTGATATTTGCTAAGCCTCACCTTAAATCCAATCATGAGGTAATGATTTGAGAAGTACAATATGTCATGTATTATGTATTAGGAATTAATAGACACTCCATCTACCATTCTTTTATGTGAGATTACAAATTTACATGAGATATGTGTTGCTACAATATCTTCCCCGTGTTTTAGAATATATTTCGATGATAACTGGGCTAGCCAAAAAAATAGGCGTAATCGACAAACATTGCTACGACTATTTAAAATATAAAGACCAAGCCAACAAGAATCCCTACTCTTGGTAGTACTCATTTCGTATATTGCAACCACTTAGGCCCCTAATGCCATAGAGGGGGTGAATTAGGATGAACTTCTCTTCCTCACCAAATGGGTCTTGTTCTTGTGTTAACAAGGACTCACAAATCATTCATACAAACATACAAAGAACATCATCCAAGTAAAGCATATAAACACAATGACACAGAGATATTACTTCATTCACCCAAATGAATTATGTCCAAGAAGCATATACACGTCAGGGTGCCAATGTATCCATAACTATTACAGGAGTTATTTGTGATTATAATGTTTTTAGGACCAATTCATTATTGAGTTCGAGGGTCACCACCTCTTCTTATCTCTCCATGAATTTCTTTGAGACAGGTTTATCAAATGCTTCGCAGGCAAGCCATTACAGTTAAAGAATCAAAGTACAATGCACAAAACTAGCATAGGTGTTTCCCTTCAGCTCCACATCCTTAGCTCTTTTAAATCTTCAAATTAGCATAACATCTTTGGGCTCTGTCATGACCGCCCCCTCCATTCCTTTCAAGCATTCAATGTATTTCATATCATGTTGTGAATATCATATTTCTCCTTTTATGGTCCTTAAAATTTTAAGATATATTCTTAAAATTCTCCAAAGTTGAACCTATATGTGCCAACGAAAGGGTTTATCGGGGTCGGGACCGACTCAACAATTGCCGAGTTCAATGAATTTTCCACAATGTACATGATGTGGGAGCCATGGACAATGAAAATTTTCTGATGAAACTTGACAGTCACGCCAGAACCAAGAGGATCTTTCACATTAAATTTATAACTAATTTAAATGGATAGGAAGAAAGAATACCTTTATTTTGAGATCTTTTTTTTGATGAAGATGTCGATTGTTTGAAACCATTTTGGCCTAACGTCATTCACTTATAGGATCCAAGTGTAGAATCCCTCCATCGGTGATCAACACATGCTCTTTTGATCTCTGAACAACGTCGATGGATTTTCGGGTGCTAGTGTGGCAGATCGATTATCATGCGATGTTTTCCTTGATCACTACGACAATTCCTTCATGCTTGAAAATATAGGTTCTGGGCGCAACAAAAGCATTGGATGGGTCATGACCAACTTTTCCTTTTGTCACGATCAATGAATAATCCGAGTTTTACACATCGATGAATGACGTGGTCAATATAATTGAATCAAATAATATAGGCAATAGATAAATGCCGAAACCAAAGTGTAAGATCGTTACATATTATTTATAATTAATTTAAGAAATTAAAGAATTAACTTGTGAGAAATTATTTCTTCATTGATGGATCTGACAACGGATCTACATCATACCGTCGTTGTGTTGTAAGAATCAAGAACAGATTCCCTCTAGCGGCGATCCACATGTGTTCCACGAATCTCTGAACGTCACTATATGAATCTCTAAGTGCTAGCATAGTAGATCCTATCATTTGCGTCATTCTTCTTTGATTGCCCTAATAATAACTTCCAAATGATTCTCCTTGATCTCTCTAGACTCGAGAGTGGAAGGTGGAAGAAGGTTTCTCTCCATTCTTAGGAGCGTTCTGCGTTGTTCACCTTTGATTTCCCTAATAATAGCTTCCAAAGGATTCTCCTTGATCTCTCTAGACTAGAGAGTGAAAGGTGGAGGAAGATCGCTCTTTATTCTTGGGAGCGTTTTGGGAGAGGGGGCTCTCTAGGGCTTGAGAGGATTATCTCCGAATCTCATTGTGCACTACACAAAATGAATTGGCTCTCCTAAGAAAATAACATAATTGGGTTCATATACCGTTAGAGTTAGAATAAATAATTTCACAAGTGCCCTTTATTATTTATTTAATCCCTACAGAACCCCATGTTTATAATAACAATAATATTATTATTTCTTGATATGCGTTAAACTCGCAAATTAAAATTAAATATTATTTATTCAAATAATATTCAATATATATTATTTCTCACCAGACCATTAAACTTGGTCCTCCATTCCTCCTCAATATTTATTGGGCCTTGAATAATGACTATTTATTTAATAAATAAATATCACTACATTATTCACCAATAAATAAATAAATATTATATTCACTAAATAACAAGTAAATATTTATTAAATATTCGCCCTGATAATATTCTCTCGAATAACTGGTGACAAAATATATGAAAACAAGAAAACATGAATAATTATTAAATCACGTGTGAAAATAATATTAATTTAACTTGTTAAATAATAAATAATAATATATTATTTAACTAGGATTCTAGACACACTTAGTGTGTGACCCTTTAGGCCTATTTTTCAATGGCATTAAGAGAAGTAGCGTAAAGTCCAAGGTTAACATCTAGCAACATCTTAAGACACACATAACGAAAGAAGTCAATGCCATAATGAGATAATTACTCATGCGGATGCTTACCATGTAATATAATCCCTTTATCGCGATATCTTTGATCAAGCTGGTTGCATGATGTTTCCATCAACCTATGTGCTCAATGTCTCTTTCTTTGAATTTATGAAAATTGAACTTACCTATAAAACACCATGGACATGGATTTATTTAGGCTATATCATTTTCATCAAAGAGCCTCAGATATCAACTTATGTTAAAGAACAAAAGGGACAAATCTTTTCTCGCATTATTCATTAATGAAATATTACTTGTGATGCACCCAACATATCCTACCTCGTCACGAACATATGTTATCATGGTTTTCATCAATTCATCAAAGTACATGACTTATAACACTCATTAATAATAATATTAAAGTCTAAGGATCAATACACACATCCTCAGATAGAAACATCCAACAACACATATAAATGTGGATTTCCTACTGGTGGCTATCATTCTCATAATATCCTACACTAAATATTACCAAGGGAGTACACCATGAGAAGGTGCCTCAAAGTCCTATGAGTATCCACCCATGATATCCTGTATCATTTGTATCCCTTAAATGATTTCATCCAACTATAGAACATATATTTAAGAATACTGTCGTGACACTTCTGGGTTCTCATCATAGCGGGGAACTGCTATGAACTTTCTGTGATATGGCTACTCTTATGACATTATATCATGCAATGTTATGCAGAAGAAAAATAACGATTTAATAAGGAGTTTATTAATATTCAAAAAAAATGAATACAAGTTATCATAATGTACACAAAATTAGGTTTTAGGGCACCGAATCCAACACACTCCCACTTATACTAGAATCAACTGCTAACAACCTTCAGTTTGCTAACTCTCACACGATACTCACGATTCTGTCGAAATAGACATTTAGTCAAGGGTTCCACCATTTTTTCTTCTTTGGGAACTCTACTTACTGTGACTTCATCCCTCTAAGAAAAATCCCTCAAGAGGTGATACTTCCAGAGTATATGATTTTTCCGTTGGTGTGACCTTGGATCTTTTTCAAGATCCACCACTGTAGTATTATCACAATACAATGTGATAGGGTCTTTACTGCTAAGTATCACATCAAGATCTAGAACAAATTTTCATATCCAAATGGATTCCTTGGATTCATTCAAATCCACTATATACTCAGACTCCATTGTAGAATCAGTGAAAACCAGATTCTTTGAACTCTTCCAGCTCACAACTCCTCCATTGAGACAAAAAAAACATATTCTGACTGTGACTTCATATCATTCTGATATGTTTGAAAACTATCATTAGTATAAAACCTGATGAACAACTCCTCATCTACTCTATACACTGGGAATATATCCTTAGTTCTTCCCAGATACATAAGGATAGCCTTAGCAATAGACCAATGTTGTTCGCCTGGATCATATTGATATCTGCCTACCATGCTTAATGCATAGGCAACATAAAGTCTAGTACATAACATGGCATACATTATTGATTTTATTGCTAAATCATATGATATCTTACTCATTATCCTTTTCTCCTTTTTTGTTTAAGGACACATTTTCTTAGAAATACGTATAACATGTGACATTGGAACCAATACACTCTTGGACTATTCCATACTAAATCTCTTTAGTATCTGGTCAATGTATGTAATTTGACTAAGTCTAAGAAGTCTCTTAGATCTATCATGAATGATCTTGACCTATAGAATATAGGCTGCTTCACCTTAGTCCTTCATGGAGAAACATTTGTTTAACAAATCCTTAACAGACTGTAAGACTGCTATGTCATTTCCAATAAGCAATATGTCATAAATATATACTAATAAGATAAAAACCACATCCCCACTAAACCTATTGTAAATAAATGGATCAAAATAATTCTTAATGAAACTAAATTCATTTGTAGCTTCATCGAATTGAATGTTCCATGACCTAGATGCTTTCTTCAATCCATAAATAGATATATGCAACTTGAAAATATTTTTGGAATCACTTGGAGTCACAAAACCATCTGGTTGTGTCATGTATACATCTTCTTGAAGATTACCATTAAGGAAATATGTTTTTGACATTCATCAACCAAATTTTATAGTGATGGTAAGATGCTATATAAAGTATAGTTTTGATGGATTTAAACATAGAAACTGGTGAAAAGGTTTCATCACAGTCAATTCCTTGACACTGTTTAAACCCTTTATCCACTAGCCTTAATTTATATGTATTTAACTTACCTTCCATGTAAAGTTTTTTATTGAATACCCATTTTCACCCTATGGGATTTACATCAATTTGCACATTAACCATAATCTAAACTTGGTTATGATACATGGAATCCATTTCAGAATTCATGGATTCTTTCCATCTTGCAACTTCTGAGATCTCTACTATATCTTTGTAGGATATAGGTTCATCATTGTCAACCAATAACGAGTCTCCATATTCAGTGACTTGAAAACCATATCTCTCTGGTTCTCTTACCTCTCTAGTGCTTCTAAGTAGTACTTTTATTCTAGGAACTACTTCTTCCATGGGGACCTATAGAATCTGTTCTTATACCAACTTTTGTGTATCTTAAGCATCAACTTCATAAAATTAAATCTTTCTCCCACTATCATTTTTGAGGATTTTCTCCCTCTAAATAAATATGAATTGTCTGGTGAAAATCACTTTCTTGTTTGAGGGGTTTTATAGGTAGTATCCCTTTGTTTCCTTAGGATACCCTATAAAGATACAATTTGTGCCCCGGGGTGCTAGTTTGTTTCTTAAGAAGGATTTAACAAATTCCTCACAACCCCATACACATGTATGGGATAAAAAATGTTTCTTTCCGCTCCATAACTCAATGGGAATTCCATTTTTCAATTTAGTTGGTACTCATTTTAATGTATATACCATAGTTTGTAATGTATATCCCCAAAAGGATAATGAAAGATCTGCATGAATCATAATTGACCTTATCATGTATAACATGGTATGATTACTTTTTTCACTAACACCATTCCACTATGGTGTGTAAGGTGGATTGAGTTGAGATAAAATCCCAAACTCCTGTAGGAAGTCAATAAACTCTTGGTTAATATATTCATCACCTCGATCTGATCGAAACTTCTTTATCTCCTTTCTATGTTGATTATCTATTTCATTCCCGAATTCTTTGAATTTATCAAGGGAATCAGACTTATACCTCATCAAGTAGACATATCCTTATCTATTCAAGTCATCAGAAAATGTTATAAAGTAATAATACACACCTCTAGCTTCTACTGGAAATGGTCTACACACATCAGTGTGTATCAATCCTAAAATATTTGTGACCTTTTCACCTTGACCATTTAATGATAGTTTGGTCATGTTTTCTTGTAAACAAGCATGAAATATTTCAAGGGGTTTTATCTCAAAAGATTCTAAATAACCATCTTGGCAGAGCTTTGTCAAACAATTCTCATTTACATGACCAAGATGGTGATGCCATAACTGGGTGTTATATGAGTCATGTGAACATGATTCGTTATCTATTGAAAATACTTGGTTTTCATAATTTAATACAGAAAGACCATTATTTAAATGTGCCATACCATAACATATATTGTCTTTATAAAAGCAAAAAAATTAATTCCATAATTGAAAATAAATCCATCTACATCTAGACATGATACAAAAATTATGTTTTTGGTAACAATTGGTACAAAATAATAATCCCTTAAAAACCCAAAATCATTCCTATTTCCAATGAAAGGTGGTAATCACCAATATCTAGAGAAGTTAGCCTTGATCCATGGACAACTCTCAAATCCACCTCTCCTCTAGAAATATTTCAGAATCTAATTGGTTCCTACATTTTGATATAGATGTGAGCACCACAAGCTTTATCTAATACCCAATGCATAGATATTGAAAGATTGCACTCGATAACAAACACACCTTTAGCTTACTCTTTCTTTTGGGTGTATTTATTTTTCCAGTGGCCTTTATTTCCACATGAAAAACATACTACCTTATTTTCTTTACCCTACCTTTGGATCTTCCTCTTCTTGGAAGGATGGGGCTAAAGATCTTTAGAATTTTTATGAGTCTTGGTCCCTTTCACCCTATTCTTTATTTTCTTATTCACTATAAGGAATGTAGGTTTGTCACACCCCATGTCCTTATCCACTTGGTGAATCAGAGAAATAAGTTCCAAAATAATCTTCTCATTATTTCTCATGCTATAATTAATAATAAAACCAGATCAGATCTTAGGTAGTGAGGAAAGTATGAGATATATGCACAAATCATCTGAGAATCTAATCCCTAAGATGTATAAGAGTTCCATGTAGCCAATAAGCTTAACTACATGAGGCCCAGCTGGCACATACTCTTCAAGATTAGTTGTAAATAGACCATTGGATATCTCATATCTTTCTTGTCTCATATTCTCTTGATAGTGATCCTAAAGGAAAGACATTATGCTATACACATCCAAGTCCTCATGTTGCTTTAAAAGATCATTGGTCTTGGATTATAGAATGAAACAATAAACATTTGTAGAATTATTCAAATGTTTCTCATAGAGAGTCATTTCTTCCTCACTAGACTCATTACCAGGTGCACCAGGAATAGTAATTCCATCATATAAAATTTTCTTTCATGCCACAGGATAACACATAAGTTCCTTTTCCACTCTTGTAAATTTATGCCAATGAGAAGATTATCCTTATCAAGTATGGATCATAGTGATATGTCTGAATTCATTTTATTGATGTTTCTACAAATATGATGATCATAGTTTATTACTTTATCTGATCAAATTTAGATAAATAAATATATATTATATTTATTAATCTCCTACTACTTTATCGAAACCCAATAGACATCACCATTGGCTTTGAAATATCTTGTTTCTTGGATATTCTAGTCACAAGGATCCATATTCCCCTTCTCATCATCTTGACTTTGGTTGATCAAGAAATTTGAAGGGTTTTAGATAGGCATTACAAATACCAAATACATTAACTCATAATTCCTTGATCAATTGAGTGGACTCCTGAACCCTAAAATCCTTAAATTGGATTTACTCATTGTTTCCCCCTTAGTTACACCAAGTCCTACTTTGGAAGTCAACCATTGGTGTGATCTAAGTTAAGTCAACCCAAAAATTCAAGTTATAATTCCCCGATAATTGAAAGCACTCCAAATTTAGTGGGTTAAACACTTTGAACTATGGTTTGATTTTAATTGAAGTAGTGAAAGGACATACCAACTTAATATATATAATTAAAGGATTTTATCTTTATGAATAAATTACCAATTATTATCCTTATTACATGATTGTTAATGTTAAGTGAATTTACTTAAGTAATTAACCATGCCATATATAATATTTATGCATAATCCAATTTATTTTAGTTCTATCTCACATTCTTATTAATTCATTAAATCATGTAATCACGAAAAAATATCCATAATGAAATAACCATGAAACTTGACAGAAATAAAATAATAAAGTGGTATGATCAAGAGCTTTTACCAATGGTTAGTTTATATAGCAGATAATAAACTAATCACCGACCTAGGGGGAAAACACCTCAAAACATTAATGGTTTATGTTGCAGCTTTCCACCTTTCCACCTATGTATCTCTCTTGGATTGGTTTTGCCTCAGATCAAAACTTAAACCACCTCTTCTAGCTTGGGATCTCCACCCATTACAAATTATTTCACTCATAAACAGGTAAGGAAACCAAATGATTGGTTAAGGGGTTTATATAAAAGAAACCATGGGAATAAAAACCCTTATATAATGAAATGAGAGATGAAATGCAGACAAAATTTTTTAATTTAATAACAAATTTAATGAAACCAATCACACACAAAGTTCTGGTATAATCTCATGATCATTCATACACATGAAATAAATTACACATTTAATAAAATTAATATTCGATTCTAATCATTCTTATATAAGATAAATAATTATTGAATCAATTAATTATATTATTTAATTAATCAATTATTTTATCTTTATTCTAATCCAAATTTCCTTGAGAGTCTCATCCATCATAATTTTAAACAAATTAGATAAATTTATTTAAAATTAACTCTATATAAAAATGTACCTTGGAGGCAACACAATGAGTACCCGTCCGAACTACCCAACGCTTATTATACTCATATACTGTTTACTCTTGTGAAATGTGGCATACAAGACTTATCACATAATTTAACGGTGTGTACCATCAACTTAATGACCACAAAAAACACATAGTATTTACATGGAGTTTAATGATTCAATACACATAGAGTAATAACTATAATACAACTTATACAAGATATGTAGATCCAAACATTAAACAGAAATTAATTACACATTTATATATATATAACCTATCACATGGTGTGCAATATCAACTTAATGACCATAAAAAACTCATGTTGATATGGTTTTCACAATATATTAAATTAATTTTCAATACTATGTAATTTGGTAAAAGTACATGATATGAACATTAGAGTTTCGAGATGTGTATTTTTCTCACCGTCCATCCATGGAACATGCCTAGGGACTCAGAGTGTAACCGTGCCACAAAAAATATTGGATTATACAGCATGTACATGGGATACACAATGTGTGGTCTTCGAGTTACATGGCCACCAACCATGTAGGCCTTGTAAGAGAATACACAACCCATCTGTGATGAAGGTACTACACATTGTGTAATAAAGTTACACGGTGTATACTCCAACTGAGCATGGGCCAAAATGGGTAGGTCAACATTAAATGTATAATTAAATTTACCATGTGTAATAAATAAACATGACTTTAATTAATTAAAAATTAATTCTTGGTGCATTAAACATTAATATATAGTGTATACCTATGAGTTACATGACGTTTACTCTTGTGCTATCTGAATGGACTCCTTGGAACCTCCATATGATATCTTTGAATATATTTTGTTCATAAAATCAATTGATTTGATTATATTTATGAGAAATAAAGAGTAAGAAAAAAATATCACAATTCGGAATGAAGAATGATTAAACTAGAATTGAAAACCAATAATAAATGCATAAATAAATAAATGATATTTAAATAATTATAAATAATTATGTGACTCTTATGATACCACTTATAGGTTTTGGGTGTAGTGGAAGCATCAGACGGTTCATGCCCAAGTTTTTTTTAATGATCGATGATTAATCCAAGATTTACACGCCGATGAACACCATGATAAACATAATTGAATCAATGAATAGACAATGGATAAACACAAGAACCAAAGAACAGAATCATCACATATTATTTATAATTAATTTAAGAAATTAAAGAATTACCTTATGATAAATTATTTTTTCATTGATGGATATGACAATGGATCTACATCATACCATCGTTTAATTATAGGAATCAATAATAGATCACCTATAGTGGTGATCCACATGTGTTCCACGAATCTACAAACGTCACTATAGGAATATCCAGTTTCTAGAATGATATATCTTATAGTTTATGTCATTCTATTTTGATCACCTTGATAATCGCTTCCAAAGGATTCTCCTTGATCTCTCTAGACTAGAGAGTGGATGGTGGAGGAAGATCACTCTCTGTTCTTAGGAGTGTTATGGGAGAGGGAGCTCTCTAGGGATTGAGAGGATCCACTACAGATCTCATTGTGCACTATAAAAAATGACTTGGATATCCTAAAATAATAATATAATTGGGTTTATATACCACTAGGGTTAGAATAAATAATTGCACAAGTGACCTTTATTATTTATTTAATCCCCACAAAACCCCATGTCTATAATAATAATAATAATATTATTTCTTAACATATGATAAACTCACAAATTAAAATTAAATATTATTTATTCAAATAATATTCAATATATATTATTTATTATTGAACCATTGAAATCTATCCACCATTCCTCCATAATATTTATCAATCATTGAATAATAAATATTTATTTAATAAATAAATACCACTGTATTATTTTCCAATAAATAAATAAATATTATATTCAAAAAATATCAAATACATATTTATTAAATATTCTACTTACATAATATTCTCTCGAATAATTGGTGAATGAATATATGTGATCAAGAAAAAAGGAATAATTATTAAACCATGTGTATGAATAATATTTATTCAACTTGTTAAATAATAAATAATAATATATTATTTAACTAAGATTTTGGATACACTTAGTGTGTGACCCTCTAGGCCTATTTCTCAATGGCATTAGATGAAGCATCCTAAAGTCTAATGTTAACATCTAGAAATACGTCAAGGCACCCATAGAGAAAGAAGTTAATGACACAATGATATAATACCACATATGGACACTTACTATGTAATATAATCCCTTTATCATGATATCTCTAATCAAGAAGGTTGCATGATGGTGATATTAACCTATGTGCTCAATGTCTCTTTCTTTGAATTTATAGAAATCAAATTTTCCTATAGAATTCCATGGACATGGATTTATTTAAGATATATAATTTTCATAAAAGGGTATGAGATATAAAATTACATTAAAGAATAGAAGTTACAAATCCTTTCTTGCATTATTCATTAATGAAATATTACTCGTGATGCACCCAACATATACTACCTCTCCACGAATACATGTCATCATGGTTTTTGTCAATACATCAATGTACATGAATTATAACACTCATTAATAATAATCTTCAAGTCTAAGTATAAATACACATGTCTGTATATAGGAACATCCAATGACACATATAAATGTGGATTTTCTACTGCTGAGTCTCGTTTTCATAATATCCTATACTAGATATTACCAAGGGAATACACCATGATAAGGTGACTCAAAGTCATATGGGTATCCACCCATGATATCTTGTATCATTTTTGTCCCTAAAATGATTTCATCTAACTATATAACATATATTTAAAAATATTTTCATGGTACTTATGGGTTCTAATCATAGCATGGAACTAATACGACCTTTCAGTACGCTAGCTACTCTTATGACATTATCACATGCTATGTCACATATAAGAAAAATCATGATGTGATAAGGAGTATATTAATATTAAAAAAATGAATACATGTTATCATAATGTACAATGAAGTTGGTTCTAGGGCACCAAATCTAATAGAAGAATTGTCCTTGCACTCTTGCTCCTAAGAAGATGGAGGAGGGATGAAAATATTTTGGGCTTGAGAGAAGAAACTCTAGATCATTATTCACTCTTGAAAGATAGAGATCTATATTTCATTATGCGCAACGATTCTCCAATTCGATTTCTCCTAAAATAATGACATAATAGTCTATTTATAGAGTTATAGATTAGGGTTAAATATTATTTAATTGCACAAAGACCCTCAATAATATATCAAACCCTTAAATAACCCCGTACCATGTAATAATAATTTTATTATTACTTTCTCATGGCATTCACTTATTACTGCAATGATAAATATTATTTTACCGTATTGAAAATTAATATTTACCACTAGACCTCATCTTGGTTCTCTTGTCATCCTCGACATTTATCAAATACCTGAATAAATATTTAATTAAATATTTATTCATTCATTCATTCAATAAATAAATCTTATATATCCACATAATTAAATAATAAACTTTTGAATAAATATTTATTTAATTTATGAGATATATAAATCCTGAATAAAATTATTCCTCAAATTTGAGAATAATATTTATTCCAATAATTAAATTCAAATAGAATTTAATTGAGATCAACAGAAACACTTAGCATGTGACACTCTAGTCTTCTTCCTCGATGGAATTAGGTGGGATTTTCTAAAGTAAAATATTACTATATAGCAACAGGACAGGACACCCAAGAGTAAAAAGTTAATGTCACAACACCGACAATGACATACAAGCATGGACTTTGTAATATAATCTCTTTGTATCGATATCTCATCAAACATGTTGCATAATTGTGTCGTCAACCTTAATGCTTGATAAATATTTCTTTTATTATCTATAATGAACATGTATATATCACCATGGTCATGGAATTTAATTCAATGATTCCATTCTAATCAAAGGGATGAGATATTAACTTCTATAAATGGAAGAGAAAAATACTTCCTTGACTTATTCATTAATAACATACCGATTTTGAAATACCCAATGTATCATACTTCACATGAACAAAGTGCATCACATGTTTTGTTAATACATCTAAGTAAGTGAATTATGATATGTATTAATAATAACCATAAGTATAAGGACCATTACAAATACTCATAGATAAGAATATTCGATGACACACAAGCATGCAGAATTCCTATTGGCGGGTCTTTCCTCATAATATTCCATATTAGAGATCATTAAGTGAGAACTTCATGATATGTAGCCTCATCCTCTTAAGAGAACTTTTACATGAATATAGACAAACTTTGTGTACCTTCATAGTTTGTTATGCTGATTGTAGGATAAATATTTAAGAGATATCATCATAGCATCTCAAGGTTCTCATCATAGTATGGAATTTCTATGACATATTTTTATGCGACAAATACCCTAGGAAATTATCACATTAAATTCATGTATAATTATAATAAATACGTGATAAGATATATTTAATATTCACTTATTTGAATACATTTGGTGATCTAAAGTACAAAATAGTTGGTTTTAAGACACCAACTCCAAAAAACTTCCACTTAACTTGGAGACAACTGCACATGAATTTTAACATGCTATTTCTCACGTGTAGATCATGTTTATAGTAAGACAAGGGTTTTTTTAAGGGATCCACCATGTTTTATTTTTTATAAATTATTCTCATTGTAACTTCACCTCTTTGAGAAAAATACCTCAAGAGATGATACTTTCAAAGTATATGCCTCATCCAATGATGTGACCTTAGTTCTTTAGAAAGATCCACCGCTACATTATTATCATAGTAAACTATGTTAGGGTATTTACTGTCAGGTACCACATCCATATATTGGATGAAATTTCATATCCATACTACTTATTTAGTTTCATTAGAAGCCTCAATATACTTCAAATTCATTTTAGAATCAACAACCACTACTTTCTTGGAGCTCTTCCATCTCACAGATTCTCTATTGATGGTGAATAAATATCCCAAATTATGAATTTAGATCATATTGATTTTTTTGAAAAATATCATATTCATATACCCTGATGACTAGCTCTTCACCTCATCTATATACCAGGAACATATCCTTATTTTGCCTCAAATACTTAAGTATAGTTTTGATAGTCACCCAATGGTGGTCTCCCAGATCTTCTTGATATCTACCTACTGTACTTAAGGAATAAACAATATCTAGACTAGTACACAACAAGGAATACATGACTAGTGCAATTACTTATACATAGGAAATCCTTGATATTCTTTTTCTCTCCTCATTTGTATGAGGAAACAATTTCTTAGAAAGATCAATACCATGTGACATAGACAAAAAAACCCTCTTGTATTTTTTCCATACCGAATCTCCTAATTATTATGTCAATATATATACCTTAACTTAGACCATGTGGTCTCTTGGATATATCATGATGGGTCTTGATCCCAAGATCATATATTGCTGTGCCTAAGTCTTTCATGTATAATGATGTATTTAACCATGTTTTAATGGTCTATAAGTCTGGTTTCTCATTTCCAATAAGTAAAATATCATCAAAATATACTATTATGAAAATTAACACACTCCCACTAAACCTTTTATAGACACAAGGATCACATTTGTTTCTCATGAAACCAAATTTCATTATAGCTTCATCAAAATGAATATCTTATGACCTGGATGCTTTCATTAATCCATATATGGATCTTTAAAACTTTAAAACTTTATTTTCATTACTTGGAGTTACAAAGACTTCTGGTTTCATTATATAGATTGCTTCTGGAAGGTTCCTATTAAGGAAATATATTTTGAAATTCATCTTCCAAATCTTATAGTCATGGTATGCTAGTATGGAAAGTTTAATTCTGATAGTTTAAAGCATGGAAAATGGTGAAAAGGTTTCATATTATTCTACACATTGATGTTATTTGTACCCTTTTGTATCCAATCATGATTTACGGGTACTTAATTGAACATATAGGTTTAATTTCTTCTTAAATAACCATTTATAACCAATGGGATTTACAACGAATGGAGGATCCACAAAAATCTAGACTTGGTTTTGGTACATGGAATCTATTTTAGAATTCACTAATTATTTACATTTGGAAGAATCCATTCCACTTACTAATTACTTATAGGTTATAGGATCATTATTATTGACTAATAAGTAGTCACTATACTTGGTGACTATAAAACTATATCTTTAACATTCTCTATCCTCTCTTGTACTCCTACATAGTACTTGTGTATTTGGAACCATTTCTTCTATAAGGATTTGTAGAAATTTTTCCTATACAAACTCCTATGTATCATGAGTCTAGACTTCATCAAAATCTATCTCAACCAATTATCTTTTTTATAGATGTTCTCCCTCTCAAGGAACATGGAATGTCTTGTCACTATTACCTTTTTATATGAGGGTTCATATAGGTAATATACCCTTGTTTCCTTAGGGTATCCTATAAAGTTACAATTTGTTACTTAGGGTGCAAGTTTGTTTCCTTAAGAGGCCTTAAAAAACTCTTCATACCCCCATACATGTAAGTTTGACAACATGAGTTTCTTTTCACTCCATAATTTGTATGATATATTGTCTGCTGCTTTAGGTGGTACTTGGTTTAGTTTGTGCACTATTGTTTGTGATGCATATCACCAAAATTATTGTAGAAGATTTTCATGACTCATCATTGATCCCACCATATTCAAAAAGGTGCAGTTAATCCTTTCACTTACACCATTCCACTAGGGTGTATAAGGAAAAGTGGGTTGGGATGAAATCCCATACTCCCGTAAATAGTTAATGGAGTCTTGATTAAGATATTCTACACCACAATCTGAATAGAGTTTCTTAATCTTATTACCAAGATGGTTCTTAACCACATTCTTGAATTATTTTAATTTATCAAAGGATCCTAACTTGTACATTATTAAGTATATATATCTATACCTACTAAAATCATCAACAAAAGTTATGAAGTATAAGTACCTACCCCTTACTTCAATTGGGAATGGTCCACACATCAGTGTAAAAAAAATATAAAATATCTACGACCCTTTCATATAAAATCCTTATATTTTATGATATATTTATCTTTAATTAAAATTTATTTATTAGATAGTTTTCTTTACATGCAACACTAAGTTTAAACGAACCGTGATACACTAATGAATTATTGTTATATAAATGTAACCATTATAACCTAACCATTAAATTGGAGAAATTAATAAGAATAATCACATTATAAAAAATATTTATAAATGTTTTATATAGTTCAAATTAATTGATTAATTCATAATAAATAAGTAATCAATTTTCATTAAAGTCATTTTATGATTTAAAAATATGTTTTCTTCAAAAATGGTTTTTATTTCATTTTGTTCGTAGAAATTATAATTAATTTATACCATTTTTAGAAATATTATTTGAGGAAATTAATATCATTTTTAAAATCATCATGTCAATATTAACTTGGGGATAATTTTTGAGATAAATATGAAAAAGTTGTTTTTTGGGTGGATAGTAGAAAATATCGTTTTTTTATGAAAACTATATTTTATTTTTGTGTATTTATGTAAGAACCCGACTTTTTAGAAACGGGTCAAAACTCGACCCTGTTTAAACTTTTGACCGGTTTTTGGGAAGTCTGGAAAATCTGGGTGGTTTCTGGAAATTTCCAGACTACACGCCGTGTATGAGTTACCTGAGTGACCGGCCGTGTGCTCGCCGAGTACATGCCGTGTGAAGACCGTGTAGAAGTTTCTTACTATAGGGTGTGTACTTATAGACACGCCATGTATCCCTTACCCGTGAAAGGCCAAGTACCTTCCGTGTGGCGTCCAGGTGTAAATTTCTATCTACACGGTGTGTGGTCTTTCTTGACACGCCGTGTACCTTTGTTCCGTGTAGCGGCCGGGTCCCTGGCCGTGAGTTGACCGTGTACTTAGTCCAAGTCGTGTGCTGGACTCCGCTTAAGTCAGAGTACAGAAACACAAGCACACGGTGTGTACTTTGAAAATACATGCTGTGTACTTTTATTTTTTAATTGATCGTCGGAGACGTCGTCGCGTCTTATTTCGGGAAATGCCTTCTTCTTCCCCATTGGACGAACAATCCATCCGAGGGAAACTGAAAAAATCAAACCCTTCCAGAATCTCCGTATGACCTCCGTTCTTCGATCCGTCAGTGGCAGTGGGAGCGCATCGGAGAGGCTAACCCCACGCACCCTTCTTCATCCTTGATCCTTCACCTATTCCTCCGCAAATTCCATCCAAACAGAATTTTTGGATTTTACTGAAACGTAGATCTACCGCGATTCAGTCTGATTCAGAGGTTGAAATCAAAGGAGTGGAATCGTACGAGTACAATGTGGATGGTGTATACCTTCTTTTGTGTTTTTGTAGAATTTTAGGGGTTGAAACCTTCGGGCGCGATGTTGGGTGTTGAGCGAGACCCTGTTTATTTTGTTTTTATTTAATTATCTACATTATGGGATGCCTCTGGGTATTCCCTAACCCTGTTGTGATTGAACGAGACCGGGTTAGTGGTCGTTGCTTGTTTGGGGCAATTCGGCCGAGGGTGCAGAAGTGCGTATGTTTTGGACCAGTATTAACTGCTGAATTTAGACTGCTGTTGATGTTGTTGAATTAAACTGCTGAGTTTGATTTGTTAAAGAATGATGCTAATTTGTGTGAGGTGTTAAGACCTTAGGTGCTGGTTTGAGTTAGCACAGGTCAGTGAAATTTTGACTGTTTAGTAATTTTCTATTAAAAGTTATGCTTTCAAGTATGTTTTTGCAATGTGTGGTTTGCTTGTGTTGAAATGCTTGATTGTTGGTCATGGCCTGAATATATGTTGTTGAGTGATGAGGATCAAAAGTTGGGGATTTTGGCTCGGGTTACTTTGGGTGGTTGCTACCATGGGATTGGGCATCACGGACGTTGGTTGAGGCAGTTGGACTATCAGGTTGGGCTTGGCCCGGGTTACTGGATGGTGAGGCCATCAGACTTGAGCAACAGGTTCGCAGGGACACGAGGTGTTAGAGATGTTGTGGCTTGGGAACTTATTGAGGTGATTACCGCTCACCAGTTACTTTTGAGTAGTGTGCACATAGATATACTCCGAGATGAGGTGGTACGACCACTCGTTGGGTAGAGACCCCCGGTAGATGCGGTTAGGTATATTTGGTTTGGGGGTGCTTGCCATAGGAAGCCACGTGGAAGGCGAGGAGCCTTCGGGAGACATATTTGAGGCGGTCAGGTTGGGGGCTGAGGCTCGCCCTGATTTGAGGGCAGACATCGCTGTCCCTCCGGTTATCTTATGAGGACAGGTATCGTTGTTCCTTCGGGTGTTGTGCCATGGGAAGGTGGAGCTTCCGAGCTGGGTTACGATGGTTGGGAGTGCCTTCGGGACGTCGATACTTGAGACACATGGTGTCAGGGGGCACGAGGTGCCGGGCTACAGACCAGAGATTCCGGCGCTGGCCGAAGCAGGTGACATTCCCTGGTGGCTGCTGAGCACCAGTGGAGCTTGTGTTTACTTTTGGGCATTGTACTGTTTACTATTTTTCTTATATAAGCATTTCTGCGTAAACACTTATATTAGTTACGCACCCTTGGGTTGTATCCTACTGAGACTTGTCTCACACCCTACACGAGCCCTTCGAGACGCGTGTAGACTTTATGAAATTGCGTGCAGGTAGAGGGTTAGCCTCCGGAGCTGGACTGTAGTGCTGTTGGCATGGAGACGGGTATGGACCTTGAGGTCGTGCCTTAATGGAGTTATTTTGTTTAGTTTTCCTTTTGTATCAGCATGCTTATCTTATTATGTAGAAACTGTTGGTTAGCCATTGGCGCCATTATACGTTGAGCTATATTAACTGGTTTTTGATGCATGACTTGTTGTTTGCTATAGTGGTTGCTTGTATTTTCAGCATGTTGTTCTATTTACTTTCTGCTGCTGCTGATTGTATATTGCTTCCGCTGGTTTATTGTTATTTGATATGCTTCCGCTATGCGGGTCTAGTTCGAGTCTACTGAGTCCTTTATTTCCGATGAATCTTTTTAGTTTATACTCAGACCAGTACCATTTCTATTCCTCCAAGAGGGTATATCCTCCCCACTATACCTATTCAGACCCTCGCTGCTAGTCGGAAGCCTTTGGCGTTCAGGGGAGGTGCGCCTAAGGTAGTAACACCTGACCTGTTTGGCACTGTTCGGGTGGCTGGTCGGGTCCAGGTCGTTACAAAGTGGTATAAGAGGAGGCAGGTTTTCTTGACAAGGATTTAGTAGCATTACTTTGCTGGCTACTAATGAGTTTGAGACTTCTCTTTTTATTTTCTACTGGTTTTACTATTTGGGATATGGTAGACTGAAGATAGGTTGTTGTTGGAACTTGATTTTTGAACTTGTGCTTGGGTGCCTGCAGCCCCATGTACGAGGGATGGATTGAGTTGCCGGGGGTGGGAATTGTTGTTTTCTTTTTCTCAGATTACATTTTATATGATTTCCACCTCGATGGCTCACTTTTTGTGTGATGTTACTGATTATGACATGAAATCCTTGGCCAGTATGAAAAGGCTTAATTGTTGGATTTTGATAGGCACATTTTAGGGTATTTCAATTTCATAACTGCACATATGCCTTGTGAAGTGATAATACCATGTGAATAAAAATCAATTTCCATGCTTTGTGTGCTTATAAAACTTGAATAGGTGAGATTCCTGATAGATTTTCTTGTTAGTTTCAATGTGATGTGCCATACTTTATATTTTGTAGAATTGCATGTTGTAGGATATTTGGGTCTGGATCTTATGAGAGAAGACAAGTACTATGGTTGAGGTAGTGTAACTGTCAGGATTGGGTGACTCAGTCGTCAGGATTGAGGCAACGTTGGTTGTCAGGACGGGTGTGGCCCGATGTACTAATGATACTTGGCTTTGTTGAGGGCGGGTAAGGAGGCCATGAGGTCGGGATGCCGTGGGGCATGGGTTGCGGTGAGGGGGAGTAAGGGTAGTTGTTATGCACTACCTTTTACTGCTTTCCTTATTTGCGTAGAATATATTGTTATATAGATATATGTGGGCTGTCTGACCATTTATGGTATTCAGCGGGTTACTTCTTCACGACACGATGGAGAGATAGGCAGGAGAGGATATGGTACCGCAGGATCAGGTTCAGAATCCAGTGCAGGCAGAGCATGATCTGCAGGTACAGGCTCAGGGACAGGATCAGGTTCAGGATCCAGTGCAGGCAGGGCAGCAGCCGGGTTTGGCAGCGTTCGGACCATGGCTTGACGAGCAGCTCCGAGCTAGCCTAGTACGCGTCTTGCAGGGGATTGACAGAGGCGTGCAGGGTACAGAGCCTTCTATGGAGTATCTGACGTGGGAGTTCCAGTCGCAGCACCCGCCACTTTTTCAGGGTGAGGGTGGTCCACAGGCGGCAGAGAACTGGATAGAGAGTATGCATATGATCTTCGAGTAGCTCGAGATTCCTCCAGGGCGGAGGGTCAAACTAGCAACGTACATGCTGAGAGGACCGACGAAGCATTGGTGGGATGTACAGGTACAGGCTCGTAGGAACGAGGGACTGGCGTGGAAGGACTTTGAGGACAGGTTCTTCGATCACTTTTATCCAGAGACGCTAAGGGAAGAGAGATATCGGGAGTTCTTGAGTCTTCAGCAGGGAGACATGTCCGTCATGGACTATGCAACTACCTTCACAGAGTTGTCCCATTTTGCACCTGTTATGGTGAGCGATGATGCAGCTAGGGTGAGGTGCTTCGAGGATGGCTTACGACATGCCATTCGGGTCTAGGTGAACATCTTCAGGATAGGTTCCTTCTCTAAGGCGGTGAATCAGGCGCTCATAGCCAAGGGCAATGAGAGAGAGAAATCTCATTTTAGCAGGGTGAAAACCCCAGGTGACGGTTCAGACAGCAGGAAGAGAGGGAGAGATGAGTTCCAGCAGGGCGGGCAGGCCAATGACTCAACTAGACCACCTCGTGGCAGTTCAACGGTGGTTTTATTTCAGTGCGGACAGTCGGGACATGTTCGGGCTTAGTGCGATAGGCCCTCAAAGGAGTACTGGGCATGTGGATAGGTCGGGCATCTGGAGAGGTTATGCAGGCAGCCTTCTCAGACAGCCGGCAGGTAGGGACCATGACAGATGTTGGCGTCAGGAGTTGGTTCAGGTTCGGTACCAGGAGAGGGTAGCCGAGGTTCAGCTGCACGTGGAGGATGTGACCGGGATAGCGAGATCCAGCTGAGGGGCCAGTGGCCGGTGACTGGAGCAGCACCGTAGGGAGGTCAGACATCAGGAAGTCGGGCTTCAGGCCAGGTGCACGCTGTGGAGCTGCCTGGGATTAAGCAGGCTGGAGAGCCGATGATGGTGGTAGGTACACTGTGGGTGTGGCCGTGAGTTTCTTTACCTTCTTTTGGCATGGCCTCTTGAGTCATGTCTGGTTGAGTGAAAAGGCTGCACAGGATACTTGTGGACTGACTAGATGCTAGTTAGTGGGATTGGCATCATATCAGATGCTTTTTATATTTTATTTATTATTTGAGATGCGTGGCATCAGGAGCATCAAGGATGCAGGTTACTTGAGGTGCCGTGGGCATCGGGGAATCGTGGATTCGGGTTACTTGAGGTGCATGGCACCAGGTTTGAATTGAGCATCTATTAGATGCAGGACCTCAGGGAGGCAGACGCTGATGCGGTGAGAGTTACATTGGGTGTTGGAAGCGACACGTGAGCACCAAGGAGGTGCAGGGGTGACAATGTGTCACAGGAGGACCATGGGTCTGGGAAATAGGTCGTTGGGCCTTGTTTGTTTATTTTATTGCTTTGATCTTTGTTCGAATTGAGACCGAGTAGGCGATTCCTAAGGTGGGGAGCCCTTTTTAGGAATTTAGCTTGAATCTTGAGACCGGGGTGGTCCGAGTTGTTTAACCAGGATGGGCGTGTTCAGTGCCATCTCCTGGTTTCGTTTGGTAGCTCGGGGACGAGCTACGTTAAGGTGGGGAGTTTGTAAGAACCCGAGTTTTTAGAAACGGGTCAAAACCCAGCCCTGTTTAAACTTTTGACCGGTTTTTGGGAATTCTGGAAAATCTGGTCAGTTTCTGGAAATTTTCAGACTACACGCCGTGTATGAGTTACCTGAGTGACCGGCCGTGTTCTCGCCAAGTACATGCCGTGTGAAGACCGTGTAGAAGTTTCTTACTACATGGCGTGTACTTATAGACACGCCATGTATCCCTTACCCGTGAAAGGCCAAGTACCTTCTGTGTGGTGTCCAGGTGTAAATTTATATCTACACGGTGTGTGGTCTTTCTTGACACGCCGTGTACCTTTTTTCCGTGTAGCGGCCGGGTCCCTGGCCGTGTGTTGACCGTGTACTCAGTCCAAGTCGTGTACTGGACTCCACTTAAGTCGGAGTACGGAAACACAAGTACATGACGTGTAATTTGAAAATACACGCCGTCTAATTTTATTTTTTAATTGATCTTCGGAGATGCCGTCGCGTCTTATTTCGGGAAACACCTTCTTCTTCCCCATTGGACTAATAGTCCGTTCGAGGGAAACCGAAAAACTCAAACCCTTCCAGAATCTCTGTATGACCTCCGTTCTTCGATCCGTCAGTGGCAGCGGGACCGCATCGGAGAGGCTAACCCTGCGCACCCTTCTTCGTCTATGATCCTTCACTTATTCCTCCGCAGATTCCATCCGAACGGAATTGCCGGATTTGACGGAAACACAGATCTACCGCGATTCAGTTTGGTTCAGAGGCTAAAATCAAAGGAGTGGCATCGTACGAGTACGAGGTGGGTGGTGCATACCTTCTTTCGTTTTTTCATAGACTTTTGGGGGTTGCGACCTTCGGGCACGACGTCGGGTGTTGAGAGAGACCCTATTTATTTTGTTTTTCTTTAATTATCTGCATTATGGGATGCCTCTGGGTATTCCCTAACCCTGTTGTGATTGAGAGAGACTGGGTTAGAGGTCGTTGCTCGTTTGGGGCAATTCGGCCGGGGGTGCAGAAGTGCGTATGTTTTGGACCGGTATTAACTGTTGAATTTAGACAGCTGTTAATGTTGTTGAATTAAACTGTTGAGTTTGATTTGTTAAATAATGATGCTAATTTGTGTGAGGTGTTAAGACCTTAGGTTCTAGTTTGAGTTAGCACAGGTCAGTGAAATTTTGACTGTTTAGTAATTATCTGTTAAAAGTTATGCTTTCAAGTATGTTTTTACAATGTGTGGTTTTCTTGTGTTGAACTGCTTGATTTTTGGGCATGGTCCGGATATATGTTGTTGAGTGATGAGGATCGCAGGTTGGGGCTTTTGGATGGGGTTACTTTGGGTGGTTGCTACCATGGGATTGGGCGTCACGGACGTCGGTTGAGGCAGTTGGAATGTCAGGTTGGGCTTGGCCCGAGTTACTGGATGGCGAGGCCATCAGACATGAGCGACAGGTTTGTAGGGACACGAGGTGTCGAAGATGTTGTGGCTTGGGAACTTATTGAGGTGATTACCGCTCACCAGGTACTTTTGAGTAGTGTGCATACAGATAGAATCTGAGATGAGGTGGTACGACCACTCGCTAGGTAGAGGCCCCCGATAGATGCGGTTAGGTATATTTGGTTTGAGGGTTCTTGCCATAGGAAGACACATGGAAGGTGAGGAGCCTTCAGGAGACAGCTTTTAGGTGGTCAGGTTGGGGGCAGAGGCTCACCGTGATTTGAGGGCAGACATCGCTATCCCTCCGGTAATCTTATGAGGATAGGTATCATTGTTCCTCCGGGTGTTGTGCCATGGGCAGGTGGAGCTTCCGAGCTGGGTTACGATGGTTGGGCATGCCTTCGGGACGTCGGTACGTGAGACACATGGTGTTAGGGGGCATGAGGTGCTGGGCTACAAACCAGAGATTTCGGTGCTGGCCGAAGCAGGTGACATTCCCTGGTGGCTGCTGAGCACCAATGGAGCTTGTGTTTACTTTTGGGCATTGTACTGTTTACAGTTTTTCTTATATAATCATGTTTGTGTAAACACTTATATTAGGTACGCACCCTTGGGTGGTATCCTACTGAGACTTGTCTCACACCCTACACGGGCCCTTCGAGACGCGTGTAGACTTTATCAAATTGCATGCAGGTAGAGGGTCAGCCTCAGGAGCTGGACTGTAGTGCTGTTGGCATGGAGACGGGTATGGACCTTGAGGTCGTGCCTTGATGGAGTTATTTTGTTTAGTTTTACTTTTTTATCAGCATGCTTATCTTGTTATGTAGCAACTGTTGGTTAGCCATTGGCGCCATTATACTTTGAGCTATATTAACTGGTTTTCGATGCATGCCTTGTAGTTTGCTGTAGTGGTTGCTTGTATTTTCAGCATGTTGTTCTTTTTACTTTTTGTTGCTGTTGATTCTATATTTCTTCCGCTGGTTTATTGTTATTTGATATGCTTCCGCTATGTGGGTCTGGTTCGAGTCTGCTGAGTCCTTTATTTCTGCTGAATATTTTTAGTTTATACTCGGACCAGTACCATTTCTATTCCTCCAAGAGGGTATATCCTCCCCACTATACCTATTCAGACCCTCGCTTCTAGTCGGCATCCTTTGGCGTTCAGGGGAGGTGCGCCTAAGGTAGTAACACCCGACCCGTTTGGCACTGTTCGGGTGGCTGGCCGGGTCCGGGTTGTTACAATTTACAAAGCCACATTATATATTGGATTTTTTTTAAAATTTCATTATTTTATTTTTATTAAAAAATATCCAATCAATTTTATTGGAATGAAAATTACACTTGATTTTTTTTTACATTTTTTATACTTCAAAGGCATTTTTCTAGAAAATAATTTTTCATTGCGTTTTGCGGGTTTGTTTTAAAATTAAAATTTTCCACTTATAGAAATTGAATTTGGTAAAATTAAATCCATTTTGGAATTATAATTTCTAAATTTCTTAATGATTACACTTTCATTTTTTTTCATTATGAATATTAACTTTGGTAAAAAATTCAGTCACCACAGTAATAGTTAAAACAAGTTTAAAGGTTTAAAACTAAAATGATAAGGGTTAAAATAACCTAAAAACTTTTATAAATACCATTGTTTGATCATATTTAGGACCTATATCATCTCCTCCTAAAATATTATTCATTTTGAATCATTTTTATTGAGTAAGACATTAATATATTTTAGTCTTTTGAAACATTCCAAGTGTGTCCACTCCTCACTTATAAAAGAACAACTACTCTTCTCTATTATCCACAATTAAATAGCCTCTTATATCAGAAAATATCTACCCAAATAATTTATTAATATTCATACCCACATCCTATAGGTCTTGTTTTGATCAAAATTCCATCCTTTCAAGGATTAAGGTGTAAGCCAAAGGGGGTTTCTCAACGAAGAGGTATAACTCTTAACTGAGTACTTTCAATTTTGTTTCTTCTTCAAACTTCTCTTAATGTGATGTATCCATCATAAAATGATGAATCCAGTATCATAAATATATTTATATGTTCCTATAATGATTAAATAACCACTTTCCACCTTCTTTCCATCAAATGGGTAATAAAAGTATCACTTTCATGTATGTGTGGATTGCTGCCTTGACGTAATGATATGATTCATTTTCCATCACCATATTTCATGTTTGGTTTTTATTATGGATAAAATTTATATATAAAATTTATGAAATAATTATACTTATATAATCATAATATATCATCTACCTTTTTACCTTCCCATCCATTGAAGAATGACAATGTCGCTCGTGCGCATGTGCAGACTACCACCTCCACAAAGAGACGTGACCCATTTTTCATTTACATTTTAAATAGATGGTAATAAAGATAGATTTAATGAATATATATTATTTTAATGATATATTAATTATTTTTTAAAGTTTAATTATAATTTTACTTTTTTTCGTTCTATCCATTGAAAAGTGAAAACATCACTCATGCGTACGTTCAGACTGCCATCTCCATGAAGTGATATGATTCATTTATCATAACCATTTATATGAATGATTATAAAATTGAATATAATGAATAAATATGATAAATATTTCATTATTAATATTATGGATATGATTAAACCA
This sequence comes from Viscum album, assembly GCA_963277665.1. Taxonomy (NCBI): domain Eukaryota; kingdom Viridiplantae; phylum Streptophyta; class Magnoliopsida; order Santalales; family Viscaceae; genus Viscum; species Viscum album. Next base: position 737,763,130 of record OY728122.1, read on the forward strand.
TAAAAAATGTTTAAGGACCGAAACTATCAAATTGAAACATGCATGGAAAATATACCAATTTTCACTCAAATGTCTATTTTAGGGAAGAATTGTCAATAAAAGGATAATTAGAAATTATAAAGGAATGATAAATAGTATTTAATTCATAAATATAGTTCTATAATAGATTTATAATAAATCTATATTTATTCTATAAGAAGTTTGAACACATACGAAGCAAGATAAGACTCGAGGTAAAAAATTTATGTTATAATCTCATTTCTTTTATAGACTGTCTATGCTAAATTTCCATTGAAGTAAATAAAATGGATATTATCCTTAAAAACCAATATATTTTATTCTACCCTAGTTATTCATGTAATTTTAATGTAATATAAAAATTTTCCTTTCTTTAGTACTTAAAATGATTGAGAAAATGTTTTTAAGAAAAATTGATTTTATTTCCTCTTTGGTTAGAAATATTTTTCTTCCATGTTAATATTTTCTTTATTTTTTTAAAGAATGTTTTTAATATTTTATAATGATTTATTAAATACATTTTTAACCATATTTGACTTTCTATAAAAATATTTAAAAATAATATTCTTTTCTTTTTTCAAATGAGGTACTTTTTTACGAAAATGTGATTTTTTTTACTTTAACGTATACTGTGTAGGTTTTGGGTGTAGTAGAAACACCTTTGGTGGGAATTAAATTATTATTTTTTAATTTAGAGTTACTTGAAATCCAATTAGAGGATCTTTCATGTTAAATTTATAATTAATTTATTTAGATATGAAGAAATGATTACTTCACATTAGGATCCTTTATTCGATGATGTTGTTGATCTTACCAAACCCTTTCAGATTACCATCATTGTGATATAAGGATTCAAGTGTAGAATCCCTCTATTAGTGATCAAAATGTGATAATTTTATCTCTGAGTAATTCCAATTTATTTCTATTTGCTAGCATAGTGAATCTAGTATCTTGCATTGTTCATATTGATTACTTCAAGATCCTTCGGGCTTGAAGGAGTTCTTCTCATTCTTAATAGGAAGAGAAGAGGGATTTAAGAGACAGAGAGAGAGATAGAGAAGTCTGTTGTGAACAATGATTCTTTATTCTCAATTTTTTTTAACCCTATATAATATAAATAACCATTTATCTATAGATCTAGGGTTAAGATTAAAATATTATTTAATTGTGTAATGACCCTTAAATAATATAGTAATCATTATCAAACCCCATGCCACATAATAAAAATATTATTTTATAGAGTGTTCTAACTTGTGTAGTGATAAATATTATTTACTTTATTGAAAATAAATATTCATTGGTGAAAACGATATTGGTCCACTCCAATTCCTTGACATTTATTGAATACTTGAATAGATATTTAATAAAATATTTTATTCAAAAATAAATAAAATAAATGTTTTATTCACAATAGAACAAATAAATATTTATAAATTATTCCCATAATCAAATAAATAAATTATTTATTACCGTTTTAATATTAGTGATCAATAAAACATGAATAAAATTATTATTCAGTCTTGTGAATAATATTTATTTCATTAATTAAATTCAAATATAATTTAATTAAGATCAACAAAAACACGCAGTGTGTGACCCTCTTGGATTATTTATCATTGGCATTAGGGAGGCTTTCCTAAATTATAAGATTACTATCTAGCAATAGGTCAAGGAACCCAAGAGAAAGAACTTAATGTTTCAACATCGACAACCACATATGAACACTCACTGAGTAATATAAATTCTTTGTCTCAATATCTCACAAAGAAGGTTTCATGTAATGTACCAACTTTTTGATGAGGTAAAAATCCTTTAATTTTTAGTTTGAATATTCCTTTTTAACCTTATACTTGTTATTAAATTATTAAGTAATATTTCATGAGAATTTAGGTCTTGTTCGAAGCCCGAATATCTAGTTTTTGGAGAAACATACTAAGCCACATAGTTAGTAGTAACCATGTGGATCAATTGTGCGGACCAGTAAGAGGAGGTGCATGGTCAATTTAACCATGTATAGGAGGCCTCATGGTTGTGTTGGGTGCTATAAAAAACTACATAGGGGAGCACAGGCTATGCATGGATTGGACAAACCGTGAGCCTAGCCCACACCCTTAATGCCACATAAGTAGTGGAGCTGCATAATTGGAACACAGTTTGTCCAAACCATGCGGCTAAACCACGAGACCCCTTTAATAAAGGGTAAAATTATCCCTTTTCCCTCATTTGTTCTTAAAACTAAATCCTTATTTCTTTTTCTTTTCATGTACAATATCCATCCTCCATTGAAGCTCCTCCATGGAATCAAGCTAGGATTTGAATCATCTCCATCATCCAATCTACAATTCCTTTACCATCAGTCACGTAGGTTAGCCAACGATAAGTGATTTGATATATTACCTTTATTTATTAGTTTATCTCACCTTATTCTGTGCTATTTCTATATGATTTAATATGAATAATTTTTAGGGATTTTGTCTATTTCTCTATTTTATTCTGATCCAATCTAAATAATAAGATGATACTAGATGAGTGTTCCACAATATCTATAAGGTAGGTGGTCTATACCATATACCTCAAAGTATTTCCCATTTATAAATGTTTCTATTATGATACATTCTATAATCTCTATGCATTTCCTTGAAATTATGAAATATGTTAATTTCATTGTGGGAACTACAACATGGACCTCTTATGACACCCATCGACCTTATTAGAGGTTGTAAACTCACAAAGGATCACCCATTTAGGTGATTCCTTATATACCCATGGGAATCGAAACCTATTAAATGAGTTGGATTGAAATTTAAAATGGAATTTGATTAAGTTATAATAAATGAATACTTTTGATATAGTATGAAAAGTAGCTTTCAATTGGCCCCTGATTGTTTATGAACAACTTTCTTAAAATGTAAGAACACCCTTAAGAACCTTTTTTTCATTTATAAATGAAAATGTAATGTATTGAATTAAATGGAATGGTAAAGAGGCATAGACCAATACATAGACTATGATTATTTATAAATGGTTCCAAATGATTATGGAACTTTTTCCTGTTAAAGGAGTGGTTAGAATTGAACCAACCTTGGGTTCCTGAAGGAATACCTTGATAACTTAGAGGATTCCACCTCGATTCATTAAAATTATTTCCAAGGGAGATACTCACCTTAGAATTTAGTCTTTGTCTTATTAGTATATGAATGAATTGGTGTACTACCAATGATTCATTCTATTTATATTCAAAAATTATTAAGCCTTGGATTATATCCTTGGATCCAGCTTGATGTCTTCAGAAACATGACCCCTTGTATCATTTCCTTCGGCTCCATTCATGCTTAGCTTGATATTTACTTTAGAATTAATTCAAGGAATCAGTTAAAGACATTTTTCCAGTGGAATTCTAAGATTATACCCCCTCAGTTTACACTTAGACCATTTGGATAGGCTGCATGGTTATTACAATGAGCTGGCCTGACCCTATAAGGTTAAGGATGCCTAAATTTAAAATTAGATACTCTATCATTATTAATATCACATGGTTACTCTTATCATATTCATGGGCCTTGAATTTTTACAAGTTACCTATTAAAAGACATTCGACTTAGTATGAAGCAAGTAGGGTTAGCTGGGCTTCCCATGAGGAACCTGAGCCCAACATGGTTATTAGATTAGTTGCTTATTCTAATGGTTATCATTTTACCTCTAGACTACTATATTTATACTCATAAACTGGATTTGTTATAGAAACTATTGGTGGTGGCCTACTGAGTTTTACTCACACCATGTTCGGGCTACCAATTGGTACCCAGATAAGCTTTATGGTTTCATGTCAGGGAAAGGGAAAAGTTCCAACTTTGGAAGTTTGATTTGTGTGACATTATAGTATATAGAAGCATAGGACTGATCATAGGCTTGGGATTCTTTTAGAGTTTAAAAATTTAACTGTTAAATGTATTTTTATATAACATGTATTGATGTATTCTAGTTTCTAGTTTATGTATAGAATCATGAAATCATCCCTATTTTGTATATGACTTGGATATCATGGTTATTCATTGGTTTTTATATCTAGATGGTTTAATTTCACTACTCATATTATTATTAATACTTCTACTATTTTGTTACTTGTCTTTTACTATTGTGCTCCACTCTAACATGAGGGAATATTCTCCACACATACACACCCTAGGACCTCACTTATATTCGACAGCCTCTGACATTTGGGGAGGCACGTTTGAGGCCACGTGGAAAATCAGGTTTTATTACTTATGATTAAAATGGGTTTGTGACTTCACAAAATGGTATTATAGGTTTATTTTTTATTATTATTTTGGAATGGTTACATAGGAGATTAAGACATGTTAGAATTTGGTAATGAGCCTGTTCCTGGGAGTAGCTAACCCATATATGGGGATAAGTCCAAATTTATTGGGATGGGATTTTATGTTTTGTATTATTCCTATTACAGTTATACTAATTTCACTATTGGGTGACACACATGATTTGTGGTGTTTATTATCATTGTGGATTTTATCTTGAACCTTGGACCAGTATGGTAAGGAGGTTGTGTCACATACATCATTATAGGCACATGAGAATTGATATGTCATGTATTATGACATTCCATGTTTTCTTACTTCATGAATTTCTTGATGCATATTCCTAGTGGCTTGATAGTTATATTTGAGTCTGTTCTAATGTTTCTTATAGGGATAAAATAATTGGATTAATTAATGTGTCTGTATCAACCTAAATAGTGTTATCCTATATAGCTTGATGGTGGAACCTTAATTAGTCAATTATAGTGAGTTTGAGTCATGTACCATTGGTCACATGAGATGAAACATTAATTAGTTACAATTACATGGATTCAAATTGAAATTTAAAGAGTGAGTGTGCCTATATAAATTGGGAATTGTGATCCATTTAATTGAATCAACTTAAAATCCTGGTTGTAGTTACATATAGTACCTTTTGAAAATTATAAAGTGTAGGACTTTATAACTTGGGAATGAGAGACACATCTAACTAGACCTTGATATATATATATATATATGGATATAACTATAAATGAATTTATAAATTATTGAGTTCTAAATTTAAATAGAATTAGTTACCATTAAATGGGGATTTCAATTACCACTTAAAGGGAATTTTCCTCTATAAACTTTAATTGACACTTCATATACTAGAAACCCTATTATACCTAGATTGGACACTATCATTTAGTTTTTTGAATGGATTCTATGCTTAGTACAATCTATTAAGGGAGATCCATGGTCTGTACAGACTATGTCAGAGTTGATTAGGGAATTCCAGTAGTAGCACCCACCTATTTTCACTAGGGAGGGTGCACCCTAGGCTACTGAATCATGGCTAGAGGCCTTATTATCTATCCTTGAGCATCTGGAATGAATCTGTAAATGAGGGTCATGCTCACGACTTATATGCTTCAGGTATCTTCCAAGAATTGGTGGGATGGGATAAATCAGTTTGATCAACATCTGGGTATGGTTTGGGGAGATTTGCAATCTCAATTATATGATTACTTATTTTTTTGAGGTGCTAAGAGCCTATTGAGAAAGAGAGTTAATGAACCTGAAGTTGGGAACTATGTCTGTTATGGAATATTCTGCTTGTTTCATAGAGATAAAATGTTTTTCACCTACTTTTTCCAGTGAAAAATTATCTAAAGTGAGATGTTTTGAGGATAAACTCAAGTATACCATCTAATCTTAGGTAAATATCTTCCGACTAAATACCATTTCAGAGATAGTGAACCAGACACTGATTATCAAGTGTAACTTGAGGGAATTTGAGGTTATAGGGTAGGGTGGTTTAGTACCAAGGTAGGGTAGTTAATTTAGTGATAGGAAGCATTGTCTGGAGGGTTCTCGACAGGGCGGTGTCATCCAAGGTATTCGTACTTGTAGTTCTGTTATATGCCATTAGTGCGGGTGATCAGGTCATGTAAAGACTTAGTGTGACCAAGACCCATTTGAGTGTCAAGATTGTAGAAAAATAGTCCATATTTAGAGATTCTACCAATCCTTTCCATCCATTCCTATTGGGAGGGGATCTACACTGACTCCACTTTCCAAAGCAGGATTAGTAACACCACGTTAGGCGGGGAGTTGGAGTACCACTATCAATATAGGCCAAGGAGGTAAACATGGTCGAGGAGTTCATACTCAGGATATGAAGCACCAACTGAGTGGACCCACTTCAGGTAGTCAAGTTTCATCTCTGGGATGTGGATCGTGCCGTATATACAAAATACATTCTATACCTAAGGAGTAGGGTTCTGGGACATCTACAATACAAGGTACTATCCTAGTAGCCTCTACTTTACTATATACCCTTTTGATATTGGCAGTTCACATTATTTTATTTCTGTGACTATGATGGAGATCCTTGGGATTGAGACTCAAGTATTTATGTGGAGTAATGACTCTAGATACTCCATTGGGAGTATGGTCAAAAAGTTTTTTCCAATGCTGAGAGTTCCCCTTGAGGTTGGTGGTTATTGTTTCTTATGAGACCTTTTCTTCCTTGAGATGACAGGATTCAACATCATTATCAAGATGGAATAGTTGGTTCCCTATCATGCTATAGTTGATTGTTAACATGGAAGGGTGTCTTTAATATCACCCGGGGGTGGTACTTATATTAAATAAGGTGAATGGGATGTATAAGTGTTCGAGATGGACCAGATAATCATGGGATAGGTGGAGAAACTACCTATATTTCTATCATTTATATGGATGATCAGGTAACACATTAGATTGATTTCCCTCTGACAGTAGATCAAGTCAAGGAAATGTTCCCTAATGAATTTTTTAGACTACCTCTTGAGAGGGAGGTAGATTTTACTATCAATCCAGTTCCAAGAGTAGCACCAATATCCATCCTCCTTATAGGATGGATACTACTAATTTTTAGATTAGTTAAAGTATCAAGAATCCAATGGGTTTATATAACCCAATACTTCTCCTTGGGGTTCACCCATTATTTTAACCTTGAAGGTGGATGTGACCCTCAAGCTTTGTATGGATTTTCAAAAAATTAATTAGCTTATGGTTAAGAAATGATACCTCTACCTCATATAGATAACATAGTTAATGAGCTCTAAGGTGATTGGGTTTTCTCAAATGGTTACTTGAGTTTAGATAATCATTAGGTACAAGTTAAGCCTTTGGACACACCATGTATAACTTTATATAGTAGATATGGATTGTATAAGTATCTGGTTATGCCATACAGTTTTATGAACACACTTACAATTTTTATGGATTTGATGAATTAGGTTTTCCACCTATATTTAGATTATTTTTTGTTAGTCTTCATAGACAACATCTTGGTGTACTCACATACTCGACACAAACATGACCGATATTTTGATATCATTTTTAGTACACTAAGAGAGAACTATCTATTTTCTAATATCACTAAATGTAACTTTTGTATTGACAAGGTACACTTCTTGGGTCAAATTATCTCATAGTAAGAAATATCTATTGACCCAGAGAAGGTGAGAGACATTATTTCCTGGGAGAATCCAAATAATGTTTTCGAAATACAGATTTACTTTGGGTTATATATCTATTATAGGTGATTTATTTAGGACTTTACATGCCTAAAATAACCTCTTATAGTCTTAAAAAAGAAAGGTTATAAATTAAAAAGGTCGAAAGTGTGAAATAAATCCTTTTAGGTGGTGAAAGGGAGACTGAATTAAGCACAAATAACGATTCTTTCGAAGTTGGTCAGAAGATATATAGTTTATTTTGATGCATCATGCATCAGGATATGATCCATTATGATGTAAGAAGATCAATTTGTGGTGTATGGGTATTGTCAATTGAGGCCAAATGAGAGGAATTACCCGATTAATGATCTTGAGTTAGCAGTTGTAGTTCATACCTTGTGTTGTTGGAGGAATTATTTTCTTAGATAATGGTTTTCAGTGTATACAGACCAAAAAATCCTTAAATACATATTTAAAAAGTGTGACTTAAATATTAGAAAATTATGGTGGGTTGAATACCTATAATAATTTTATTTTGAGATCGCCGATACACCTGGGAAGTGCAATGTTGTGGCTAATGCTATGAACCAAAGGACTCAAACAGAGGAAATTTAGGAGGATAACGATGAGTGGAATTTGATGGCCCTATTTTATGATATGCACTTAGAGTAACATGGGAATAATGGGTAGAAAATCATTATATATTTATTAGTAACCTATTCACTTATGGATAGAGTGAATACAAGATAATTTTCAAACCCCAAGGACTTAGTTCTATGAGAGAGTGTTTCAGGAGAGGACCCACTGTAGGGATGAATCAATGATGGGGGTGATATTTCATATTCATGGATGTTTCTAGGTTCCTGAAGATGCATGAGATGAATTGGTGTGATAATATCATGATTATAGTTGGATGGTAGACCCCAGACTTACAAATATGTACCGCGACTTACACCACCATTATTAGTGTCCAAGGATGAAAAGGAAGATAGATGTATTTATTACTAGGTGTTCCAACTATCAGCTGGTGAAGGAGGAACACCAATGAATAGTAGTTACATTTTTCCCATTCCATAATGAAAATGGGACAATGTCACCATGTATTTTGTGATTGGATTATCGAGATCCCCTCAAGGAAGTGATGTAGTATGGGTGATCATCGACAGACTAATGAAGGCCACTCAATTTTTACCTATCAATATGAACTTTTCAGTGGATGAACTTGGAAGGCTATATGTTCGGGATATTATATGCCTTCATGGAGTTCCATAGGACATTGTATCAGATAGAGATTTTCACTTTACATTTCGGTTTTGGAAGGGGTTATATAAGGCTCTAGGTTCATAGGTACTTTTGAGTATGGCCTATCACCCATAGATTGGTGGGAATTCTGAGCGTATGATACAGGTGTTGGAGGACATGATCTAGGTACGTGTCCTCAATTTTGGAGGTTCTTGGGAGAAACACATCCCACTATAAAATTTATCCAAAATAATAGTTTCTAGGAAACTATCCAGATGGATCCTTATGTAGCCTTAGATAGTAGGTCGTACCAATCACTTATATGCTGATTAGAGATAGGGGAGATAGTGCTACTTAGACCTAATATCATTGATAAGACCTTAGAGAAAGTGTAAATTATTAGAAATATAATGGATATAGTTCAGTATAGATAGCAGTTGTATGCCAACTTCTGTTGATAAACTCTTGAGTTCGAGGTTAGGGATCAGGTATTCCTGTAAGTTTCACCTAGACTAGGGAATATAAAGATTTAGAAACAACCGAAGTTATCACCACATTATATCAATACCTTTGAGATTTTGGAGAGAGTCGGGGTGGTGTCCTATCAGTTGTAGTTACATCAGAGGTACTTATCCATGCATGAATTGTGTCTTAGCTTCTTCATTATCATCCCAACCCATCACATATCTTTGATCCTTAAGATGTTGAGTTGGAATTTGATGCTTATTTTAAGGAGTTCCCTATTCATATTATTGATTAGATCACAAAGTCTCTATGAGGTAGGTTTGTTCCTCTAGTTTGGGTGCTATGGAAACACAACCGCATATAGTAAGAGACTTGGGAGAGAGATTATGATGTATGTGCTCAGTGGATGAAAATTTCCTTAGATGATGATCAACCATATTCTAGGAAACTTAGGGATGAGTTTTCTTAAGGAGAATAGGTTATAACATATAAGATTTTTGATGAGGTATATATACTTTAAGTTTCAGTTTGAATCTTCCTTTTTAACCTTATAATTTTTCATAAATGATTAAGAAAGGGTTAGGAGTGTCTGAGACTTGTTTGGAGCCTAGATATCCGATTCTTAGAGAAATAGATTAATGTGAATGGTTGGCACATATTTAGTAGTAATAGTGCAGATCAACCATGCTTCCCAGTAAGAGGAGGTGAACAGTTGGTTTAAGTATGCATAGGAGGTCATATGGCCATGCAAGGTGATGCTGAAAATTGTAGAGGGGTACATGGGCTGGAAATGGTTTGGAAAAATCATGTGCCTAACTTACACCCTTAGTTCCACTTCAGTAGTGGAGCCACACGGTTGGTGAACGGTTTGGCCAAAACGTGCAGCCAAAATGTGTTACCCCTTTAATGAAGGGTAAAATCACCATTTTACCTCATTCATTCTTAAAACTAAATCCATATTTATTATTCTTTCCATGCACAACATCCCTCATACTTTGGAGCTCCTATATGGAATCAAGCTAGGCTTTTAAGCCTCTTCCTCATCTGAGCTCCGATTCCTCCACTATTAGTAATATTGATTAGCCAATGGTAAGTTCTTCAATCTTCTACCTTCCTTTCTTGGTTTATCTTTCCATATTTGGTGGTATTTCCAAGTGAGATAATATAACATATTTTTAGGTATTTTTTCTATTTATTCATTTTCTTCTGATCTAGGCTAAATCAGAAGTTGATACTGGAAGAGTGTTACACTACTAACATAAGGAAGGTGGTCTATACCATTTCTCTAAAAGTATCTCCTATTTATAAATGTTTCCATTGTGATGAAAGACAAAATCTCTATGAATTTAATTATTATTATGAAATTTTTTAATTTAATTGTGGGAACTACAACCTATACCACTTATGACACCCATTAAACTTGTTGGAGGTTGTAACCACACAATGGATCACCCCTTTGGGTGAGTCCTTACACACACATGATCCTTGAAACCTATCACATGAGTTGGTTTGGATTTTAAAAGAGAATTTGATTAAGTTATAATAAATTAATATTTGTGATATAGTATGAAAATTAGATTTCACCTGACCTATAATTGTTTATACAAAACTTGGTTAAAATGTAAGAACTACCTTATGAACCCTTTTCATTTATAAATAAAAAGTAAATGTCTTAAATTAAATGGAATGGTAAAGAGGCATGGATTAATACATAGACTATGATTATTTATAAATGGTTTCAAATTATTTTGGACCTTTTTCTTATTAAATGAGTGGTCATACTTGAGCTAGACTTATATTATTGAGGGAATGCCTTGAGAACTCAGATGATTCTAACCCGATTCATTGAGCCAATTTCCAAGGGAGATTCCCACATTATAATTCAATATTTCTCTTATTATTATATTAATGCCTTTTTATTTTATCAATTATTCATTTGATTTATATATGAAAATTAGAATGCATTGGATTATCTATTTGGATTCATCTTTATGTCTTGAAACACACAACACCTTGGATCATTGCCTTGGGATCTAGTCATGCTTAGCCTAATATTTAATTTAGAAATAATCCAAGGAATCAGTTAGAGACATTTCACCAGTGTAATTACAAGGGTGTACCCCCTTAGATTACACTTATACCCTTTGGCTAGGATTCATAGTTATTACTATGAGTTGGACCGACCCTCTAAGTTCATGGATGAATTGGTTTCAACTTGGGTCCTCCATCATTAATACTATCAAATGGTTACTATTATCATATTCTTGGGCCCTAAATTTTTACAGGTTACCTATTTAGAGATATAATACTTAGGCTAAAGTACGTATGGCCGGTTGGGATTACCATGAGGAACCTAAGCCCAACATGGTTATTATATCAGTTTCTTATTATACTAATTATCATTTTACCTACACACTACTATAATTATGCTCACAGACTGGATTTGGTATAGACACAATTGGTGGTGGCCTACTAAGTTTTACTCACACCTTGTTTTGGTCACCGATTGGTACCCGAATAGACTTCATGGTTGCAGGTCAGGACAAGGGAAAGGGTCTAAATTTGGATGTCTTATTCATGTGATAGGATGGTGTATGGGAGAAGAGGATCAAGCATAGGCTTGGGATTATTTTGGATTTTAGTCTTTTTTTACGTTTAGTGTATTTTTGTATATAATGTATTGATGTATCACTATTTTTAGTTTTTGTATAGTATCATGAAATAATCCCCATTTTTCATATGAATTGGATATTTTTTATTCATCAGTTTATTATGTTTGGATGGTTTACTTCCGCTGCTCATATTATTATTAATGCTTCCATTGCTTTGTTACCTATATTTTACCAATGTGTTCCAACCTTACATAAGGGCATAGTCTCCCCACAGAAACACCCCATGCCCTTGCTACTAGTAGGTATCCTTTTGTGTATAGGGAGGCACATTTGAGGCCATGTGTCCAATTGAGTTTGGTTACTTATGAGTGAACTGGGTCTGGGTTGTCACATTGAACATCCATGTCATCAAACCATATGATCAACACATCTTTATTTGAATATTTAAAATAAAAAAGTTGATGCACCATGAACATGGAATTTAATACAACAGTTCTATTCCAATCAAAGGGATGGGATATCAAATTACATAAATATATAAGGGACAAATTATTCTTTGACTTATTAATTAATAACACATAACTCCTAACATACCCAACATATCCAACTTCACCACGAACTATTATTGCCACTTTTTAAAAAATACATCTAAGTGCATTATTTGTAATATGAAATAATAATAATATTAAAGTCTAAGTACCATAACACATGCTTTTAGATAAGAATATACGATGATACCAAAACACATGGAATTCCTACTAGTGGGCCTGCTATCATAATCTCCCATCTTGGATATTACCAAGTGTGAAATTCATGGGAAGAAGCCTCATCTACTTGTGAGTACTCACACCTGATAGTCACATTCTATGTGTCCCATAATAGAATTTTATCCAACAATAGAACTATATTTGAGAATATCTCCACAACATTTCAAGGTTCTCATCATAGTGGGGAACTACTATGAACTTATCAATGTGAATGATAACCTAGGACATTATTATATTAATGTCATGTAGAAGAATAAACAATATATAATAATATGATTTATTAATATTCAAATGATTCAATATACATGCAATTAAAGTTAAAATAATTGTTCCTAGGATACCAAATCCAATAAAATCTCACTTAGACAAGAGACAACTACCTGTGACTTTCAGTCTGCTAGAACTCACATGATAATCATGTTTCTGATATGTCAAGTATTTAGTCAAAGGGTACATCATGTTTTATTTCTTTAAAATACCACTCACTATAACCTCACCTCTTTTATAAAAATTCCCCAGGATATGATAGTTTCAAAGTATATGCTTTGTCCATTGATGTGACCTTAGATCCTTAGCGAGATCCACCACTACAGTATTATCATAATAGAGTGTGATATGATCTTTATTTATAGGAACCACTTCAAGGTATTGGATAAATTTTCATATCCATACTACTTCTTTTACTACCTCAGAAGCCAAAATATACTCAAAATATACTGTATAATCTATGACTACAACTTGCTTTGATCTATTCTAGCTCATAGTACCTCCATTCAAAGTGAATATGTACCCTGTTTATAATCTCACATCTTCTTGATTTATTTAGAAATTATAATTTTCATATCCTCTAATGACTAGTTCCTCATCCCCTCCATATACCAAGAACATATTCTTAGTATAATTCAGATACTTAAGTATAGTTTAGACTTCCATAAAATAGAAATCACCTAGTTCAGCTAGATATCTACGTACGACACATAAGGAGTAAGTGACATCTAGTATAGTACATATCATAACATAAAAAACTGACCCAATCAATGAAACTTATAGAATCCTTTATGTTATTTATCTTTCCTTACGTGTCTAAGGAAATATTTTCCTATAAATATGAATTCCACATGACATTGGAAACAATAACCTCTTAGATTGTTACATAGTTTATCTCTTCAATATCTTGTCAATACATTTATCTTGATATAGGACAATCAGTCTTTTAGATCTATCATGATGGATCTTGTTCCTAAAAATATATGTTTCTTTGTTTAATTTCTTCATGGAGAAGCATTTATTCAACCAATATTTAATAGACTATAATACTGATATCTAATTTCCAATAAGAAATATGTCATTGACGTAAACTATTATGAAAATGACCACACTCCCACTAAATCGCTTATAGAACCAAGGATCACATTCATTATTTATGAAACAAAATTCCATTATGGCCACATCAAAGTGAATGTTCCATGATTTGTATGCTTTCTTTAATCTATAAATGGATATTTGTAATTTTAAAACTTTTTTTGGCATCCTTTGGAGTCACAAACACATTAGGATGTGTCATATAGACATCTTCCTGAAGGTTACCATTAAGGACGGTTGTTTTTCTATCCATTTTCCAAATATTATAGTCATGGAAGACCACAATGGAAAGTAGAGTTCTGATGGATTTCAAAATTGAAATCGGTGTAAAGGTTCCATCATAGTCAATGTATTGACATTGTTTAAATGCTTATGCAACCAGTCACACAATATAGTTATTGACATACCCATCCATGTATAGTTTCTTCTTGAATACCCATTTACAAAGGGATTTACATCTACTGGAGGATCTACCAAAATCAAGACTTGGTTTTGGTACATAGAATCCATTTTATAATTCATGTCTTCATTACACTTGGAAATATCTATGCCACTTACAACTTCCTTATAGGTTATAGAATCATTATTATCAACTAATAATGAGTCTCCATCCTCACTGACTAGAAAACCATACCTTTATGGTTCTCTAACCTATCTTGTACTCCTATAAAGTACTTGTGTCTCTAGAATATCTTATTCCATGAGGCTTTATGGAATTTGTTCTTATGTCAACTCTTTTATATCTTGAGTCTAGAATTTATCTAAGTCTATCTCTCTACCACTATATCTTTTATAGATACAATCATTCTTAAGAAATATTGGATTCCTATCTTATATAATATTTTTTTCTGAAGGATTTTATAGGTTGTATCCTCTTATTTTCTTAGGATATCTTATAGTTATACACTTTGTTCCCCAAGGTTCAACAATGTTACCTAAATAGGTATTAACAAATGATTTACAACCCCACACATTCAAGTATGACAACAAAGGTTTCTTTCCATTCCATAATTGGTATGGAATACTATCTGCCACTTTAGTTGGAACTCATTTTAGTGTGTATGTTGTGGTTTGTAACACATATCCCCAAAAGGATATTAGAAGACTCACATGACTCATAATTTATCTCATTATGTCCAATAGGGTGTAGTTCCTCCTTTAACTTACACCATTCCATTGATGTGTATAAGGAGTGAGTTGTGATAGGATCCCAAACTCTCATAAATAATCAATGAAGTATTGATTATGAAATTATCCCCCATGGTTTTAGTGGGGTTTATTAATCTTCATACCAAGATAGTTCTCAAATTCACTTTTTCATTTCTTGATTTTTTAAAGGAATATGACTTATACCTCATTAAATATATATATACATATCTACTAAAATAATCAATAAAAGTTATAAAGTATGAGTACCCACCCATTGATTTAATAGGAAATGGTCTACACACATTAGTATGAACTAATTTAAGAATATATTTATCCCTTTAACCTTTCCCAATAAATGGGACTTTGTTAATTTTTCCTTGTAAACATGCATGAGATACACCAAGTGGATTTAGTTCAAAAGAATCTAAATATCCATATTTATGAAATTTAGTCAAATTTGTTTTGTTTACGTGACCTATCTAGTGAAAAAAAAGTTGGGTGTGGTATGAGTCATGTGAAGTATTTTCACTATCAATTTACATTACTTGGTTTCTATAGTCCAACACATAAAGATTGTTATTTAAATGTTTCTTACCATAAAAAATTACATCCTTATAAAAGAAGAAACATTTATTACTGAAATATAAAATAAATCCATCCATATTAGGTCTAAATATAGATATAATGTTTTTAGTAACAAATGAAACATAATAAAAACCTTTCAAAAACAAGATCAATACAGTTGGAAATGTGAGGTGGTAGTCACTAATAGCTATAAAATCAAGTTTATATCTATTGGATACTCATATATCTACCTACACTTGATAAATATATTCATATTTACTTGGTTCTTATATTTGAATACATATGTGAGCACCACAATCTATATCTAATACCCAATTTTGTATAAACAGATAAATTTTATTTGATAACAAACACACATGAAGATTGCACTTACTTATTAGGATGGGTTATATTTTGCTTTTAGTGTCCCTTATTACCACATGTGAATCAAACAACATCCTATTACCTTAATTTATCCTTGATCTTTCTCTTCTTGTAATGGAGTGAAGTAGCTTTGGGCTTAGATCTCATCACTTTCCATTTCCATTTGTTCACCATAAATACCAAAGGATTTTTGCACTTAGTCTCCTTATCTACTTGGAAATGAAGAGTGAAAAGATCTATAAGAGAATTATCAATGTTTTTATATTAAGATTAACAACAAAACTAGATAATATATGAGGAAGTGATGAAAGAATGAGATCGCTGCATATTTTTTCAAGGAGTTTAAACCCTAGAACTTCTAGGCACAAAATATATCCAATGAGATTGAATACACGCGGCCCAAATGAAACACACTCTGAAAGATTATTCTAAAAGAGTTATTTGGAAATCTCAAACCATTCCTATCTAAATCTCTATTAATATAAACCACAGAGATTCTCAAGTATTCTATAAGAATCCATGTTTTTGTGAGACTTTATAAATTCACTAGACATATATGAATGATTCAAAAATTGAATGTAAACTATGTGGTTTAAGTTTTTTTCATAGAAAATGAACTCTTCATTACTCACCTCATTAGTAGGAAGATCAGGAATTGAGGATTCTAGCATGTAAGATTTCTGTTCATGGCACAACACAACCTGAAGGGATCTGAACCACTCATGGAAGTTACTGTTAGTGAGAAGATGTCATTTCTCAAATATAGATCATAAGGATAGCATGGATGACAATATTTATATTTTCTATAATTTAAAAGAGTATATAATAAGTACTTTTCTTAATTACAAATTATGTGAGAAATAATAATAATTAATTTTTTATTAAATCTCCCACTATGTTATCAAGTCTAAACAACCCTCACCATTGAACTAAAAAATGTACAATTTCCTAAAAATTATATTGGAAAGGATCCATATTCCCCTTTACAAAATCCTAACAGGTGTTGGTCAAACTACTTGAAGGTATTTAGGTAAGTATGCCTTTACCAATTGCAGGCTTGTAGCTCCTTGATCCGTTGAGTGGATTCCCCAATCCTGAAATCCTAGTTGGTATTTACTCAACATTTGCATCCAAATTTTAATTAGATATATGGACGCCATTAAAACCAATAAAAATTTAGTTTAATTGACTTAATATCTTAGTTAATACTTCCTGATAATTAAAAATTCCACCGAAAAAGGTCAAACTGGAACTTAAACTATGAGTTCATTTTAATTCAGATAATGAAAGGATTAATGAATTAATATTTACGTGAGGGATTTTGTTTTATTATGCATAAATTTTATTTTTATACTTTACATTACTTGTTAATATTAAGTGTATTTTACTTACTTAATTAACCATGTTGGATAAAACATTTATGCATAATCCATTTATTTAAATTACTTATTTTCACATTAATTCATTTATTTATGTGATCGCAGTCATGTATACATCAATTAAATAATGAATAGAAATAAATAAATAAATAAATAAATAACCTATTCATGAGTTTTCCTAACAATTGATTTATTGAACAGACAATAAATCGACCTACGACCTAGGGGAATAACTCATTGTGTCAGTCTTGGAATGAGTTGCATCATTCCAATTATCCAATGATAGAGCTAGTATTTCCACTATTTTTCATGTATATTTAAATTATTTAAATCCCATCAATTTACCAATTTGATATTATTTGTAACAATTTTGTATTTAGAGTGTGTTTTAGGATAAAAATTTTAAATTTCATAATTATGGATTTTTAATAGATTTTTATCAGAGGTATTATGGTCATTTATCATAAAACATATTTCCAAATTTTACGATTTGATTTTTTTGGAATCCTAATTTAATTTCCTCAAATGTTTTATTTTGGACCAGGGGCTGATTCAAGTATCTAGAGGTCTAAAAAAAATCAATGAAGTTGAATATTTTTCGAGGTGGACAACGTGAATCCCACCTCTATAATGGAAGAAAAATTAAGTCTACACACCTCCAAATGAGTTGATTCTACTTGTAGATGAAAGAGGACTCTAAGGAGCGTTCAAAAATTAAATTTCATGTATTTGAAATCCATTATGGTATCAATTGAACAAAAAAAATTGAAGGAAGCTTCATGGAACCTTCATCTAACAAAATTCATAGACAATAAAAAATTAATAACTCCTTTTAGGACCATACAATGAAGCATAAATTTGTAGGATTAAAAATTAATCGTTCTTTCATTTAAGATAAGTAGCGCTTGAATTAAATTAATTATGATCTTATAATTAATCAATTATTTATCTTAAATTCCTTTCTTAATTTCTTTGAGATTCTTCTCATCCATATTCCTTTTACGGGTCTTTGTACATTGGAGGAAACCTGGTGAAATTCCATTTCTGGAAAGTACATGACGTGTAGTTTATAATTACACAGTGTGTATTCACTTTTTATCCAAAGTACACGCCGGGGGCTTTGGCGGGTTTTCTGTACTTTGGAAATTTTGGAGTAACGGCGTGTAGATAAATCATACATAGCGTGTACTTCCTTGTTACACGGTAACCTGCCTGGCGATCCTGTGTACGCGGTACGCGGCTTATCCTTGTACACGGTTTCACCTGGGCCAGAGCGGACTACACGACGTGTTGCTCCAACATACACGCCATGTATTACAGTTCCACGTGCCATTCAATTTTGGTCAACACGACATGATTAATACTTAGGCATATTCAATTCACACGGCATGGTTTGGCGGACCAGTGCCGGTTCATTGAACTTAAGTACACGATGTGTAGTTTTAATTACATGTCGTGTAATCCCGTGTTGTACAGACAGAAAGAGCGGCTCCTCCGGATGAGTTCCTCGTTTTTATTTTAATCAAAAATTAAAATTAAAATTTCGTTTCTGTGATATGAATCGAGAAACGAAGGAGGAAGAATAGATCTCGTTTATTCAGATTAATAGAACGATATATTTCGAATTGAATCAAATATAAATGCGTAAATTATCAGAAAAAATTAAATAACTATAATCAACGTTGTAACCTCCCTTTGATACCATTTGAAGGTTCCAGGCGCAGCGGAAGCGCGTGGGTGGATGTTCCCACTTGGCTTTTTGTCATTAAAAATGATCAATCTAGGATCAATACGACGATAAACGCCAATCTCCGCGGATCGAATCAAAGAAATAGAAAAAGAAAAGGAAAGTCCTGGAACCACAAAGTAGGATCGTTACAGGTTGATTATAATTAATTTAATCAATTTAAAATAAATACCTTTTGGGTGTTCTTTCTTCTTTGATGTTCTTGATCATGTTCCGGTGTGATTCGTCGTTGCGTCGTAGAAGCCAAGTGTAGAATTCCTCTAGCGGTGATCCACATGTGTACCTCGTATCTCAGGACGTCGCTAAAGGAGTCTCCGGGTGCTAGCGTGGAGAAACCTTTGCTTGCGTTGTCCGCCTTAGATCGTCTTGATCCGATGGAAGAGGATCTCTCTCGGTCTTGAGAGCATTCTTGGAGGAAGAGGTTATTTTGGCCTTGAAAGAATTCTCCAGAGGTGTTGTGCACAACGATTCTCTTGTGTGTAAAAGAGTTGGGGTTTTGAGGATATTTATAATCGAGTTTGAGGTTTTAGAGTTATGAAAATAAATAAACGCGTTACACGTTTCATTTATTTCATTAACTCTTATTGAAAACCCCCATGTCGAATAATTAATTCCTTGACATGCGCTCACGCTGATTATAATAAATATCATTTAATAAAAAAATATTATATCCTCAAAATCCCAACTGGAAAAACTACACGGCGTGTAATAATAAATACACGGCGTGTACTTGTTTTTCATTGAAAACTACACGACGTGTACCTTAAATGTACACAGAGTGTACTTTTTTTCAAAATAAAAACTACACAACGTGTAATAATTAATATACGACATGTACTTGTTTTCATTTTATTCTTCCTCCAAAATTAAAACTATTGAGGATTCCTTGAATAATTATTAAACCATGTACGAGAATGATCTTTATTCTACTTGAGATACTTGAATACACTTAGTGTATGATCCTCTAGGCCTCTTTCTCGTTGGAATTAGGTGGGCTTGCCTAAAGTCCAAGATTACTATCTAGAACGGGTCAAGGAACCCAAGAGAAAGAAGTTGACGTCACATTGACGTATCACCACATACGAATGATTACTGTGTAATTTAATTCCTTTGTCTTGATATCTCATCAAGAAGGTTTCATGGCAGTGTCATAAACCTATATGCTTGATCTGTCGTTCTTTGACTACCTGAAATAAAATCACCGTTTACACCATGGCCATGGAATTTAATGCGACAGTTCTATTTCAATCAAAGGGCCGAGATATCAAATTCCATAAATGGACGTGAAAAATCCTTCCTTGACTTATCCATTAACAACATGTCACTCACGACGCACCCAACGTACCCTACTTCTCGCCAACTGTCTGTATGATGGTTTTCGTCAGTAAATTTAAGTGTGTGAGTCATGACATGAGTTAATGACAATCTTCCAGTCTAAGGACCATTACACACGCTCGCAGATAGTAATGTCCAATGACACCAAAACATGCAGAATTACTACTGGCGGGTCTGTTCTCATAATCTCCCATCTTGGAGATTACCAAGTGAGAACTTCATGAGAGAGAGTCTCGTCTTCTTACGAGTACTCGCACATGACGATCTGTATAATATATGTCCTATCATATTATGTCATCCAACCGCAGAACTTTATTTAAGAATATTGTTATAGTATTTCAAGGTTCTCATCATAGAGGGGATCTTCCATGACCTTATTAATGAAACAAATATTCCAGGACATTATTATATTATAGTCATGCAGAACAATGAAAAATATATAATAAGTGAACATTCATGTAATCAAAGTACAAAACAGTTGGTTCTCAGGACACCAACCGTTACAAACTCCCACTTAGACTAGAGCCAACTGCCTACGACTTTTAGTTTGCTAGACCTCACATGATGATCATGTTTCTGTTGAGTCAAGGCTTTAGTCAAGGGGTCCGCCACGTTGTCTTCCATGGAAATACTGCTCACTGCAACTTCAACTCTCTGAGAAAAATCCCTCAAGAGATGATACTTCTGAAGTATGGGCTTTTTCCACTGATGTGACCTTGGCTATTTTGCAAGTGCCACTGCTGCAGTATTATCATAATAGAGTGTGATAGGATATTTACTTCTCGGTACTACATCCAGCTCTTGGAAGAAGCTTCACATCCATACTTCTTTTTTAGCTGCCTCAGAAGCTGCGATATACTCGGACTCCACTGTAGAATATTCCACCACACTTTGCTTTGAGCTCTTCCAGCTCACTGCACCTCCATTCAAAATGAATATGTATCCAGTCTTCAACTTCATGTCATCTTGATCAGTCTGGAAACTAGCATCTACATGTCCTCCGATGACTAGTTCCTCATATCCTCCATAAACCAGGAACATATCCTTAGTACACCTCAGATACTTAAGGATAGTCTTGACTGCCATCCAATAGCGGTCTCCTAGATCATCTTGATATCTGTCTTCCACACTTAATGCATAAGCAACATCTAGTCTCATACATAACACATCATACATGACTGACCCAATCGCGAATGCGTAAGGGATCCTTGCCATTATCTTTCTTTCCTCATGTGTATGGGGACACATTTTCTTGGAAAGATGAATGCCATGTGACACTGGCAACAATACCCTCTTGGATTGTTCCATACTGAATCTCTTCAATATCTTGTCAATGTATGTACTTTGACTCAGGACCAGCATTATCTCGGATCTATCACGATGGATCTTGATCCTAAGAATATATGATGCCTCGCCCAAGTCTTTCATGGAGAAGCATTTATGCAACCATGCCTTAACTGACTGTAAGACAAGTACTTCGTTTCCAATTAGTAATATGTCATCAACATATACTTTTAGAAAAATGACTGCACTTACACTAAACCTCTTGTAGACATAAGGCTCATATTCATTCTTAACAAAGCCAAATTCTATTACAGCTTCATCAAAACGAATGTTCCATGACCTTGAGGCTTGATTTAATACATAAATGGATTTCTGCAACTTGGATACCTTGTTGGAATCCTTTGGAGTCACAAACCCTTGAGGTTGTGTCATGTAGACATCTTCCTGGAGGTTCCCGTTAAGGAAAGATGTTTTGACATCCATTTTCCAAATTTCATAGTCATGGTAAGAAGAAATGGCCAATAGGATTCTGATGGATTTCAGCATCGTAACCGGTGAAAAGGTTTCATCATAGTCAATTCCTTGACACTGTCTAAAACCTTTTTGAACTAGTCGTGCCTTATAGGTGCTGACTTGCCCCTCCATGTTCAGTTTCTTCTTGAATACCCATTTATTACCAATAGGCTTTACATCAACTGGAGGATATACCAAAATCCAGACTTGGTTTTGGTACATGGAATCCATTTTAGAATTCATGGCTTCTTGCCACTTGGAAACATATGTTCCTTTAACTTCTTCCTTGTAGGTAAGAGGATCATCATTGTCAACCAATAATGAGTCACCATACTCGGTGACAAGAAAACCATACCATTCTTGTTCTCTCACCTCTCTCTTTCTCCTATGCGGTTCTTCTGTCTCTGGAACAGATTTTTCTTCCATGGGGATTTGTGAAATCTGTTCTTATACCAACTCCTGTGTATCTTGAGCCTCGACTTCATCGAAGTCTATATCGCTCCCACCATCTCTTTTGGAGATGTGCACCCTCTCAAGGAATATGGCATGTCTTGCCACTGTAACCTTTTTTTCGGAGGGGTTGTATAGGTAATATCCCCTTGTTTCCTTGGGATATCATAAAAAGATACACTTTGTGCCTCGGGGTGCAAGTTTGTTACCTCAAGAGGCCTTAACAAATGCTTCGCTACCCCACAGATGTAAATTCGATAACATGGATTTGCGTCCACTCCATAACTCGTATGGAATACCATTTATCGATTTAGTTGCTAATTGGTTTAGTATGTGTGCTTCTTTTTGTAATGCATATCCCCAAAAGGATAATAGAAGACTCGCATGACTCATCATTGATCTCACCATGTCCAACAGGGTGCGGTTCCTCCTTTCACTTACACCATTCCACTGAGGTGTTTAAGGAGGAGTGAGTTGAGATAAAATCCCAAACTCCCGTAAGAAATCAATGAAGTCCTGATTAAGATATTATCCTCCTCTTTTTGAATGGAGTTTCTTAATCTTCTTACCAAGATGGTTCTCAACTTCATTCTTGTATTCTTTGAACCGATCAAAAGAATCTGACTTATACCTCATTAAGTAGATATATCCACATCTACTAAAATCATCAGTAAAAGTTATTAAGTACGAGAACCCACCCCTTGATTCAACTGGAAATGGTCCACACACATCTGTGTGAACTAATTCAAGAAGATCTTTAGCTCTTTCACCTTTCCTACTAAATGGGGTTTTGGTCATTTTTCCTTATAAACACGCATGACATACACCAAGTGGTTTTAGTTTGAAATAATCTAAATACCCATCTTGATGTAATTTTGTCAAACGTTTCTCATTGACACGACCTAGCTGGTGATTCCAAAGTTGGGTGTGGTATGAGTCATGTGAATTAAATTTTTCATCGATTGCCATTACTTGGTTTGTGTAGTCTAACACATAAAGGCCATTATATAAATGTTCCCTACCAAAAACAAATGCTATCTTTATAAAATTAGCAACATCCACTTTCAAACATGAAGATGAATCCATCAGTATCTAATCTAGATACTGAAATAATGTTTTTGGTTACAGAGGGTACATAATAAAATCCTTTCAAAACTAAGACCATCCCTGTAGGCAATGTGAGATGGTAGTCTCCGACAGCTACAACAGTGAGTCTGGCTCCGTTGGCTGCTCGTAGATCTACCTCCCCTAGATCAATCTTCTTGAATCTACTTGGTTCTTGTATTTGGATACAGATGTGAGCACCACAAGAATTATCTAATACCCAATTTTTAGAAACAGATAGATTTCATTCGATGACAAACGCACCTGAAGCTTCCCCTTTCTTCCTAGGCTGGGTGCAGTTTTTCTTCCAGTGGCCCTTCTTGCCACATGAAAAACAAACAGCCTCTTATTCTCTTGCCTCGACTTTGATCTTCTTTTTCTTGGAAGTCCTTGAAGAAGCTTTGGGCTTAAAGCTCTTCGCCTTCCCTTTACTTTTATTCACCATAAGGATAGAAGGCTTTTCAGGCTTCATGTCATTATCTACTTGGAGAATAAGGATAAGTAGATCAGATAGAGACCTCTCAATGTTGTTCATGTTGAAATTAACAACAAAGTTCGAGAAGCTCTGGGGGAGTGATGCAAGAATGAGATCGGTGCCCAGTTCTTTGGGGAGTTTAAACCCTAGAACCTCCAAGCTCTCAATGTATCCAATGATCTTGACTACATGAGGCCCAACTGAGGAACCCTCTCCAAGCTTGCTCTAAAATAGAGCCTTGGAGATCTCAAACCTTTCATGTCTTTCTCTCTCCTGGTATAGACCATGGAGGTGATCGAGCATACTATAGGCATTCATGTCTTCATGAGACTTCATGATCTCACTAGGCATCGATGATATCATCAAACATTGAACGTAGAGAGCGTCGTTCAAATGTTTATCATAGACCAGGAAATCTTCATCACTCACCCCTGGGGTAGGAGAATCAGGAAGTGAGGACTCCAACATGTAAAACTTTAGTTCATGGCGTAGGATAACCCGAAGGAGCCTAAACCATTCCTGAAAGTTACTGCCAGTAAGGATATTGTCTTTTTCCAGAATTGATCGCAGATAAAATGTGGTTGATGAGTTTTTCATTTCGATTCTACAATTTAAAAGATCAGATTTATCAGTACTTTCTTGATTACATTTTATGAAAAATAATAAATGAATTTATTAATTCTCCCAATATTTTATCAAGTCCCAATGGACCTCACCATTGAACTCGGAATGTCCAGTTGCTTTGACATTCTAGTGGCAAGGATCCATATTCCCCTTCGCATAACCCCAACAAGGGTTGGTCAATCTATTTGAAGGTATTTAGGTAGGCAGGTCTTTGCCAACTGTGATCTTACAGTTCCTTGATCTATTGAGTGGACTCCCCAATCCTGAAATCCTGACTTGGATTTACTCAACTCTTGCCTCCAATATTACATCAAATCTAGAAAGGGCTACTCCTCTTGATTTAATATGGTTAAGTTAACCCGAAACCTTTCATAAGGGCTTCCTTTATAAAATTAAGTGTCCCAACAAGGGTTGGTCAAACACATAGTTTTATTGAGTCTTTCCCTTAATCAAGTAACGAACGGATTGGTTTGACTTAATGTGGTATTTGAGGGATTTTATTCTTTATGATTAGTTTTGCATTATCACATTCTTGTTAATATTAAGTGATGCTTGCTTAAGTGATTAACCATGTTCTGATAATGTTTACGCATAGTCCCGTTTTTATTTTATTCCATCTTTTCATTCTTGTTCATTTTATTAACTATGTGATCGCGACAACACATACATAATAAATAAACCATGCAATTTAGAAATAAATAAAATAATATGGCATGATCATGAGCTTCTATTGGTTAGCTTATCTAGCGGTTTTGATAAACTAACCCTGACCTAGGGAAAACACCTTGAACCTGATGGTTCATGTTTTGCAGCTCCCACCTGTCCACCTTTGTATCTTCTTGCGTCGGTTTCTCATCCACTTTGGGATTTGACATGTCTCCTTTGGCTTGGGGAGATCCTTCATTTCATGGATTTACATTAAAGAAGCCATGGGCACACATGCCCTACATTTTATTGGAAGAAGGATCGCATGCCAAAAAATTTAAATTAAATAAATTTAAATGAAACCATACACATACAAAGGGTCTTTGGTCTAGATCATGATCATCCATAGCATGCAATGACATTTACGCATATTTAGAATTCAAATTCTTTTAATCTTTATTTCATTTAAGATAATTCATTCTCGAATTCAATTAATTATGATCTTATAATTAATCAATTATTTATCTTAAACTTCTTTCTGAATTTCCTTGAGATTCTTCTCATCCATATTCCTTGTACGCGTCTTTGTAAATTGGAGGAAACCTGGTGAAAATACATTTCTGGAAAGTACACGGTGTGTAGTTTATAATTACACAGTGTGTATTCAATTTTTATCCAAAGTACACGCCGGGGGATTTGGTGTGTTTTTTGTACTTTGGAAATTTTGGAGTACACGGTGTGTAGATAAATCATACAGGGCGTGTACTTCCTTGTTACACGGTAACCGGCCTGGTGATCCTGTGTACACGGTACGCGGCTTATCCTTGTACACAACATCACCTGGGCTAGAATGGACTACACGGCGTGTTGCTCCAACATACACGCCGTGTATTCCGGTTCCACGTTCCATTCAATTCTGGTCAACACGGCGTGATTAATACTTAGGCATATTCAATTCACACGGTGTGGTTTGGCAGACCACTGTCGGTTCATTGAACCTAAGTACACGACGTGTAGTTTTAATTACACGCCGTGTAATCCCGTGTTGTACAAACAGAAAGAGCGGCTCCTCCGGATGAGTTTCTCCTTTTTATATTAATCAAAAATTAAAATTAAAAGGTAGTTTCTATGATATGAATAGAGAAACGAAGGAGGAATAATAGATCTCATTTATTCAGATTAATAGAATGATATATTTAAAATTGAATCAAATATAAATGCGTAAATTATCAATGAAAATTAAATAACTATAATCAACGTTGTAACCCCCCTTTGATACCATTTTAAGGTTCCTGGCATAGAGAAAGCGCGTGGGTGGATGTGCCCACTTGGCTTTTTTTCATTAACAATGATCAATCCGGGATCAATACGACGATAAACTCCAGTCTCCACAGATCGAATCAAAGAAATAGATGAAGAAAAGGAAAGTCCCAGAACCAAAAATTAGGATCGTTACAGGTTGATTATAATTAATTTAATCAATTTAAAGGAAATACCTTTTGGGTGTTATTTCTTCTTTGATGTTCTTGATCATGTTCCGGTGTGATTCGTCATTGCGTCGTAGAAGCCAAGTGTAGACTTCCTCTAGCGGTGATCCACACGTGTACCTCGTATCTCGGGACGTCGCCAAAAGAGTCTCTGGGTGCTAGCGTGGAGAAACCTTTGCTTGCGTTGTCTGCCTTAGATCGTCTTGATCCGATGGAAGAGGATCTCTCTCGGTCTTGAGAGCGTTCTTGGAGGAAGAGGTTATTTCGGCCTTGAAAGAATTCTCCAGAGGTGTTGTGCACAACGATTCTCTTGTGTGTAAAAGAGTTGGGGTTTTGAGGATATTTATAATCGAGTTTGAGGTTTTAGAGTTATGACAATAAATAAACGTGTTACACGTTTAATTTATTTCATTAAATCTTATTGAAAACCCCCATGTCGAATAATTATTTCCTTGACATGCGCTCACACTGATTATAATAAATATCATTTAATAAAACAATATTATATCCTCAAAATCCCGACTGGAAAAACTACACGGCATGTAATAATAAATACACGGCGTGTACTTGTTTTTCATTGAAAACTACACGACGTGTACCTTAAATGTACATGGCATGTACTTGTTTTCAAAATAAAAACTACACAGCGTGTAATAATTAATATATGACATGTACTTGTTTTCATTTTATTCTTCCTCCAAAATTAAAACTATTGAGGATTCCTTGAATAATTATTAAACCACGTACGAGAATGATCTTTATTCTACTTGAGATACTTGAATACACTTAGTGTGTGACCCTCTAGGCCTCTTTCTCATTGGCATTAGGTGGGCTTGCCTAAAGGCCAAGATTACTGTCTAGAAACGGGTCAAGGAACCCAAGAGAAAGAAGTTGACGTCGCATTGATGTATCACCACATACAAACTCTTACTATGTAATTTAATCCCTTTGTCTCGATATCTTATCAAGCAGGTTTCATGGAAGTGTCATAAACCTATATGCTTGATCTGTCGTTCTTTGACTACCTGAAATAAAATCATCGTTTACACCATGGACATGGAATTTAATGCGACAGTTCTATTTTAATCAAAGGGACGAGATATCAACTTCCATAAATGGAAGAGATAAATCCTTCCTCGACTTATCCATTAAAAACATGTCACTTGTGATGCACCCAACGTACCCTACTTCCCGCCAACTGTCTGCGTGACGGTTTTCATCAGTAAATCTAAGTGCTCAAGTCATGACATGATTTAATGATAATCTTCCAGTATAAGGACCATTACACACGCTCGCAGATAGTAATGTCCGATGACACCAAGACATGCAGAATTACTACTGGAGGGTCTGCTCTCATAATCTCCCATCTTGGGGATTACCAAGTGTGAACTCCATGAGAGAGAGTCTCATCTTCTTACGATTATTCTCACATAAAGGTCTGTATACTATGTTTCCTATCATATTATGTCATCCAACCACCGAACTTTATTTAAGAATATTGTTATATCATTTTAAGGTTCTCATCATAGCGGGGATATGCCATGACATTATTAATGCAACAAATATTCCAGGACATTATTATATTATAGTCATGTAGAACAATGAACAATATATAATAAGTGAACATTCATGTAATCAAAGTACAAAACAGTTGGTTCTCAGGACATCAACCCTTACAAACTCCCACTTAGACTAGAGCCAAATGCCTACGAATTTTAGTCCGCTAGACCTCACATGATGATCATGTTTCTACTGAGTCAAGGCTTTAGTCAAGGGGTCCACCACGTTGTATTATGTGGAAATAATTCTCACTGCAACTTCACCTCTCTGAGAAAAATCCCTCAAGAGATGATACTTCCGAAGTATGTGCCTTGTCCGCTGATGTGACCTTGGCTCTTTTGCAAGTGCCACCACTGTAGTATTATCATAATAGAGTGTGATATGATCTTTACTTCTTGGTACTACATCCAGCTCTTGGATGAAGATTCGCATCCATAATGCTTCTTTAGCTGCCTCAGAAGCTGCGATATAATCAGACTCCACTATAGAATTTTCCACCACACTTTTCTTTGAGCTCTTCCAGCTCACTACAACTCCATTCAAACTGAAGATGTATCCAGTCTGCGACTTCATGTCATCATGATCAGTATGGAAACTAGCATCTACATGTCCTATGATGGATAGTTCCTCATCTCCTCCATAAACCAGGAACATATCCTTAGTACGCCTCAGATACTTAAGGATAGTCTTGACTGCCATCCAATGGCGGTCTCCTGGATCAGCTTGATATCTGCCTACCACACTTAATGTGTAAGAAAAATCTAGCCTCGTACATAGAATAACATACATGACCGACCCAATCGCGGATGCGTAAGGGATCCTTGCCATTATATTTCTTTCCTCATGTGTTTGAGGACACATTTTCTTGGAAAGATGAATGCCATGTGACAATGGAAACAATACCCTCTTGGACTGTTCCATACTGAATCTATTCAGTATCTTGTCAATGTATGTACTTTGACTCAGGCCCAATATTCTCTTGGATCTATCACGATAGACCTCGATCCCAAGAATATATGCTACCTCGCCCAAGTCTTTCATGGAGAAGAATTTATGCAACCATGCCTTAACTGACTGTAAGACAGGTACTTTGTTTCCAATTAGTAATATGTCATCAACATATACTATTAGGAAAATGACTGCACTTCCACTAAACCTCTTGTAGATACAAGGCTCATATTCGTTCTTAACAAATACAAATTCCGTTACAGCTTCATCAAAACGAATGTTCCATGACCTTGATGCTTGATTTAATCCATAAATGGACTTCTGCAACTTGCATACCTTGTTGGCATCCTTTGGAGTCACAAGACCTTCAGGTTGTGTCATGTAGACATCTTCCTGGAGGTTCCCGTTAAGAAAAGCTGTTTTGACATCCATTTTCCAAATTTCATAGTCATGGTAAGCAGCAATAGCCAATAGGATTCTGGTGGATTTTAGCATCAGAATCAGTGAAAAGGTTTCATTATAGTCAATTCCTTGACACTGTCTAAAACCTTTTTCAACCAGTCGTGCCTTATAGGTGCTGACTTGCCCCATCATGTCCAGTTTCTTCTTGAATACCCATTTATTACCAATAGGCTTTACATCAACTGGAGGATCTACCAAAATCCAGACTTGGATTTGGTACATGGAATCCATTTTAGAATTCATGGATTCTTGCCACTTGGAAACATCTATGCCTTTAACTGCTTCCTTGTAAGTAATAGGATCATCATTGTCAACCAATAATGAGTCACCATCCTCAGTGACAAGAAAACCATATCGTTCTGGTTCTCTCACCTCTCTCGTACTCCTACGCAGTTCTTGTGTCTCTGGAATAGATTGTTCTTCCACGGGGATTTGTGAAATCTGTTCTTGTACCAACTCCTGTGTATCTTGAGCCTCGACTTCATCGAAGTCTATCTCGCTCCCACTATCTCTTTTGGATATGTGCTCCCTCTCAAGGAATATGGAATGTCTTTCCACTGTAACCTTTTTTTCTGAGGTGTTGTATAGGTAATATCCCCTTGTTTCCTTGGGATATCATATAAAGATACACTTTGTGCCTCTGGGTGCAATTTTGTTACCTGAAGAGGCCTTAACAAATTCTTCTCTACCCCACACATGTAAATTCGATAACATGGATTTGCGTCCACTCCATAACTCGTAGGAATACCATTTATCGATTTAGTTGGTACTTGGTTTAGTATGTGTGCTACTGTTTGTAATATATATCCCTAAAAGGATAATGGAAGACTCGCATGACTCATCATTGATCTCACCATGTCCAACAGGGTGCGGTTCCTTCTTTCAATTACACCATTCCAATGATGTGTGTAAGGAGGAGTGAGTTGAGATAAAATACCAAACTCCTGTAAGAAATCAATGAAGTCATGATTAAGATATTCTCCTCCTCTTTCTGAGTGGAGTTTCTTAATCTTCTTACCAAGATGGTTCTCAACTTCATTCTTGTATTCTTTGAACAGATCAAAAGAATATGACTTATACCTCATTAAGTAGATATATCCATATCTACTAAAATCATCAGTAAAAGTTATGAAGTATGAGAACCCACCCCTTGCTTCAACTGGAAATGGTCCACACACATCTGTGTGAGCTAAGTCTAGAAGCTCTTTATCTCTTTCACCTTTCCCACTAAATGGGGCTTTGGTCATTTTGCCTTGTAGACATGAATGACATACACCAAGTGGTTTTAGTTCGAAAGAATCTAAATACCCATCTTGATGTAATTTTGTCAAATGTTTCTCATTGACATGACCTAGCTGATGATGCAAAAGTTGGGTGTGGTATGAGTCATGTGAATTAACTTTGTCATCAATTTCCATTACTTGGTTTGTGTAGTCTAACACATAAAGGCCGTTATATAAATGTGCCCTACCAAAACAAATGCTATCTTTATAAAAGTATCAACATCCACTTTAAAACTTTAAGATGAATCCATCAGTATCTAATATGGATACTGAAATAATGTTTTTGGTTACAGAGGGTACATAATAACATCTTTTCAAAACCAAGACCATCCCTATAGGCAATGTGCGATGGTAGTCTCCGACATCTACATCAGTGAGTCTGGCTCCGTTGGCTGCTCGTAGATCTACCTCCCCTCGATCAATCTTCTTGAATCTACTTGGTTCCTATATTTTGATATAGATGTGAGCACCACAAGAAGTATCTAATTCCCAATTTTTAGAAAGAGATAGATTTCATTCGATGAAAAACGCACCTGAAGCTTCCCCTTGCTTCCTAGGCTGGGTGTAGTTTTTCTTCCAGTGTCCCTTTTTGCCACATGTGAAACAAATAGCCTCCTGTTCTCTTACCTCCCCTTTGATCTTCTTTTTCTTGGAAGGCCTTGAAGAAGATTTGGGCTTAAAGCTCTTCGCCTTCCCTTTCCTTTTATTCACCATAAGGACAGAAGGATTTTTGATGCTTCATGTCATTATCTACTTGGCGAATAAGGATAAAGAGATCAGATAGAGACTTCTCAATGTTGTTCATGTTGAAATTAACAAAAAAGTTCGAGAAGCTCTTGGGGAGTGATGCAAGAATGAGATCGGTGCCCAGTTCTTCGGGGAGTTTAAACCCTGGAACCTACAAGAGCTCAATGTATCCAATGAGATTGACTACATGAGGCCCAGATGGGGAACCCTCTCCAAGATTGCTCTGAAATAGAGCCTTGGAGATCTCAAACCTTTCCTGTCTTGATCTCTCCTGGTATAGACCAAGGAGGTGCTCGAGCATGCTATAGGCATCCATGTCTTCATGAGACTTCATGAGCTCACTAGACATCGATGATAGCATCAAACATTGAACGTCGAGAGCATCGTTCAAATGTTGATCATAGACCCGGAAATCTTCATCACTCGCCCTTGGGGTAGGATAATCAGGAAGTGAGGAAACCAGCATGTAAAACTTTCGTTCATGGTGTAGGATAACTCAAAGGAACCTAAACCATTCTTGAAAGTTACTGCCGGTGAGGATATTGTCTTTATCCAGAATTGATCGCAGAGAAAATTTGGCTGACGAGTTTGTCATTTCAATTCTACAAATTAAAAGAGCAGATTTATGAGTACTTTCTTGATTAAATTTTATGAAAAATAATAAATGAATTTATTAATTCTCCCACTATTTTATCAAGTCCCAATGGCCCTCACCATTGAACTCGGAATTTCCAGTTGCTTTGACATTCTAGTGGCAAGGATCCATATTCCCCTTCACATAACCCCAACAAGGGTTGGTCAAGCTATTTCAAGGTATTTAGGTAGGAAGGTCTTTGCCAACTGTGAGCTTACAGTTCCTTGATATGTTGAGTGGACTCCCCAATCCTGAAATCCTGACTTGGATTTCCTCAACTCTTGCCTCCAATATTACATCAAGTCTAGCAAGGGCTACTCCTCTTGATGTAATATGGTTAAGTCAACCCGAAACCTTTCATAAGGGCTTCCTTTATAAAATTAAGTGTCCCAACAAGGGTTGGTCAGACACATAGTTTTATTGAGACTTGCCCTTAATCAAGTAAGGGAAGGCTTGGTCTGACTTAATATGGTATTTGAGGGATTTTATTCTTTATGCGTAGTTTTTCATTATCACATGCTTTTTAATATTAAGTGATGATTTCTTAAGTGATTAACCATGTTTTGATAATGTTTATGCATAGTCCGGTTTTTATTTTATTCCATATTTGCATGCTTGTTCATTTTATTAACTATGTGATCGCGAAAATACATACATAATAAATAAACCATGAAATTTAGACAGAAATAAAATAATATGGCATGATCATGAGCTTCTATTGGTTAGCTTATCTAGCGGTTTTGATAAGCTAACCCTGACCTAGGGAAAACACCTTGAACATGATGGTTTGTGTTTTGCATCTCCCACATGTCCACCTTTGTATCTTCTTGCATCGGTTTCACCTCAAATTCAGGATTTGATCCGTATCCTTTGGCTTGTGGAGATCTTCCATTACATGGGTTTACATTAAAGAACCCATGGGCACACAGGCCCTACATTTTATTGGAAGAAGCCTCGCAGGCCAACAAATTTAAATTAAATAAATTTAAATGAAACCATAAACATAAAAAGGGTCTTTGGTCTAGCTCATGATCATCCATATCATGTAATGACATTTACGCATATTTAGAATTCAAATTCTTTTAATCGTTCTTTCATTTAAGATAAGTCGCGCTCGAATTCAATTAATTATGATCTTATAATTAATCAATTCTTTATCTTAAATTACTTTCTGAATTTTCTTGAGATTATTCTCATCCATATTCCTTGTACGGGTCTATGTACATTGGAGGAAACCTGTTGAAATTCCATTTCTGGAAAGTACATGGCGTGTAGTTTATAATTACACAGCGTGTATTCACTTTTTATCCAAAGTACACACTGGGGGCTTTGGCGTTTTTTCTGTAATTTGGAAATTTTGGAGTACACGGTGTGCGGATAAATCATACACGACGTGTACTTCCTTGTTACGGGGTAACCGGACTGGCGATCCTATGTACGCGGTACGCAGCTTATCCTTGTACATGGTTTCACCTGGGCCGGAACGGACTACACGGTGTGTTGCTCTAACATACATGCCATGTATTCTGGTTCCACGTGCCGTTCAATTCTGGTCAACATGACGTGATTAATACTTAGGAATATTCAATTCACATGGTGTGGTTTGGCAGACCAGTGCCGGTTCATTGAACCTAAGTACACGACGTGTAGTTTTAATTACACACCGTGTAATCCTGTGTTGTACAGATAGAAAGAGCAGCTCCTCCGGATGAGTTCATCATTTTTATTTTAACCAAAAATTAAAATTAAAAGGTCGTTTCTATGATATGAATCGAGAAATTAAATAGGAAGAATATATCTCGTTTATTCAGATTAATATAACGATATATTTCGAATTGAATCAAATATAAATGTGTAAATTATCAACGAAAATTAAATAACTATAATCAACGTTGTAACCTCTCTATGATACCATTTGAAGGTTCCAGGTGTAGCAGAAGCTCATGGGTGGATGTGCCCACTTGACTTTTTGTCATTAACAATGATAAATCTGGGATCAATATGATGATAAACACCAGTCTCCATGGATCGAATCAAAGAAATAGACAAAGAAAAGGAAAGTCCCGGAACCACATAGTAGGATCCTTACAGGTTGATTATAATTAATTTAATCAATTTAAAAGAAATACCTTTTGGGTGTTCTTTCTTCATTGATGTTCTTGATCATGTTCCGGTGTGATTCATCGTTGCGTCATAGAAACCAAGTGTAGACTTCCTCTAGCGGTGATCCAAACGTGTACCTCGTATCTCAGGACATCGCCAAAGGAGTCTCCGGGTGCTAGCGTGGAGAAATCTTTGCTTGCATTGTCTGCCTTAGATCGTATTGATCCGATGGAAGAGGATCTCTCCCAGTCTTGAGAGTGTTCTAGGAGGAAGTGGTTCTTTCGGCCTTGAAATAATTCTCCAGAGGTTTTGTGCACAACGATTCTCTTGTGTGTAAAAGAGTTGGGGTTGTGAGGATATTTATAATTGAGTTTGAGGTTGTAGAGTTATGACAATAAATAAATGCATTACGTGTTTCATTTATTTCATTAACTCTTATTGAAAACCCCCATGTCGAATAATTAATTCCTTGACATGTGCTCACGCTGATTATAATAAATATCATTTAATAAAACAATATTATATCCTCAAAATCCCCACTGGATAAACTACACGGCGTGTAATAATAAATACATGGCGTGTACTTGTTTTTCATTGAAAACTACACGGCGTGTACTTGTTTTCAAAATAAAAACTACACAACGTGTAATAATTAATACACGACGTGTAATTGTTTTCATTTTATTCTTCCTCCAAAATTAAAACTATTTAGGATTCCTTGAATAATTATTAAACCACGTACTGGAATAATCTTTATTCTACTTGAGATACTTGAATACACTTAGTGTGTGACTCTCTAGGCCTCTTTTTCAATGGCATTAGGCGGGCTTGCCTAAAGTCCAAGATTACTATCTAGCAACGGGTCAAGGCACCCAAGATAAAGAAGTTGACGCAACATTGACGTATCACCACATACAAAGTCTTACTGTGTAATTTAATCCCTTTGTCTCAATATCTCATCAAGCAGGTTTCATGGAAGTATCATAAACCTATATGCTTGATATGTCGTTCTTTGACTACCTGAAATAAACTCGTCGTTTACAACATGGCCATGGAATTTAATGCGATAGTTCTATTTCAATCAAAGGGCCGAGATATCAACTTCCATAAATGGAAGGGAAAAATCCTTCCTTGACTTATCCATTAACAACATGTCACTCGTGACGCACCCAACGTACCCTACTTCCCACCAACTGTCTGCGTGACAGTTTTCATCGATAAATATAAGTGCGCGAGTCATGACATGAGTTAATGATAATCTTCCAGTCTAAGGACCATTACACACACTCGCAGATAGTAATGTCTGATGACACCAAGACATGCAGAATTACTACTGGCGGGTCTGTTCTCATAATCTCCCATCTTGGAGATTACCAAGTGCGAACTCCATGAGAGAGAGTCTCGTCTTCTTACGAGTACTCGCACATGACGGTCTGTATACTATGTGTCCTATAATAGTATGTCATCCAACCGTAGAACTTTATTTAAGAATATTGTTATAGCATTTCAAGGTTCTCATCATAGAGGGGATCTTCCATGACCTTATTAATGCAACAAATATTCCAGGATATTATTATATTATAGTCATGCAGAACAATGAACAATATATAATAAGTGAACATTCATGTAATCAAAGTAAAAAACAGTTGGTTCTCAGGACACCAACCCTTACATACTTGGGGGTACATTTAGGAATTTAAATTAGGGGATATTTTTATATACAAGGAATAGGGGAGTGTTCAAGAGGGTGAATTCTGTTCGTGACTACTGTTTTAAATCTGATTTTTAAAACCAATTTTATTCTATAAATTTTCTTCTTTGTTCTTCAATTTTCTTTCACTTTAGTATTTAATTAAAATTATTTTTTCAAACTATTAATCAAATCTCCATTTTCATTTCTAAAAAAATAACAAAAGTGACAGTTTTGCAACTCGATCTGCAACCTTCTCGAGAGAAAACTCTGTGGTCACCACTATGCTATATCATAAGGGGAAAATATTGATTGAGGTTTTCAAGAAACAAAAAATGCTCAAATCAGCTGGTTCCATTTCTAGAAATGTTTTTAGATTTTATTTTACTTTTTTTCTTGCATGACCCGAACTTCTTACCCAAACTTGTTACCTTTGGATTCTGAAATCGATAGAACTTTTCACACTAG
This sequence comes from Viscum album, assembly GCA_963277665.1. Taxonomy (NCBI): domain Eukaryota; kingdom Viridiplantae; phylum Streptophyta; class Magnoliopsida; order Santalales; family Viscaceae; genus Viscum; species Viscum album. The sequence goes on from OY728122.1 coordinate 737,800,156, forward strand.
GGTTAGAGCTACTAATCTTCCAGTTGAAAGTTGTGAATCTTCCACCAACACACCTAGGAGGGACTTAGTTGAAACTAAAATTCAAATGGATAAAAATAGAACTTTGAAATATCTGGCTTCATCCTATGAAAAAAATTAAGATAATCCTGTAGAATATCCTAATGCCCCTGCTGGATTTGAAATAAAGTCTGGTTTCATTCACTCGCTTCCCAAATTCAATCGGTTTCCTGGTGAAGACCCACACAAACACCTCCAATAATTCAACTACCTGTTTGTCAACATGAAACCTCATGGGGTCGATGCCAATCAAATGAAGATGAGGATATTTCCTTTTTCTCTAGAAGGAGTTTCTAAGAAATGGTTTTTCTATTCTCACTCAACCTTGATTAGAAATTGGAATGAATTAAAAAAGATTTTCCTTGAATTTTTTTTCCCTACATCAAGAACTGCCTCCATTTGAAAGGAGATTTGTGGAATTAGGAAGAATCAAGGAGAAACATTGCAAAAATACTCAGAACGGTTCAAACCTCTCTATTTTAGCTGCCCCCATCGTCAAATTAGTGAAAATCCTCCCATTCAATACTTTTATGAAGGATTGTGTCTCACTGATAGAAGCATGATTGATGCTACTATGGGAGGAGCTCTGGTAGAAAAGGCACCAGCTGCTGCCGGGATCTTGATTGCAAACATGGCCTAAAATACTCAGAAATTTGAAATAATAGGCCTTCTTCATGTCAAATATGCACAAGAATTTCCGACTACTAATCCTAAAAACAACACCATTGTAAGTCAACTGTCTAATCTTACCACCCTGGTGAGGTTAATGATGCTATCCAACAACCCACCAACCCAACCAAAACCTAAATAAATTTTCCAAATACAAGTCCATTGTGGAATTTTCTCTTCAAATGAACATTTTAGTGATAAATTCCCCCAAATTCAAGAGCCCTTGGAGAACTACAATGCAGTTTTTCTTGGAAAACCCATTCAACAAAGGACATTTCAAAACAACCAAAATTTTAATCAAGGTTGGAACAACCAGTAAAGTGAAAGATTTTGACAGCCCGAATAACCAAGAAGCTTCTTTCAAGGACAATCGATTAATTCCCAACTGAGGTATTTCAATGAGAATCCAATGCTCATTCTGGAAGAAAATTTCATCCTTCCCCTCCCACTCAGAATTTAGAGAGTAAACTTGAAGAGTTTATGAGGGAACAAAAATAAGTCTCAAAAAAACAACAAAATGTGATTAATACCTTGATGAATAAAGTTGGTCAACTCCCCTATGGTCTTATTTGTATAACAAATCAAATGAGTGGTGGTCTTCCCTCACATCCTTAAGTGAATCTGAGGGATAATGGAAAGAAAAATGTGAGTGTCGTTGAGCATAGGAGTGGAAAAAAATTAAATACCCCTCAAACTAAGAACACCAAGCCTACTACTTATACTGTTGTTAAAAATCACAACCCTGATGAAAATGATGATAAATATGAAGTTGATAGAAACAAAAATTCAAGAGAGGAAATCTTGTTTTAAAGAAAAAATAATTATTGGAAGAGGATTTCTGGTCCTTATGTTTCTCCAAACCGTGTATAGATTACCCCAGAAACATTAAAACATCCATTGCCTTATACAAAGTGTGGAGCACCAGTGAAGTCAAGTGCTGAAAAAGAGTTGGATAAGGAGGTTTTGGAAACTTTTAAGAAAGCGCAAGTCAACATTCCATTGCTCGATAATGTGAAAAAAATTACAAGCTATGATAAGTTTCTGAAAGACATGTGTACCCACAAGAATAAGTTCAAAATAGGAGAAAAAGTAAACTTAGGGAGGAATGTTTCATCCATGATTCAACATGCCCTACCTATCAAGTATAAAGACCTAGGAAAATTTACCATTCCCTGTACCATTGGGAAATTTGAATTCAAGGATGTCATGCTTCATCTAGGGGCCTCCATTAATATCATTCCACATTCTATCTACTCATATATTCTGGTTGGAGACTTAAAAACCTATGGAATTATCATTCAACTTTCCAAAAAAAGTACCACCAAACCTGTTGGAGTTATAGAGGATGTTCTCATTCAAGTGAGAGACATGATTTTTCCTATTTAATTCTATGTTTTGGATATGGAAGATGATCATTTCATCACACATGCTCCCCTTATCCTGGGGAGACCATTTTTGAAAACAGAAAAAGTGATCATCAATGTTCACAAAGGGAAAATTTCACTGAAACTTGGAAGAGATATTGTTCATTTCAATATTTTTCATTCAATGAAATGCCCAGTTGAGGATCATTCATCCCCCCAAGTGAACATGATCAATTGGTTTTCCTCTAACATGCCACCTGATTTTTCTTGTGATGAAATACCAACTGATGAGGTAAAAGATTTAAATTGTTATAATACTAAATATGATCTAGAAGAGGTTGAAATTGAAGACTTTGAAGAGTCTTGGGATGTTGAGAATGAATATCTAAGCATTGAAGAAGATGAATTTATGGAAACCACTAAACCTATTCGTGGTATCCCTAGATAAGTTTCTAATTTTTCACATGAAAATATTCCTGAGAATATAGAAGGTGATATTCATGATGAATTTAGAGCTTCAATGAAAAATATCACTTCTGATTAGTGTCTTGTGATCAATGAATAACCCCCTCCTGAGTTAGAATTGAAACCACTTATAGAGAACCTCATGTATTCCTTCTTAGGTCATAATGAACAATTCCTTGCAATCATCTCACAATATTTGTCAAAAGTCCAAGAGAACTAGTTGTTGGAAGTCCTCAAGTCCCACATGAATGACACAGGATAGACTCTCTCTGATCTAAAAAGAATCAATTCCTCAATTTTCATGCATAGAATTTTACTAGAGGATAATTCTAAACCAGTGAGACAATTTCAAAGAAGACTGAACCCAACACTTCTGAAGGTTGTGAAGAAAGAAGTTACCACCCTGTTGGGTGCTGGAATTATTTATCCCATATCTGATAGTCAATGGGTGAGTCTGTTCCATGTTGTTCCTAAGAAAAGTGGATTTAAAATTTCAAGAAATGAATTTGATGAGCTTGTTCCTATGAGGCTTCTAAATAAATGGAGAATGTGAATTGATTACAGAAATCTCAATTTGGTTACAATGGAAGACCACTTCCCACTACCATTATTTGATCATTTTCTGGAGAGAATAGCTGGGAAAACCCACTATTATTTTCTTGATTTATTCTCTAGATATTTTAAAATTCACATTTCACCATAGGATCAAGAGAAAACCACATTCACATGCCCCTTTGGAACCTTTTCATATAGGAGGATTCCATTTAGTTTGTATAATGCTCCCAGAAATTTTCAAAGGTGTATGATGAGCATCTTCTCTTATTTTTTGGAAACTTGCATGGAATTTTTTATGGATGACTTAACTGTGTATGGATAATATTTTGAAAGTTGTTTTAAAATATTGACACGTGTCCTTGAAACATGCATCGAAAAGAACCTAGTTCTAAATTATGAAAAATGCCATTTTAGGGTTGGTAATGAGATTATTCTTGGACATGTTGTGTCCCATGATGGAATTCAAGTTGATCAATCTAAAGTTGAGGTAATTTCTTCATTACCATCCCCAAAAACTATGAGATATGTGATATCCTTACTTGGGCATGTAGGATTTTATAGGATATTCATTAAATATTTCAGTAAGATTGCACTTCCATTGTCCAGATTGCTCCAAACAAGATGCCCCATTTGTCTTTGATGAGAATTGCAGTAATGCCTTTCATGATTTGAAACAAAGACTAATAACCCCTCCCACTGTTCAACTACCCAAATGGGACTTTCCCTTTGAAATAATGTCTGATGTATCTGACTTTTCTCTTAGGGTAGTGTTGAGTTAAAGGATAGAAAAGAAATCTCATGTGATTGCCTATGCCTCCTGAAATCTAGATCAATCCCAATAAAACTACAAAAAAATTGAGAAGGAACTGCTGGCTGTTGTATTTTCTCAAGACAAATTTTGAAGTTATCTATTGGGATCCAAAGTGATTGTTTTCATAGATCATTCTGCAATCAAATTCTTGATGAAGAAACATGATCCAAAACCAATACTTCTAAGATGGATCTTGCTGTTATAGGAGTTTTATGTTGAAATAAAAGATAATAAAGGATGTGAGAACCTTGTTACTAATCATTTGAGAAGGATACCATCTATTGAGAATGGAAAACTTCAGATCTGTCCACCAATTAAGGAAACCTTTCCAGATGAGCAGTTATTTTCTAGTTAAAGTAAAAGACCATGGTTTTCTAATATTGTGAACTATTTGTATTCTGATGAACTTCCCCACTAGTTTTCCAAAAAAAATTGATAACATTTTTAATTATTCAAAGAAATACATTTGGGATTATCCTTACTTATGTCACATTGGTAGTGATCAAATGATAAAGAGATGCATTACGAACACTAAATTTCAATCCATCCTACATTTTTACCACACTTTAAACTGTGGAGGACACTTTGGACCACAAAGAATATCAATAATAGTTCTTGATTCTGGATTGTATTGGCCCACCATTTTTAGATATGCTTTTGAATTCTGTAGAACCTATAAAAATTTTCAATTCCAAGGAAACATTTCCAAGAGGAATGAGATGCCACAAAAACCACTTTTGTTTTGTGATGTATTTGATGTACAGGGAATGGATTTTATGGTGAATTTTCACAATTATTTTGGATATCTCTACATATTTATGGATTTTGATTATGTGTCCAAGTGGTTAGAGGCTATCCCCACCCAAAGTGATGATGCAAAGATTATGTCCAAATTTGTGAAAGGAAATTTGTTTTCAAGGTTTGGATTTCCAAAGTTTCTGATTACAGATCAATGTACCCATTTTTAATAGAACTTTGGAATATATTTTGAATAAATATGGTGTTAATAATAGGGTCTCTATGCCCTATCAACCTAAAAAAATGGCATAGATGAGTTTTACAATAGGGAGATCAAACAAATTCTAGAAAAACAGTGAACCCAAACATAAAGGATTGGAGTTTGAGACTTGATGATGCTATATAGGCCTATTTCAAAACCCGAATTGGAATGTCACCATTTAGATCAGTGTACAAAAAAGTTTTTCACCTTCTAGTTTAGTTATAACAAAAATTATTTTGGGCTGTCAAAACATGTAACATGAATATTTTGTCTATTGGGAAAGAAAGAAAATTTTGTTTGAAGAAACTGGAAGAGATTAGAAATAATGCATACAAAATCTCTAGGTTATATAAAGATAGAACCAAAGAATTTCATGATGGGATGATCCTAAATAAAAACTCCAAGGAGGGAGACAAAGTTCTTCTATTTGATGCTAGACTGAAGCTATTCCTAGATAAATTTCATTCCAAATGGTCTAGCCCATTCATTGTTACTCATGTCTTTCATTTTGGTGTTATATAGATAAAAGAAATAGACAATGGGACCCCATTCATAGTCAATGGGCATGGGATGAAGCTATTTCGAGAGAATTTTCAAGATCCTCCAGTGGAGGAGATTCAACTTCATGATGTGGAATACAATTGATGTCTGGTTGTGTCTTTCCTTATCATTTATTTTTGTTATGTATTTAATTTCACGAATTTCATGCTCACATAAATTTTCTGCACAATGAGGACATTGCACAGAATATACATGGGGGGAGACACAATTCTGGGTAGATTAGGATTGTTTTCTTTCCTTTGATTTTTTTTATTTTAATTTCATTTTATTTTATTTTCATTTCATTTTATTTTATTTTATTTATTTTTCCCATTTTTGGTGTGTTTATTTTCATCGTTTTAAAATTATATACATTTTTATTTCAAATTTTGTGTGATTTATTTCAAAATTTGTTTTTGAAATTCTATGATTTTTTTAAAGATCATACCAAGGAGTGGACTAATTGAACCTTTGAACTGAACATAAATGAATGCTAAAATTGACATTGATTTAAGATATTTTTTTTGAAAATACCTCTGATTTTTTGAATCTCATTCCGTATATCACTATATATATGAGGCCTCTGAACCCATTTTTAAATCTTCTTCATATTCACCTATTTCTTGAAAGAACCAATTTGTGCTTGTTTGAATCAGAACTTTATTTATTTCTATCAAAACTTGAGGGTTGGGATACTTGTGATTAAATTGATTGAGGCATTTGTTTGGATATTGAATCCCCCCTTTTCATGTTCATCATTTTTATTTTGTCATTCCTTGCACATTTGATCTCTATTGATCCCTTATTATCCATGTAAAGCCTATTAGGATAGCCACATTACAATCCAGTTTCCCTATCTAACCTATTATTGAAGTGTAAATGCATGATCTAGTTGAACTTATGTGTGGGGGGATGATAACTCATGATATGCTACCTCATTTGGTGTTTCTTTGGGAGGAAATTCAAACATTTAACATATATTTTTGATGCTAGAATATATTTTTCTAAGAGATGTGCCTATCTGGAGCTCTCAAATGAAATGGAGCTGTGCTTGTCTAGAGCTCGTAATGAAAAGAAACTATGCCCTATCTGGAGCTTTCTGAAAAAAAGAAAAAAAATTTCATATCTTCTGCTGAAATATTGATGGAATGGGATGTAAAATAGATGATAAAAGATGATTTTATTTAGAGGAGAATACGGAGGAGACCATACTTTAGTGAAAATTAGAGTCATGTATTTCTTCTTCAAAAAGAGCAAAACCCTCCTTATTCCGCCTCATAATTTTTCACATTTGAATCCTACCAACCACAAGACACAGAAAAAACTTGTAAATTACCCATGATAATCACATGTTCTTGGCTCACATTGGTTGGATATGTAGAAATGTTTCAAGCCTAAGTTAATTATTGCATGATTTGGATGAGAAAAGCCTTGTTGCAAATCTATATTGTTTGCTGAGAGAAAATGAATGTGAGGTAAGTGTGTTGTGTGAATTGGAAGAGAAAATAAGTGTAAATGGATTGAATGATCTAAATTGATAATTTGAAATATTCTTTTTAATGAGGCGTGATATCTTTTTTATTCTTTGTGATAAATTGGTAAACTCCATTGGCATGCATTTTGAATTTTCCTTGATTCGTCGCTCACCTGTCCAGGAGTCCAAGTGCCAAGTGTGGGGGAATTGGTAGAGCTAATATTTACACTATTTTTCATGTCTATTAAAATTATTTAAACCCCAAAAATTTATCAATTTGAGCTTATTTGTAACAATTTTGTATTTAGAATGTGTTTTGGGATAAAAAGTTTAAATTTCATAATTCTGGATTTTAACAAATTTTTATCACAGGGGTATTATGGTCATTTATCATAAAATATATTTCCAAATTTTTTGATTTTATTTTTTTGGAATCCTTAGTTTATTTAATTAAAATTTTTCTTCTAGACCAGGGGATGATTCGAGTATCTAGAGACCTAAAAAAATAAATGAAGTTAAAGATTTTTCCAGGCGAACAATGTGGACCACCCCTCCGTAACGGAAGAACAATTTGGTCTACACAAATACAAATAAGGTGATTACACTTGGATATGAAAGAGGGATCCAAGGAGAGTTCAAAAATTAAATTTCATGGAGTTTTTAATCCATTATTGTAGCCATTAAATGAAACAAATTGAAGGAAGCTTCCTAGAACCTTCGTCTAGAAAAATTAATAGACAATAAAAAATTCATAAATACTTCTAGGAGCTTACAATGAATATTAAATTTGGAGGGTGAATGGAAAATATATTTTTTAACAACATTTATTAAGGATACAATGTGTTAATCATCCATATATTGGGTAAAAAATGCGGTCACTTTCGGAGAATAGAAATCTGGCCTATAAAAGGAGGGGAGATACTCCCTCTCAACTCATTCCATTCATCACCACACCATCCATCACAAAGGGGATTGACTTGAGAGAGAAAAGGGGAAGGTGTAGATTGAGATCATTAAGAATATTACATTATTTGAGGATTCAATATAGATTATGGAGGATTCTCAAGTGATGCACAACTAAGAAACAAGTGCTTGCGGATGACGACATCCGTTGGACACTCTGTTCCGAGTTTTGATCTTAATGTGTAATATCTTTTTTAATTTCTATTGAAACTATATTTTTGAATGAATATGGTTGTTTTCTTTCTTAAATATGTTTTCAAAAAACTTGTTTGGATCATTTTTCCATATATAAAGTAAATCAATTGATTTATCTATTTAAAATTCTTCGGTGAGGTATTGCCATTGAGCATAGAGAATTCAATTAGGTTCAATTACTTGGAGGTCTTTAAGTAATTGAGTCACTTCTATAGGTGGCGAAACAATCAAATTTGAGTCTTAATATGATGTCTATTAAAATTTTAGTGTACAACTGGGGGTCCTTGGGGGTAAATTTAGGAATTTAAATTAAGGGATATTTTTATATACAAGGAATAGGGGAGTGTTCGAGAGGGTGAAGTTTGTCCGCGACTACTATTTTAAATATGATTTCTAAAACCCATTTTATCCTATCAATTTTCTTCCTTGTTCTTAAATTTTCTTAAAATTTAGTACTTAATTCAAATTCTATTTTCAAACTGTTAATAAAATCCCCATTTTCATTTTTGCAAAAATAACAAAAGTGACAATTTTTCTACTCGATCTGCAACCTTCTCGAGAGACAACCCTATGGTCACCACTATGCTACATAATAAGGGGAAAATATTGATTGGGGTTTTTTTGACTCAAAAATGATCACATCATCCACCTATGTATCACATGGGTTGGAATCATTATGGTTTCATCTTGAACCTCCTCCATGAACCTTGGGACACTCCATTAATTACAAGTATTTATAACTCACACATAGGTGTGGGGAACCAAAGTATTGGTTAATGGGGATTACATAAATATCCTTGGGCACATATGTCCTGCATAATAATGGAGGGAGAGATGAATCGAAGGCCATAAAATTTAATTTAATAATTAATAATTACAAAACAATATAATAAATTAAATTAAATAATAAAAATACATACATAGGTCTTGGTCAAGATCATGATCGGTCATACACATGCTATGGTTATGTAAAATTATAATTGGTTAATATTAATTTCTATTCATTCTTTATTATTAAGATAAACATGCTTTCATTAATTAATCAATACATCAATTCATTTATTCTCAATTACTATCCAAATTCTCTTAAAGATACCCATCATAAATGCATTCATGAAAAATAAATGGAAGAACCAATAATTACATATTACTACAATAAATTAATTGATCATTTAAAATTATTTAAAACCATTATTAATTTTTCAAAAAAAAAATTCTAATCATTAAAATAAGGTTTTAATACTATAATTATAAATTTAATATAATTTTAATTATGTCCTTTATTGGGAGACTACATGGTGTATAGTTTCTTACACACTCTGTACTCCAATTACCATGTATCTAGGGTGCACATGAAGTGTCCAATGATTGTGCAGTCACACCAAGAGGGTGGGGAGGTGAATTAGGTGCAACCTATTTTACTAAATTATTTTTCGCCTTTTATTCAAACCTCTATTACTTGTTAAGATAAGTGGATCATGAATGAAATGTAGAAAGTAAATGAAACACAACGCACCATATTTTTTACAAGGTTCGATACTAAGACCTACATCATTTCCATGTTGGTTAGACCCCCCAAAATGGATTATCCAATATAACATTTTTATCAAATACAATTGTTCAGGAAAAAATGGTTATACACCCTAGTAATAGATCCTCCATTTGATCCTGGTTACACCCCACAACAATAAAAATCTTCTGCCTCAGTTGGTTAGACACCCCAATAGTTTGACTGTTTATACCCCAAGTCTCTAGAGCTTCTGCAACAACTAGTTAGACTCCCAATCACAAGCTTCTTTTTCTTCTTAGAATATATGATCCACAAATATTATGATCAATTAAATATCCTTTTCTATGATCTTTCTAGATCAAACTATCTTGTGTATAATTCAAGTACCTTTAAAATGATGCTAGACTTGCTCAAATAATTCTAATCACTGAATATAACCAGCTATCTCATTACAAAACTACTCGGGAAATAATTATTTCTTCTACTAAAGACCTGACCTCACTTAATACTATAAACTCAGATACAAAAAATATCCCGAATCACTGAAATAAATACTTTCTTGTGAGATGCATGATCATCTCAAACTATGTAATTATTATTTCATGTACTTTAATGTACACTATATAATTCTTTTATAAAGAACTCAAAATTCCATCAAGTTTTTTTAAGTGATTATGTAATCACATATACATTTGGAAACTCATATCATGTACACATTTTAAATATCACACCATACATCTATTTTTTTGTTACATTCACTACTTTTTTCTTCTTCACACATGCATGGACATGTACACTATCCAGATTACTCTTCACACACACACACACACAATGTTGTGTGATCTATACTATATTTCTCAATTTATGAAGCCTTCTCAAAACCTTTGCACACACATACTGTGCACTTTGTTTTTGTTCAATCCTTTACAAAAACACACTGTTTAGTTTTTACACACATTTCACAAACCACATACATGTATATAAAGAATGACACTCACTATATAACTCTCTTCTTGTGCACAAACTCGAATGAGTATAAACTTGGGGCGTGAAAGTCCTTCTTGATGAGTTTCAATGTGAGTATAAACTGTTAAATATAATCTAAAACCCTTCATGTAAAAACCATATGATACACACATAAATAAATCACATTATCTTAATTTCCTTGAGGAACATTTTTCTTCATGAAGAAACACTAGTGTGCATGGAACATATAGTTTTCTCGTGGAAGAATATACTTATTTGTGCTAATTTAAAGTATGAAGAACCCTTCATGAAATACTTTGAGAGTTCAATGCACATGTTTAAGGATCATGGAACCACATTAACACAATTTGTTTTTGAGGAACTTATCTTTTGTGATCCAGATAGATTCACGATGCTCCGTCTCTTTGAAAATAAGAGCTTCTCAAAAATCACAACCGATTCTAAATACTCAAGTGGTATTTATAGGCAACAAACATCATCAAAAAAGCTTCTAGAATCATGGAGATTACTCATTTTATCATCAGCTCAAACACCATACAAACTCAACTTCGGTTCTCATGATATCATCATCATGGAAATATCATATTTTATATACACTAAAACACTTTAGTTTGTTATTAATTTTCACATGAAAACAAATTTTCACGTGATAAAAATCATCCATAAAATTTCATAACATCAAAAAGATGATCAAAATACTCGATTCATGATTCCTTTGATGTTACAATGGAGCTTCTGATATACAAAACTCTTAGGCGAGGCTTGCTAGAGAAGAGGACTCCACTAGAGATGATCGAATGACCAGAAGAAACCATCTGATCATATCACATGGTTGAAGGATCAGTGAGATGATTTATGACTAGGATAATCACTGAAAATGATCCAACGATTGAGATTTATTATGAGATTTTTTTGAATCCCACATCGAAACGAGATCACACCTCATGCCTCCTTTATAATACAAAATGATGCATCAACCGTTCAGAAATGGTTACTGAGAAAAATCAAAGTGCTGGCACTACCCCGTACATGTTCTTCTCCTACGCTACCATACCTCCCCTCACGGTAGCTCTTTGCACCCTCTATGCGCCTCACATGAGCATGCTCTCTCAGCTCAACCTAATCGTCCAACTAGGGGCTTCGTTTCCTACCTAAGTAGTTATGTGACTCCACTTAGGCTGGGTTTATGGGTGAATATCCTTATTTTTTTAAGTAGGATTTCATAAAATAATATTCCAAGAATAGTCATATTACTTATAAATTGAAAACCCAACCTTCTTCTAAAAATTAAAACCACAAACATAAAGTACAAAAATTTATGAAATAACATTTTTTTTGAATGAAAATTACAAATATTTGCTTCTTCATACAATAAGAAATTAATATTGCATGAAGTTATTCAATTTTCCAAGAAATGAAGTAAATAATGTGTCAAATACAATTAAAACAATGACACGTCTTTTAGAACTACAAACTAGCTCTGCAATCATCATATTTATCACTCATTGACTTTTTCATACTCTCAATCAATTGACAAAAATTTAAACTTCACCAAATCACTTGGACTCTTCAATACCCCCCTTTAGATTTGTTTTCAATACCCAATTTTTAAAAGTCAATGATATCTTCTACCCCTTCTTGGAAACAAATATAAAGATAAAAGTATGGGATGAAATTCTCATTTCTAAAATTCAAATTATAAGAATATCCTCTTTTCTTATGACACATATTTTATAATTTACTTATGAGAGGGATTAAATCACTAATAAATTATAAAATAGATAAAATAAATAAACTCTAAATCTACATGATAAATTCTCATGCGAGCGTGCTCAAAAAATATTCCAAGAATAGTCATATTCCCTAGAAATTGAAAACCCAACATTCTTCTCAAAATTAAAACCACAAACATAAATTACAAAACTTTATGAAATAATTTTTTTTTGAATGACAATTACAAATCTTTTATTCTTCATGAAATAAGAAATTTATATTTCATTAAGTTCTTCAATTTTCCAAGAAATAAAGTAAACAATGTGTCAAACAAAATTAAAACAACGACACATGTCTTTTAGAACTACAAACCAACTCTACAATCATCAAATTTATCACTCATTGACCTTTTCATATTCTCAAGCAATTGAAAACAATTTCAACTTCACCAAATCACTTGGACTCTTCAATATCCCCCTTTATATTTGTTTTCAATACCCAACTTTTAAAATTCAATGATATCTTCTACCCCTTCTTGGCAATAAATACAAAGATAAAAGTATGGGAGGGAATTATCATTTCCAAAATTCAAATTCTAATAACATCCTATTTTATTTTGATACATATTTTATAATTTACTTATAATAAGGATGAAATCACTAATAACTTTGAAAATAGCTAAAATAAATCAACTATAAGTCTATGTGAGAAATGCTCTATGTAGAAAACAAGAGTGATCAAGTTTAACATCAATGCAGTCTTAAAGTTACAAAATGTTATACCAATAAATGAAACTTATTTTAAGAATTTGTTCAAGATTTTTTTTTCAAACTAATCTCTTGAATAAATCTCAACAAATATATTAGAAACATTCAAGTGCAAGGATGGATTTCCCCTTGTGTTATCAAATAATAAATTTCTCCCTTTTAGAATTGATAAATCTTTATCATGAAAATAGGAGATGTAATCAACATGCCTCAATGATGAAAATATTCAATTTATATAAATTTATCTTTTAGAAACATTAGATTAATACCTCAATAGAACTTCTGATATTGATATGATATCAACTGAAAATAGAAATATTTGGTGATTGATCTTCTATTCCCCCCCTCAAGAGATGCACTTAATATTTCTACATCTTGGTTGACTTTATTTAATAGTAAATTTCAACTATCTTCTGAGATTATTTGATATGTTGTAAAGGGAAAAAATTATATCAATAGTCTTCTATGATGGACATCTTTATATCTATAAGATATTCATATATTTTATAAATTCAGATCTCCCCTGAATATATGCCACAACTTCAATTCCTTATATGATAAACAAACAAAATATATATGGGAAAAAAGTAGTTCTTCAATGATTCTTATTTAGATAAATAGGGATAAGAGTTACTTCTCAACCCAGTAATCTTCTTAGATGAAAAGTCTTCTTCAAATTTGATAGAAAAATAATTTTAGTTTTCTCTTCTTGTTCCAAATTTCTTGCCTCTTCTAACTGTTCTGTCCATATGATCAAAAATTCTTCAGGTACATGCTCTATCTTCACTTTATGTGTAGTATTATTTTTCAAAACACTAGAATTCACATATTATTTCCATTTATTCTTCAATAATTCTTCTCTTTTTGGAAACTTTTCAGATTCTTCTTCAGATAATTCTTTCACCAAATCAATCTTGTTATTTCTCTTCTAGATTGATTCTTTCTTTGATTCTATATTTATTCCTTTAGTATGAATTTTCATGAAAAAATAACAATGTTCCATGATATGAACTTTCCTACCACAATAAAAAAATATTTTCTTTGATGAGACATTCTTCACATCATACTTTACAAACTTCTTGGGAGTTGTTTGTTTAACAACCCTCTTATTTTTTTCACAACATAAGGATAACTTGTTATATTCATCTCCTACCTACTTTACTTTTTGTTGTGGTCTTCTATTTTTATAAAAAAACGATTTTCACAAGATTGATACATACCAGAACTCATCATAACAATAACCACTTCTATTGAAATAATCATAGAAATCTTTAAAGTAATCATATCCATTCTTGATAAACTGATTCTCTTTCTGTGAGTTATACTTCTGTTTTGTAGGATTCCAATTCTCTCTATATTTACTCCCCGTAAATGTAGGAATTATATAATTTTCATACATTGAATTATTATTCCAAAAATTAATTTTATGATTCCCAAACTTCCAATATCACCAACTATATCCAAAAAATCTTGACTTCTTCTATAACAAATTCTAACTATATTTGAAATTTTACTTCTTATGAGTATCAAATTTATTCTTCTGTGCTTTATTTTGGGAACAATAATTTCCACACTTATTCACATATATATTTGAAGATGTTTTTGATTCCTGAGTATTTTTTTTCACCCATGTTTGTATATATTTAAATGTTAAATCTACAATAGTAAACAAAACTATATTAGTACAAAAAATTTAGCTGGACAAAGGGTTAACTTATTTAAAGAGTATGTAGTAGATTTATACTTGAATAATATCAAGATATTATTTCCACTAGATTCAGTATTTTCAGAAATAGGAATCTTATCAGATGAATCCTTATAAATAATTATTTTCTCAGCAACTTGTGAAGTCTCCGCTTGCGTCTCTTCCATATTTCTCAGTTTGGATTCTAGTTTAAAACACTTTAAGTTGAGAGAAATCTTCTCATCTTTAACAGATTTCATACTTTGTTCCCATTGAATTTCATATTATGAATCTCATCTTCATGAATTTTATTTTCCTTTAGTAAAAAATTTTCAAGCTCCATGATTATTTCTGCTCTATTATTCAGTAGTTCCTCTTTAACATTCATAGATGTAATATACAGTTTTTCAAGTGCATGAATAATTTCTATAAAAAAATTTCAAAAATATATTTCTCACAAACATTAATTTATAGTTCTTCAATAGCTCCAAAATATATTTCTTTGAAAAGAGTTATTGTTTCTTACTTTTCTTTCAAACGTTTAGTGAGAGTGTTGGCTATACCAACCTTTTTAGTCAACGCCTCTTCTATACACTACAAAAAATTTGTAACGGCCCAAAGTTTCATTAATGGAAAATACCTCTTGATCTAGTTAAATGTCTCTTTATGAAAAATGTTTTTATAAGATGTCAACTTCTATGGTTTTATGTTAAGAATTTTTACCATTGCTAATATAGCCGTTGAACAGTGATCACATGATTAGTATAAATATAGGGCTTTAACAAATCCAATTTACTCAGACAAAAGAAGCGATGGACTCATCCAGTAGAATTGCTCCATATGCAGCCCATTTGTCGGAACTCGGAAAAGAGGTGGCGTCCTTGGGTTTCGCTCTTGACCAAGCCCAAGCTGAGATTCATCATGTCAAGCTCGAACAGGACCGTCTATGGGAAAAGTGGAAGTTGATAGAGATTACCACTCGAGCGATGTTATCTGAGCCCCCCCAAGAGTCTGTCACCATCGCACACCTTACCCTTAGGTCTTATGTGACTATTTTAAGGGGTTATGTAACAAATCGCTAGTACTATGTTCATGTACATTATTTTTGTATATAATAATGAATATAATTTCTTGTCATTATTGATACATTGTAAATAGTTTTTAAAGTACAAATAGTGTTTTTAGTTAGTATTTAATTAAGAATTATATTTTATTAAATTAAGGGATTTTTGAAATAAATAATATTTTAATAAATTATTATTATTATTATTATTAAATTAATTTTATTATATATAAATGATCATATAATTGTATGAATACAATTATAATTTTTATTAAGGTTTGAAAGCCATTTTTGTCAAAACCCGTGAATTTTCGATAAATGTCGGTTTTTATTTTAAAAGTGAAAATTACCATATTTAGAAAATTATTTAGATAAAATAAATGTTATTTTTGGAATCAGGACATCGAAATTATCCAATGGTGAATTTTTCATAATTTTCTGAGACAGTCAAATTTTTGGGTAAAAATTAAATACCGTTTAAATATATAATGTGTTTTATGACATCATAATGACCCAATAGTGATGTAATAAAATACTATAAGATTTATGTTCGGAAAATATATGTTTTACCATTAAAATAATGTGATTTTGGGATTGTTTTACTTACTTTTCAAAGCATTAATGGACCCCTCAAGACTTATTAAACACCTTGTCTTTCTAAATTGTTTTCCATGGGAGTGTGACTCACCTCCACATAAGAAACCTTATTATTTTAAGACATTAGGACTTTGGAATTATAAAATATTTTTTTCCTCTTCCCTTTTACAAAAACCATGGGCAAAACCAAGGGATGCTTTGTTGTTTGGATTAATTTAATATAAGGGGTCCCAAACCTAAATAATAAAGAATTACCTCACCTTTCCTATATAAACCCACCCAAGATCCCACTTAATAGTCACTCAAATACTTTGGAGTTCGTCCAACCTCTGGCTTACTCTCTATATAATCCTCCCAAGGTGCCCCAAGCTCCCAAGAATCCTCTCTGAATCCTCTCTCTAGCTTTTGGAAGCACACTTCCAAGTAAGGGTTTTTTCTTCCTTTCTCATTTTTGTCAATTTTCTTTAAGTTGTTTTTCCCTTTTAATTTCAATTATGAATGTTGGGGTATGGTTTGGAACCTCCCTCATTGTCACGACCCATCCTCGGGGCCCGTGCCGTGACTACCCCAAGCCCGCCTTCCATAGGCGAGGGGCTGGCGACTAGCACCAAGGCGTAAATTCCCAGTAAACAGGGAAGGCATTGCCTTTATAAGTAACAACCACCACAGAGTCAGCAAAGCGGAAAGTAACTACAAGTGCAGAAAAGTAAAGGGGGCCGGAATACAAGCCCAACTGAAAGTACAACTGAAAAGTAAAGTACAACAACTGAAGAAAAGACGGCGGCCTCGTGTCGTCCACTGGCAATCCCACCTGAAGGGTGGGTACAGATAGCCTCCAGGCTCCTCGGGTCCCACGTCCGCTCCGAGCACGTCCCGTCCAGTGGTCCACCTCCAGGTACTGTCCTGCTCCACGCCCCAACCGTGATCAGCGCTGTCCGTCGTCTGCATCCAACACAACAAGGTGCGGGCATAGCCCGTGCAGGGGTGAGTATAAGCTACTCAGTAAGGACCCCGAGACCCCCGAAGGTCTCCCGAAATCCACAAAGGATATAGCACAAAAGAAAGATGCAATCACGAAGTAACATCTGACTTGACTTAGGTATATGCCCATACATATACCTAAGTCCCCAATTCTAGCTCGGCTCACGAGCTCAAGAACAACTCAATCCACATAGGAAAGCAAGAATCAAATCCACAAAGGAGAGTAAACAGTAAATCCACATAGGATAGTTCAACACAATCCACAAAGGAGAGTAACATATGATTCAGCTCAACCAGGTATACTTTTTCAGATGACGTCAAAGATGATCACTGATCCATCTAAGTCGTCGGACCCACGAAGGATCGATAGGTACTAACCCCCGCAAAAGACCCACGTAGGATCGGGCTCACACAGAACCTGTAGGCAGTGGCTCACACAGAACCGGTAGTAAGGACCCACATAGGATCGGGCTCACACAGAACCTGTAGCACTGATCCACGTAGGATCGCTGAGTGCAGTAGTCGACGCAGTCCACTGAGGATCTCTGCACAGTCGTCGCTGCAGTCCACGAAGGATCTCTGCTCTGCCGTCGTCGCAGTCCACGGAGGATCTCTGCTCTGCCGTCGTCGCAGTCCACGGAGGATCTCTGCTCTGCCGTCGTCGCAGTCCACGGAGGATCTCTTCTCTGTCGTCGAAGGCACAGCCAGCGCTAGGGTTCCCGCACATAGCGAGCTCGTTTAGGAGGGTCCGCTCCACGAGCCGAGAGGCTGATACATCAACTGACACTTAGTCCAAAGTTGATGTATCCAAAAGTTCCGTATCGACAACAGGATCTCAACGCAACAGACGGCGCGTCAATCGGACGCCCGGTCTGAGAGTTATTGGCATTTTCGTCCCAGGGGCCCGGTTGGTTTTTAGGGAAAAACCAACCCGACCATACTCCGCCTGTATCCGATCCTCGGGCGGAGTATGCCAAAAGTTCCGTCTCACTTAGAGGAAACTACCACAGCTGACGGTACGTCGATCAGACGTCCGTAGCTCAAGTTATGAGCGTTTCCGCTCCGAGGGCCCGGTTGGTTTCGTGTACGAACCAACCCGGCCGAACCCAAAGTCTTCCGAAACCTTGAGTATAATATATCGAAACGACCGTCTCGATCCAAGGATCGCGTAGCCGCTGACGGTTCGTCAATCGGAGGTCCCAGGCCCAAGATATGTGCGAAAGACCGAAGAGGGCCCGAAACGGGGGTTCTGGGCCCGGGGCGACCCGGCCCGAACCCCCCCTGGGTCGGCCGAACCGGGTTGGCCCGACCCGGCCCGACCCGGCTAGGCCGGGTCCGGTCCGGCCTGGGCGCGGCCCGGCCGACCGGACCGGCCGGCTCGGCTTCGGCCGAGCGGCCGAAGGGGGCGCCGCGGGTTTGACCCGCGGCTCAAGTGGAACGCGGCCCCGCGGGGGGCCGCCTGTCACGCGGATGCGGCCGGGCCGCCGCGTCCCTCCCCGGTTCCGCGCGGCCGCGGAACCGGCCGCCGCGGCCGCGGCTTCAGCCGCGGCTTCAGCCGCGGCGGAATTTCTCCACGGCGGCGCGCCGGGCGTCGCCGCCTCCGGTCGCCGGCGCCGCCGCGCCGGCGACCCGTGCCGCCGCCGCCTTCCGCGGGCCGCCGGAGTTGCTCCGGTGGCCTGTTTCACCTCCCGTCTGCGCCGTTGCTCCTCCTGGGGGCCGATCTCCACTGCGGGATCAACAGATCGCCCCTGCCGCGCGGTTCGTCGTCGTCCGCCATATCCGCACAACAAAAGAGATCGGCGGAGGGTTGCCGGGTCTTGTTCGTTAGACCCGCACCCTCCGCGTTAGTCATAAACCACGGGAGGAATAATCAACAACAATTTTAAATAAATTAAAATTGTCGGAGATCAAGTTCTTCACTTTAAAAGAATAAACACGGGGAAATAAGATAAAATATTCCAAATCAACCCTTACCTTGTCGTCGTCGTCGGACGAGAGGTCGTCGCGGAATTGCTCGTCGCGGATGAAGGAGATCGTCGCGTCGTCGCGGTATCCGGCGTCGCGTCGCCAATCTCCGGATCAAGATCAAACGGATTAATTTAAATCCGTTGATATTGAATTATAAAAAGGGGAGAAATAAACGATTCGTTTCTCACCTTAATTGCCGAACGAGGATCGGCCGCGGAAGAAGAGGCGTCGCCGAAGAACATCGCGGGTAGCGTTCGTCGACGTCGCAGATCACGGTGTGCGTCGTCGAATTCCGGTCGCCGGTGTTCTTCGCGTTCTTCGCGTTCTTCGCGTTCTTCGCGTTCTTCGCGGGGAGGGTGGAGAATCAGGGATCCTCTCAAATCCTTTCAAAGGATTTTTAGGTTGGTCTTATTTTATAAACATGCCAACAAACGCAAAAGCGTAAGTAACGACCCATCAGTTCGTTGAATTAATTCAACGAGCGAAACAAACCATTTAATTCACGAAATAAACCGCCCAATTAAATGGTCTGTTAAGAATTAAAGAAAACGTGTCGGTTGACTTTTCAGTTACTTTGACGGGTTTTCGCGGGTGCGTTACTTAGCGAAAGAAACGGCGGGGCTCGTGCGGGCCCTGCCTCACAAATATCCTACCAAGGGGATAGGATATTTCTGGATAGCATCCTATCTAGTTCAACTCAGTTCAAGCCGCCTTTAAGTGGCTTCAAGTGGCTTCCAAGCAGCTTAAGTGAAATAAAATAAAGTTGTCGCACAAACTTTATTTTATTTCTGACTTAAAGCCGCAAAATTTAAAAACCACGTCTGTGCAAACGCAACTCCGGAAGAGGCGTTTCTAAGCAAATATCGGCGCTGCGATTTCATCGGTGCCCTCAGAATTCGATTCCGGGCACCGGTTCAAAAGATAGAAAAACCCGCTCGTCCGTTCACTGAACGTACCCGAGCCAAACTTCGGAAATTGATTTCGGGCACACCGGGCCTCGGAATCAGGTGCCGTCTGAAGCTGCGCTCTTGTAAAATTCCAAAGAAAATTAAGAAAAAAAATTTCCTTGAAATTTACGGGTCTTTACATTACTCCCACCTCAGGGCTTTACGTCCCCGTAAAGATACATCAAAAACTACGGGAACAAATGGGGGTACTGAGCACGCATCTGAGCCTCCCACTCCCAAGTGCTCTCCTGGAGGTTCCCGTGCTGCCATCTGACGCGCACAAGAGGAATCGACCGCCCACGTAGGACCCGCTCCTGTCGATCCTCGATCTCCATTGGGACCTCCGCAAAAGTCGCCCCATCGTCCACGTCCAGCTCCCCAAAGTCGATGATGTGCGTCGGGTCGTGCACGTATCTCCTCAGCTGAGACACGTGGAAGACGTCGTGCGCCCGGTGCAACTGAGGTGGTAGAGCCAGGCGATAAGCCACCTATCCTATCCTGCTGAGGACCTGGAAAGACCCGATGAAGCGTGGAGACAACTTGCCGCCTCGGCCAAATCTCCGTAAACCACGTCGAGGTGAGACACGCAAAAAGACGTGGTCGCCATCCTCGAACTCTAGTGGCCTCCGCCTCCTGTCAGCATATGACTTCTGCCAGCTCTGAGCTGTCCTCATCCTCTCCTGGATGATCTGGACCTTCTCTGTCATGGCTCGGACCATCTCTGGTCCCACGAGTGCTGACTCCCCAGGGTCTGTCCAGCACAACGGTGATCTGCAGGGTCTTCCGTACAACGCCTCGTATGGTGCCATCCCGATGGTGGAGTGGTAGCTGTTGTTGTACGCGAACTCCACCAAGGGTAGGTGGTCCTCCTAGCTGCAACCAAAGTCAAGAACACATGCACGGAGCATGTCCTCGAGTGTCTGTATGGTCCTCTCCGTCTGACCATCCGTCTGAGGGTGGAAGGCTGTGCTCAGATGGAGCCGCGTCCCGAACGCCTCCTGCAACCCCTTCCAAAGCCGGGAAGTGAAACGAGCATCTCGATCGGAGACGATAGACGATGGCACACCGTGAAGCCGTACGATCTCCTGGACGTAAATACGTCCCAAGCTCTCCACTGAGCCCTGCTCTCTGATGGGTAAGAAGTGTGCCGACTTGGTGAGTCGGTCGACAATCACCCAAATGGAGTCGTGACCTCTGGAAGAGCATGGAAGTCCAGTCACGAAGTCCATAGATATGCCGTCCCACTTCCACTCCGGGACCTCCAAGGGATGTACCAAGCCTGCTGGTACCTGATGCTCTGCCTTCACCTGCTGGCAGGTGAGGCATCGTGAAACGAACTCTGCCACAGCTTTCTTCATGCCCGGCCACCAGTGCTGTCGCCTGAGATCCTGGTACATCTTCGCCACTCCGGGATGTACCGCCAAGGGAGAAGTGTGAAACTCTCTCAGCACCTCCTCTCGTAAAGCGACTGGTACGAAGGTACGTCCTCTGTAAAGGATGTCGTGCTCTGCTCCAAGGGAGAAACCATCAGGCGCCTGACCTGAGGATATCAGTGCACGCCGGGTCTCACAGTCAGCGTCCTCACGCTGAGCCTCTCTGACCCGCTGTAGAAGTGGAGGAGAGACTGTGAGAGACTGAAGAAAGGCTGCTCCGTCTCTATCAACAAAGGATATCTGTAAGGAGGCTAGCTGCTCCGTCGCCTCCTCAAGTAGCTGAATGCCCGTCCTCCTGCTGAGGGCATCGGCTACCACGTTCCCCTTCCCAGGAGTATAGACTATCTCAAAGTCATAGTCCTGGAGGAACTCAAGCCATCTCCGCTGTCTCAGGTTCAGGTCCTTCTGAGAGAAGATATACCTGAGACTCTGGTGGTCAGAAAAGACTGTGAAGCGCTCACCCATCAGATAGTGCCGCCAAGTCTTCAGAGCGAAGACCACTGCTGCTAACTCCAGGTCATGAGTGGCGTAGTTCTGCTCATGCGGCCTCAACTGACGTGATCCGTAGGCAATCACGGCCCGCTCCTACATCAGGACGCATCCGAGTCCAGTCCCTGATGCATCGCAGTAAACTACGTATCCAACTCCCTCCTCAGGCAACCTCAAGATAGGTGCGCTGGTCAATCTCTGTCTCAGCTCCTGGAAGCTCTGCTGACATCTGTCTGACCACACGAAGGGTTTCCCCTTCTTCGTCAACGCTGAGAGTGGTGCCGCAACTCTGGAGAAGTCTGGCACGAATCTCCGATAGTATCTGGCTAAGCCCAAGAAACTCCGCACCTCTGTCACGCTCTTGGGTGGCTCCCAAGCTAGCACTGCCTCGATCTTCGCGGGATCCACTGCAACTCCCGCCTCAGAGATGACGTGCCCCAAGAAGTGGACCTCATGTAACCAGAACTGGAACTTTGAGAGCTTTCCATAAAGCTGGTGCTCTCGGAGCGTGTCTAGCACAACTCGCAGGTGGTAGGCATGCTCCTCCTCAGTCGTCGAGTATACCAAAATGTCGTCAATGAAGACCACGACAAATCGGTCGAGGTATGGCTGGAAGATCTTGTTCATGAGGCTCATAAACACTGCTGGAGCATTGGTTACGCCGAACGACATAACCAAGAACTCATAATGGCCATACCGACACCTGAAGGCCGTCTTCTGCACGTCCTCGTCTCGAACTCTGAGCTGATGATAGCCTGACCGGAGGTCTATATTCGAGAACCACCGCGCTCCCTTGAGCTGATCGAAGAGGTCATCAATCCGTGGCAGCGGATACTTGTTCCTCACTGTCACCTGGTTCAGGCGACGATAGTCGACACACAGTCGCAAGCTCCCGTCCGCCTTCTTGGCGAACAAAATCGGGGAAGCCCAGGGTGAAACACTGGGTCGGATAAACCCCTTGCTCTGCAAGTCCTCCAACTGTACCCGCAGCTCCCGAAGCTCGGCGGGGGCCATCCGATATGCTGGAGTAGATATCGGGGCTGTCCCGGGGTACAAGTCGATGTAAAAGTCTACCTCTCTACGAGGAGGTAGCCCTGGAACGTCGTCGGGAAAGACGTCCACGTACTGGTCCACCACTGCAGGAAAAACTGGACTCCGCACGTCCACTGCTCCTAGGATGAGGCTAGCCAACTGATGAGAGATGGGCTGCACTCTCCTCCGCGGAAGTCCATCCTATGCTGCAAAGGTTCCCTTCTCGCCGGTGAAGGTAAACCTGCTCCCGTCGGTGCGAACACATCGCACCTTGCGCCTAAAACAGTCGATCTGGGCATGAACCGTGGATAGCCAATCCATGCCCAAGATGACGTCGTAAGGCCTCGACGCCGCTACAAGGAGATCCCAGCCGAAGCTCTCGCCTCCTAGAGTAAGCTCACACTGCCGGCACCAGTGCGTAATCGTCGAGTCTGCTCCCGTAGGAGTCTCTAGCCGTAAGGATCGAGCCAACGGCTCAGTCGGAATCTCCGAGCTCCGAACAAGGGCAGAGGCTATGAAAGAGTGACTCGCTCCTGTGTCTATAAGTACTGCAGCAAGGGTGGAATAGACACAGATCGTACCTCGAATCATCTCTGGCATGTCGGGGTCGTAGTCCTCCACTGCCTGGAGCTGGGCCTGTCCCTGCCCGCCAGCTCCCTGTGGTCGAGGTGGCCCTCCTGGTGGTGGTGGGGGTAGAGCCTGGAAGCGTCGCCCACCACCCGCTGCTCGGCCAGCTCCTCTGCCTCGTCCGCCTCCTCCCTGCGGACCGCCACGGTCGACCCTCTGCCTCTGTCTGGGTGGCCCCTCCACCGTCTGCTGCTCCTCTGGTCGGCGAGTCGGGCAGTCACGAGCCATGTGACCCTGTCCGCCGCAGGAGTAGCACAGCCTGCCTCTCGGAAGGCTGGCACTCCGCTGTGTGCCTCGCACTGCTGAGCCGGTGTCCTGAGGCCTTCTGCGTGGGGGTCTGGTCTGCCTGGACCCGAGAGTCATCCGTCGGCTACTTGCTGCCGAAGACTCAGCTACCTGCCGCCCTGCGCTAGGTCTCGCCGCTGAAGAAGGCTCGGCCAGGAAGCTCTCGATCAGGAGGGCTCGCTCCAGCACTCCTGCCTGGGTCGGAATGCTGAGGGAGATCAGCGACGCCCGAATCTCCTGTCGCAAGCCCTGCTCGAAGGTCTGGGCCCGGAAGAAGGGGTCCCGTACCATGTCGGTCGAGTAGCGAGATAGGTCAGTGAACCTCGCCGCGTACTGAGCGACCGTCATGCTGCCCTGGCGCAGCTGGAGAAGCTCCTGGATGCGCACCGCTCGGAGGGTGGCCGGGACGAACTCAGAGCGGAAGAGGCTCTCGAAGTCCGCCCAGAGCAAGGATGCCTCATCGTGAACCTGGAGCATCAAGCTCCACCATCGTCCTGCTGCCGCCTGCAGGAGGCTCGCCGCGAGAATCACCATGAGATCCGCTGGTGTCCTCACTAGCCTAAAGATCCGTACCACCGCCTCTAGCCAGTCCTCGGCGGCCTGGGGGTCCGCCTCACCGCGAAACCTGGGCGGTCGCTGGCTCTGAAACTCATGCAGTGCCCTGAGGCGACGTGCATCGTCAGCGTCTGGTACTGGAAGCATCGGTGGCTCGGCGGGTAAGGCTACCGCCGGTGCCACTACTGGCAAAGGGCCCTGCACCGAGGCCTCGTCGCTCGGTGGGCTGCCGTCGCGCCCTACACTCGGAACCCTAGCTGGCTGTCGTCGCGGGGCCATCCTGAAAAGGAGAACAAGAGCACCACAGTCAGAACAGTATACCTGGTGAGCTGGCACAAGTAATCACAAGGAAAACATGAGACTTTCATGAAGCAGATCAGTATACCCGGTGAGCTGACACAAGTAATCACAAAGAAGACTTGAAACACACACGCAATCAATGTCTTCATGCATTAAGTCGAAAATCAGGAGTCAGGGTCCTGGTGTATGGATACGTCGGCCGCTGCACCAACACTGGGCTCCCTGAACTGATAACCACACTCAATACACTAAACACTATTGCTTCACCTAGAAAGAAAAGACGATCAGAGTCTGCGGTAGAACCGACCACCTCTGATACCAATTTGTCACGACCCGTCCTTGGGGCCCATGCCGTGACTACCCCAAGCCCGCCTTCCATAGGCCAGGGGCTGGTGACTAGCACCAAGGCGTAAATTCCCAGTAAACAGGGAAGGCATTGCCTTTATAAGTAACAACCACCACAGAGTCAGCAAAGCGGAAAGTAACTACAAGTGCAGAAAAGTAAAGGGGGCCGGAATACAAGCCCAACTGAAAGTACAACTGAAAAGTAAAGTACAGCAACTGAAGAAAAGACGGCAGCCTCGTGTCGTCCACTGGAAATCCCACCTGAAGGGTGGGTACAGATAGCCTCCAGGCTCCTCGGGTCCCACGTCCGCTCCGAGCACGTCCCGTCCAGTGGTCCACCTCCAGGTACTGTCCTGCTCCACGCCCCAACCGTGATCAGCTCTGTCCGTCGTCTGCATCCAACACAACAAGGTGCGGGCATAGCCCGTGCAGGGGTGAGTATAAGCTACTCAGTAAGGACCCCGAGACCCCCGAAGGTCTCCCGAAATCCACAAAGGATATAGCACAAAAGAAAGATGCAATCACGAAGTAACATCTGACTCGACTTAGGTATATGCCCATACATATACCTAAGTCCCCAATTCTAGCTCGGCTCACGAGCTCAAGAACAACTCAATCCACATAGGAAAGCAAGACTCAAATCCACAAAGGAGAGTAAACAGTAAATCCACATAGTATAGTTCAACACAATCCACAAAGGAGAGTAACATATGATTCAGCTCAACCAGGTATACTTTTTCAGATGACGTCAAAGATGATCACTGATCCATCTAAGTCGTCGGACCCACGAAGGATCGATAGGTACTAACCCCCGCAAAAGACCCACGTAGGATCGGGCTCACACAGAACCTGTAGGCAGTGGCTCACACAGAACCGGTAGTAAGGACCCACATAGGATCGGGCTCACACAGAACCTGTAGCACTGATCCACGTAGGATCGCTGAGTGCAGTAGTCGACGCAGTCCACTGAGGATCTCTGCACAGTCGTCGCTGTAGTCCACGAAGGATCTCTGCTCTGCCGTCGTCGCAGTCCACGGAGGATCTCTGCTCTGCCGTCGTCGCAGTCCACGGAGGATCTCTGCTCTGCCGTCGTCGCAGTCCACGGAGGATCTCTGCTCTGTCGTCGAAGTCACAGCCAGCGCTAGGGTTCCCGCACATAGCGAGCTCGTTTAGGAGGGTCCGCTCCACGAGCCGAGAGGCTGATACATCAACTGACACTTAGTCCGAAGTTGATGTATCCAAAAGTTCCGTATCGACAACAGGATCTCAACGCAACAGACGGCGCGTCAATCGGACGCCCGGTCTGAGAGTTATTGGCATTTTCGTCCCAGGGGCCCGGTTGGTTTTTAGGGCAAAACCAACCCGACCGTACTCCGCCTGTATCCGATCCTCGGGCGGAGTATGCCAAAAGTTCCGTCTCACTTAGAGGAAACTACCACAGCTGACGGTACGTCGATCGGACGTCCGTAGCTCAAGTTATGAGCGTTTCCGCTCCGAGGGCCCGGTTGGTTTCGTGTACGAACCAACCCGGCCGAACCCAAAGTCTTTCGAAACCTTGAGTATAATATATCGAAACGACCGTCTCGATCCAAGGATCGCGTATCCGCTGACGGTTCGTCAATCGGAGGTCCCAGGCCCAAGATATGGGCGAAAGACCGAAGAGGGCCCGAAACGGGGGTTCTGGGCCCGGGGCGACCCGGCCCGAACCCCCCCCCCCCCTGGGTCGGCCGAACCGGGTCGGCCCGAACCGGCTAGGCCGGGTCCGGTCCGGCCTGGGCGCGGCCTGGCCGACCGGACCGGCCGGCTCGGCTTCGGCCGAGCGGCCGAAGGGGGCGCCGCGGGTTTGACCCGCGGCTCAAGTGGAACGCGGCCCCGCGGGGGGCCGCCTGTCACGCGGACGCGGCCGGGCCGCCGCGTCCCTCCCCGGTTCCGTGCGGCCGCGGAACCGGCCGCCGCCGCCGCGGCTTCAGCCGCGGCGGAATTTCTCCACGGCGGCGCGCCGGGCGCCGCCGTCTCCGGTCGCCGGCGCCGCCGCGCCGGCGACCCGCGCCGCCGCCGCCTTCCGCGGGCCGCCGGAGTTGCTCCGGTGGCCCGTTTCACCTCCCGTCTGCGCCGTTGCTCCTACCGGGGGCCGATCTCCACTGCGGGATCAACAGATCGCCCCTGCCGCGCGGTTCGTCGTCGTCCGCCATATCCGCACAACAAAAGAGATCGGCGGAGGGTTGTCGGGTCTTGTTCGTTAGACCCGCACCCTCCGCGTTAGTCATAAACCACGGGAGGAATAATCAACAACAATTTTAAATAAATTAAAATTGTCGGAGATCAAGTTCTTCACTTTAAAAGAATAAACACGGGGAAATAAGATAAAATATTCCAAATCAACCCTTACCTTGTCGTCGTCGTCGGACGAGAGGTCGTCGCGGAATTGCTCGTCGCGGATGAAGGAGATCGTCGCGTCGTCGCGGTATCCGGCGTCGCGTCGCCAATCTCCGGATCAAGATCAAACGGATTAATTTAAATCCGTTGATATTGAATTATAAAAAGGGGAGAAATAAACGATTCGTTTCTCACCTTAATTGCCGAACGAGGATCGGCCGCGGAAGAAGAGGCGTCGCCGAAGAACATCGCGGGTAGCGTTCGTCGACGTCGCAGATCACGGTGTGCGTCGTCGAATTCCGGTCGCCGGCGTTCTTTGCGTTCTTCGCGTTCTTCGCGTTCTTCGCGTTCTTCGCGGGGAGGGTGGAGAATCAGGGATCCTCTCAAATCCTTTCAAAGGATTTTTAGGTTGGTCTTATTTTATAAACATGCCAACAAACGCAAAAGCGTAAGTAACGACCCATCAGTTCGTTGAATTAATTCAACGAGCGAAACAACCCATTTAATTCACGAAATAAACCGCCCAATTAAATGGTCTGTTAAGAATTAAAGAAAACGCGTCGGTTGACTTTTCAGTTACTTTGACGGGTTTTCGCGGGTGCGTTACTTAGCGAAAGAAACGGCGGGGCTCGTGCGGGCCCTGCCTCACAAATATCCTACCAAGGGGATAGGATATTTCTGGATAGCATCCTATCCAGTTCAACTCAGTTCAAGCCGCCTTTAAGTGGCTTCAAGTGGCTTCCAAGCAGCTTAAGTGAAATACAATAAAGTTTTCGCACAAACTTTATTTTATTTCTGACTTAAAGCCGCAAAATTTAAAAACCACGTCTGAGCAAACGCAACTCCGGAAGAGGCGTTTCTAAGCAAATACCGGCGCTGCGATTTCATCGGTGCCCTCAGAATTCGATTCCGGGCACCGGTTCAAAAGATAGAAAAACCCGCTCGTCCGTTCACTGAACGTACCCGAGCCAAACTTCGGAAATTGATTTCGGGCACACCGGGCCTCGGAATCAGGTGCCGTCTGAAGCTGCGCTCTTGTAAAATTCCAAAGAAAATTAAGAAAAAAAATTTCCTTGAAATTTACGGGTCTTTACACTCATACTACCCTATTTATGTTTTAATTATGGGATACCCCTTTCTCTCTCATTAAATGTCTCCCATGTACACCCGTTACTATGCCGAAATTCCGAAAGGAACTTCTCTCTCCTCTTTTACATTCAAGCAATACTCTTGTATCATGAATATAAATTCCATTAAAATTGTTTGGACATGTAAATATATAAACCCCTAACTGTCCATTTCATGTAAATATTATGAGACACCCCTTTATCTCTCATCAACCATTTTTATGAATTCTTATGTCACGCCGTTACGCTGCCGAAATCACACCGATTTTCTAAGACAACGCCATTGTGTAGTGAATACCATGCCCATTTATCCATTAAGGGTATTCAACTTCATGCACATTTACTTATTGATTATAAAGTTTCATGTATGAATTCGACATTCCTTTATCGTGGAATAAATGATTATGTTTTATGAATCCATGTTTTACGATCCATGTGGCACACTTATGCATGAAATGAAATGTTTAAGAAGGGTGTGCCCTTATAGCGCTCCAATGCATTGGGTAAAGTATAATATCATGATAAGTCATGTGCAATGAGTGTTGAATCATTATAATTCATTACAACAAGGGTTTACTCATTATTTATGTGCAATAGGGATTTAATCATGCTCCATGTGCAATGAGCCTTAGCTCATGCTAATTCCATGTTAAGTGTTGTTGCCACATTTCCATGTTATGATTATCATGCTTTATCATGCATTTATGTTCATGTTTTTCTTATGATCTATTGATATGCCTATTGTCTAACATGTATTGTACTCCTCATGTTATTCCATTTGTACTCCCTTACTGGGATTTATAGCTCACCATTTTCTTTTTCATGTCCTCAGGTTATCCCATGCAATGCTAAGTATGAGGGAATGTAGTGGTCATGTAAAGGAAGTTTTCGATAAAGATGTCACGACCCTTCCTCGGGGCCCGTGCCGTGACTACCCCAAGCCCACCTTCCATAGGCCAGGGGATGGCGACTAGCACTAAGGCGTAAATCCCGGTAAAAAGGGAAGACATTGCCTTTGTAAAGTAAACCACAAACACGACAGAGCAAGCAGGCAAAAGTAAACACTAAGTAAAAACTGGGGCAACAGTAAGTGCGGAAAAGTAAGTGGGCCAGTATACAAACCCAAACAGAAAGTAAAGTACAACTGGAAAGGGAAAACAACAACTGAAAAGTAAAGCCGCAACGTCGAGCTGTCCACTGGAAATACCACCTGAAGGGTGGGTACAGATAGCCTCCACTGCTCCTCAGGTCCAGCCGACCGCTCCGAGTACATCCCGCCCAGTGGTCCACCTCCAGGTACCGTCCTACTCCGCAAGCATCAACCACGATCAGCGCTATCCGTCGTCTGCAACAAACACAACGTAGTGCGGGTATAGCCCGTGTATGGGTGAGTATAAGCTACTCAGTAGGGACCCTGAGACCCCCGAAGGTCTCCCATAATCCACAAAGGTAAGATACAATCACGAAGTAACATCCAACACTGCTTAGGTATATGCCCATACATATACCTAAGTCATCAATTCCAAGTTCGGCTCCAACATCCGAGCCCAAGTACAACCCATTCCACACAGGAAAGAAAAACGTAAATCCACACAGGATAGCACAACACAATCCACATAGGAAAGCAAAACATGATTCAGCTCACACATGACATACTTCTTCGTAAGACGATAGAGATGATCAGATGTAGCCACTGATTCATCTAAGCCATCGGACCCACAAAGGATCGGTAGGTACTAACCCACGCAATGACCCACATAGGATCGATCATGAAGTTGAAACCATAGCTATTGGGAAACTCCTTCTCCATAAAGTACAGTGGTTATGCCGCTACAACCAAGCGCTTCCCTCTAACCTTGGACTGCTGTAGTACTCCACCTATCGAGTACTGTGGGCCTGCTACTACAACCAAGCGCTTCCCACCATGGGTCTTCCGTTACAACCAAGCGCTCCCCCTCATAGCCTCTAGAGGTACTCCTTCTGTTGAGTACCACGGGTCAGCCGCTACAACCAAGCGCTCCTCTTTCGTGGGTCTGCCGCTACAACCAAGCGCTCCCCCGTGCTGCTACAACCAAGAGCTCCTCCATCATGGGTCTGCCGCTACAACCAAGCGCTCCCCCTCATAGCCTCCAGAGGTACTCCTTCTGTTGAGTACCACAGGTCTTCCGCTACAACCATGTGCTCCTTCGCCGTGGGTCTGCTGCTACAACCAAGCGCTTCCCACTGGGCTATCCGTAACACACCGAGTCGTTCGATCAGCAGTCATCAAGTCTCAACCGGCTCTAGGGTTTCCGCACACAGCATGCTTGTTCCGGGAGGGTCCACTCCACGAGACAAGAGGTCGATGCATCAACTGACATGTAGTCCGGAGTTGATGTATCCAAAAAGTACCGTAGTGGTCACTACCGAACCCACGGAGGATTCCCGTACTGTCTTCATTGTCGTAGCAGACGCAGCCATCTCTAGGGTTCCCGCACACAGCAAGCTCGTTCGGGAGGGTCCTCTCCATGAGCCAAGAGGATGATACATCAACTGACACATAGTCTAGAGTTGATATATCCAAAAGTTCCGTATCATCAACAGGAACTCAACGTCGCAGACGGCGCGTCAAACAAACGTCTGGTATGAGAGTTATCAGCTTTTCCATTCCAGGGGCCCAGTTGGATTTCGGGTGCAATCCAACTTGGCCTCTATCCAACTGCCTCCAAAACTCAAGCGAAGTATTCCAAAAGTTCCATCTCATCAAGATGAAATCAATGAGACAGACGGCGCGTCAATCGAACGCCCGATCTTTGAGTTATTGGCTTTTTCGTTTCAGGGCCCCGGTTGGTTTCATGAGCGAACCAACCCGACCGCACTCCGACGACATCCAAAACTCGAGCGGAGTAAGCCAAAAGTTCCATCTCACCAAGAGGAAATCAACGAGACAGACGGCTCGTCAATCGGACGCCCGGTCTATGAGTTATTGGCTTTTTCGTTCCAGGGGCCCGGTTGGTTTCGTGAGCGAACCAACCCGACCGCACTCTGACGACATCCAAACCTCGAGCAGAGTAAGCCAAAAGTTCCGTTTCACTTAGAGGAATCCAAAAAAGTCGACGGTACGTTAATCGAACGTTCGGAGCTCAAGATATAAGCGTTTCCGCTTCGAGGGCCCGGTTGGTTCCGTGCACGAACCAACCCGGCCAAACCCAAAGTACTCCGAAACCTTGAGTGAGATATACTGAAACGACCGTCTCGATCCAAGGATCGCATCGCCGCTGACGGTGCGTCGATCGGAGGCATGTAGCTTTTGATACGGGAAAAAGACCGAAAAGGTCCGAAAACGGGGGGTCTGGGCCCGGACCGACCCGGCCCAACCCCCCCGGGTCGACCCGACCCGGGTCCGGGTCCGACCCGGCTGGGCGCGACCCGGCCCGGCCGGCGCGACCCGGCTGGCCGGTTGGCCAGCGGGTCGGCTCGGCTTTTACGGCCAAGCCGCGGGCGGGGGGCGCGCTGCCCCCGCGTGAGGAAGCCGCGACCCCGCGTGGGGCCGCCCTTGCCAGCGGACGCGGCAGCCGGCCACGTCCCGTGCTCCTCCGCCGGTCCCGCGCGGTCGCGGGACGGCCGGCCCGCCGCCTCGGCTTCAGCCGCGGTGGGTCTCCATGGCGGCGCGCCGGGCGCCGCCGCCTTCCACCGCCGGCGCCGCCGTGCCGGTGTTGCGCGCTGGCGGTTTGCTCCGCGGACCACCGAACGAATTCCAGTGGTCGGAAAATTACACCATCTTCACCAAAGGTCCTCCCGGGGTCCGTTCTTCACTGCGAGGAACCCACGTCGCCCGTGCGGCTTGCTTTGTTGATGTCCGCCATTTCGCACATCAAGAACGAAAGGGGCGGTGGGTTCCGACTTGTTCGTTAGTCCGCACCCACCGCGTTAGCGGTTTTAAAAGTCTCACAACAATTAATTAATCAACGCCATGGGTATAAATCACAAAGATTTAAATAAAACAAACCCCTACCTCGTCGTAGTCGTCGAACGAGAGTTCTTCACGTAATTGACCGTCGCGGAAGAAGAGGATCGCCGCGTCGCGGAAGGGTGTCGCGTCGTCGCGGAACACGGTGTCGCGTCGACGATCTCAAGAAGTTGATGATCGGAGATTGTTGCGGGGAAGAAACGTCACGTAAGGATAATCGTCGGCATCGCGGAACACGACGTCGCGTCATCGATCTCCAAGGGTTCGGCGTTCTTCGCGTTCTTTGCGAAGGAGGATGAAGAGATTAGAGTTTCTGTCAATCCTCTCAACAAGGCACCACAAGAAAAACGTGTGTTGGTATTATTTTATTCCATACCAACAATTTGAAAAACAAGTTAAGAAATGAACCATTAATTTGATGAATTAATGGTAACGACTTAACTGCCCAATTAATAGGGGTGTTAAGAATTTTAGAAAATGCACCAGTTGACTTTCATTAAAGAGGAGTTTTCGCGGGTGCGTTACTTAGAGGAAAAGAAATGGTGGGGCTCATGCGGGCCCCACCTCACAAATATCCTACCAAGTGGGTAGGATATTTTGGATTCCACCCTATCCGCTTCAACTTAGCTTAAGTATCTTTAAGTGGCTTTAAGTGAAATAAAATAAAGTTGTCGCACCGCTTTATTTTATTTTCTTCACTTAACCCCCAAAAATTAAAAACCACACCCGAGAAAACATAACTTCAGAAAAGGCATTTCTAAGAAAATACCAGAGCTGTGATTCCATCGGTGCCCTCAGAATTCGATTCCGAGCACTAGTTCAAAAGTTAGAAAAACCCGCTCGTTTGTTCACTGAACGTACCCATGCCAAACTTCGGAAAATGATTCCGGGCACACCGGGCCTCAGAATCAGGTGCCGTCAGAAACTGCGCTCTTGCAAAATTCCAAAGAAAATTAAGAAAAAAATTTCCTTGAAATTTATGGGTCTTTACAAAAGATGTTGTATTTCATGTTTTAAGTTTTTATGTAATGGTCCTAAGCCCCAAAGACACTAAACCTATCGATCTTCTTTGTTGTATCAAGTGAAGTCTTATGTAATAAATCATGTTTATGTTTGTAATAAAATCAGGGTTGTCATAGTTGGTATCAGAGGATAGGTTTAGTTATTTTTGGGATTAGGATTAGAAAACCCTAGTAAAGCCTTAGAGACAAGACTAAGTATAATAAAAACATACCTAAGTTTTGGTAAGTACTGAGTAAGTGGTTTATCAAACAAATACATCCCTGTCTGGATACGAGCAAGTAGAGGCGGCTCTGGCACAGATGTATCCTAGGGGTAAAACCCGAAAACACCACTTTAAGCTAGAATCGAACGAGAACTGGTGCACAACAATGGGACTTGCTGCACTCTTGGTTAAGACACTCACGGGGGATATGTTTTGATAAATTCACAAGCATAGTATGAACCGTTATTAAGGGAATTAAAAAAAAATTCCCCTAAGAATATATGTTAGAAATTAGATCATGAAAATCCTAGATTGAAGCCTATAGACTCATGAGTTAAGGAAATAAAAGTTTATTTTTAAGTCATCAACTTTTGTCTTTGGATTACCCTTTATGTGTTACCCCCTAACTTTTCTTTTATTCCAGCCAATGGCCGATAATAGGAGGACTCGTGCTAACAACCGATGTGAAGATCAGTGTGATGACTGTACTAATGAGATGCCCAATCCAATGGGAGTGGGAATCGTGAACTTTTTCACGCTTATCTCTCAGCTAAATCAAGCTTTGAATAGAAACACGGGTCAAGAGGAATGTCCAAAACCCCCTAAGAAGGAACAAGTCACTATCGAGAGCTTCATGAGACAAAGGCCTCCTACTTTTAGTGGATCATCCGATCCCACGATTTCTGAAAAATGGATCAACTCTATTGATAAGATCTTCTCCATCCTTCAATGTTCTGAACAAGAGAAGGTTCTTCTGGCTGGTTATCGTATGGAGGGTGAAGCTAATCAGTGGTGGACGTTGATAAAAAATACGAAGCCTGAGGCGGAGATCGAGGCGTTGGAATGGAAGGATTTCTGGAAGATGTTTTTTGATAAATATTTTCCGTGCACCCTCCGGCTTAAGATGGAAAGGGACTTCCTTTCCCTCAAGAAAAAAGACTAAGAATCTGTTAGAGCATACGAGGAAAACTTCACAAGGCTTGCATGATACGCTTCCGGCTTTTTCGTTACCCCCGAATGCAAGGTTGACCGCTTCTTTGGTGGGATGAAGCCTAGCCTGCGGAAAGCATTAGCGATCCGTGACTTCGACAGCTATGAGGAAATTGTCTGATGTGCCCTCAAGGTCAAAATGGAGATCGGGGAATCACAGGGGTATCATGGGGACAAGAAGCATAAGATGGACTTCAATGCTGGCGGTCCGATGGATAAAGCCAATGGTGTTAAGAAGATTCAGCACCCCACTTTCCAAAAGTGTGGAAAGAAGCACCCTGGAAATTGCCTCAAGGGGATGAGGAAATGCTTTAGGTGTGGAAGAGAATGGCACCTAGCTGTTAACTATCGGCAAGAAAGACCCACAGCTGCGAAAGAGGAGAGTAATTCCCCGTTCGAACCTCAACACATTGTTCATTGCTACAAATGCAAAGAACCGGGGCATCTTTCAAATCAGTTCCCTAATCTAAGGGTTTTCGGAGGCAACCAACAACCTCCAAGGCATCAAGGAAGATATTTTTCCATAACTTCTACCGAAGTGAACCCCAAAAACTAAGTGGTGATAGGTAAGATAGTTATTCATTCAAGAATATAGAACATAATTTTTGATTCAGGTTCTACGCATTCTTTTATATCTTAAAAGTTTAGTAGAACAATCCCAGTACCACCACAAATCATGGAAGTGAAGATGTCGGTGAGTACGGAAAATGGGGCAATCATTGCATCCCATGAATATAAGTCCTCCCCTGTTATAATCTGTGGATTGAATTTCCCAGAGAACCTCGTCATACTCCCTCTGGTGGAATTTGATTCAATTCTTGGCATGGATTGGCTTTCCTTATATAGAGACAACATAAATTGTCAGGAGAGGGAAATCACACTCCATATGGAGAATCGACCCCCGATTATTTACAAGTGTAAGGAGGAAGATGAATCTACTTTAGCTCCATCATCTCAAGCATGGATATTACTGCCCTATGAGCATGCGTATCTGGCTTAGATGATTGAGTATAAGGAAGAAACCATCCTTGAAGAAATACCTATTATGAGGGAATTCACTGAAGTGTTTCCCGAGGAACTGTCTGGTCTTCCCCCTAGAAGAGATGTTGAGTTCTCAATTGAACTTATACCTGGGGAGCTACCAATATTAAAGACTCCATATAGAATGGCTATCATTGTGCTTGAATAGCTGGAGAAACAACTATAGGAGAATCTAGATAAAGGGTTTATACGCCCAAGTGCTTCACTATGGGGTGCACTAGTCCTCTTCGTCAAGAAGAAGGATGGGTCAATGCGACTTTGCATCGATTATCATGAACTTAACAAAATCACGATAAATAACAAGTATCCTCTTCCATGGATCGATGACTTGTTTGATCAGCTGCGTGGAGCAAAATACTTCTCCAAGGTGGACTTGTGGTCGGGATATTATCAAGTAAGGGTGAAGAAGGAAGATATCCCCATGAATACTTTTCGCACAAGATACGGGAACTATGAATTCATAGTAATGCCTTTCAGACTCACTAATGCTCCAGCAATCTTCATGGACTTTATGAATAGAGTCTTTAGAGATCACATTGAAAAATTTGTTGTAGTCTTTATATATGATATTCTAATATACTCCAAAACCAAGGAGGATCATGAGGAGCATTTAAGAACTGTACTAGAGACTTTGCACAAGGAGAAGCTCTATGAAAATTACAACAAGTGTGATTTCTGGTTGAAGGAAGTCTCATTATTAGGCCATATTATCACAAGTAATGGGATATCTGTGGACCCCTCCAAAACAGATGCAATTGATGGATGGCTGAGGCCAACATCAGTAACAGATATCCGTAGCTTCTTGGGGTTATCTGGATATTATCGACGATTTGTGAGAAATTTATCACAATTGTCCAACCCTATTACCAAGCTAACTCGAAAGGGAGTAAAGTTTTCTTAGAGTGATGAATGTGAAGAAAGGTTCAAGGAGTTGAAAAGGAGGCTTATCACTGCGCCCGTGATCACTTTACCCACAAGTGGGGAACTTTTTGTGGTATTCAGTGATGTTTCAAAGAAGGGATTAGGCTGTGTGCTGATGTAGAATGATAAAGTGATATCCTATGCCTCAAGGCAGTTGAAAATCCATGAGAGAAACTATCCAACGCATGATCTGGAGTTGGAAGTTGTGATCTTTGCCTTGAAAATCTGGTGGCATTATCTCTATGGAGAGAAATGTGAGATATATACTGACCACAAGAGTCTTAAATATATATTCACACATAAAGAGATTAATATGTGCCAGAGAATATGGATAGATCTCATCAAGGATTATGACTGTTCAATCCATTACCACCCTGGGAAAGAAAACAAGGTGGCAGATGCCCTAATTAGAAAGGACCCAGCGATTCTATCAATGATGAGAATTTAGAAGGATCCAATCTTCTTATACTTGATGAAGATGGACATGGGAATCATAAAGAAGGGAACATCATCAATCCTTTCAAAAATGATTTCTCAACCGTCTCTTTTGGAAAGGTTAAAGGATGCTCAAAAGGATGATGTGAGAATTCAGGAAAAAGTGGAAGCTATCAAAAAAAGGAAATCCTCGGTGTTTAATGTTAATGAAGAAGGAATTGTGCGGTTTGGGAAAAGACTATGTGTTCCATCAAGTCCAGAGTTGAAGAAGGAACTTTTGGATGATGCACATAGTTCAAATTTCTCTATTCACCCAGGGAGCACAAAGATGTATCAAGATCTCCGAGAAAACTTTTGGTGGGATAATATGAAGAAGGAGATCGCTGAATATACATCAAAGTGTCTGGTGTGTCAGCAAGTGAAGTCAGAGAGGCAGAAGTCTAAGGGGATGATGCAACCATTTCCCATACCATAATGGAAATGGGAGAACATCACCATAGAATTTTTCACTGGACTTCCAAGGACATCCAAGGTAAACAATGCAATATGGGTTGTTGTGGATCGTCTTACAAAGACTGCACACTTCATTGCTATTTGGGATGATTTATCTTTGGATCAACTGACATGGATATATATCAGGGAAGTGGTAAGGCTACATGGAGTTCCACTATCTATTGTGTCTGACTGAGATCCAAGATTTACCTCTACGTTTTGGAAGAGTCTTCAAAATGCTCTAAATACTGAACAAAACTTCAGTACAGCCTATCATCCTCAAACTGATGGAAAATCTGAGCGGACTATCCAAAAACTTGAGGACATGTTGAGAGCGTGCTCAATAGACTTTAAAGGAGGATGGGATCAACATCTTCCTCAGGTTGAGTTCTCTTATAATAACAGTTTCCACTTGAGCATCTAAATGGAACCATATGAAGCCCTGTATGGGAAAAGGTGTAGAAAACTGGCATGTTGGGATGAGGTCAGTGAAAGTAAGCTTCTTGGACCAGAAATGGTCGAGGAAATGGTGGAGAAGGTGAAGACCATTCAGCAACATATCAAGGAATCCCAGAGTCGACAGAAGAGTTATGCAGATAATTGTCGACGAGACCTTAAGTTTAAAGTTGGAGACATGGTTTTTATACGCATATCTCCGTGGAAGAAGGTCATGAGGTTTGTAAATAAAGGGAAGTTAAGTCCAAGGTACATCATCCCCTTCGAGATTCTTGATCGTGTCGGGGCTGTGGCCTATTGACTAGCACTTCTTTCATGTATCCCTCTTAAGGAAGTACATACCGGACCCTTCACATGTACTCTCTTGTAAGGTGGTACAGTTAGATGATGATCTTTCTTATGAGGAGCAACCAGTGAAGATCTTATATTATAGAGAAAAAGTTCTACGAAATAAGTCAATGCCCCTCGTCAAGGTGTTGTGGCGAAACCACAAGTTTGAAGAAGCGACTTGGGAATCAGAGGAAATGATAAATCTGAGTTACCCACATCTGTTTTATTGTGGGAAAATGAAATTTCGAGGACCAAATTTCTTAAGGGGGGAATATTGTAACGACCCAAGGTTTCATTAATGGAAAATCCATCTTGATCTAGTTAAATGTCTCTTTATGCAAAATGTTTTTATAAGATGTAAACTTATTTGGTTTTATGTTAAGAATTTTGACTGTTGCTAATATATCCGTTGAACAGTGATCACATGATTAGTATAAATATAGGGCTTTAACAAATCCAATTTACTCAGAAAAAAGAAGCGATGACCTCATCTAGTAGAATTGCTCCATACGAAGCCCATTTGTCAGAACTCAGAAAAGAGGTGGCGTCCTTGGGTTTCACTCTTGACCAAGCCCAATCTGAGCTTCATCATGTCAAGCTCAAACGGGACCGTCTACGAGAAAAGTGGAAGTTGATAGATATTACCACTCGAGCGATGTTATCTGTGCCCCCCCCCAAGAGTCTGTCACCATCGCACACCTTACCCTTGGGTCTTATGCGGCTGTTTTAAGGGGTTATGTAACAAATCACTAGTAATATGTTCATGTACATTATTTTTGTATATAATAATGAATATAATTTCTTGTCATTATCGATACATTGTAAATAGTTTTTAAATTACAAATAGTGTTTTTTTAGTTATTATTTAATTAAGAATTATATTTTATTAAATTAAGGGATTTTTGAAATAAATAATATTTTAATAAAATATTATTATTATCATTATTAAATTAATTTTATTATATATAAATGATCATATAATTGTATGAATGAAATTATAATTTTTATTAAGGTTTGAAATCAATTTTTTTCAAAACCCGTGAATTTTCGATAAATGTCGGTTTTTATTTTAAAATTAAAAATTAACATATTTAGAAAATTATTTAGATAAAATAAATGTTATTTTTTGAATCAGGATGTCGAAATTATCCAACGGTGAAATTTTCATAATTTTCTGAGACAGTCAAATTTTTGGGTAAAATTTAAATACCGTTTAAATATATAATGTGTTTTATGACATCATAATGACCCAATAGTGATGTAATAAAATACTATAAGCTTTATGTTCGGCCAATATATGTTTTAACATTAAAATAATGTGATTTTGGGTTTGTTTTACTTACTTTTCAAAGCATTAATGGACCCCTCAAGACTTATTAAACACCTTGTCTTTTTAAATTGTTTTCCATGGGAGTGTGACTCACCTCCACATAAGAAACCTTATTATTTTAAGAAGTTCGGAATTTGGACTTATAAAATATTTTTTTCCTATTCCCTTTTCCAAAAAACATGGGAAAAAACCATGGTCTGGTTTGTGGTTTGGATTAATTTAATATAAGGGGTCCCAAACCTAAATAATAAAGAGTTCCCTCACCTTTTCTATATAAACCCACCCAAGCTCCCACTTCCTCCTCACTCAAATCCTTTGGAGTTCATCAAAACTCTTCCCTAATCTCTCTAGAATCCTCCCAAGGTGTCCCAATCTCCCAATAATCCTCTATCAAGCCTCTCTCTAGCCTTTGGAAGCACACTTCCAAGTAAGGGTTTTTTCTTCCTTTCTCATTTTTGTCAATTTTATTTAAGTTGTTTTTCCCTTTTAATTTCAATTATGAATGTTTGGGTATGTTTTATCACCTCCCTCATACTTTCCTCTTTATGTTTTAATTATGGGATTCCCATTTCTCTATCATTAAATTCCTCCCATGTACACCCGTTACTATGCCGAAATTCCGAAAGGAACTTCTCTCTCCTCTTTTACATTCAAGCAATACTCTTGTATTATGAATCTAAATTCCATTAAAATTGTTTGGACATGTAACTATATGACCCCCTTACTGTCCATTTCATGTAAATATGACGAGACAACCCTTTCTCTCTCATCAACCATTTTTATGAATTCTTATGTCACGCCGTTATGCTGCCGAAATCGCACCGATTTTCTAAGCCAGTGCCATTGTGTAGTGAATACCATGCCCATTTCTCCATCAAGGGTATTCAACTTTATGAACATTTACTTATTGATTATAAAGTTTCATGTATGAATTCCACATTCCTTTATCATGGAATAAATTATTATGTTTTATGAATCCATGTTTTACGATCCATGCAGCACACTTATGCATGAAATGAAATGTTTAAGAAGGGTGCGCCCTTATAGCGCTACAATGCATTGGGTAAAATATAGTATCATGATACGTCATGTGAAATGAGTATTGACTCAAGATAATTAAAGTGCAATGAGGGTTTACTCGTGCTTTATGTTCAATGAGGATTTACTCATTCTCCATGTGCAATGAGCCTTGGCTCATGCTAATTCCATGTTAAGTGTTGTTGCCACATTTCCATGTTATGATTATCATGATTTATCATGCCTTTATGTCCATGTTTCTCTTATGCTCTATTGATATGCCTATTTTCTAACATGTATTGTACTCCTCATGTTATTCCATGTGTACTCCCTTACTGGTCTTTATAGCTCACTCTTTTCTTATGCATGTCCTCAGGTTATCCCATGCAATGCTAAGTACGAGGGAATGTAGTGGTCATGTAAAGGAAGTTTTCAATAAAGATGTTGTATTTCATGTTTTAAGTTTTTATTTAATGATACTAATCCCCAAAGACACTAAAACTCTCTATCTTATTTGTTGTATCAAATGAATTCTTATGTAATAAATCATGTTTAAGTTTGTAATAAAAGTAGGGTTGTCAAAAAATTCACCAAATAATGGCAGTTTTTTTATTATGGTGGCGGTTTAAACCATCGCCTTATGCTTTTGTGGCAATTTCAAAAAACCACTGCTAAATTTGTGTCAGCGTTCAATACATGGTGGTTTCTTCAATTTAATAGTGGTTTTAACCGCCGCTAAAAAAAGTTTCATTTTTTCCCAAGGAAACACCGTGAAAACCATGCCAACCCCCACTAAAAAAATCAATTTTTTGCACAAAAAACACCACTAAATTGTACGGTGTTTATATTTAAACCACTGATAAATATGGAACATTTATTTAGCGGTGGTTTAAACTGCCACTAAAGGTATATTTACAATTAAAAAAATGCTGCTAATTCTTCCCCCAGTACTAGTACCCTGAAAAAAAACATGTAAAAAATTCGTATAACACCTGGGATAGGCGGGGTACATATAGAAATAAAAAAAGACATACAATTCACACACACACACACACATATCCACATACATTCCTATCTTATGAGTTCATAACATGAGTTCCAATTTACATCCACCATTTTTACAACCACCACTAAATTCATAAAACCATAAAAGAAATCCAAGAACCACAATTTACATCCACCTTTGTTTTCAAGTTGAAATCACTACACAATCTCCAATAATCATATGTAATCAGAAAGGAGACTATCTCTACATCCATCTAGCCTAGAATTTGTCCAAGTAATCCTGCGACGTCATCCGTAAGGACCCCATAGGAATAAAATGGTAAAACTAACTTCTCTATGGTAAGATTCCGTACATATGGACTTTTCATATTTTTCTCCATACTTGTATTGTTTCCATATTTTATGAACAAACAATTAGTTTAAAAAATGTGTAATAAATTTATTCATATTTAAATTTGTACCTATAACAGTCACCCTCTAGTATCCCCATGAAGAACTAGAAGTGGAACCCTACTTCCTCCTTGACATTACTATCATTTAATCAAATAAAATTAAGTTCAAAACATGTATTTCAAAAAATTTATGCAGAAAAAAAATTAAAAATGATAACAGATACACAGTACTAACAAAAACAATATACATAACAATGAGAATGAATAACTACACAAATGAAATAAGTGGTTGATAAATGAATGCATAATTGTAAATACAATAATTTTACCATTTAATCATGTCAGTTTCCTACTCCATTACTTCATCCACCTCATCCACCCTTGCTAGACTAATATTTTCAATATCATGATGGACAAATAAGTCCACTTCTTGTTGTTGATAAGATTCAATGTTAGAGGTCAAATCTTTCACTTCATCACCCATATCATACAAATATCTTTGGTTTTCATGAGAAACTACACTCCACCATTCATACACAACATCATTCACATAATATAACATTTTCTATTGCGATGATAAGATATATAAATCATACAGTTCATGATCACCAACATACATCAAGCAAAAGAAGTTCACAGAAGTAAATTGCAAGGAATCTATTTTAACACCTCTAACAATATTAACCCATTTAAATTTGAATAAAATAGCT
Organism: Viscum album; assembly: GCA_963277665.1. Lineage (NCBI taxonomy): Eukaryota > Viridiplantae > Streptophyta > Magnoliopsida > Santalales > Viscaceae > Viscum > Viscum album. Next base: position 737,843,328 of record OY728122.1, read on the forward strand.
AAAAAATTCCCATGGTAGTTTAATTTGATAATATCAGTCAAATTTCCATAGTATCCCACTTCAAAAAATGTAAATATACCACTATTCTATGTTTTCAAACCCTCTTCTTGATCGACTGTACGAAATCTAAAGCCATTCATATTGTAAGTGTCAAACTTTCTAAATTGTTTTAGAGGACCTGGAGCAAGAAACTTCAAATATTCTAACAACTCTACTCGAGTACCAGTATTCATGATCTAAAAAAATAAATATACATTATTAGATTTAAAAAATATACATGTCAAACTAATATATGTATTTATTACAATATTTATGAACCTACACATTGTTCAAACCATTCTACATGCTCTTTATTAACAGATTTCGTTATATCTTTCTCATTTCATGTTCCGCCTCTCATTCATATCTTTGTTTGTATCCTTAACTCTTTAATAAATCGATCTTCAATTTCACTATTTAGCAGCACATATCTATGTGCCTTTAATAATTAAATTTCTGTCAGTGTAACATTTTAGGTCCTCCTAACTGATCGGCCAATAGTAGGAAATATTTTTGATTTACCATGTATTATAGATTGAGTTTATGTGTCATCAAAATGTCCAACTCGATTAAATATTATCTCAATATCATCCATGTATCTATAACAAAAGGCAAGACACTCCTCTATCAAATATCCTTCAGAAATAGAGCCTTTAGGTTGAGCTTTATTTCTCATGTATGATTTCAAATGACCAATATCTATGAAATAAAATAAAAAACATAATTATGTATTTAGTTAAGTGCCAATAATTGTTTAATTAATTGAAAAACATATAAATAAAGTACCTATTAATTGGATACATCCACCAATAATGTATGAGGCCTTCTAATTTATCTTCCTCAACCAAATGCACAGTTAAATGCATCATGACAGTAAAAAACAACGGAGAAAATATCATATCCATTGAAAAAAAGTGTCAATAAAAATATCTCCTGAAGGTTGTCAAGCTCAAATTTATGTAGAGATTTCTCACATAGTTGTCTGAAAAATGTGCAGAATTGGAGTACAATAACAGTAACCTTTTTAGGTAATAATGTATGTAATTACAATGGTAGTAACAACTGTAACAAAATATGTGAATTGTGACTTTTCAATCCATGTAACATATTATTCTTTAAGTCAACACACCTTGATATGTTACTTGAATACTCATCAAATACCTTCAAATGCTTTAAAATTTGAAGGAATGTATCTTTATCCCTATTTTTCATTGAAAAAATTGTCAGAGCATACTTTTTCATTCTCATCTAGCCAGAGATCACATTTTATGTTCATTGCTTATAATTCTTTCCAAGCATTGAGATGATCCTTCAACTTTCCATTCTCATTAAGAAATGTGAAGATCAAATTTTTACAAACATTCTTATCAATATGCATCACATAAATATTATGTTTCCAAAAATTAAATTCCCAATATGGAAGTTTAAAGAATATATATATTTTTCTTCCATTATTGTGTGCCAATTTAATTTGAAGATGCACTTCGAACTCATTTCCCACTATCATTAAAATGATGTACCTTCCCAAATTCTGTTTCAACATTTCCAAGTTATACTAATATTTTAGAACTAGTCAACAAATTTGGAGGTGGTCTATGATCAATAAAACCATTTAATTTTGATCTGTTCAGCTGAAATCTATGAGATGCATCAAGAAATCTTCGATGGAACAAGAAGAACCATTTTCTACTGTGAGGTAGCCGTTTGTGATCAAAATCAAAGTTACAAATAGGACAAGCCAAACCCATGTAAGTGTTCCAACCAGCTAAATTCCCATGTACAAGGAAGTCACTAATGGTCCACATTAGAGCAACATGCATTTTGAACATTATTTTAGAAGAAACATCACATGCCTCAAAACCGTTGCTCCATAACTCCTACAATTATTCAATTAAAGGCTAAAATTATACATCAATATCATTTACAAGTATTTGTTTTCCAGGAATAATCATCAAAATGATAAAAGATGTTTGTTTCATACACATCCACGGAGGTAGATTGTAAGGGATAAAAACAACTGGCAAAATGCTATAACTGGTACTCAAAGTCCCAAATTGATTGAATCCATCGACAACCAATCCCAATAAAAAATTCCTAGGATAAAATTAGAAGTATTGATGTAATGAATCAAATATATTCCATGATTTTTAATCTCATGAATGTTTCATTAACCCATTATTGTTATTATCTACAGAATTCCACTTCTTGTGCTCGACGGTTTTCAATGACATGAATAATCTTTTCAATCAAGGATTTAAAGGAAAGTAATGAAAAACATTTGCAAGTGTGTTCCTTTTCTTATTCTTCATGGTATTATGTTGATTCATACTTCCAACATCCCCCATTGACTTCCATCTAGAAGAAGAACATTTTTTAATACTGTCTTCTTGAATCCTCTTGACAATAAAGCAAACTATCATTGGGATACACATGTATTTTTGTATAATTCAGACCAAGCCTGTTAACAACTTTTTTCATATCATAAAAAGACTTTGGGATTTTTTCTTTAAGAAATGCATCACACAAAAATTCTAATATCATGAAAATTTCCTTATTTGTAATTCCACATAGGCATTTGATATGGTACAACTTCAGAAGAAAAGAAAGTTTTTAATATTTCAAACATCTACTATACAACTCTTGATTTCAATCGTTAACTAAACCATGAAACATATTTTTATCAGTGAAGTTTTCTATTATATTAGTCTCCACAGAATCAAGAGGAGGATCCAATTATATGTTACAATCTTGATCTTGTTTTCCTATAGTCTCAAAAACATCACTTGTCACATTTCTATTTGTATTACCCACAACTGGTTGTTCTAATATGTTTTGATGTTGATGTTGGTGTCTTGAAATGGAAAATGAATCATTTATAAGGGTTTTTATTTCATTTTTCATTGTCGATGAATTTGGGAGCTCATTCTGTGGATTGACATCAGTTCTCAACCTTTCTGTAATGTTCGATTCTCTGTGCTAAATCCAACACAAATATTGAGTAGGTAATTGCTTCAATATCAAGTGTTCATAAACTTAATCTTTCTTCAACCATATTATAAATTTACATTTAGAACATGGAAATCTTATTATACCTTCAATGTATCTATTGAAAATTTCAAAATTTAAAAACTCCTCCAAACCCTTAGCATACTGAGGTGTGTTCCTCAGCAATGTGATCCAACTTTTATCCATGTATATCACAGTGTTCCTACACAATATTAAAAAAATTAAAACACATAACTATTAATAAATATGGGAAGAGATTCATATATACTAGTTGAAAAAAAATAATATGTTAAATTTGGTTTTCCTATATAAATACATATGTTAAATAATGAATCATTTTAAATAAGGTTTTCTATTGTCTTCTTACTACAACCAGCTGTATAGAATTCTCTTGAGCATTCCATCCAAATATTTTTTGTATTTATAAAATATACACAAATGAAATAAAATGTTTTCTAGGTCTAAAATGAATCATCAAAGAATGTTTTGTTCAATATGTTTATATATAGTTGAAAAAGACCAAAAAAAGACACGACACCCATGGTAAATGATGGAATGGTTGATAGGTGGAGTATCATATAAAAATGGATAAATCTAAAAGGACTATGCCCATGGTGTGAGGAACTTTTAAGGCCCAACAGTCAGTTATTCAACAATATATAATGGTGAAATCCATGTCGATGAGGTTAATTCAATCACGAAAAGTTTTCATTATGTTTTATCTTGGATGACTGAAGGGATATCTAAATCATACTACAAAAATGATCATTATTTCATGGTGTGTATGTTTTATAAGATTAAATTTTGGGGTTAGAGAAAATAACACCACAAACTTGGTGTTTTTCTATAAATTATACTTGAGGAGAATGTGTCACATTAAAACAAAATGGTTTCAACATAAAGGGTTCTTTAGTGGAGTTTTATCAAGTTTCCCTTGGGTGGTTGGTGGTGGCTTGATTCCCTGGTCATGCTGTAATGTGTGGTTAGGATGTTATGGGTGTTTTTCTAGGGTTGATTTTTATGCCATGATCCATTAGGTCATTCTAAAACAAAACCATATAAGTGGGGTATTAATCCATTCCCCCATGGGCTATGTTGAAATGGTCATTCAGTACTATTTTTTTGGAAGGGTTAGAACTATTACTTGAGGGTTGGTTATTCCTTCTTCAGTTAGATAGGTTCTTTAAAGTGGTAATATTTTTAGCCCACTTCCCCATTGTTCCCCTATTTTGATCCCCCATTCCCCTTTATTGGAGGTTTATTAGAAGCTTTTTCACCACACTAAAGCTATGTAATCTTCTCCACCCATCTTCTCTCTTTCTCTTTGTGGTTATTCCTCTAATTTTGGATGGTTTCATCTATGGATTTAATGAAAATTACACCAAATCATAGTGGTGTTATATTTTATTCATGGGGATTTATGTTATTGTGGCTATAGTATTCCTAAGGAGAATAAATGATGCTTATTTGTTATCATTTGAAAAATGGATTGTGAAAGTATTTTTTTTGTAATTCAACCAGATTAGATTAGAATTAATGGTAAATTCATGGGGATTTTGGTCAAAGTAGTTTTAGAAAAATGATATGAGCCTTTCAAACATCATTGTTTGATATTTGTATGTCGTGATGATTCTTGGTGATTTATCAATGGTTATTACTTATTGGATTAAGTTGGTTAATTATTTATAAATTTTTATAATTAAATATTGGAGCCTTGAGGTATGAGAAAGGGGCTCAATAGCATAGTGATTCTTAGTCTGATCCTGGATAAATATAGTAAACAGGTTATGGAATGGGGTAAATCTAACATCATGTTAGGTATCCCATTTAATACATAGAAATATTCATGTATGAATGTGCATGTGTGTGAATGATAGGGGTTTGGGTTTAGGAATGTGTGTAGGGATTAGTTGGGCTCAAAGTTCCTCAAGTGTACTCTGTTGATCCATATAAAATAAATTTGGGTATTTCATGCTTGGTCCATAGATTTTAGAAATTCCCAATGGCTATACTAGTTGGGATAATGTAGTCATAAACAAATTTATGTACCTCTGTGTTTCCTTTATTGGTTTGATGAGTTGTGTTTGTAATGGGGAGATCCTTAATGAGTTAGTTTAGGGGAATCCAAGTGGTTAACCCTTTATTAATGGAATAGTTAGCATTGGAGATTAGGATGTATCTAGGAAAATCTATAGGAAATGACCTAGAACATATAAAAACCTTAATTGATAGGGGTAGGATGTTTTTAAAGAGTCTAGTAGATTGTGATAAGATGTTGGTCTTGGGAAGATCATGGGATTAGATGGTAGAGGTGATTAACCACTCACTAGAACGGTCCTATAATAAATTGGTGATAATGAAGTTGATGATTAGGATTCCTTATCCTCATGGTTCCTAATAGAATCAGATGAAATATATGTAACTAGTTAGACACCTTAGTTTGTTGTTGGATCCCAGTGTTGTTCTAGTGAGGGAGTTGGTGATGGAATATACTCCATGATTACCTTTGAGGGGGTGTATGGACTCCAAGAGGCTTAATGTTTAGTGTGGATAGATATGACCTATTATTCATGATTTTAAGTTAGGTAAAGACTAAGTTCTTGTAATTTTATTGAGAGATTGTGTACCTATATTTTATGATCATGATAATTGTGTGGTTAAGATTCGTCATGGTTGAGATTAGTCATGGTGGAAGAAAAAAATACACATATAGGATATATTCCCACATTCACATATGGATATGACCACATCTAATGGAATTCCCATAAGGTATCTCAAAAACATAGAAGAATCCAATTTAGAAATCACAAGGAACATTATAACCATCTATAAGAATTTAAAAATTGTCCTAAAAAAAACCAAATCACTCTCCTGACTCAATTTCACATGCGAACCAACTAAAAAAATCCAACCAAGGATAAAATAATCCAAAAAACACTCAATTACACTTTAAAATATAAATTAAAATTTTATCAAACTCTTTAGATGCACACATATATAGGCTTACTAAATGAAATCCTTTTCAACCCATTTTTTCATCAAAAATATAACATGAAAACACCACTATAATCCATAAAAACACACCATAATCATGATAAATTCATTTATAATTTAATTAGGAATGATAAAGAATTGAAATATTATTCTAGAAAGGTACTGGATAGAGACACATACCTCAATAATGTGAGAATGCAATAAAACTCTCATAGAAGGAAGAAAAAGGATTAAGTAACAATCCACACACCATATAATCTAAGAAAATTAAACCAAACATCAAACATATCCCATTAGGTTCATACAAGAGAGATACAAGACAATAAATAAGAAGTAACCAATGTAGGGAAAATGGGAGAAGATAAAAAATACCTTAAAACAAAGAAGAACATTCCTAAGAACCTTGAGGAGGATTCAATGGAGGATCGAGAGTAAGGGAGGCATGGAGAAATGGCGAGGCACAGCGAGGGCGGCGAGGTGCGGTGAGGGGTGGTGGAAAGGTGTGATGAGGGGTGATGAAGGGGTAGGTAAGTCTTTGGGGAGTGGGGGGGGGGGTCGAGGGTGTTGGGGGAGGGGGAGAGTGTTGTCCGTTAAAAAAATTTAATGTTTTAGTAGTGGTTTTTTAGAAACCAACACTAAATTATTTAATGTCGGTTTAATAAACCACGACTAAAAAACTACCGCTAAACCATTATTTTGGTGTAGTGATAACATTTACCTATTCTTCCAACTATAATTTTTCATCCTACAATTCCATGAAAACTCTGATCATACATGTAGACACTTCTTTGGGAAGTTTCTTCAAATGCTTTCTGATTTTAGAATTGATCATATCATCATCATAACTTGAACTTGATTCATTAGAATTATAACTAATTGATTTAACTGAACAATTTCTACTCAAATTTACTTTATCTAGTATTTGATCTTAATATTTCTTTGAACTATTCTTTAGATTCTTTACCACTATGTTCTTCCTATTTTTCTGAGTCTTGATGAAACTTCAATATTTATAACATCAGGATAAGATATAGTATTTACTCTATGAAGATATTCTAAATTTTATTCAAACTTAAATATTCAATTCATATACTTATAATAAAAACAACTAGACAAGTATATTAGATCCAAGAAGAGGTAACCTTCCTCTGATACCAATTGAAGTGTCCAATGATTGTGTAGTCACACTAAGAGAGGGGTGAATCAGACGTGACCTATTTTATTGAATTCTTTTTCACATTTTAATTAAAAACTCTATTGGCTATTAAGATAAGTGGATCATGTATGCAATTGATAAAGTAAATGAAAGAAATGACACAATATTTTAAAAAGTTTTAGTACTTATACCTACATCCTTGCCATGTTAGTTAGACCCCCCAACATGGATTATCCACTATAATATTTTTATCAATTATAATGGTTCAGGAAGAAATTGGTTATACACCCTAGTAATAGATCATCCAGTTGATCCTGGTTTTACCCCCCCACAATCCAATTCTTCTGCTTCAGTTGGTTAGACACCCCAACCATTCGATTGGTTAGACCCCTGGTCTCTAGAGCCTCTTTAGCAACTGGTTAGACCCCCTAGTCACAAGCTCCTTTTTATTCTTAGAATATTTTATCCATAGGTAGGATGATCAATTAAAGATCACCCTCCATGAACTTTCAGGATCAAACTGGATCATGTATAATTCAAGTACCTTTTCACTGATGTTGGAATTTCTCAAATAATTCTAATCACTAAATATAATCAGTTGTCTCAGTAAAAAACTACTCAAGAAATAATTCTTTCTTCTACTAAATACCGGACCACAGTTAATACTAAAAAATCAGATACAAAAATCTTCTGAATCACTAATAGAAATACTGTCCCTACTTCAGTCTCAAAAATCAATGCTCACCACATACAAGTAATTTTTATATTTAAAGTGAAATCACTTCTCTTCTTGTATATATAGAACAAATTCTTCATGAATATATTGTACCATGAATATTCTTCTCAAACCATGAAAACATTTTTTCATGTACTTTCATGTATAACATATACTTATTTTATAAAGAACTCAAACTGCCTTCAAGATTCTTTAAGTGATTATGTAATCACATATGTATGTGGAAACTCATCTCACATACACATTTTAAAAATCTCACTATCCACCTATTTTTTTGTTACATAAACTTATTTTTCCTTCTTCACACATGCATGGACATGTACACTATCTAACTTACTCTTCGCACACACACATGCACAATGGTGTGTGATCTATATTGTCTTTATCAATTTATTAAGCTTTCTCAAAACCTTTTCACACACATACTATGCACTTTTTTTGTTCAATACTTCATGAAAAAACACTTTTTAGTTTTCACACACATTTAAAAAACTACATACATTTATAGAAAGAATGAAACTCACTGTATAATTCTCTTCTTGCATACAAACTCAAATGAGTACAAACTTGGTGTGAGAAATTCATTATTCATGAGTTGAAATGTGAGTATACACTATTATTTGGAATCTCAAAACCTTCACACAAAAAATAGAAGATACATGTGTAAATAAATCACTCTATCACAGTTACTTCATGGGACCTTGTTCTTTACAAAGCAACCATAGTGTGCAAGGCACATATAGTTTGCTCGCAAAATCCTATCCTTATTTGCGCAAACTAAAATCACACATAACCCCTCAAAAAATACTTTGAGAGTGAAATGCACTTATATGAGGCTAATAGAACCACCTTCATAGAGAACAAAATCTGCATGGAACTTATCTTCTATGATCTAGATAGATTCACGGTGCTCCATCTCTCTGAAAATAAGAGCTTCTAAAAAATCACCAGCAACCAAGTCAAAATACTCAGGTGGTATTTATAGGCAACAAAAATCATCACAAAACCTTTTATAATCATATATATGACTCATTTCATCATCAGATGAAAAATTGTACAGACTCAAGTTCGATTCACATGATATCACCATCATGGAAATCTCATATTTTCTGTACAATGATATGCTTTAGTTTCTTCTTAATTTTCTCATTAAAATTAAGTTTCATGTGATAAATATCTTCCTAAAAATTTTAGAACATTGAAATAATGATCAAAAGACTCGATTAATTCTTCTGTAGATGTTATAATGGAGCTTTCGATGTACAACACTCTCAGGTGAGGCTTGCTGGAGAAGGCTACTCAGCTGGAGATGATCGAATGACTAGAAGAAATCATCCAAGAAGATCACCTGGTTGAAGGCTCAATGAGATGATTGATGACTAGGATAATCACAAAAAATGATCCAATGGTCTAGATTAATTCTTCTCTATTTTTTCGAATCCCACCTTGAAACGAGATCACACCTTGTAGATCCTTTATAATACACAATTCCACATCGACCGTTTAGAAATGGTTACTGAGAAAACTCAAAGCACTGGCACCACCCCATGCTTTCTCTCCTCCTCCACTGCTATTCTGCTCTGCATGAAGGCTCTTTCCACCCACTATATGCCTCATGCAAGAATTATCTCTTAGTTTAGCCTAGCTAGATGACTAAGGGCTTGGCTGCCCACTTAAGCAGTGGTATGACCCCCCTTGGGCTGGTTGGCTAGGTGAAGCCCCTAAATTTTTATGCAAGATTTCATAAAAAAATATTCCAATATTAGTCATATTCTATATAAATTGAAAATCCAACCTTATTCTCAAAATTAAAACTACAAACATAAAGTCCAAAACTTAATGAAATAACATTTTTTGAATGAAAATTCAAACTCTTTGCTTATTCATGAAATAAGAAATTCATATTGCATAGAATTATTCAATATTTCAATAAATGAAGTAAATAATGTGTCAAACATAATTCAAACAATGAAACATGTATTTTAGAACAACAAACTAGCTCCGCAATCATCAAATTTTTCACTCATTGGCTTTTTTATATTCTCAATCAGTTGACAATAATTTCAACATCACTAAATCAATTATCCTATTCAGCACATCTAGGGATTCAATATGTTCCTTAAAAGGACTAAATATCTTGTAATAATCAGCTACACACTATGTGTTTATCTTTCCATGTGTCCATGAAACCCATTTAAAATCTCAACATGTTTATCAGACACGAGACTAAACAACATGTACAATCTAGATACACGCTATGGATCTTTTATGCTGCATATCTGCATAACTCACCAAGGAACTATATATGTATTTTGGATGTGATAATTAATGAACTAAAAACTATAAATAGAAACTAAACCTCATTTACTTCATTAATGTTCCAGGTTTTCAGTCTCACACGGTTTTGACAATGTATTTGACCACATGGTTTGAGTTAATTTCACCGCTAAACCATGTAGACTCCAGGATGTGTATGTCAACTACACGTTGTGTAATTTGACATACCATGTTCTAGTTTGGACCTATTTACACATGATGTGTAATAAATACACTGAGTGTAATTACTTCTTGGCGTGTTGTGTATACTACGACACATCCAGGTGTAGTGCACTTGGGTACATGACGTGTACTCTAGCCACACACTGTGTAATCCCATGATATATGTCCAGATTCCTCAACATTTCCTTATGGAATATGTATCCATTCTTTATCTGGTCTTAGACTTAAGAAATTATGAATCTTGAATGAAGAAATTAAAATGTCGAAGGAATGTTAATTTAAATAATCAGATTAAAGAATGAATATTTCTTGAAATGAAAATTTAACCACTATTGATCATATAGATAAAAAATCATATAAATAATTATAAATTTAAAACATGATTTCTCTAATACCACCTGTAGGTTTTGGACACAATGGAAGTGCCTTTGGTGGGCATTAAATTAAAATTTATTTCAATTTAGAGTTTCCCGAAACCCCAATAGAGGATCTTTCAGGTTAAATTTATAATTAATTTATTTAGATCTAAAGAAATTATTACCTCATCTTAGGATGTTTTCTTTGATGAAATTGTTGATCTTCCAAAACCCTTTTGAATTACCTTCATTGCATTGTAATGATTCAAGTGTAGAATCCCTCTAGAAGTTATCCACACATGCTCCTTTGATATTTGAGCATATCCAATTGATTTCTGGGTGGTAGCATGATGAATCAATTATATTTCATTGTTTTTCTTAATCACTCAAAGACACTTCAGGCTTAAAGTAGTTCATATTATTCATGAGTGTAAGAGATGAGGAATTCAAGAGAGATAGAGAGAGGTTCGTTGTGCATAATGATTCTCTACCCTCAATTTTTGATTAACCCTACACAATAGAGAAAACCATTTATATAGATAGGGTTTAGGTTAAAATATTATTTAATTATATATCGGACCTTAAATAATACTGTATTCATTATTAATCCCCATGACACATAATAATAATATTATTATTTTTTACGATGTGTTCTAACTTATATAGTGATAAATATTATGGATTACAAATAAATATTCATCAGTGGAAATGATAGTGGTATTCTATAATCCCTTGATATTTTTTGAATACCTGAATAAATTTTAATTAAAATATTTTATTCATAAATAAATAAAATAAATATTTTATTCAAAATCCAATGAATAAATATTTATAATATATTTACATAATCAAATAAATAAATTATTTATTACCTTGTGAATATTAGCGATCAATAAAACATGAATAAAATTATACCCCGGTCTTGTGAATAATATTTATTTCATTAATTAAATTAACAGAGAAATTAATCGAGATCAATGTAAACACTTAGTGCTTGATCCTCTAGGATTATTTCACATCAGCATTAGGAGGGATTCCCAAAAGTCCCAGATTATTGTCTACCATTGGGTCAAAGGCACCCAAGATAGATAAATTAATGTCACAATGTCAACCACCACATACAAATAATCACTGAGTAATATAATTACTTTATCTCAATATCTCATCAAGAATGTTACACATCCATATCATCAACCTATATACTCGATACATCTTTAATTAAATCTCTAAAATTAACACATCGGTACACCATAAACTTTGAATTTAATGCAACGGTTCTATTCCAATCAAAGGTTTGAGATATCAACTTCCATAAAGATGGAAGGGAAAAATCCTTCCTCGAATTATTAATTAATAACAAATCACCCATGATGCACCCAACATAACCAACTTCACCATGAATTGTTATTATATTGTTTTATGAAATACATATAAGTGAGAAAGTCATAATATTCATTAATATTAATCTTAAATTATAAGTACCATCACACGCACTCACATATAGGAATATCCGATGACACCAAAACATGAAAAATTCATACTAGTGGGTCTGTTCTCATAATCCCCCATCATAGAGATTACCAAGTGCAAAATTAATGAGATTAATCCTCATCCACTTATGATTATTTTCACTTTAAAGTCAAATTTTATGTGTCCCATCATATAATGTTATCCCACTGTAAAAATATATTTAAGAATATTTCCATAACATTTCAAGGTTCTCATCATAGTGAGGAACTTCTATGACCTTATCAATGTGATTGATACCATAGGAAATTATTACATTAAATTCATATATAAAAATGAAAAATATTTAATAAGATGCTTTATTAATATTCAAATGATCTAATATACATACAATCAAAGTATAAATAGTTGGTCCTAGGACACCAACTCCAATATACTACACGAATGAATTTTCCCCCCATCATGACCACTCTTTTCTTTAAACCTTCCATTATAATATTCCATGGTTATTTTTAATAAAAATGTTTTTCTTCATATTCTATAATTTTTTAGATTTTAAATATGTGATTTCAAAATAAAAAGGGTATTTTCCCTAAGAAATTATATAGTGGTATTTTAAAGCTATTTTCATCTATGAAAACATTCTTTGATGTAACTTATGTTTCACTGGGGACATAATCTAATGATTCCATCAATATTTTTTCTATGGATGGTTTTTTGTTATAATTATGAAATCTTGGAGAAGCTTATTTTCTTTTCTATGGGTTAATATATGAAGAAATGATGAATGTTTTCATGAACTTGTGGCATACATATGAATGAATTATAATTAAGTGACAATTGGGTCTTTTATAGACTTACAATGCATTGGGTATTGTGATACTAGTATCTCATGAGATGATTATGATAACTGTGTACAAGATTGTAAATATATATTTTTTTTTCACATTTTTGACATGTGAGTATGATTTATTCTAGTTATTCTCACAATATTATGCATGGAAATTATTTTTAATGTCTATGTTTACATTTTTATGTGTGAGTATGATCGCTTCTAGATACTCTAACAAGATTATGAGTGGAAATGATTTCAAAGATCTATATTCACAAGATTATGATTTTATGTGATTTTGATACCACATGCCAATGTTATAACTCTTGAATGATTATTACTTATTTGAAAACCATATTAATCATTCCTATGGGTATGGCTTGATTTTAAATTTTATGATCTAATATTTTTTAGGTATGAATATTTTACACTGAGAACATGAACTTGATTATTTCATCACACCCTTTTGATCATATTATTCTCTTATATGATTGATATCTATCATGTTTATCCATACTTATCATTTTATCTCACCCTTTGTTATGTTTTCCTTCACCTGGTTTTGATGGAAGGTTATAAGTGTGATGAGTCTAGAAGGGTACCTTATGTAAAGAAATATGGGTGAGATGATGAATATTATACTTAAATAATATGTTTATGTATCTAGTATCCAAGTACACTAAACCTTTAGGTTACTTAGGCATGTTTATTTGGGAGATTTATTGAATATTAATAAAAAAGATAATATATATATGATATTCTTGGGACACTATAGTTGGTATCAGAGTATAATGTTGTTATTTTTAGAGATTAGGATTATATAACCTTTTTGAAAACCCTAGGAATAAGTCTAAGTATAGGATAACATCCTAAAACTTTGGTAAAGTATATATTGTTCAGTTTTCTGAGAAATTATGTCCTTGTATGGATACTTGAAACTAGATACGGTTGTGGAATAGATTCACCTAGGGGTTATAACGCTAAAAGGGGAAGATTAGGTATTAACTTAATGACCACTAGTGCATTATGAGTGGGATTATGACTACACACCTGGATAGACACCCCTAGGGGATATTCTTTGGTTAATTGACATTTTATTTATGATTTAATATGAAGGATTTAAATAGAAGGTGACCATGAATAACCCAAGTTAAAATTAAGGTTTCATAGATTGAAAAGAAGGTGACATGATTTATATATACTATAAATGATTTTTTTATGATTAAATGATTTCTAACTATGATTTTTAATACTCAAGCTTACCATTTTGGTTTTAGTAATGGAATGGAGATAGAAAGATGATGTTGACGTGGAGATAGAAACACTCAAATATTGAAGTATATTATTTGATATGAGTCTTATAAATTACTTTATATCATGAAAAGTATCTAGGGATATTTATTAAAAACCCCAATTATTAGATGTTTATTTCGTAGTAAAAAATTATAATGGTATGATGATCACATCTCAAGTCTATAGTTCCTCTCTAATATAAGTTTATGGGAATGCGCTTCCAGCAAATCTTGTAATTCTCTCTCTAGTTAAATTTATTGTTATTTTGGGAATGAATTAGATTTTTTATATAAATACCATATTAATTTACAATGAAGGTAAATCAAAGTTTATATTTTGAATAAACCCATGATCATATTTTAGTGCGAGGATGAATATGAAATTCCAATGGAAGTTACTTTTGTTATATAATTCTTACTTCCTATTTGTGAGGGATATTTATCTCAAATAGTTGGGGAGAGACTCAACATTAAATATATGTCTATTATTTAGGAATATGATAATGTATTTCCTAAATATTTGTATAATCTTCCACCGAATAATGAAGTTGAGTTTTCATAAAAACTCATACCTGGTGCTACACCTATTTTAAATACTCCATATAGAATGGCCTCAATTGAGTTGTGATAATTGAAGAAGAAACTCTAGGAGAATCTAGATAAGGGATTAATTTGACCTAGTGTGTCACCATGGGATGTAGATTTTTTTGTTAATAATAAAGATGGATCAATGAATATTTTCATGGATTATTGAGAACTTAAAAAGATCATTATTAAGAACAATTATCCTTTAACCTCTTTTGATGATTTTTTTGATCAATTACAATGAGCTCAATATTTTTTTAAGATTGATATTTAAACTGGATATTATCAGATAAAGGTAAATAATGAGTATATACCCATGATATCCTTCTGTATGAGGTATTGTCATTATGAATTTATAGTTATTCCATTTGGACTTACCAATTCCCCCACTATCTTCATGGATTTAATGGATAGAGTATTTAGAGATTACGTTGATCAGTTTGTGGTAATATTTATTGATGATATTATTATATATTCCAAGAGTAAATAAGAGCATAAATAACATTTTTATATTGTACTGAATACATTTAGAAAGGATAATCTACACTATAAATTTACTAAGTGTGAATTTTGGATACAGAAAGTCTCATTCTTGGGTCATATAAGCTCAAGAAAGGGTATATTGGTGTGTACTTAAAAGTCATAAGCTATTGAACAATGGAACAAAACTACTATAGTGACTGAGATCCATAGTTTTCTTGGGTCAGTTGGATACTACCATTGCATTATGAGGTATTTCTCATAGACAAATAATCCAATAAATACATTGACTTGTAAGGGAGACATGTTCCTTTAGACAGATAAATGTGATAAAAATTTCATGGAGTTAAAAAGAAGTTTGTTAAGCACACCTATGCTTACACTAAACTATAACATATAAGGGTTTATGATATATAATGATACATCAAAGAAGGTACTTGGATGTGTACTCATGCAAAATGATATGGTTATAGCTTATGCCTCACACTAATTAAAAATTCATGAAAAAAACTACCTAAATAATTATTTTGAATTGGTAGCAGTATTTTTTGCATTGAAATTATGGTGGAATTATCTTTATGAAAAAATATGTGATGTATATATTAATTATAAAATATAAAAGTATATATTCACATAGAAATATTTGAATTTGTTCCAAAGGAGATGGTTATAATTGATTAAATATTATGACTGATCAATACATTACCACCATGGGAAGGAAAACAAGGTGGCTAATTCTCTTAGTTAGAAAAACAATTCAAGTTTTTCCATGATGTGTATTAAAATAGATCCAATATTTATGTAATTTCAGAATATGAATCCTAAAATTATGATTAAAGGGGAAAATATTATATTTCTTAGATGAATATTAAACCATCCATCCATGAGAGGATTAAGGAGGCCCAAAAGGAGTATGTGTAATTTCATAATAAGGTGATAAATGTTCCTATTTTAAATCATTGTTGTGATAAAATGATAAGGTTTAGAAACTGAGTATGTGTATCATAAATTCTAGACTTAAATAAGGAGCCATTGGATGAAGCACACAGTTCATCATTCTCTATTCATCCAAAAAGTATGAAGATGTATATAGATCTAAAATATTATTTATAGTGGTATAACATGAAAAGGTATATTTTATAGTACGTATCTCAATGATTGGTATGTTAAAAAATTAAGTCTAAGAGAAAGAAGTCTAAGGGGATGTTACAACCATTACCCATACCAAAATGGAAATGGGAAAACATCACCATGAATTTTTTCATTAGACTACCTAAAACATCTAAAGGGGAAAATGTTATTTGGTTTGTAGTTGATATCCTTATTAAATCATCATATTTAATTTATATCAAATAATATTTCTCTCTTGATAAGATTTTTAGGATATACATTAAGTAATGGGTAAGGTTTCTTGGAGTAACACATTTTATTAAATCTGATTGAGATTCAAGGTTTACATCGAAGTTATAGAGAATTCTTCATGAGGCTATAGATATAGAGTTGAGTTTTAATACTAAATATAATACTTATAAAAATTTTTAGTCTAAGAGAAATATTAAAACTATAAATGAATTTTTGTGATATTTATCTATGGATTTAAAAGGTATTTAGGATCAACACATTAATTTGGTGGAATTTTCTTACAATAATTGATTTCACTTGGGCATTTAGATGATTCCATATAAATCCATCTATGGAAGAAAGTGCATAAATAAAATGTGATGGGATAAAGTCATAGAAGGAAAGCTATTATATAATCAAATATATAATGAAATTTTAGAGAATTTTATTCCCATTCAACAACACATTAGGTCAGGTCAGAGTTGATAGAAAAGTTATGCTGACAATCATCGACGTGATCTAGAGTCTGGTGTTAGTGACAAGGTACTTCTACAAGTATATCCTTGGAATAAGGTTATGATATTTGGAAATAAGGGGAATATAATTCCTAGATATACTGTAACCTTCAAAATTCTTGATCGTATTAGGACAATTGTTTATCGCTTGGCACTTACATTGAATCTCTCTCATGTTCATGATGTGTTCCATGTATCTCTCCTGAGGAAGTACACACCCGATCCTTCACATTTAATGAAATAATTGGTCATAAAACTAGAGAATGATATATTTTATGAGGAAAAACTAGTTCATATTTAAGATAGAATAGAGAAAGTTATGTGAAGTAAGACCACACAATTGGTCAAAATTTTGTTGCAAAACCATAAATTTGAGGTAGCTATGTGGGAACCTGAATATGTGATGAGCAAGAAGTGTCCTCAATTATTTGTATCAATGTAAAAATCTATTTTGGATTGTTGTTAAAATTTCATAAGTTAATTTTTATCAAACATAATATAATCAATGTCATTATAATGAGCATTACACATGATTTTTGTATAAAAATATTTTTATACTTAGAAGGATTTTTTTGGAAAATCATTTTCATCATGTTTTACTGGTGTATTTTTAAATTAATTTATTTAACATATAGAAATTGAATTTCATAAAATAGAATCCATTTTTTGAATCAGTATGTACAAATTTTGGAATGATGATACTTTTAATTTTGGTCATTATGAATAGTATCTTTGATAAAAAAGTCAACTACCACGATAAGAGTTAAAATGGGTTAAAAGGGTTAAAAATAAAATGATAATGGTTAAAATGGAATAAAAACTTAACTAAATACTATTTTATGGACATATTTTGAACCTATATTATATCTTATTCAAATATGATTCATTTGGAAGAATTTGGCTTGGGTAAGACATTAATATATTTTAATCTTTTAAAAAATTCGAAGTGTGTCATCTCCCTCACTTATAAAAGGACACCCCTATCATCTATTATCCAAACTTAAAGAGCCTATTATCTATCCTAATAACTAAAAAAATACTTTTATAATACACCCCAAATCC
Source organism: Viscum album (assembly GCA_963277665.1). Taxonomy (NCBI): domain Eukaryota; kingdom Viridiplantae; phylum Streptophyta; class Magnoliopsida; order Santalales; family Viscaceae; genus Viscum; species Viscum album. The sequence goes on from OY728122.1 coordinate 737,861,688, forward strand.
TAGAGGTCCTGGTTTGATTATAATACTATTATTTCAAGGCTTAAGATTTATGCCAAAGGAGTTTTCTCAACGATGAGGTATAACTCTTAATCGAGCACTTTAAATTTTATTTATTATTTAACCTTATATAAAAATGTTCTAATAATAATAAAATGATGAATATAGTATCATAAATATACTTAGATATTATTATGATGATGAAAAAACCACTTTCCATTCTTTCATTAAATGATAAATAAAAGTATCACTCGTGCGTATGTGTGTACTACCACCTCCATGTAGTGATATGATTCATTTTACATCATCTTAATTCATGGTTGGTTATTATGATAGATTTAACATTTATATATGATATTTATGAAATAATTATTCTTCTAGAATTATAATATCATATCTACCTTCTTACCTTCCTATCCGTTGGATAACGATAATGTCTCTCGTGCATACGTGTGGACTACCATCTTCATAAAGTGATGTGATTCATTTTTCATTTCCGATTTATATGGATGACAATAAAAGACAGTTTTAATAAAAATATATGATTTTAATGATATAATAATGATTATATAATTGTGAATTAATGTAAAGACCTGAAATTTTATAAATAAAATTCCCTTTGTGAATGAATTAAATGACATATTATGTATTATGGTTATAGAAGACACATGTACTTTATTTTTTTGGGAATATTATATCCTATTGGATTTAAAAGACTATTAATCATCATAACCATTGATAATATATCCATTGAAAAGTGATCTTATGATTAGTATATATTATGGGTCACTACTACAAAAGAGACCTTTAACAGCGCTAGAATCGGCCTTTATTAGCACAAAAAATGCACTGAGTACTAGGGAATGATTAAAATTTCTAGGATATTATCATTTCTAAAAAAGAAATGTTAAAAGGGTCCTTTAATAGTGCCTTTTAGCACTGTTAAAGGGGGATTTTAATAGTGTTTTTTTGTGCTGATAAAGGCACTGTTGTTAAAGGGGGTAATTTTTTCCAGATCTGTATGAGGCCAACCCCTTTATCAGCACTCCCCCCCTTTATTAGTGCTTTTCACCCCACTACACATTTTATCAACACTTTTTGAATTTCTAGAATCATGCATGCCCACCTAGATTCAAACCCTCAACCTCTCCTTTGAAGATGGAATGGCATTACCACCACACCATATTGTTTTATTGTCTGTTTAATGATATTTCTATTTATTTATATATATATTTACATATATATATTTGTTATTCATATATTTATATAATTATTTTTAAATAAATTTATAAAATATATATGTGTGTGTGATATATATAGTTATATTTATTTAAATATATTATATATTATATTCATTTACATATACTAAAATATGATATAAATATATATCTGTTTATTAATACACACACATATGTATATATAAACGTTATAAATATATTTTTATAATGTAAAAAATGGTTAGATATTATTTTAAATACATTTTTAGAATATTTATTTATTTACATATATTAGAATATACATATACATATATATTTGTTAATTATTGACACACACATGTTTATATATAAACATTAATTGTATAGGTATATATATACATATTATTTAATTTTTATAAAGTAAATAAAATAAATAAAATAAATAATTTTTTAATTTAAATAAAATTAATAATAAATATTAATTTTATATATTTAAAAATGCATTTTCATGTAATATGTAGATTTATGTATTTATATAAGTGATTTATTATAAGTAAATACAATAAAATATGCATATATTTAATTATAAATAAAAATAAATTGGTAAAAATGATAAAATTTTAAAACAATAATATCAATATGAATGTAATACCTGAGAATAAATTCAGTCTCCACTAAAAAAGGCAATAAGACCCCCTTAAACGAGGAAAAATATTCATCAAATGTTAAAAAATTGGGGTACCCCAACTAAAAATGAAGTTTTAGAGGCCTTATGGGCCTCTTATGGCCTTGAAAAAAATAGTAACTAGGGTATTCCAAGTCAACATGGTATAGATATCATCACAAGATTCAATTTTTTATGCGGTAGAGCCTAAATGGACACCTGAATAAAAAGTTATGACCATTTGAAGTTTGAGTTATGTTTTCAAATTATTTTAGTTCTTTTATTAATTTTTGGATTTTTCTATCTTCAAATTTATATTAAATGATTATTAATCTATAATAATTATCAAACTGTTAATTAAAAATATTTTTTGAATTATTTTATAATTCATTTTCACTAAATATCTTAGATATTAAGTGTAAATGTCTATTTACCTTATATAAAACATATTTAAAAATATATATTATATTTATATTAATATAAATATATTTGTATATTAATATATTATTTTTAATTATTTTTTTGAAATATAACCTTTATCATCACTCTTAAAAAATAATTGATAACTGGGGGTTTTTTATCAGCACTTCTAAAAAGTATTGATAACCCCCCTTTTATCAGTGCTTTTTTACAAGTGCTGATAAAGGCCTCCATTTATCATCACTTTTTTATAAGCACTAATAAAGAGCCCCATTTAGTATTGATTTTTATAGAACTAATAAAGGGGTCTTTAATAGAACTTTTAGCTAGCGCTGTTAAAGACCTAACACTGGATAAACACAATTTTGTAGTAGTGGGTTATGAAAAATCTAATTGACATAGACAAAGGAAGTAATGACCTTGATCAGTAGGATCGTACCCTATGAAGACCATTTATCAGAGATTTTAGGAGAGATAAAATCTATGGTTTTTTTCTTAATCAATACCAAAACGATATTCAATAACTAAAGCATGAGAGAAACCGTTTATGAGAAAAGTTCAAGCTCATCGAGATCATGGCCCAAACCATGTTCCCCGAACCACCCCAAGAAAATCTCACTATTTTACACATTACCCTTAGGGTATTCACCAATGTAATAAAGTAATATGTATCTCAACACCAACATCATGAATAGGCATATTTTATATTCTATGAAATACTGATTATATTTATTCCTTATTGATTTTACTTTATAAATGATTAAATAATGAGTTTGATAAAAATTATATTTTAATAGGGTAAAACAATAATTGTATTTTTGGGCAATAATCAATTTCAGTTAAGACATTTATTTTGAATAATTCATGAATTTTCAAAATAAATTATATTTTAATAAAATATTATTATTAAATAATATTTATTAACTGTAGTTGATAATATAATTTTATGAAGTCAAAAATAATTTTTATAAGGTTCAGAAAACTATTACTGTAAAAAAACCAGTATTTCTCAATAGGCTTGGATTTTTATTTAAAAATATAAATTCTAATATTTGGAGATTTATTTGGATAAAATAAATATTATTTTTGGAGCCATCACATCAAAAATTATCCAATGGTGAATTTTTTATAAATTTCTGAGATAGACAAATTTTAGGGTAAAAATTAAATATTGTATACGTATACGGTATGTATTATGTCACCATAATGACACAAAAATGATGTAATATATTCCATAAAAGGTATCCATGACAAAATATATATTTACCCTTTAAAATATTGTATTTTTGAGTTTATTTGATTAATTTTATAAAGCCTTTATGAATCCTCCAAAACCTATATTATATTTTAAGGTTTTAAAATCAATTCTTTGTACACATGACTCACTTACCCAACACCAAGGGTAACATTTTAATGAGTTTGGTTCTTGGCCTTATAAAATAATGAAAACCAATCCTATTTTGTAGAAACCTTTGGAAAAAACCATGGGAGATTTTTTTTATTACTTTATTATATAGAGTCCAAAACCCGAGTTTGAGAAATAATAAAGAACTCCCCTCTATTTTCATATATAAACCCACCCAAGCCCCTATTTATTGTAACGAACTAGAATTTTATCAATGAATTTTTTCCTTCTTATAATTATGTCATGTCATATAAAGCACATCAATCACATAGAGAAACCAATAAAAACATCATTCTCATAAATGAAGAATGATACATTAGTAAGAAAATAAAACAATAAGAATGGAAAATATTACAATGGGACAATAAATAGAAAATAAGATAAGAAGAATAGGAAAATTATGATATGCTCAATCCACTAGAATGACTGCACTCACAAAAAAAGATTTAGAAATAAAACATAATGTTAATAATAAAATATTCATTTAAAAGAGGAAAGTACAAAAAACCTTGGGAAAATAGAAGTGACTGATGAATGGAATAAAAGGTATTTATAGGAAGTAGTAAAACCTTATGACTGTTGGAAATCTGACCGTTGGAATAGTAACCTGACTGTTGGAATAGTAATGTGATAGTTAGGAATATTAATCTGGATTTTAGAATAGCAACCTTACCTATAAAAGTATAAATAAAATTTAGGTATCCTATAAATGAAAATATGATATATTTATATCATTTTATAAGTAAATAAATGTTTTAAAAAATGATAAATTAGGTATTGGTATTTTTGTGAAACCTAAATGTTTTTTTATAATTTTATAATTTATATAATGATTTAGAAGAAAATTTATTTTCATAAAATAGATACATAAATTAATATTTTATTTTATTATAATTATAAGACAATTTAATGAGACCCTAATTAATTTTTCAAAGTGTCATAAAATAGAATATAATAATAAAATTGGCATTTTTTGAATAAATGATGTTTTTAAAAAAAATTAAATTTATCATATTTAGAAAAATATTTTCATAAAATGTATTAAATTTTTGAAATCTACATGTCAAAAAATGGATGGGGTGAATTTTTGGGATTTTTCTAAAATAGTTGACTTTTCAGTGAATAGTGAAATACAATAATTTACAGTATTTAACAAATACATGATTGTTAAGCCATGAATGATTTATAGATGAGGTCATAACCTATTACTTTGAACTATCTTGAATTATTTACTATATTTATTCATATTAATCATCACCATTGATAGTCTGGATCCAAAATAATAAACAAATGAATAAAATAATCAAAAACACCCCTCTCTCCCTATAAATACCACCCTCACCACCCCTTCTCCTCACACCTTCCAAGACTTTTAACTTGTCTAAATTAAAACTACTTAAATTACCAAGACTCTTCCCCAAATCTAAGATCTACTTATCTCAACAAAAAACTAAACCCAAATTCCTTAATGAGGTTTTCAAGGAGACGTTATTCAAGAGGACATTAAGTGCAAGTGCAGAAAACATTCAGACATAAGATAAGGGATATCTTCAAACTTGAAAATTACCTTTGGGTTATGATTTATCTCTCCTTACACAAATTTATTTCTTAATTATTATTATATAATTATTTTAAATTCTATTTATATATTCCAAACTTATTTATCTAGATCAATTCACCCTTCTTTGATGGGTAAATAAATATTTTAAAAAGAATCCCTTCTCAATTCCACCCAATACGTAAGCCTAATTTAAAGGTAAATTACCAATTTCTTACCGATTCTAAAGTAAACTTCATAATATATTTTAATTCACCATTATTTTTCTAAAATAATTCATTTTATCATGAAAAAATATCTTATTTCACTTCTGGTTTTATACGAACAATTATGCCTTTTTCCCCTTTAAAGACTCTTTAATATTTTCCCTTAAACCACACTAAAGTGGTTCATTTATAAAGTTTATTAAAACCTATTTTTAGATGTTTTCACTTTATTTGGACATAATTTATCATGCTCTATGCCTATATTCACTTATTAATGTATAATTATAATTTAAATCCATTATTTCTTATACACCATTATGATACTACCATTGGTTATGCCATATGATATGATTACGATACCCATTTCTTTCCATGGATAGACTTTATGTTTTTTTGGACCACATATTCATGAACATGTTATGATGGGTTCTCCCATATAGCACTCCAATGCATTGTGTAATGTTTAGTCTCATGAGACGTCATGTATGGAATTAGGGAGTAAACCTAATCCATAATGGGACTTTGTCCACCATGTGATATAGTCTTGATAGTTAGCCTTGACTCATGTTTATGTCATGTCATGTGTTTCTCCCATATTTCTATTTTTACATGATCACATGATTCCATGTTTTATATGTTATGATTCTATATGTTTATTCATGTTCAATTACTTTTTATGTCATCATGTTATGCCTCCTAACTCATGTACTATGCTTTATTCCTATGCTTATTCCCTTATTGGGTTTTTTATCTCATACATTTTTTCTATGTATTCCCCATGTCATACTATTTAGATATAAGAGATCAAAGGAAGTTTAAATCTCATTATAGAAGATTAATAAAGAGATGGTTTATTCTAGTTCTATGTTTTCAGTTTTATGTACCTATTCTTCAAAAGACAATAGAATTTATGATTATTGGTTTATATTTTATGGTTAGTTATGCTTAAAATCATGTAATAATATATGTAAAAGGATAGGGTCTCTATATCTTATATAATAGGAGGTTCTAGTTATTTTTTGATATTAGGACTAGAAAAAATTTATAAGAACCCTAGGGATAATTCTATCACCATGTATAACCTAGATTGAAACATAGGAAATCAAATGTTAGGGTATACTTTAAATTCATAATATTATACTTATATGTTCAAAGTTTCATTTTTTATATTCTTATTTTCTACGTATTCAATCCCCCTAATTTTAGTTAATTCCTAGAAATAGGAGAACCCATGCCAAAAATCATTATGATAAGCAATGTGAACATTTCTCTAAAAATTGGAAAATATGATAGGAATATGAGATTAGAACTTTATGAAAATACTGGATCAACTGGATCAAATTATGAATAATAACTTGAATCATGTGGAAAAACCTCCTTCTTCAAAGTAAGAGTAAGTTGTGGTCGAATACTTTATGTAACATAGGACTTCTACATTTAGTGGATCTTTAGAACCCCTTATCTTGAAAAAATGGATTAATTACATTGAGAAGATATTATCTTTCCTTCAATGCTTAGAAGAATAGAAAGTCATGTTGGTGTTTTATCATTTTGATGGAGAAGATGATCAGTGGTAGACACTGATAAAAAACACAATGCATAAGGTATAAATTGATTCCATGGATTGGGAAGAATTCATGAAAATATCTTTCAATAAATATTTTACACAAATTATCCATATTAATATGGATATGGAGTTCATTGTACTAGAGAAAAAGGAAGATGAGTCTGTTAGGTCATATAAAGAAAACTTCATAAGACTTGATTGATACACCTCCAAATTTTTCCTGAACTCAAAAATCAAAGTAAATCGCTTATTTAGTAGACTAAATCTGAGTCTAATAAAATCCTTTGCAATTTAAGACTTTAAAACCTATGAGGGGATTTTTAGTTGTGCCCTTAATATTGAAATGGATATCATAGAATCTCAGTGGTCTTATGGGTCTAGTGATAAAAAGAGGAAAATAGAGTTTAATATGGGAGGATCAATAGAAAAATCCCATGAAGGAAAGAAAACCCAACATCACACATGTCAAAATTTTGGTAAGAAGAATACTAGAAACTACCTAAGGGGAACCGAGAGATGCTTCAAATGTTGAAGAGAGGGGAATCAAGCTATTTTTTGTTTAATGGATTTGGATAATCCTACTAATGTGGAAGAATAAAGGAAGTTTTAGATCAACACTAAGCTAGTAGTGAAATGTTTCAACTATAAGGAACATGTGAATTATGTGATCCAATGCCCTAAGACAATGTTTGTCAAAGGAAATAAAAAAAAACCTAAAGAAAGAGAGGAGGGGAATATTATATCACTACTTCTAAGGTGGATCCCACCAATGATGTGGCGAAAAGTACACTAGTTATTATTTTAAGAATAGAGAATGTAGTATTTGATTATGGTTATACGTATTATTTTATATCATGAAATTTCAATAGAACTATTCAAACACCAACTCAAAATATGAAGCTTGAGTTATCTGTGAGAAAAAATAATGGGGTAATTATTGAATCCAATGTATATAATTCCTCCCTGGTCAATGTTTTCAGACTAAAACTCCCATAAAATCTCTTCTTACTTCCTTTAGGGGAGTTTGATGCTATATTGGGCATGGATTGGCTCTCTTTATACAAAGATAATATCAACTATAGGGTATGGTAAATCACTCTTCACATCCCAAGGCATACTCCAATTATGTACAAGTGTAAGAAGGATGATGAATCTCATTTAGGATTACCATATTAATTTTGGATATTATTGCCTTATGAGAAAGAATATCTAACTTAAATGATTGAGACAAAGTATAGGATCATTCTTGAAGACATGCCAATTGTAAGGGACTACAATGATGTATTAATTGAAGAATTACCTGGTCTTCCTCTTATTTGAGAGGTTGAGTTCTTAATTGAACTTATTCCTAGATCTCTTCCTATATTAAAGAATCCTTACAGAATGTCCACCATTGAGTTGGAGGAACTAAAGAAGCAGTTACAAGAGAATCTAGACAGGGGGTTTATATTCCCAAGTGCTTCACCATAGGGTTATATAGTCCTCTTCATCAAAAAGAAGGATGAATAAATGCACATCTACATTGATTATCATGAGCTCAAAAAAATCATGATAAAGAACAAGTATCCCCTATCATGGATAGATTAATTTTTTGATCAACTATGTGGGGCCAAGTATTTATCTAAGATGTAACTTTAGTTAGGATATCACCAATTAAAGGTGAGTAAGGAAGATATTACCAAGACTAACTTTTTAATGAGGTATGGACACTATAAGTTCACAGTGATGCCTTTTGGAATCACTAATGCTCCAACAATATTCCCAAACTTAATGAATAGAGTCTTTAGATATTACCTTGACAAATTTATTGTAGTATTTATAGATGATATTATGATATACTCCAAGAGTAAGAATAAACACGAGGAGGATTTTAATACTGTTCTAAATACTTTGTGAAGCGAGAAAACTTATGAAAATTATAGTAAATGTGAGTTCCAAATGGAGGAAGTATCTTTCTTGGGGAATGTTATCACTAGAAAAGGAATATCTGTGGACCCTTCCAAGACAAAGGTAATCGAAGAGTGGACTAGGACAACATCTGTAATGGATATCCATAGTTACCTTGGTCTAGATGAGTAATAATAATGATTTATGAAGAACTTATCATGATTTTAAAACTCACTAACCAATCTGTCTTGAAAGGGAGTAATGTTTTTCTGGACTGGTGATTGTGAAGACTACTTTAAAGAGTTGAAAAAGAGGATTATCATTGCACCAATAATTAAACTTCCAACAAGTGGAGAACTATTTGTGGTATAAATAAATGCCTAAAATAAGGGATTAGGATTTTTATGCATGAAAAATGATAAAGTGATAGGCTACAACTCAAGGCACCTGAAATTTCATGAGAAAAACTATCCCACACATGATCTGGAGTTTGTGGCTGTGATCTTTTCATTTAAAATTTGGCGACATTATCTCTATGGGGAGAAGTGTGAGATATATATATTGATCATAAGAGCCTAAAATATATATTCATAAAGAAGGATCTTAATATGAGCCAGTAAAGATAATTAGATATCATCAAGGATTATGAATGCTCAATCCACTACCATATTGGTAGAGAAAACAATGTGTCAGATGCTATCATTAGAAATAACCCTTAAAATTTATCATTGATGAGAATTGAGAAGGATCCAATATTCAATAGAACTATTGGTGGGAAACTATGAAGAAGGAGATCACTAAATATACATCAAATTTCTTGGTATATCATCAACTGAAGGTTGAAAAGAAAAATTATAAGGGGAAGTTTCAACCATTACCCATATCAACATGGAAATGGGAAGAAATCACCATGTAATTTTTCACTGGACTTCCAAAGAAATCCAAAGGAAATAATTCTATATGGGGTTTTATGGATTATATTACAAAGAAAAATCAATTTATTGCAATATGATAGGATTTATCACTAGACCAAATTGCATGGATATACATTAGAGAAGTGATGAGGCTGCATGGAGTACCGTTATCAATTGTTTCCAATTAATATCTAAGAATTAACTCTATGTTTTAGAAAAGTATCCAACATTACCTAAACACTGTGTTGAACTTTAGTATGAATTATCATCCTCAAACTGATATCCAATATGAGTGGACTATTCATAAATTGGAAGATATGTTGAGAACATGTTCTATGGACTTAAAAGAAGGATGAGATCAACATCTTACACCGTTTGAGTTATCTTATAACAATATTTTCCACTCAAGCATCAAAATGGACCCATATGACTCCTTTTATGGAAAAACTGCAGAATAATGACATCCTAGGATAAAATTGGTGGATGTAAGCTATTGGGACCTAAAATGGTTGAAGAAATAGTAGAAAAGGTGATGACCATTCACCATCACATCAAGACAACCCAAAGTTGTTAGAAGAGATATGAAGATAGTCATCAATAAGACTTATATTTTGAGGATAGTGATAAATTATTCCACCACATATCTCCATGTAAGTGGGTCATGAGATTTGGGAATAAAGGAAAGATAAGTCCTAGGTATATCGACCCCTATTAGATTCTTGATCACATTAGAGTAGTGAAATATCAACTAGAACTTCCACTAACCATGTATCAAGTACATGATGTGATCCATGTATCCTTCCTAAGGAAGTACATAAAATATCCCCCACATGTACTAAATTCATAGGTGATACATATGGAAAATGATCTCTCTTACGAGGAGCATCCGGTGAAGATCTTATACCATAGAGACAAAGTTTTACGCAATGAGAATACTCACTTGGTAAAAGTACTATAGTGGAACCATAAGTATGAAGAGGCAACATGGGAACCAGAGGAAGAGATGAAGGAGAATTACCCTCACTTGTTTTCACCTTAGTATGTAAAATAAAACTTTGAGGGTGAACTTTCATAAGGGGGAATAATTTAATGACCCATAATTTTATCAATGAAAATTTTCCTTCTTATAATTATGTCATGCAGTATAAAGCACATAAATCACATAGAACCCAATAAAAACATCATTATCATAAATGAATAATGATACATTAGTAAGAAAATAAACCAATAAGAATGAAAAATATTATAGTAGGACAATAGATATAAAATAAGATAATATGAATAGGAAAAATTGGATCTGCTCGATCCACTAGAATGACCTCACTCACAAACAAAGATGTAGAAATAAAACATAATGTTAATAATAAAATATTCATTTAAAATAGGAATGTATAAAAAAACTTGAGAAAATATATGAGACTTATGAATGGAATAATAGGTATTTATAGTAAGTAGTAAACCCGTATGACGATTGGAAATATAATCGTTGGAATAGTAACATGACCATTGGAATAGTAATGTGACTGTTAGGAATAGTAATCTGGCCATTAGAATAGTTACTTCATCTATGAAAGTATAAATAAAATTTAGGTATCATATAAATGAATATATGATATATTTATATCATTTTATAAGTAAATAATGGTTTTAATAATGATAAATTAGGTGTTGGTATTTTGGAGAAACACAAATATTTATTTATAATTTTTTAATTAATATAATGATTTAAAAGAAAATTTATTTTCATAAAATAGATTCATAAATTAATATATTTTTTTATTATAATTATAATATAATTTTATGAGACTGTAATTATTTTTTAAAGTGTTATAAAATCGATTGTAATATTAAAATCGATATTTTTTTGAATAAATGATCATTTTATTTAAAAATTAAATTTATCATATTTAGAAAATTATTTTCATAAAATGGAGTCTATTTTTTAAATCTAAATGTTGAAAAATGGTTAGGATTAATTTTTGGTATTTTTATAAAATATTTGAATTTTTGGTCAATAGTGAAATATGGTAATTTACGATATTTAACAAATACCAGAATTATTGAGTCATGGATGATGTATAGATGAGGTAAGCACCCATTGGATCAAACTACCCAGAACAAGTTACTATATTTAGTCATAGAAATCAACACCATTTATAGTCTTGATCCAAAATAATAAAAAAAGGAATAAAATAATCAAAAACACCCCTCTCCCCCTATAAACACCACCCCTCACTAGCCCTTCTCCTCACACCTCCCAATACTTGTAGCTTGTCTAAATTATACTAAATTCCACTAACAATACTCTTCCCCACATTAAATAGCTACTAGCCTCAAAAAAATACCAAACCCAAGTACCTTAAGGAGGTTCTCAAGGAGATGATATTCAAGAGGACATTAAGTGAAGGAACTGAATACATTCAAACATAAGGTAAGAGATCTATTTGAACATCCCAATTACCTTTAGGTTACAATTTAAATATATTTATACTAATTTATTTATTCATTATTGTTATATAATTCTTATAAATTATTTTTATATGTTCCAAAATTATGTATCCATATCAATTCATCATTCTTTGATGGAGAATATATTTTAAAATGGTTCCCTTCTAAATTCCTCCTGATAAGCAAGTCTGATTTAAAGGGACCTTCAAAAATTCTTACCCATTTTCAAGTACACACTATAATATATTTAAATACAAAATTATTTTTCTATAATCACTAATTTAATCATGAAAACTATCTTAGTTCACTTCTGGTTTTATACAAACATTTTTTCCTTTTTCCTCTTTAAAGACTCTTTAATATTTTCCCTTAAGCCCCACTAAAGTGGCTCATTTATAATGTTTATTAAAAACTATTTTTATATTTTTCAATTCATTTCAACATGATTTAGCATGATATATTCCTATTTTCCTTATGATTGTACAAGTATAATTTAAATCCATTCTTTCTTGTACACCATTACGATATGCCCATTGGTTATGCCATATGACATGATTACGATACCCATTTCCTTCCATAGGCAACCCTTATGTTTATTCTTTATGTTTGATTATTCATGTAACACACATATTCATGAAAATTTTATAATTAATTCACCTAGATATTTCTCCAATTAATTGGGTAATTTTTAGTCTCATGAGGCGTCATGTATGGGATTAGGGAGTAAACCTAATCCATTATGGGAATTTTTCTACCATGTGATATAGTCTTGGAAGTTAGCCTTGACTCATGTTTATTTCATGTTATGTGTTTCTACCATATTTATATGTTTAAAATATCACATTATTCCATGTTATATATGTTATGATTCCATATGTTTATTCATTTTCAATGACTTTTTATGTCATCATGTTATTCTTCCTAACTCCTGTGCTATGCTTTACTCCTATGCTTATTCCTTTAGTGGGCTTTTTAGATTATGCCTTTTGTATATGTATTACACAGGTTATCCTATGTAAATATAGGATCCTAAAGTAATTTAGAATCTCATTATGTAATATTAATAAAGATATGTTTTATTATAGTTCAATGTTTTCAGTTTTATGTACCTAATCTTTCAATGACACTAGACTTTATGATCCATAGTTTGTATTTAATGGTTAGTTATGATTAAAATCAGGTAATAATATGTGTAAAAGTATAGGGTCACTATATTTTTCTTCACTGAAAAACCTTTTATCACATAATTACTCTTCCCTTACATCTTTAGAGCCCTCACAAAGTGCTTGAGGCTCTCAAGAAGCTCCTCCCATGCTTTTGGAAGCACTCTTTCAAGGTAAGGGATCATATCATTCTCCTCTTTACTCAAGAACCCTCTTTATTTTATGTCTTTTGGGTTCCAATTCCTAATGTTGGGATATGTTTTTACACATCCCTAATACCATAATTTTTATTTTCAAATTTTGATAAATCCCTTTTACTCTCATTAAAATATTTTATGAATCTTTAAGTAAGACTGTTATGCTGACAAAATTTCACTACAATTTTCCATTCCAAAAAATTGTGAAGTGAATTCCCGTAAACATTTACCCTCAATGGAATTCACCTATATATACCTATAATTATTTTATTGGGTATTTACATTTATGTAACCCACACTCCTCAATTATGGGTTTAATAGAGATGAGATAAATTCTTATGTTATAAGATCTATGTGGACCACTTATGGATATACATGATATGATTATGATGGTTTCGCCTAGATAATGCTCCAATGAATTGAGTAATATTTTAGTCTCATGAGATGCCATGAATGGTGAATTAGAGGTTATCCTAATTACATAATGTTATGATGTATTGGTGGTTAACATTGAATTATTCTTATGCTGTTATGTTTAATTTTATTTCCACATTCACATGTTTCCTTTACACCATCATGTTATATCATGCATCATTGTTCATGATTATGATTCTAACATATTATGTTAAATTTTTATTCCTATTAGATCACATGCATTGATTTAAATTATGTTATTAATTTATTTCCTTACTAGTATTTATATCTCACCCCTTTCTTATGTATGTCCCTAGGTTATCCCGTGTAGTTTTAAGAGAGTAGTGTAAATATAAGAGCATGTTAAGGATTTTTTCAATAAAGATGTTGTATCCCAATTTTATAATGTTATGTTATGTACCTAATCTCCCAAATAAACTAGGATTATTAATCCTATGGGTATTATTAAGTGTACCTTTATGCAATAAATCAAGAAATAAAGTTTATTAAAGACATGGGTTTTCATAGTTGGTATTAAATGAATGTCTTGTTATTTTTGGGATTAGGATTATAAAACTCTAGTAAAAGCCTCAGGGATAATACTAAACATAGGAAAAAATCCTTAAATTTTTTATAAAGTATATATTAAGTGGTTTCCAAGAAAATACATCCATGTTTGGACACTACAAGTTGATGTGTATTTGACACAGATGTACCTAGGTGTAACAACCCTGAAAACACCATATTGAGCTAGACTCGATGAAGAACTGGTGCATGACAATGGGCCTTACTGCACACCTAGTTTGACACTTATAGAGGATATGATTTGGTAAATACAAAATCTACTTACAAATAATTATTAAGGGATAAAATGCCCATAAGAATTTATATTAGTAAATAGATCATGGAAAAATTAGATTGAATCCAATAAATTCATAAGAGAAGGAATATATTTTATTTATGATTTCTCCCTTTAATGTTCATAGTATCACTTTTATGTGTTTAATAATTTAAAAATTATCATCTCTAATTCTATTTTGGATGAATTAAATGATTATAACTAGAATCAAATAGTGTAATTTAGGGTTATCATCTATGGTTCTACACATTCTTTCATATCTCACAAGTTTAGTAGAACTATTAAAACACCACCATAAATCATGAAAGTAGAGCTATTAGTAGAAATAGAAAATGTGGTAATTATTACATCCCAAGTATATAATCCCCCCTATCCACATATGCAGGATGGAATTACCAAAAAAACCTTTTCATACTCCATTTAGTGTAATTCGATACTATTCTGGGCATTGATTGGATTTACTTATATAGAGACAAAATAAATTACTGAGAAAAGGAAATCACCCTTTGTTTAATGAATTTCCCTTATATTCTATACAAGTGTAAGGAGGAGGATAAATCTTCTTTATTACTAATATATCAATCATGGATATTATTACCCTATTATCAAGTGTATCTTTCTCAAATTTTTGTGACCAAATAAAAGGTCATCCTTGGAGACATGCCCATTATAAGGAAATATGTTAATGTGTTTCCCAAATAACTGCCTGGTATTCCTCCTAGATGAGAGGTTTAATTTTCAATCAAGATTATACTTGTATATTTGAAAATATCCAAGACTCCATATATAATTTCCATTTTTGAAATTGAGGAACTAAAGAAACAACTATAGGATAATCTAGATAAAAGGTTTATACACCCAAGTGCTTCACTGTGGGGCACACTAGTGATCTTTACCAAGAATAAGGATGGGTCAATGCACCTTTTCATCAATTATAATGAGCTCAAAAAGATAATGATAAAGAACTAGTATCCTCTACCACATATTGATGATTTGTTTGACCAAATATGCAAAGAATGGTATTTCTATAAGATAGATATTTGGTTAGGATACTATCAAGTAAAGGTGAAGAAGGAGGATATCCTCATGATTGATTTTCATATAAGATATGAGTACTATAAGTTCATAGTGATTCTATTCAGACTCATGAATTCTCCAAAAAATATTTATGGACTTTTCAAATAGGTTCTTTAAATATTACCTCGACCAATTTGTGGTAGTATTTATAGATGATATTATTATATACTCTAAAAGAAAGGAGGAACATAAGGAGAATTTGAATATTATATTGAGGACCTTGTGGAATGAAAAGATGTATGAAAAGTGAAAAAAATTTTAGTTCTAGTTGTAGAAAGTTACTTTCCTAGGGAATTTCATCACTAGTAATGGTATATCTATAGATACTTCAAAAATGGAGACAATTGAAGGTAAACTAAGTCCAACCTATGTGACAGAAATCTATAGTTTCCATGGATAAGATGGGTAATATCATTGATTTGAGAGAAAATTATCAGGATTTTCAATCCCACTAACCAATCTAACTCAGAAAAGAGTCAAGTTTTTCAATAGTGATGAATTTGAGAAATGTTTTAAATAGATGAAGAAGAGGCTAATCACTACACCTGTGCTCACATTACCCACTAGCAGGGAAGGATTTTTGATCTACATAAATACATATAAAAGGTATTGGTTTGTTTACTAATGAAAAATGATAAAGTTAATATCTCACCAACTAAAGTTACATGAGCTTAACTACCCAACTCATGATCTATAATTGGTTGTAGTGATCTTTGTGTTAAAAATTTCACGATATTATCTCTGTGGGGAGAGGTGTGATATATATATAGACCATAAAGCCTCAAGTATATATTCACAAAAAGAGATTAATATGCACCAATGGATTTGGTTAGAGATGATCAAGGATTATGATTGTTAAATCCATTATTATCCCAGGAAAGCAAACAAATTGATAGATGCTCTGAGTAGAAAGGATCCCATAACTCTATCCATGGTGAGGATTTCAGGGGATACAATCTTAATAGACATGAAATGAATGGATATGAGAATAATAAATTGATATTCATCAAACCTTTCTCAAATATCTTCTCAACCATCTATCCCTGAGAGAATCAAGGAAGCTCTTAAATATGATTAGTTTCTATAGAAGAAGGTAGAAAATATTTTGGAGTTCAATTTTGAAAAAGATGGAGTTATAAGGTTTGTAATATGAATATGTGTCCCATAAAAACCAGAACTAAAGTGTGAACTTATGGATGATGTGCATATATCATCCTTATATATTCATCCAGGATGCACTAATATGTATATATATTTGAAGAAAAATTTCTGCTGGGATAACATAAAGAAAGAGATTGTGGAGTTTGTATATAGATGATTGGTATTCGAATAAGTAAAGTTTAAATGATAGAAGACCGAGGGTATGATGAAACAATTTCCCATAATTGTATGGAAATGGAAAAACATAACCATGGATTTCATATTAGGACCCCCAAGGATTCCTAAAGTTAATAACACCATCTGGGTGGTAGTCGATCACCTTACAAAGTCATCACTTTTCATTTCTATCGGGGAAGATTTATCTCTTAACCAACTCACCAAGATATATATAAGAGAGGTGTTAATACTTCATGGAGTACCAATATCTATTGTATCTGATCAAGATCTGAGGTTCACCTCGAGGTTTTGGAGAAGACTTCAACAAGTATTGAATATAGAATTGAGTTTCAACACTGCTTATCACCCTTAGATAGATGTTCAGCCTAAAAAGACTATTTAAACTCTAAAATATTTTCTAATATCATGTTCAATATATTTACAAGGATGTTGGTATTAGCACCTCCCCCTATTGGAGTTCTAATATACCAACAATTTCCATTAGTGAATTAAAATGGAACCTTATGAGTATTTGTATGGGAATGGGTGCTATTCTCAGATATTCTAGGATGAAATTGGAGATCGAAATATGATGGGACCCAATCTTATCCAAGAGATAACATAAAATGTTCAAACCATTCAGCATTATATGAAATCTACAAAAATCCTATAGAAAAGATATAAAAAAATAATAATTAATGAGATATATTATTTGAGGTTAAATACAAAGTGTTCCTTCTTATATCTTTATAGAAGAAATTCATGAGGTTTGGAAAGAAAGTAAAGATTATGCTAAGATATATTGTCTCATTTTATATCCTCAATTGCATCAGAGTTGTGGAATATTGACTAACACTCCCAACTAACCTATCTTAAGTACATAATGTATTCCATGAATACCTATTTAGAAAGTACATACCATACCCCTCAAATGTAATGAATCTATATGTGGTACCATTGGAGAATGATCTTTCATATGAGGAGAATTTAGTGAAGATATTAGATCATAGAGACAAATTTCTATGAAATAAGACAACTCACCAGGTCAAAGTGTTATGGTGGAACCACAATTTTAAGGAATAAACATAAGAACTGGAAGATACAATGAAATATAAGTACCCCCATTTTTTCTAGTATATGAAATGAAAGTTTTTTGGGCAAAAATTTTAAATGGATGAATAATGTAATGACCTAAAATTTTATAAATAAAATTCCATTTTTATTGAATTAAACGACCTATTATGTATTATGGTTATATAAAACACATGAAATTATTTGTTTTTAGGAAATATTATATCCTATAATATTTAAAAACCATTAAGAATCATAAAAATTTATAATATATCTATTCAACAGTGATCTTATGATTATTATATATTAAGGGTTATAAAAAATTCAATTAATACATAGAAAGGAAGTGATGGCCTAAACTAGTAGGATTATAACCTATGAAGCCCATTTATCAGAGCTTATGAGGGCAATACCATCTCTGGGATTTTACCTTGACCAAGACCAAGTATTGATTCAAAAACTAAATCATGATCAATACTATTTATGAGATAAGTTCACACTCATCAAGGTTGCGACCCAAAACATGTTCGCTAAACCACCCTAAGAAAATCTCACCATCACACACCTTACCCTTAGAGCATTCAATGATATAATATAGGGATACTTATCTTTACCCAAACAACATATATATATATATATATATTTTACTTTATATGAAATAATTATTATATTTATTCCTTTTTTATTTTACTTTATAAAATATTAAATAATGAGTTTGATAAAAAGTAGATTTCAATACAACAAAACTCGAATTGTATTTTTGACTAATAAGAAATTTAAATTAAGAAATTACTTTTGAATAATTCACGAATTTTAAAAATAAATTATATTTTTATAAAATATTATTATTAAATAATATTTATTATGTATTTTTGATAATATAATTTTACAAAGTCAAAAATAATTTTTATAAGGGCTAAAAAACTATTACTGTAAAAAAAAAATTATTTTTCAATAAATGGGGATTTTGATTTAAAAATATAAATTATCATATTTTTAGATATATTTGTATGAAATAAATATTATTTTTAGAGTTATAATGTAAAAATTATCCAACTATGTTTTTTTTATAATTTTTTGAGATAGTCAAATTTTCGGGTAAAAATTAAATATGGTATAAATATATGGTATGTATTATGACATCCTAATGTCCCATAAATTATACAATATATTACATAAAAGGTATAAATGAATAATATATATCTACCATTTAAAATAATTTTTTTTCATGTTATTTATTAATTTTATAAATCCTTTATGAATCCTCCAAAACCTATATTATATTTTAAGGTTTTAAAATAAATTCTTTGTAAACACGACTCACTTCCACATCACCAAGGGTAATATTTTAATGATTTCAGTTAATGGATTTATAAAATAATTAAATAAATCATATTTTTCTAAAACTATGGCAAATAACCTTGGGAAAGTTTTTAGTTGTGATTAATTTATTGTATAGAGTCCAAAACCAATGTTTGGGAAATAATGAAGAACTCCCCTCTATTTTCCTATATAAAACCACCCAAGATCCCATTTATCTTAAATAAAAAACTTTTTATCATGTCCTTACTCTGACCTTATCTTTCAATAGATCTACCAAGGTTCCCCCAATATCTTAATAATCTTCTCCCAAGATTTTGGAAACACCCTTTCAAGGTAAAGAATCCTCTCATTCTCATATTTATTCAAGCACCTTCTTTATTTTATGTCTTTTGATTTCTAGTTACTAATGTTGGGATATATTTTTACACATCCATAATACTATCCTTTTTTATTTAAAAATTATTATATACCCATTTAACTCTCATTAAATCATTTTATTAATATTTATGTGTAACAGTTATGCTGCTGAAATTTCATTGCAATTTTCAGGCCAAAAGATTGCAAAGTGAATTACCATACCCATTTCCACTCAAGGGAATTAACCTATATATACCTATAATTATTTGATTTTGGAATTACATTTATATAACCCAAACTCATCAATAATGGGGTTAATATATATGAAATGCATTCTTATGTTATATGATATATGTGATACACTTATGCATGTACATAATATGATTATGATAGGTGCACCCAAATAGCGTTCCAATGCATTGGGTAATATTTTAAACTCATGAGATTCCATGTACAATTAATTTGAGGTTATCCTAAGAACATTATGTTATTATGTCTTGGTTTTTAACATTTAATTATTCTTATGATGTCATGTTTAATATTATTTCCACATTCCTGTGTTTCCTTTTGGCTATCATGTTATATCATGCCTCATTGTTCATGATTATTATTCTCACCTCTTATGTTATATTTTTATTCTTCTTGAATCAAATTTATCACTTTAACCTATTCCATGATTTGTTTATTACTTTACTAGAATTTATTTTTTACCCATTTCTTATGTATATCCCCAGGTTATCCCATGCAGTTTTAGAAGGGTGAGTAATTTAAGCACATGTTAAGGATGTTTCCAATAAAGTCCTTGTATCCCACTTTTATGAGGTTATTTTATGTAGCTAATAACCCAAATACACTATTATTATTTATCATATGGGTTTTATTAAGTATATATTTATGTAATAAATCATGAAATAAAGTGTATTAAATACATGGGTTTTCATAATTATAATTTACCATTATTTTATTTCATCTATCAAAAAGTGAAAACACCACTCGTGTGTATGTATGGACTACCGTATCCATGAAGTGATATTATTTAATTTTCATTAAAAATTTATATTAATGATTATAAAAGTTTATATAATTATTAAATATGATATATATGTCATGATTAAGATTTTTTATATGATGAAACCATGACCAAGGTTCAAGGACTAGGGCCATCAAGCTGAAACATGCATGTTAAATAGACCATTTTTCACCCGAATGTCCATTTTAAGGAAGAATTTTTAATAAATGGATAATTGGAATTTATAAAGGAATGGTAAATAGTTTTTTATTAATGAATATTGTTCTATTATAAATGTATAATAAATATATATTTATTATACATGTAGTTTGAACACGTAAAAAGAATGAAAAGATTTTAGGTAAGGTATTTATGTTACAATCTCATTTATTTTTAAGATTTTCGTTGCTAAATTTATATTGAGGTAAATTATATGATTCTTATCCTTTAAAACCCAACCATTTTCTTATCCTCTATTTATTCGTTTAATTTTAATGTAATAGTACCATTTCATTTCTTTGGTATTTAAAATGATCAAGAAAATGTTTTTAAGAAATACCGACTTTATTTCCTCTTTGGTTAGAAATATTTTTCTTCCATGTTCATTTTTCTTTAAAATATTTTCAAGATTTTTTTTACTATTATAAAATTATTTATCAAATACATTTTTACCCATATTTTAATTTCTATAATTTTTTTAAAATGAATCTTTTTTTTCTAAATCAGGTGCCTTTTTTTACCAAAGTTGCGAATTTTTTTTAACACATAACGTATGAACAAATTTACCAGATGTCTTGAATAATATTTTCTTTGAAGACCCATTTACAAGATTCCATGATTCTTTTCAAATATTTTTTTCCTAATATTTTGAAAATTTTCAGATTTTAAATATGTGATTTCATAATTAAAATGTTTTTTTCCTCAAGAAATGTTCTAGTAATCTTTTAAAGGTATTTTCATCTATTAAAAAAATACATTGATGTAACTTATTATTCACTAGGGACATGATACAATGATAAAATGATTATTATTTATATGGATGGTTATTGATTATGATGAATAAATCTTGATGAAACCCATTTTTTTCTACGGGTTGGTCTATGATGAAATGATGAATGTTTTTATAACCTAATGGCATATGTGTGAATGAATTATGATTGTGTGACTACTGGTCCTATTATATCCTTCCAATGCATTGAATAATATGATACTGATATATCATGAGATTACGATGATATGAATTGACATGATTAAAAATATATTCATTCACATTTTTGATGTGTGAGTATGATCTATTCTAGATACGCTCACAAGATTATGCATAAACATGATTATGAATGGATATGTTCACATTTTGATGCATCAGTATGACCACTTCTAGCTATTATTAGAAGATTATTAGTAAACATGATTGCGTATATATATGTTCAAAATATTATGATTTTCAATTCTTATGATGCTACATACCTATGCTATGACTCTTGAATGATGATTACCACTATGACACCCTTATTAATCATACCTCTAGATATGAATTGATTTTGGAGTTTATAATCTATAATTTTCTGGTTATGAATATTTAATGTTTATTACCTGAACTTGATTATATTTTTATACTCCTATGATCATATTATGCTTTCATATGATTGATATCACCCATTTATACCCTTAGCATTTGAGATCAACATTTTTATGGAAGGTTTTAAGTGTGATGAGTCTAGAAGGGTAACTTATATAAAGAAAGATGTTTGTGATAATGAAGATTGTACTTAAAAAATATTTTTATATATCTAGTATCCAAGTACACTAAACCTTTATGGTTCTCAAGAATGTTTATATGGGTGGTATATTGACTATTCATCAAAAATATGAAATATCTAAGCATGTTATTCTTGGGTTTATATATTTTAGATTTTCCATTGAATGAATATTTGATTATTTTACCATGAAAACATTCTTGGAAAATACTAACCGGTTTCAGTTCTAATGATTCTAAATAACCATATTGATGTAACTTAGTCAATCATTTCTCATTTATATGACATAATAGATGATTCCATAACTTATTTCGTCATGATTCATGAGAATCATATTTTTTATCTATTTCAAATACTTGGTTCTCATAATCTAATACATAAATACCATTATGAAAATGTGACTTACCATAAAACTTTATTTATTTATAAAAGAAGAAACTTTCATTTATGAACATGAAAATAAATCCTACCATATCTAATTCAGATATATGAATAATGTTTTTGGTAATTCTCAACACTTAGTAACAATTATGAATAACTGAGATCATTAATATTAGCAATGTGAG
Source organism: Viscum album (assembly GCA_963277665.1). Classification (NCBI taxonomy): domain Eukaryota; kingdom Viridiplantae; phylum Streptophyta; class Magnoliopsida; order Santalales; family Viscaceae; genus Viscum; species Viscum album. The sequence goes on from OY728122.1 coordinate 737,885,060, forward strand.
TTGGTAGTCTCCAATGGGAAGTTCTTACAACTTAGCTCCATTTTCAGCATAGAAATCCACCTCACCCCACATGACTTTTAAAAATCTACCAGTATCCTAAATTTTCATATAAATGTGAGAACCACACGTGGTATCCCATTACTATTTCATATGTATTGAAAGTTTACACTTGAAAATGAACATACTTAAAGAATAATCTTTATTACTTCCTACTACGTAGTTTTTATTCCTGTTACAATTTTTTCCACATAAAAAAAAGACAACAACCTGCTTCCTCACTTCCGTTTTGACATTACTCTTATTGGAAGGGTGGTTTATAAATTCCTTATACTTGGACTTAGTCTTGGTGATATTTTTGTTTACTTTCCTCTTATTAACCATAGGTACAAAATACTTTTTTGGATTCAGTTCCTTATATTTATGGTAAAATAAGGGGAGGGGATCTAGAAGTAACTTCTATAAATTGTTCATGGTGAAATTTATAATAAAGATAGAGAATATATAAGGGAGTGAGGTGAAAATGATATCAGTGTGCAATTCATCAGGTAGTTTAAAACCTAGAATTTCCAAATACTCGATGAAACTAATCAGTTTGACCATGTGAGGTCCATATGGTTCGCCTTCTCTAATCTTACATGTGAAGAGTGCCTTGGAAATAACAAACCATTCTTAACCTAATCTGTCCTGATAAATATCACAGAGATGATTTAACATTGAATATATATCCATGGTCTCATGATATTTCTATAGTTCACTAGACATGGAAGATAACCTTATACACCAGAAGTCTAGCACATCATCCAAGTGTTTTTCATATAAAAGAAACTCTTCCTTACTCACCTCTATTGGGGTAATATCAGGAACATGGGACTTAAACACATATAATTTCTATTCCTAGAATAATATGATGCGTGAGAAATTGTTACATTCCTTGAAGTTTATTTTGGTAAGGATATTTTCCTTATCTAGTAAAGTTCACAATCATAGTGTTGTGGTAGTTGAACTTACTTTTTTATTCTAAAACAATTTAGAGAATATTATTAGTAATTCATTTATTTTCCAAAAGTGAGATGAAATAATTTTAATTATATGTCTCCTATTATTTTATAATGTCCCAATATCCCTCACCATTAGAATAATAATGTCTAGTTTTATGCATATTCTAGTGGCAAAGATCCATATGCCCCTTATCATAACCTAATAAATGTATTGGTCAATTACTCAAAGGTATTTAGGTAGAAATGTCTTTTCCACCTATGGGAATGTACTACCTTAATCCATTGAGTGGAATCCCCAATATAAAAACCCTCACTTGGTATTCCTTATCACTTGCCTCCAAGTTACATCAAGTAAATCAAGGGATACTCTTCTTGATGTAAAATGGTTTATCCAACTCAAAAACTTTCATAAGTACTCCCTAATAAAACTAAGTGTCCAATCAAGGGTTGGACAAATACTTAGTTCTATGGTTTCATTCCAAATATAGTATTGGAAGGCTTAGTCTAAATTAATATAAAGTTGAGGGATTTTACTTATTATGCATAAAATTTTCTTATTTTATCCTTCACATGTCATTCTAATATTAATTGGATTTTAATTTGGGGGATTAACCATGTTTAGATAAAACATTTTTGCATAATCCAATTATTTTAATTACATATTTTCATATTAGTCCATTTATTTATGATATTATTACCTTTCATCCATAAAAAAAATCATACATAAGAATGAAATAAAATAAATAAATAAATAAATAAATAAATAAATAAATAAATAAATAAATAATATGATCATGATCTCTATCTAATGGTTGATTTATTGAGAAAACAATAAATCAATCTATGAAATTAGGGGAAAAATATTTATGCAGATATTAACATGAGTTACAAAATCACATATGTACACCTTTTCATTTATTAGGATGGTTTTACCTTAGTTATATCTTAAACCACATCCACCTAGACTATGCCTTAAACTGACACCATGTTCCTTTACATACTCCTTTTATTACATCGGTTTTATAACTCACATACAGGTGAGGAGAACTAAGGATTGGTTAATGGGAAATATATATAATAACCTTGGACATGAATTACCTTTATAATAATAGAGGGATGGATGAAATTTTTACCACAATATTTAATTTTATAATAAATAGTTTCAAATCCATGAAAAAAAATAAAATAAAATAAAACCAGCACTTACATAGTCCTTATAAAATCTCATGATCAGTCATACACATGCAATGACTACACATATAAAATAAATATCTATCATTAATTTAAATCCACTATTCGATAAGATAAAACACACAAAAATTAATATAATTAATTATATTATTAATTAATTAATTCATTTTATCTTATTCCATTAAATCTTCCTACATAATCCCATATGTTTTTATTTTCAATAAATTAATAATTTATTTTATTTAAAATTTTAGAAAAATAGTATGCAGCTTTTTACTCAAAAAAAATAAGTGAGTACCTATCTGAACTACTCAATATGGTCCTTGTTTCATACAATGAAATCACACAACATATTTCATGTGTAAATCATGTTGTAATTTCATGGAATGTACTATCAAATCACTGACTCACAATTCACATAAAAATTACATTTCCTTTTCAATTTAATGAATGCTGGGTTTTTAATATGAAAAGAATATACAAAACTTGTAGTTTTGAATATTATGTGGAATTAATTAATCATTTAATATATATAAAACCTAATTAACAATGTTTATTTTCAATTAAATTACTCATGGATGTTAGTTCAATGAGGTTTAATTGAGTAATTAATTAAATTTAATATTTCTGTGTAAATAGGTAAAGTACATGGTGTGTGCTTTACTTCACCGAATTCCCATAGTACATTCCTAGGGACTCAGTGTGTACTTACTATGAAAATGTATTAGGTACAAGCATATATGAAGGATAAATGATGTGTACTTCAAGTTTCACAACTTTTAGGATATTTGTGTCATGTATTAAATACAGAAGGTGTATTAATTACATGATGTGTCTTGACCCCATGATTTATTCCATGAAAAAATGTGGACTATATGATGTGTAAGAAATATACATGGTCTATAGTTTAGAAAATCCATGTTCCAACCTTTCTGATCTATAAATGGTTCATTTGATGCATGTAGTATGTATTCATTACACAATGTCCTAGAGTCAACACAAGTTTCCTAGTGTAATGAACAAGAATACCCAATTTTTGACTAAGGAGTACATACTGTGTAGCCTTGTATTATCTGACCAATGTTCTTGGAACCTCTAAATGAGTTATTCATGTGAGTTATTCATTAAATTATTAACCGATATTGGTTCTGTGGTCAATAAACAAAGAGGAGGAAAAAGAGTCCTTGATTATGGATTAAGGGTGAATTAAAACTTGAAATGAACTTTAAATTTTAAATGTGAAATAACTAAAAATGAAATAAATAATTATAAATTTGAATGTGATTACTATTATACCACTTGAATGTTACATGCATAGCGGAAGTTCTTATTGGGACCAAGCCTGACTCAAAAATTTTACGGTTCAATGAATATTCTACAATTTATATGATCTGGGAGCCATAACCAATGGCAATTTTTGGATGAAACTTGACATAAATTTCAAAATAAATAGGATCTTTCAGGTTAAATTTATAATTAATTTAAATTTATAGGAATAAATAATGTCTCGGTCTTGAGATATTTCTTTGATGAAGATGTTGATTGCCCAAAACCCTTTCAGTCTACCATCATTGTTCTTGTAGGATCCAAGTGTAGAATCCCTCTAGTGGAGATCCACACATTCTCCTTTGATATTTGAACAATGAGGATGTATTACTAGGTATGATCACAATAGATAAATTATCTTTTGTTGTTCACCTTGATCATTGTTACAATTCCTTCAAGATTGAAGAATCATCTTTTCACTCCCATTTTTGAGAAGATAGAGGAGGGAGGAGAATCTCTCGAGCTTAAGAGAAAAAACTATAGAGAATTATTTAGTCTTGAAAGATAGAGATCAAGATTTCATGGTGAATTTTTTTTATCTAATTGTATATCTATTTATATAATATAAATAACAGTCTATTTATAGATTCCTAGGTTAGGGTTAAATATTATTTAATTACACATAATCCCTCAATAGTATATTAAACCCTTAAATTACCCCATTCCATGTAATAATATATATTTTTTATTTTTTATGCTTTTTTCTTACCAGATAATGATAAATATTATTTTACCATCCTGAAAAGTAATATTTATTACCATACCTTTTCTAGGTCCACTCATCCTCTTTAGTATTTATCAAATACCCAAATAAATATTTATTCATTCCATAAATAAATAATAAATATCATATATTCATGTAATTAAATAATTAAATTTCACATACATATTTATTTAATCTATGTGATCAATAAATCCCAAATAAAATTATTCCTTAGACTTGATAATAATATTTATTCTAATAATGAAATTCAAATAGAATTTAATTGAGATTAAATGAAACACTTAGTGTGTGACCCTCTAGGATTATTCCTCATTGGAATTAGGTAGTCTTGCAAAAAGTATAAGATTATTGTCTAAAAACATGTTATGACACCCAAGAGGAAGAAGTTAATGTCACAATTTCGACAACCACACACAAGAACAGACTTTGTTTTACCTTGATATCTCATCAAGAAGTTTGTATACTTGTGTCATCAACCTTAATTCTTGATATATCTTTACTTGATTATCCATAATTAAAATATCTACATAACCATGGAAATGTAATTTATTTCAATAGTTTCATTAAAATCAAAGTGTGAAGTCATTAACTTCCATAAATGGAAGGTATAAATCCTTCCTCGGCTTATTCATTAATAACATACCAATCATATTGTACCCAATGTATCCTACTTAGTGTAAACATAGTGTATCATGGTTTTCATCAATACATATAAGTTCTCAAGTCACAATATGTATTAATAATAATTTTAAAGTTTAATAACTATTACAAACACACTCATAGATAGGAATATCTAATGAAACACAAACATATAGAAATTCTTATTAGCTGGTTTGTCATCATAATCTCTTATATTGGAGATCACAAAGTGTGAACTTCATGAGATGAATCCTCATCCTCTTATGAGTAATCACACCTAATATTCAAAAAACTATATTCCACATCATAGTTTATCATTTCAACTATAGGAAAAAAATTTAAGAGATGTCATTATAGCTTCTTAAGGTTATCATCATAGTGAGGAACTTCTATGACCTATTTTGATGTGACAAAAACCCTAGGAAATTATCACATTAAATTCATAAAGAATAATGATAAATACTTTATTCGATATATTTAATATTCACTTCTTTGAATATATTCAGTAATATACATTACAAACCAGTTGTTTCTAGGACACCAAATCTAACAAATCATTTATATGGGTCAAGTAAAATCTCCAATAAAACTATTAAAACATCATATAAAATGACATGGTTTGTGTTTTCCTAGATAATTTCAAAATTAGAGTTCAATAGGGGGGTTAATTGAAATTATTTTTATAAAATAAATTAGGGAAGTAAAAAAAATTAACACATAATTTTTATAGTGGTTCAGACAGAAAGTTCTAATCCATTATTCATAGCCTCTCCACTCCCTGTGAGTGGAATATCATACTATAACTAACTTATATAAAGGATTCATAACCTAATTACAACCTAACTTTTTTAATAGAGGCATAACCAAAACACTTCTATTTTTTGGTTAGTTAGTAAAACTAAAAACAAGGGATGCAACTTTTAATAGAGGAATAACCAACATAAGATCTTACCATTATAGGGAAAAGCATAAACTTATTTCAAATTTAACAGAAAACAGATAAATAAATGAAAATAAAACTTTATACAGTAAAACTATATTAAATGATGAATCCTAAAGAAATGATACAACATGATCACTCCATCCAAGAAATGTGACAACAAAGTGATTGTAGCATCTCGATGATCACGATTAGAGTAAAAATATTAGTAATTGTCTGGGTGCCTCTATCTTGATTTTATAAACCTTAATATAAAAAATAATTTCTTCTTTTATTATAAAAATACAAGGTTTCCATGCTAATATCAATGGTTTAATCCTAAAATTTCCAAATATTTAATTTCCCATTAGAGCATTAGGTGTATTTCACTCCCCACATCCACTTATGATATAGTGACATAGTTTTTCTACTATCTTAGGAAATAATAAAATATGGTATTAAATAAGTTCACTATAAGTGTTGATACCTGATAGTGTTTTTACATATTAAGACTATCTATTCATAGTCTTTGTATTGTATTCTTCATGTGACGATATCTTATGGTAGATCAATACAAGGCATTGATTCTAAAATGATGAGTGTGATTTTAAAATTGATATAGTATTCAATTTAATTTTTTATTCTATATAGTTCCATAATATATCATTTTATAATGTTTATATCTTGTAAAAAAATTTAGTATGACATTTGCACTTGGATTTATTATGCATTAACTAGTTAATAAAGTGCCTATAGGTTTGTTATCTGTGATCTTTCCCAGTAATCCACTGTTACTTTAACACTATCTTATCTCAAAAAAAAGTAAATAGTTAATGAATTGAGTTTAAATTATATTGGGTTAACTCATAATATAGTTTTTATTTTCCAAATATACTCTACAAGATACTCTTCATCTTCTTGGATGTATTAATAATTACCACATCTCAGTAGGTTTTTAATCAAATTTTAAACTTAAAATAAACAAAAAAACTTAAATTCTCGAGTATATAAAAAATTATATATGGTAATATCAATAATAGAAACACAATGAATAAATTTAACTAGTTAAAAAAAATCAAGGGACTATAATTCCAAGATCATTCTTGATTGACACTATGTTAGGGTCTAATGTTAATTCTATTCTTTATAGAACTGTGGGGGGACCCTGTTTGAGTTGGTGCCCAAGAACTAAATTATATGTAATTTATGATTACTTGTATTCATGTATTTTAATATTTACAAAATGACTTGTCACATCATGATTGTTCTTATGCATTACATTGTATGTGATAATGTCCTAAGTGTAGTTGTCACACTGAAAAGTCATAAGAGTTCCCCACTATGATGAGAACCTAGAAGTTCCATGATAGTATTCTTAAATATAAGTTCTATATCCAGATTATATCATTTGATGGGATAAAAATTATATAAGATACACTAGGTGGATACTCATAGGACTTTAAGACACTTTCTCTTGGTGTATGACCTTAGTAATATTATGTGCAGGAGATTATGAGAACATGACCGAGCAATATGAAATCCAAATTTATATGTGTCATTAGATATTCATATCTACAGACATATTCACTGATACTTATACTTTTATATTATTATTAGTACATGTTATATGTCATTTAATTTGATATATTGATGAAAACTGTTACAACATATTCTTACAGTGAAGTAGGATACATTGGGTGTATCATGAGTGATGTTGTATTAATGAATAACAAGAGAAAGGATTTATAACTTCTGTTCTTTAATGGAAGTTGATTCTCAGTCTCTTTGATGGGAATTGAACTGCCTGATTAATTCCATTACCATGGCAGTTTCGACAGAAAGTTCATTTATGGAAAGTCAAAGAAAGAGACATTGAGTATATATATGATGAAACTAGAATGCAACCTGCTTGATTATAGATATCAATATAAATGCATTATATTACATAGTGTACATTCTTAGGAGGTTATATGTCATTGCAACATCAACTTATTTCTCTATGAGAGACTTAGTGTATTGTTTTATGATAACCTTAGACATTAGGTTATGTATCCAAATTCCACTAAGAAAGGGTCCTAGAGAGTACCACACTAAGTATATTCAGAACCTAAGTGAAATTATATATGAATTTGACATATTGGATAAATATTATTCCCATACATGGTTTAATAATTATCTATGTTGGTTTTATCACAAATATTCAGTCATTAGTTATTTGAGAGAATATATATATATGATTTGAATATTTAATAAATATTTATTCACTTTGTAATTATTTATTTAATTACATGAATATAAATTTTTTATTTATTGCAGTTTATTCAAAAGGTAAAAAAATGTTTATTTATTTAGTTACATGAATATTTAATAAATATTTATTCACTAGTTTTTGTGAATATAATATTTATATATTAATCGATGAATAATGTAGTGGTATTTATTTAATTAAATAAATATTAATTATTCAAGTACCAATAAATATTGATGAGGATTAACGGATCAAGTTTAATGGTTTGGTGAGAAATTTCATATTAAATATTATTTGAATAAATTTTAATTCATTTATTCAATAAAAATAATATTTATTTTATCTATGAGTTTAGAAAATCTCAAGTGAATAATAATAATAATATTATTTAAACATGAGGTTTTTTGGGAATTAAAAACATAATAAGGGTCCTTGAGAGCTTATTTATTTTTTAAACCTAACACTATATAAACCTAATTATGATATTTTGTGCAAGCCCAAGATTCATTCCATTGTTTTGCACAATGGAATCTAGAGGGAATCCTTTTAATCCTTAGATATATCCTCTATAATGATCTGAATAAAACAGAGAAATTATCCTCCCACTAGAAAAAATATTTCTCCTTTGAAGTATTCACTTATGATCAATGGTGATCAACAAAAGTATTAGATTCATCTACACTATCACCTAGAGAATATTACGGTGATAATGAGATGTTTGCGAAGCATGTATTGATCATCACTAGAGTGAATCTACCCTTGATTCATCTAATGAAATGATGATATGAAAAGAGTGGTCTACCAATTCATGGATGAAGAAATAATCTAATGAAATGCAATTCTTTAATTAAATGAATTAATTATAAATTATATGTGAAAATATCACGTCCTTGTGTAGTATGGGAATTTATTTATTTCTAGTTCCTAGGAGAAATCTAAATAAGTTGATGAAATTTTTTTTTGGGAACACCCCAACATTATTTTACTATCCCTTGAAGCCTTTAAGTTGTATTAGAGTAATCACATAGTAATTTAAAATTATTTATTATTCATTGATCGATTATGAACATTTTTGTTATTTTTTTACATCGAGTTTATTAGTTATTTAACACATAGTTTATTTAATTTTTTTAAACAAATTAATTCTATTTTTTCAAATTTCATATCATCTTAAATATATTAATAATATATAAAGAACGATCAGATATTCCATTAGGAGATGCTGAGGATTCTATCTAGTAGACATAGATACATAATGTGTGACTAAAAGTACACATTGTGTACCTAAGTTCATTGCACCTAGAAGTGTTATGGGATATATGACACATTGATCAGTAATGATGTATAGAGAATTTAAAGTTCACCACATGTTTATTGGGATATCTTAACACACAGTCTCTTAGAAAACATGATGTGTAGCTAGAATACATGATGTGTAGTGTACGTGGTTTAGTGGAATTTTTTTTACTAACCATATAGCCAAACATGTGGCAGAGTGCCACATGAGACTGAAATCCTATATAATCAATGAGATAAATAACATGTATCTAGTATAAACATTGTGTTAATCATTAATACCCACATCAGAAGAACATGTTGAGTAAACCGGTGAGTTACATGGACACATGATAAGAAGAACACACAACTTGCATATTTTTAGTATGTTTAGTGTAATCCGATCGAGATACATGTTGAGTCCCTAGGTACATTTCCCATATACATTATAAGAGAGGAACATGGTGTTTATCTTGTTAATACATTAATTATAGTATCCCAGTAAAGAACAAAACTAAACTACATGAAGAATAATTAATTATTGCATTAAAAACCTAATTACACTGTTTGCATTTGATGTTTTGACTATGTAATAAGGATTGACTAATTAATAAATTCTCAATTAATTACATATAATTATCTATAATTATTAGTCAAAAAATTTATTTACCATATTTAATTTATGATAGGTATCTTAAAGAATCTTCAGATGGTCATTAAGATAAAGGGAATTAATTAATTAATCAATCAATTATTTAAATTAATTCAAGCATATTTATCATAATAATAAATAAAAAATTAAAGTGAATGCCAACTAGTGTACTTTTACATATTCATTTAAAGCTATACAAATGACCATGAGATTAGAATGGACTGTGTATATGATTTATTGAGTTATTTTATTATTTTAAGGTTTTTGTAATAATTTATTAAATTAAATAATGGCATGCGATACATTCCTCCCCTCTCATTATGTAAGGTATTTCATACCCACAGTTTCTTTTATGTAAACACATATTTAAAAAATTCTTTGGTTCCCATCATATACATGTGAGTAAAATTATGTAATGTATGGAAATCCTAGGTGGGTAGAGGTGGTTCATGTTTAGAGCTGAGGCAAAACCAATCCCGGAGGTACACAAGAGTACAAGTGGAATGCTACAACTTGAACTAGGCATGATTCTAAGATTTAATTCCCAAGGTTCAAGGGTAGTTTTATCATATACTAGATAATCCAACCATTATATAATTTCATGGCCATGACACTTTATTTATTTTATTTCCGTTAATTGCATGGTTAATTATTTATAGATATTTAAATCATTAAAATTAATTAACTAGCATGAAATATGGAATTAAAATAAATATTATAAAATATTTAAAATTTATCTATACTTGGTTATCACTTAAGTAAAATCCACATAATATTAAAAATCACACAACAAGATAAAATTGGTAGTTTACATATAAATATAAAAACCCCTCAAATAAAATATTAAGTTGGTAGAGCCTTTCACTACTTCAGTTAAAATTGAAGCATATTTCAAAGTGCTTGACTGTCCAAAGTTGTGGTGCTTTCAATTATTAGGGAATTATTAATTTAGTTTTGGGATGACCTTAACTTATTTTACACCAAGGGTTGACTTCCAAAGCAATACATGGTGTAAATAAGAGGCAAGGGTTAAGGAAATCTAAATTAAGAATTTTAGTATTGAAGGGTCCACTTAAACGATCAAGGAACTATAAGTTAATACAGTTGGAAAATGTATTCCCACCTAAAACCCATAAAATAACTTTTCAATCCAATGTTTAGGTTATTATAAGGGAATATAGATCCTTAAAACTAGAATATACATACCAATGGATATTCTGAAAATAATGGATAAGGATATTAGGTTTTGATAAAATAACGAGATATTAATCAATTTTAAATTATTATCTAAAATTTTAATCCAGATAAAGTACTTAAATTCTGGTCTTATTTAATATAGAAATGAAAACCCAAATGACTTAGACTATATCATTGTGATCCATTCTAGAGAAGGATAACCTTCCCACCCGCTCAAATTTCAAAAAATGGTATAGGTTTTTACGCATTATACTACATCATAAATAAAAATTATATGTGATGGAAAACCCTATTCCTAAGGATCTTGACAAAGAGGATAGTGATGAGGAACTATCTCTCTATATGAAAAATTTGGATGATTCCACATATGTTCAATGTTTCTTTCTCTCATCCATGTCTAGTGATATTTTAAATAAATATAGGGATATGAATGCATATAACAACATGTCACAACTTCATGATCTTTATCAAGAGAAGGCAAGAAAAGATAGATATGATATTTCCAATTCTCTTTTTATGTTAAATCTTAGATAATTATCACCATATGAGACTCATATATTCAAGATGATTGGATACATTGAGCACTTAGACATCTTGGGATTTAGAATCCCTGATGATATGCACATATATCTCATTTTATCCTTACTAATTAAGATTTTATCTAGTTTTATTTTTAACTATAATATGTGTAATAGAAAGAAGCCTATTTTATAACTCTTTATTCTTATTCACCAAGCTGATAAAGATATGGGGCGTGAAAATCCTATGATCATTATAATGAATAAGAAATAGACGAACAAGGAAAAGAGGTTTATAAATCATTCCAAGTATAAGGATATTGAGTATTATCCTTCCAATAAATAGAAGATCTTGAGACATGTAAGGGAAAATGATGCATTATGTTTTTCATGTGGAAAGGTAATCCATTGGAATAACAATTTCACCTTGTTAAAGAATTAAGGGGAATCTTTAGGTGTGTTTTTTATCAAGTTCAATCTTTCTATATCTACACATTAGTTATTAGTTATAGATTGTAGTGATCACATATGTATTAAAATATAGTAACCAAGTAGATTTAGAAATATTTATAGAGGATAGGTTGATTTATGGGCTTCTAATGGTGTGAGGTTAGCTACTCTAAACATTGTAGACTACAACCTTCCATTTACAACTGGTATGATCTTGGTTTTAACATATTTTTCTTATGTACCAAAAATTACCAAAAACATAATTTTTATGTCCTACTTAGATATAAATGGTTTTATTTTAAATTATGAAAATAAAATCTATTTCTTTTATAAAGGGATTATATGTTATGGTATGTCACATTTAAATAATAGTATTTATGTATTAAATTTTGAAAAAAATTATTGTAAATTGACAATAAATCAAGTTCTCATGACTCATTACACACCCATATGAGACATCTCTATCTTAGTCGTGTAACCGAGAAGCATTTGATAAAGATTTATCAAGATGGTTACCTAGAATCTCTTGAGATAAAACCAATTGATAAACATCACTCTTGTTTAAAAGGAAAAATAACAAAGACACCTTTTAGTGGACACAGTGAAATAGCTATAAAGAATATAGAATTATTACACAATGATGTGTAAAGACCATTTAAAATAAAATATAGATGTGGGTATTCTTACTTAATTACTTTTACTGATTATTTAAGTAGATACAGACATGTCTAATTAATGAGGTTTAAGTTGGAATCTTTTTAGAACTTCAATGAATTCAAGAATGAGTTAGATAATCAACTTGGTAAGAATATACAAAATATTTGATCTGAACAATGTGGTGAATATCTTAACCAATAATTCATTAAATTTTTATGTGAGTGTGAGATTCTATCCCATATCACTCCTTCTCATACTCTATATTGGAATGGTTTTAGTTAAAGGATAAACCATACACTTATTAACATGGTAAGTTTGATGATGATACATTAAAGTCTTCCATTATCCTTTTAGGTATAATGTATCTATTTTGACATAAAATAAATTTAAATAAAATAATTAATTATTTGAATAAAAAGTCAGTTTTAAATAAAAACACCGTGTTTTTCACTATTTAACCAAAATTGAATGTTTTCATAAAAATACCAAAAATTCACCCTAAGATAATTTAGATATTCCAAATTAAAAAATGAAGTCCATTTTGAACAATAAAATTTATAAAATTTTAAAAGGTGGGTATTACTATTTATAATGGATAGTTTGATTGGTTGCGATGTGTTAGAATCTCGAAGTTGCGTACTATGCAAGCTATTGCATTATTGAAAGGCAAACGTACAATGGAAGCTTGGGGTGTTACATTCATCCCTCCTTAAAATAATTTCACCCTTGAAATTTCTATAATACTACCGCACAAAAAGAGTCATGTGGTTCTTCATAATATTTTTCTCTGGTTCCCACGTTGCCTCTTCCATCTTATGGTTTCTCCATAGAACTTATACCAGAAGAGTTGTCCAGTTTCTCAGCACTTTTTCTCTTGTATCATGAATTTTGACAGGCTCTTCACAATAAGACAGATCAGGTTCTAGTTCAATTTCCTTATAGGTGAGTACATGCGTTGGGTCAGGCATGTATTTTCTCAACAGTGATACATGGATCACATCATGAACATTGGAGAGACTTGGAGGCATTTCCAAACAATAAGCTACAACTCCAATTCATTCTATAATTTCAAAAGTTCTGATGTACCTGGGTCTCAATTTACCCTTCTTACCGAAACGTATAACACCCTTCCATGAAGATACCTTAAAGAAATCATGATCTCCTACCTGAAATTCCAAATCATTCCATCGGTTATCAGCACAACTCTTTTGCTTACTTTGTGTTGCTTTGATGTGGGTTTGGATAACCTTCACCTTTTCCATTATTTCCTCAACAAGTTCTGGGCCTACGATTTTTCTTTCACCAACATCTTCCCAACAAGTTGGTGTGCGACATCTCTTTACATATAACGCTTCATATGGCACATATGAGTACTTGAATGGACACTATTGTTATAGGAAAATTATACCATAGGTAAATATTGATCCCACATACTGTGAAAGTCAAGTTAGAAAGATCTCAATATGTCTTATAAGGCTTGAATAGTCTGTTCTAATTTTCCATCATTTTGAGGGTGGTAGGATGTGCTCAAACGAAGATCAGTATCCAGGGATTTCTGAAGACTTTTCCAGAATCTTGATGTAAAATGGGGATCACGATCAGAAAAAATATATAAGGGTACTCCATGTAGTCTTAAACTTCATTAATATATAGTCTTGCTAGACGTTCAAGTGGTAAATATTTTCTTATAGCAAGAAAATGTGCGGACTTGGTAAGACGATCAACAATGACCCATATTTCATCATTACTTCTAGGAGACTTTGGTAGCCCTATGAAAAAGTCCATCATAATATTATCATATTTCCACTCAGGTATGGAAGAGGTTGCATGACTCCTCCAGGCTGTTTCCTTCCAGCATTCACTTGTTGACAAACCATACATCTTGACACAAAATCAGCAATCTCCCTCTTCATGTTGTCCCACCAAAAATGTTCTTTCAAATCTCAATACATCTTGGTTCTACCATGGTGTATAGAGAAATTGGAGCTATGATAATCATCTAACAATTCCATTTTTAGATCCGGTATATTGGGAAAACAATGTATCTTCCCAAATTTCAAAATCCCATCTTTATATATGAATTCACTCAATCTCCCCTCATTTAGAGCATTAATATTCTTCTGAAACTCCTCATCATCAGCCTGAGAACTTTTCATCCTTTCTAGTAAATATGGTTTAGAAACCATTTGAAAAAGTATTGATGTTTCACCTTCCATGATTATTCCCATATCTGTTTTCACTAGATCCATGAAAATAGGATCCCTTTCAACTCTCATATTGTTCAAAACTCCATGATCCTTTCTACTAAGAGCATATTATACCTTATTTTCCTTCCTCAAGTGGTAGTATATTGTGAAATCATAATCTTTGAGTAGTTCCCACCATTTACTTTGACTCATGTTGAGTTCTGTTTGTGATAAAATATACTTCAAACTCTTGTGATCAGTATAAATCTCACATAATTCACCAGAGAGATAGTGTCTCCATATTTTCAGAGCAATGATTATAGCTACTAACTCAAGATCATGAGTATGATAGTTTTTCTCATGAATTTTTAACTATCGATATTCATAGGAAATAACTTCATCATTCTGCATAAGTACACAACAAAGTCCTTTCTTTGAAGCATTACTATAAAAAATAGACCCATCGTTCCTTGAAGGTAGAGTCAAGATCGGAGCATTGGAAAATATTCCTTTCAGTTCTTCAAAACATTCTTCACACTCTTTTGTCCAAACAAATTTAACCCCTTTACATGTGAGCTTGATTAATGGGTTAGCCAATTGGGCAATATTTTGGACAAAACATCGATAATAACCTACTAAACCAATAAGACTGTGTACCTCAGCTATACTCGTCGGTGCTAGACATTCTTGGATTGCATTGGTCTTTGATGGATCAAATAATATTCCATCCTTAGAGATAACATGGCCAAGAAAAGAAATCTCTTGAAGCCAGAATTCACAGTTTCTAATCTTCTCATATAATTCATTTCTTCTGAGGGTTTTTAGAATGGAGCACAAGTGATTTTCATGATCTTCAAAGATTTTTGAGTATATCAGGATATCATCAATAAATACAACTAAAAATTCATCAAGATATTCCTTGAAAAATCTTTTCATTAGATCCATGAAAATAGAGGGTGCATTAGTCAACCGAAAATCTTAATGCCCGTACCTGGTTCGAAATGCTATTTTAGGAATTTATTTCTTCTTCACACACAACTGATGATATCCAGATCGATGGTCAATATTTGAAAAATACTGAGCTCCATGAATTTGGTTGAATAAATCATCAATGCGAGGTAGGGGATACTTTTTCTTTATTGTTATAGAATTTATCTTCCTGTAGTCAATGCACAACCTCATAGATTCATCTTTCTTCTTAACAAAAAGGGAAGGGGCTCCCCATAGAGAAACAATAGGGAGAATAAATCAATTATTACTCAATTCCTCTGTTTGTTTCTTTAGTTACACTAATTCCACAATTTCCATTCTATTATGGGTCTTCGATATGGGCGTTGAACCAGGGATTAAATCAATGGAAAACAAAATTTATCATTCTGGAGGATGTCTAGGTAAATCATCTAGAAACACGCCAAGATATTCTTGCACAATAGGTAAATACTCTATTCGAACATTATTTTCCCCACCCATTTTTATTTCATTCTATTATTCCCCAATAATTGAACTTAATTGAGCTACTGGGGGTGGATCTAGATAAGAATCCGATGGTGACATTTCTGCTCTAAATATAAGGTACTCCCTATCCACATAGAAAACGGTAACCTCCTTCTTCTTACAATAAATTTTCACATCATGCTCCGAAATCCAATCCATTCAAAGAATTATATCAAATTAAATCATGGATATGACGATGAGATTAGTAGATAAAGAACATTTATATGCTCGAATGAGAACTGATTCCCAAAAATTGTTACGATGATAATTCCCTGGGGAGTTTTTACTGAAAACTCTTTTGTTAAGTCAAATTGAAAATATCTAATTTTCTTAGAAAACTGGGATGATATGAAATAATGCAATGATCCAGAATCAAATAAATCATTTTCTAAAGTTGAGGAAACCATTAAATTACCTGTCACCACTTCTTTCAGAGCTTCAAACTTATAAGTAGTGATAGAACATGCTTGGCCTTACTCCCTTGTCCTTTTCTTAGGTGAGTTACCTTGGAACTTAGGAAATTCATTTTCATAATTCCCCTTTTCTCTACAATTGTAGAATTCAACATTGACATCCTCTTTCTTCCCCTTGCAATCAGGAGCTTAGTGTCCTTTTTCAACACACTTGTAACAGACTCCAATTCCCTCCTAGAAAGTTCTAGGGTGTTTCTTCCCACATTTAATACAGGATGGATATTCATCTTTTCCCTTCTTCCCCTTATTTCAATTTCCAGAGTGTTCAACAGATCTCTTCTTCTCTTTCTTTTCTTTAAAGTCTTAAGACTTATAGAATTATTTTTCTGTCTTGATAGCACATGAGACAATATCTTCGTACGATGAGAAGGATTGTGAGACTAATTCACAATTAATAAATGGTTTTGACCTATAAAAGAATCGATCAATCTTAGTCCTTGGGTTTTTTATATAATCTTCTACACGCCTTTCTAACCTTGAAAAGTGAGCCTCATATTTTTCGACCTTCTCATCCACTATTTACCTCAGACTCAAAAATTGTCTTTCCATATCCGATCGATGGTCACGAGGAAAGTATTTTTCTAATAAAATATCTTTAAACTCCCTCCATTCCATATTTGATACTTCATAATATTCCTTTATGTTTTGAATCAATAACCACCATTGATCTACATCTCCTGTGAGGTGATAAACTGCCATGACAACTTTTTCACTTTCGCTACTCTCCAAAGCATGAAATATTTTCTCTAATGAATTTATCCATTGCTAAGATAAAAATGGATTTGTACTCCCATTTAATGTTGGTGGTTGTTGCCTCATGAAGCGGTCTAACATTGATCCTCCGCGTTGTGGATCAGGGTGCTCCAAACTGGTAATGTTATTATTCAGAACCTCAGTTAGTTTTCCCAGTTTGGTGATAAGATGATCAGCACTAGTTGTATCACCAGCTCCGCTATAACTATCTTGAGTAGGAGGGAAATATTTACATGGATTACGTGCATTGATACAGTTTCCATTCCATCCACTAGGCACCATTTCTAAACAATGGCATATACTAGATTAGTTTATAAATCACAATACATAATTCCAAACATATAACATACTTAACAAAAATTGAATAGTTTATGGATATAATCCATAATCATAAAAAATGTTTCCTTTGAGAAGGTATATACTAATAAATCCTTCATAATGGTTTGTAATGAAAATGTGGATTATCCTAAGTATATCCCCAGGGAGTGTCGTAACCAAGAGTGCAGCAAGGCCCAATTGTCGTGTACCGAGATACCCCAGGTCAAGCCCGAAACTCCTTGTCAGAGTTTTCACTACTAGGTACTTCTGTGCCAGAGACAACTCTACCTACTCGTATCCAGACAGGGATGTATTGCTAGAAAATACACAAAATCTCTACATTACCAAAATTCTAGGAAGTTCTTCTATAGTAATCCTCAATGTCTATCTTAGGGTAATGTTATCTAATCAGAGTTCTTCTAAATAAAGCTTCCAAGGTTTGTACTAAACTTCATATGATACCAACTATAACTCCCTGACCCAAGTTACCCAGAGTCGGTGTATTATTACATAACATTGTCCTGATACAATAAAACATGTCCTGAAAGACCGATTAGTTTAGTAGCCTTGGAAATATTAGATACATTCATAAGTTTTACATTATATTATAAAATGAAAAAATACAACAACATAGTCTCCATAGTCCACACTCATATCCCTTAGACAATCCCTGCAGGTCGGTCATAATATAGTTCTTCTCATCCTAGGAAAAATAAAACATAGAAAGGGGTGAGATCAGATGCTCAGTATGGATAAAAAAATTGAATAAACTTTCATAAATAAGCATAAAAATTTAAGGAAATGTATAAGACTAAAAAGAGACTTTTTAAACATAAAAATTATCATAATATGGAAAATATAAATCAAAATAATTATATTTACTTACTCACATGGATATTCTACTAGTCGAATAATCACATTAAATATCAACTGCCAATTTCATAATGATGGAATGCATAATGCCAGATTTCATAACCAGATCATCAAGTCCTTATTCCAAGACTACAAATAAGATTTTCTCAAGGCCTTGTACCAAGACAATAGTTTGTCTCATGATACCCACCGATTCATCGAGGAGCTATAGCGGGCTCCACCCGTCACTTACTATTTCTAATGCAGTCCTCATATGAAAAGGTTAAAACATAACATAAACATTTGTATTAAAACTGAAATACAAAATGTAAATACTTTAACCATAAACCATGAATGGTATAAAAATAAAACATCCATAGTCAAATATATCACAAAAACTTCAATACAATATGGATGTTTTGTACCATAACAAATCAACTTCAAATAAACTTAAAATCCATCAAAGGATGTTGACATAGATGAAATCAAAACCTTTTTTTAGAGAAATATCTCTTTCTATTTTGAAATCATTTAAAAGTCATATAATTATAAAAGAAAACATTTATTTTGAAAATATTCTTATAATATTGGAAGGTAAGCTTCGACGAAGTTATAACGATGGGAAACAGTCGCACCCACCATATACGTTTAAAAAACATTCTTAACTTATTTTTGTAGAAAAGATCATAAGGTACCTTGTTTGGAAAATGATGGAATGATTCCTTTCAATCCATTTTATAAAAAGTAAAACAATGGTATAAATGACTTTAAACCATATTCTATTAAATAGTAAAAATATTTTCGAATACATTTTTATGAAACATTGATGTGGATGATAACTATGTCACAGTAGATACATACTTAAAAATAACCTCGGATAATAAAGAGATTGTGAAATTAACCCTTACCTTGTACTTTAACTTGGTCAAGGGTAGGTTAAACTCCTGTATAATGGTGAGATAATTGTTATTAAATTATAAAAGAACTGTATAACTTAATATGATATCATATATGATCTTCCAATATTGATTTGTTATTGATATTTTAGTAGTATCATCATTTTGGGTGTTAACTGATTCATTTTCTTTTATATGATTTTTTATGAAATCCATGATTGTTATGGATAGGATGTATTTGATTAATATCAAGAATGATAATATGTTCTTTAAATATTATTTTTATTCATCACATGAAAATTATTCTTGAATGATTATGATGGGGAATGAATCCCATTGCTTTCATGGAGATGGTAATCTGTACGTACGCACGAGCGACAATATAATTCTTTTATAATTACAATCATAAGTAAATGAATGGTATATCATTTATAAATAATCATTAAAATGTTATATCTATTATTTAAATCAATTATACATCATTATTATACCCATCCAAATAATATGTATTGAATAAAAACAACACCACGACGTGGATACAGTAAGCCGTACGCATGCACATATGGTGACATGTTATTCATAGGATGGATAACATAATTAATATGGTTGTACCGTTTTTATAATAAAATAACATTATATAGAATATAATTCTGTTATTATTTTATAATGGAAACAATGAAGAAAGAGGAAGTGGAAGAGGAAAATAACTTGAAAGAGGTGATGAAATATTTACCTCTTCTTCGGGTTCTTCCTTTTGATTTGATCAAAAGGGCTCCTTAGGTTGGCTTTCTGATCGAACTAAGGCCTATATGATTAAGGGGGGATATTTGGTCAGGGTTTGTAAGAGCCAAATGGATTTGGAGGTGTGAATATGAGAGAAGGGGAAGTGTCATTTTATATGAGGGGTGAGGGGAACCTTAGGAAAAGATTGAAATATTATTTTATAATAAAATAATTTTTGGTTTCTAATGGATAAAAATTGATTTATTTAAAATATAAGGCGGATATGGGTCACAAGAATCTCAAAAAATAGGTTTTATACAAGTTTATGTTACCATTTTACCCTTATCTTTTAGATTTAACTCATAGTTAAATAGTTTGACATTTACCATGCCTCTTTGTATTTTTATATTATATGGTTTGTAAACATACTATAACAAGACAAGATAACCCCAAGTGGTTATTTATTAATATATATAACATTATCTATGTCATTTGGACAAACCTTAGATTTTTGGGATTAATATATCAATTAATAATATAATATTTATTTTAAAAACTCTTTTATGTCAATTTTGAAAATATTTAATAAATGATATTTGGTAAAGTCCTAAGAACTTTATTACTTAGAAATAAATTCATATGTTCAATAATAACATGTCATATTAACCTATAAAATTAGTGGAATTCATCAAAAGTCTCAAATTACATTTATTTGGATATTTATAATATCAATTATTGTAATATTTTATTATTAAGGTAATTATTGTGTTATCATTGTGTCATAAATAAATTAAATTATTTAATGTCTAAAAATTATAAATAAAATATAATTATGTAGTAAATATTTTTATCTTTCTAATTAAAATATATTGTCATATTTATCTTATGTATAACCCTATATTAAAATGATTTAGTTATTAAACTTTGATTTTAACTCTTTTAACTCTCTTTTTAAAATAATATAATAATAAATACCCTAATCTAATCCAAATAGAACTAAAGAATCATGTTTTATGCCTAAGGTTGTTCTTGGTATAATTACACATATCCAGTAGAATTAGGACATGTGTTAGGGTACAGATAATATCATTTTTACCCTTAATTACCCTATTTAATTTTAACCGTGGTAAATAAAAGTAAAATGTTACTATTCACCAGAAATTATTTTCATCTTATTGAACCACATTTTTCTTGATGATATAAATCGTATCTCTCGGATTTTTGAAATTCCACTCACAGAAGTGGTAAAATTATGTTTTATATGAATTTTGAAATTCTCCTAGGATGTGGGTAAATGACAGTGAAACGTACAATAAAATTACATATATATAATATTATTAAAAAATGATGCCAATGAATTACATTGAACATATATAAGTATTATATATCTATTTTGACATAAAATAAATTTAAATAAAATAATTAATTATTTTAAAAAAAGTCGGTTTTAAACAATAAGGCAGTGTTTGTTACTATTCATCAAAAATTGAATGTTTTTAGAAAAATACAAAAAATTCACCCTAAGATAATTTCGATATTCCAAATTCAAAAATGAGCTCCATTTTTAAAAATTAAATTTATAAAATTTCAAAAAGTTGGTATTACTATTCATAACGGCTAGTTTGATTGGTCGCGGTGTGTTAGAATCTCGAAGTTGCATACAATGCAAGTTATTGCATTATTCAAAAGGAAACATACCGCGGAATCTTGGGGCGTTACAATAATGGGGTTTCCCAAAATAAAAAGGTAATAACATAATTTGTATAATAATCATCAGTATTCAGTGGGGAAAGCACAATCTCAAGAGAAGTAAAACAAGGGTTTCCATAAGGAAGAATTTATTTAGAAAAATATTTTCATTTGTCATTAAACACGATTAGAAGTCCGTATATCCCATAATGGAAAATGGAAGTAAAAAATTTATGGAACATTAGAGGAACATCCATATTGAAAATATAGTCATATAAGGAAAACCCAATGGTAGAGAGTTGTGTTAGAGATTCCCATTACCTTATATATAAAGGATTATTTTACTTTAATATCCTGGATAATCAAATTAGATTCATTAAATAAAAAATGTAGAAAATTTTAAATATTAATTTTATTCATTATAGTTTTATTAACTTCATTTATGGGGTTTTTGATGGGTTATAGAGTTTAATTTCTTCGTTCAGAGTGTTCTTTTCTTGGTTTTTATGATCGGTTCACTAGTATATGAGTATGGATGTTCATGTAATATTTAAATAGTTATCTAGAATTAAAATTATATTTTACTAATGAACATACTTAAGATTAAATGATCTTATATATCATTTTTATATTTCATTAGGATGAATCATTAGTTAAATTGTTAATGAAAAATTATTTAATTTATTTGGCAGATTTTACATCCATCACAAAATCAGATCATTTTATTTAATATCAGGTTTTTATATTTCTTTCCAAAAATTATATGACTTATTATATGTATAATAAAATCTTATTTAACCATAATTATGGTTTATGACCAGTCTTGATGACTATAGTGAAAAATGAAAATGCATCGCCAACGGTGGCGGTAAATCAACACACCACGAACGATATTTCTATTTTTAAAATAAATGGGAGATGGAAGAGATTTGAAGATTAATTATTTCATTAACATAAAAAATTAAAGTATATAAAATTTATTAGAGTTTTCATGCAACTTTTATATGTGGAGGTTAGGAGAGGATAATAAATAAAATGAAATTGATAAGGAATTAAAATAAAAAGAAAGGGTATTTTACCTCTTGATTTTTTCTTCATTGAGAACCAATTTTGGTAAAAGGGATTAATATGTTGTTGATGCTCCTTTTCGTCACATTGTTTAAAGGAATGGAAAGGGAAATAACTTAACACAAATTGATTCATCTTTTGAAGAAAACATCAAAAATCGACAAAGGAATGAAAAAGGATTCAAAGGACCTTGGATCACGCAAGTTCCATTACTGTCGCGTAAGTACACCTGCACTCCGCCTAATGGTCGCGCAAGTGACTTGAGTTCCCTATTTAAAAACTGCCCGGGGTCTTCTCCAAACTATAAATACCCCCGGTGGGCCCCCCATTTCAAGAGGATTTTTTCCATAATTCACATACAGAGCTCTGAATGCCCAAGTCTCTTCTTCAAGTCTTCCGAACACTTGTAAGGTAATTCTTTACCTATAATGGAAGGTATACATAAGAGGAATAAGGTCTAAGTGTTAGAATTCACTAACACTTGCGTGCCTGAGTGTTTTACCCTTAAGGGAAATGGACACACTTGCGCACCTCCTTACCTACTCATTGAAACTTGCGCGCCACTCTTCTGGAAGTACCTCGGGATAACTCTGAAGGATTTGGTCAAGGATTTCCCAAGTATTACCCTAAGGGATGAAAATCGCGCAAGTACCCATGTGCCGCGCATGTATACCTGCATGCCCAGGACTTGCGCACCCACGTAGTACCTGTGCTGTGATGACCCAGACCCCCCGTGGTCCCTTCCTTTTCCAAAATCTGGATCCTTAAGGGGGGCCGATCGGTGCGACCGATCGGTGAGACCGATCGGTGAGACCGATCGGTGAGACCGATCGGTGAGACCGATCGGGGAGACCGATCGGTGAGGCCGATCGGTGAGACCGATCGGTGAGACCAATCGGTGAGACCGACCGGTGTGACCGATCGGCGGAACCGGCCGACGTCACCCGGCCTTGCCAAGTTGTTCCAGTAACGCTCCTTTTTCGCAAATAAGGTTTTAAACCCCTTTCTGCCTTGTTTAAAAAAATGTCTTAAGGACCCGAAACATGCACAAAAGTTTTAATTAAATACTGAATCAACTCTTGAGTCGGTTTAAACCACCCAGCACCTTTAATGATGAGTCAAGCCGTGTGGTCAACCCATGACTTCCACGTCTTACGCGGTTCAGCGTTTTTATCTCAACCGTCCCCGACTCTCATAAATTAAGGGTTAGGCCGTGGTTTCTCCCTTCCTCGATCGTGGCTCTTCTGGTGCATCGAGCGCGCCGCGTCGTTATCCGTGAAGTTCCGCCTCCCCCCTCTGAACTAAGCATTAGTCGTCTATCAGCAGGTAGGGAATTTCTCTCGTCTCTCACTTTTGTGTATCATGCGGGGTGGGCGTTATTTTTTGTTCCTATGGAATTGGTTGAACCAAACCTTAATGAAGATAATAAACGAAGTTCTAAAGAAAGAAGGGGAAGGGGTTGTGATCGTTGTTTATGCTTTATCTTGTGATCATCCTTTTTAGTTGTGCTGGTTTATGTTTTTCTGAAAATTAAGGCCGTTGGTGGTCGTTGTATGTGCACTGACGAATCCCCTCGTGATGTTTTAAATGGGTTACTGAAGTTGTGAACTCCTACTGTGAAATTGGTTAATCACGTATACCCGGATGAATAAGTTGGAAGCACCAGGATAAACCCTACTATGTCAACTCTAGGTTAGAACGCATAGGGTTGAAATCATGGAGCGTGTTAAGTCATTTAAATCTGAAATTACCCGGTGGTTGTGTGAATTTGGGGATGGGATTCCCTGTTGGTATGGTTTCGGTGGTTGTGAGTTTTAGATCGGGTGGGTACTCGTTGGTATCACAAATTGGGGAGAGATCCTCTGTTGATAGAACCGGGTGTGAGTGTTTTGGTTGATCCTTGTTTTTGATGATTTCCTTAGTTATGCTTATGGTAGTTGCCCAGTAGTGCTTAAAACTAATTGAACATTTTAACTGAATGCGAAACAAGAATGAGACAAATGGTTTTTGTGGGCAAGGGTCGCGAACTGTGACTCGGACGCAGTGGAGTTGTGTTCTGTAGGTTGGCTAGGAAAACCTAAGCTTTGGGTGAGTGTTTGTTACCTATATCTATACTTGTAGTTTTGTGTTTCTCATTCGCGCCCCACCCAAGTTGAGCACTTAGTGCCGAACACCCCCATTTCATGGGGGAGGGTGTTTTTCCCAACACTATTCTTAGTGGCTGGTTATTAGATCCTCTTCTGCTCCCTTTCCCGGATATCCCAAGTATCTTCGGGCAGGCTGTGATGGCCTGAAGTCCATTATTATCCCAAGAACCTTCGGGTGGGGTGGTGTGGTGGTTGGCCAAGTGTGTGCGGAAGGTGGTTTCCCAAGTGTCTTCAGGATGAGGCCCAGGTGTCTTCGGGCGTAGTGGTGATTGTTCTGGCCTAGGTGTTTGCAGGAATGGTTACATGTGACAATTGTGGCCTAGGTGTGTGCAGGCGGGTTTCAGCAGTGGGACTGCGTGCGGTTGAGGCCCAGGTGTGTGCGGGCGGGATCTCGGTAGTGGGACTGCGTGTGGTTGTGGCCCAGGTGTGTGCGGGCAGGTGTGGCAGTGGGACTGCGGTGAGAATGGCGGGATTGGTCCGATGCGTAGGATGTCTCAATAACCAGTGGGAAAGTGGCATGGGGTACCCAAACATCGATTTTCTCTTATTATATATATTACTTGACTTGCGTTATTTGGGGAGTGAGCCTTGGTGAGGCCTGGGATGGATAGTTTGCCTTGTTAGGTGTTTGGTTTGCTCTTTTTCTCACGGGAATTTAGTACGTTCCCCCACTCGTGCACGAGAGTCTTGGTTTTCCCTACTGAGTGTACTTGTATTCTCACCCTACGTATATAAAACTGCTTTCAGGTTTCCATGGGGACTTCGGGGATCACGCAGGACCTTACTAGCTCGGACTTTTGGAGCAGTTGCAGTTGTTGTTTTTCTTTTTGGTACTTACCTTGTAGTCACCTTTTTGCACTTTGTGGCTTTTACTTTTGAAACATGCATGTGGGAATGGTTTACTTTTGGCTTTACTTTTCTTTCTACCTTGGTGTTGTTGGGTTTTCTTCTCCTTATCTCTCGATCCTATAAAATAAAAAGGGTAATGCCTTCCATTTGCGAGAATTTTATATACCCTTGGTGCTAGTCGCCACTCCGGGACCTATTGAAGGCGGGTTTCGGGGGTCATTATCTCTCCTTCAACTTAAAGAAGGAAGGTCCTGACAATCTGTTGACCCTTCCCTCCTTTTGGTGAAGGCGGGTCGTGACAGAATGGTATCAAAGGAGTTTTGAGAGGTAGGATGGAGTCTGGAGTTAGGCACAGTGAGGATTGCATGGGATGGTAAGGAAACAACGTTGGGTGACCTTGGTGCGTGAATTAGGCCAGGGAAGACCGGCTAGGACACGGGATTTTAGGGCCCCCCGTGATCCGATGCAAGGACTCTGGGCCTACCGAACGACCAAGTGAGACCACACTGATTGCAGGGTAGAGACCCTAGGAAAGTTACATGCATCATAAATGACTTGTGTTCTCATGTTTCTGGGATATTTTGGGAATTAAGAATAAATTTAAAATTTTAAGAAGTTTTTCTTTTAGTATGCACTACTTGGGCTTAGGCATTCCTTGTTTACCTTGTAGCTATGGCACCTGGGAGGCGACCACGTGTGGTACAGGCGATCGAGGCCCCAGAGACTGCTTTAGCCGATCGGCAGAGAGATGATCGGGAGGAAGAGGGCGACCAGTGGAAAAAGACTCATCGGGCCTTCCAGTGACAGGCCCTCGAGAAGTATGAGGGCAGCACCTCCGATATGAAGACGGAAGGCTGGCTAGAGGAGCTAGTTATAGCCTTCGGCCTGTTTCGGGCCCCGACCGAGTACTGGGTTCCTCTGGCTGTTAGCCAGATGTGAGGAGCGGCACGTCAGTGGTGGATGCTCCACCTGGGGAATAGGAAGGAATCTGAGGTTTCTTGGGCGGATTTCGAGAAGGAGTTCCGGGCGGAGTTCCTCTCCTCGACAATGAAGGCGGAGAAGAGGCAGGGGCTACTCTCCCTCCAGCAGGGGAGTATGTCCGTGAGGGAACTTGGAATTAGGTTCAAGGACCTCCTACGTTTTTCTCCGGACCTCTTTCCCGATGAGGAGTCTCGGGCAAGACGTTTGGAGGAGGCGCTCCGACCCTCCCTCCAGTATGCTGTTACCCCCTTTACCCTTCCGACATACTTAGAGGTCCAGAAGAAGGCCGAAGTGGTGGAAAGGATGCATGATCTGGGAGGAGTGTCACGAGAAGGGATCCAGCTGGGACCATCAAAGGGGAAGGCCGTCAGCACCAGGCCTCCAGCATCGGGACCCTCCAGGTTCTGACCCACAGGGAGCAGACCGCAACAGTTTCAGTTTCGATCCCCTAGCCCACGTTCTTTTCCTTCAGGCTTGGGACCACAGTGCTTCATCTGCGGAAGCCCTGGACATCTCTGGAGTCAGTGCCCCGATCGGGTGCAGTACAGCAGTGGCAGTCATCCCCCGCATCCGCCACAGCAGCAGTTTCCAGCCAGACCCTTCCAGCAGTAGCAGCGGGGACAGTAAGCTCCCGCTCCTCCGCAAGCAGACATAGGAGGAGGAGGACGACCTCAGGGCGCTCCCCAGGGACCTCGACCAGGGCGTGGTCGGGGAGGTGGCCGACAGCCGAGGGGCAGGGGAGCTGGGCGTAGACAGTTACACACCGCAGAGGCAACAGTTCCAACAGGGCCAGAGGTTGTTCGAGGTACGATCAATGTGTTTAGCACTCTTGCTTATGCTTTGTTCGATACCGGAGCATCGCACTCCTTTGTTGCACCCAGTCTAGCCCGTGCCTTGGTTCTAGATGCCGAGAGACTTCCAGTGCCCTTGGTGTTGAGCACACCAGTTGGAGGTCAGACCGACTTGCTGTTTGTTTGTCGGGGATATAGACTGATGTTAGGGCCAAATCAGTCGGTTAGGGATCTCCTTCTGCTACAGATTCAGCCGTACGATGTCATCCTAGGCATCGACTGGCTATTTTCTGTATGCGCCGTCATTGACTGTTTCCAAAGGAGAGTGGTGTTCTCAGGTCTGGACGGCCAGCGTGTTACCTTCACCGGCGAGCGGAGCAGTCCAAAGGGAAACAGGAGGGAGGAACCTCTCCTATCCTTGTTGACCGAGCTGACAGTGGAATCAGTAGATGCTGAGATGGTGGAAGTGCCAGAGATCGTCCGCGAGTTTATGGACATCTTTCCTGAGGAGGTGACGACTCTACCCCCTCGACGCGATATCGAGTTCGGGATAGACCTACAACCCGACGCTCGCCCGATCTCGATGGCTCCTTATCGAATGGCACCTTCGGAGCTACGAGAGTTGCAGATACAGATTGACGATCTGATGAAGAGGGGTTATGTACGTCCGAGTGCGTCACCATGGGGCGCTCCAGTCTTGTTCGCAAGAAAGGAGGATGGTGGCCTCAGGTTGTGCATCGACTACAGGAGGCTGAATCAGGTAACGATCAAGAATCGCTACCCTCTTCCGAGGATAGATGATCTTTTTGACCAACTGAAGGGGGCGGGATGGTTCTCAAAGATCGACCTGCGGTCCGGATACCACCAGCTGAGGGTGAAGGATAGCGACTTCCCGAAGACGGCGTTCAGGTGCAGGTATGGGCACTTCGAGTTCGTGGTCATGCCCTTTGGTGTTACGAACGCCCCGGCCGTGTTCATGGGGCTTATGAACTCCATCTTCCGGGAGTACCTGGATCAGTTTGTGGTGGTATTCATCGATGATATCCTGATCTATTCAAGGTCAGAAGAGGACCATGCAGAGCACCTGAGGATAGTTTTGGAAGTCCTCCGACAGCACCATCTCTATGGGAAGTTGTCAAAGTGCAAGTTCTGGACACGAGAAGTGCACTTCCTCGGGCACGTAGTGTCTGAGCAGGGGGTAGCAGTCGACCCATCAAAGGTTGAGGCAATTGTTTCTTGGGCAGCACCCAAGAATGTGGCGGAAGTCCGGAGTTTCCTCGGACTGGCAGGTTACTACCGGAGATTCGTACCCAACTTCTCCCGAGTAGCAGCCCCTTTGACGACCTTGACCAAGAAGGACCAGGTTTTCGTGTGGAGCGAGCAATGCGAGTCATCCTTCAGCTACCTAAAAGAAAAGCTGGTTAGTGCCCCAGTGTTGAGATTACCAGAAGAGGGGATGGCCTATGAGGTATTTTGTGATGCTTCAGGACAGGGCCTGGGATGCATGTTGATGCAACAACGAGGGGTGATCTCTTATGGGTCCAGTAAGCTACTCCCCCATGAGCGTAACTACGCCACCCATGACCTGGAGCTTGCAGCGGTCGTTTTTGCGCTAAAGTTATGGAGGCACTACCTCATCGGGGAATGCTTTGTGGTCTTCACAGATCACAAAAGCTTGAAGTATATCTTCTCCCAACGGGACTTGAACTTGCGACAGCGGAGATGGGTGGAGTTCCTCCAGGACTACGACTTTGAAATCTCTTATACTGAGGGCAAGGGCAATGTGGTGGCCGATGCCTTGTGCAGGAGGACGTAGAAGGATGCGGTCCGAGATTCGGCAAATGCCTGGAAGGCAATGGAGGAGTTGGCTGCCTTACACCTGGATGCGAAGATGGATAGTGGCAGAGGCTGCCTATATCAGATGATAGTGCAGTCATCTCTGTTTCGACAAGTGGAGGAGTCTCAGTGGGGAGACCCCGAGTGCGAAGTGATGCGTGATCGGGTTGACCAGGGCGATTCTCCAAGAGAATGGACGGAGGATAGTCAGCATCAGATGCTTTTCCAGGAAATGTTATTTGTTCCAAGAGTGATGCATGGCAAGGTTATCAGTGAGTTCCACAACTCACCCCTGGCGGTGCACCCAGGAGTTACCAAGATGTACCAGGGGCTGAAAAGGCAGTTCTGGTGGCCCGGAATTAAGCAAGCGGTGGAAAAATTTCTGGCTAAATGATTAGTATGTCAGCAAGTGAAGGCTGAACACCGGGTTCCAGGCGGCCTACTACAGCCTTTAGATGTTCCCGAGTGGAAGTGGGACGACATCTCAATGGATTTCATCACAGGACTACCCAAGGTCCAAGGAGGGTGCGACGCCATCTGGGTGGTGGTGGACAGGTTGACGAAATCGGCTCACTTTCTGGCAATCAGGGAGTCAAGTACTGTGGATGCTTTGGCACGAAAGTACGTGAATGAGGTGGTGCGGTTGCATGGAGTTCCGAGGTCTATAGTCTCGAATAGGGATGCACGGTTTACCTCACGAATCTGGAGAGGATTGCAGCATGCGTTTGGCACCCAGTTACTCCTTAGCACTGCTTTCCATCCCCAGACAGATGGACAAATGGAGCGCACCATCCAGACCTTGGAGGATATGCTACGGGCATGTGTTCTGGACTTAGGAGAGTCATGGGTGCAATACTTGCCTCTAGTAGAGTTTTCCTACAATAATAGCTACCACTCTACCATCGGTATGGCCCCGTTTGAGGCTTTGTACGGGAGGCCATGCCGTTCACCTGTGTATTGGACTGAAGTAGGAGAGGCAGGCATCCTTGGCCTAGAGGTGGTGCAGGACACGACAGAGAAGATTCAGCTCATACGGGAAAGGATGAAGGCGGCCCAGGACCGACAGAAGTCGTATGCTGATACCAAGAGGAGGCCCTTGGAGTTTGAGGTTGGGGACTACGTGTTCTTGAAGGTCTTCCCGCGGTGTGGGCAACGGAGGTTCGGCAAGGGGGGTAAGCTTTCCCCCAGATTCGTTGGACCCTTCGAAGTGTTGCGACGGGTCGGCGAAGTGGCTTATCAGCTAGCGTTACCTCCGCCGCTGCTAAGGATACATGATGTCTTTCATGTATCCCAGCTCCGTCGTTATCTGCACGATGATTTACATGTCATTGATTGGGGTGAACTGGACATCGGGGACGATGTAACCTTTGTGAAAAAACCAGTGATGATCGAGGACCGCAAGGAGAAGGTGCTTCGTGGGCGAGCCATTCCCTTGGTTCGTGTGTTGTGGAGACATGGCGGGCTCGAAGAGAGTACGTGGGAGAGGGAAGCACAGATGCGTGCCCAATACCCCGGGTTGTTTTGAGCTTTGTTCCTTTTGTACCTGTTGTGGTAGAATGTTTGACTTCTGGCTATGAAATGTACTAGTTTATTTCCTCTGTTGTGTGTGAAAATCCCCGGCTAAAGGGAAGAGGGAACCCGACCCCTAATCAAGACGCATTAAGGTGGATGCGATTAAACCCGTGCGGGCGAGTCAGTGCCGCCCAAAGCGGATAATATCTTGACATGGGGGAGGAAAACTCCCCAAACCCACATGACCGGGCGGTTTGGCGTGGTATGTTGCTTGGTTCTTGACAGGGGAGTGTTTTTAGTTAGCAGGGGTTCACTCCTAAGAGGTATCTTTCGAAGATGGTTGTTCAGACCCTCTCTTTCCTTCTGGTTTGTTGTGATTCTCGAGGACGAGAATCGCTTAAGAGGTATCTGATGTGATGACCCAGACCCCCCTTGGTCCCTTCCTTTGCCAAAATCCGGATCCTTAAGGGGCGCTGATCGGTGAGACCGATCGGTGAGGCCGATCGGTGAGACCGATCGGTGAGACCAATCGGTGAGACCGACCGGTGTGACCGATCGGCGGAACCGGCCGACGTCACCCGACCTTGCCAAGTTGTTCCAGTAACGCTCCTTTTTCGCAAATAAGGTTTTAAACCCTTTTCTGCCTCGTTTAAAAAAATGTCTTAAGGACCTGAAACGCGCACAAAAGTTTTAATTAAATACTGAATCAACTCTTGAGTCGGTTTAAACCACCCAACACCTTTAATGATGAGTCAAGCCGCGTGGTCAACCCACGACTTCCACATCTTACGCGGTTCAGCGTTTTTATCTCAACCATCCCCGACTCTCATAAATTAAGGGTTAGGCCGTGGTTTCTCCCTTCCTCGATCATGGCTCTTCTGGTGCATCGGGCGCGCCGCGTCGTTATCCGTGAAGTTCCGCCTCCCCCCTCTGACCTAAGCGTTAGTCGTCTATCAGCAGGTAGGGAATTTCTCTCGTCTCTCACTTTTGTGTATCATGCAGGGTGGGCGTTATTTTTTTTCCTATGGAATTGGTTGAACCAAACCTTAATGAAGATAATAAACGAAGTTATAAAGAAAGAAGGGGAAGGGGTTGTGATCGTTGTTTATGCTTTATCTTGTGATCATCCTTTTTAGTTGTGCTGGTTTATGTTTTTCTGAAAATTAAGGCCGTTGGTGGTCGTTGTATGTGCACTGACGAATCCCCTCGTGATGTTTTAAATGGGTTGCTGAAGTTGTGAAATCCTGCTGTGAAATTAGTTAATCACGTATACCCGGCTGAATAAGTTCGAAGCACCAGGATAAACCCTACTATGTCAACTCTAGGTTAGAACGCACAGGGTTGAAATCATGAAGCGTGTTAAGTCTTTTAAATCTGAAATTAGCCGGTGGTTGTGTGAATTTGGGGATGGGATTCCCTGTTGGTATGGTTTTGGTGGTTGTGAGTTTTAGACCGGGTGGGTACTCGTTGGTATCACAAATTGGGGAGAGATCCTCTGTTGACAGAACCGGGTGTGAGTGTTTTGGTTGATCCTTGTTTTTGATGCTTTCCTTGGTTATGCTTATGGTAGTTGCCCAGTAGTGCTTAAAACTAATTGAACATTTTAACTGAACGTGAAACAAGAATGGGACAAATGGTTTTTGTGGGCAAGGGTCGTGAACTGTGACTCGGACGAAGTGGTGTTGTGTTCTGTAGGTTGGCTAGGAAAACCTAAGCTTTGGGTGTGTGTTTGTTACCTATATATATACTTGTAGTTTTGTGTTTCTCATTCGCGCCCCACCCAAGTTGAGCACTTAGTGCCGAACACCCCCATTTCACGGGGGAGGGTGTTTTTCCCAACACTATTCTTAGTGGCTGGTTATTAGCTCCTCTTCTGCTCCCTTTCCCAGATATCCCAAGTATCTTCGGGCAGGCTGTGATGGCATGAAGTCCATTATTAGCCCAAGAACCTTCGGGCGGGGTGGTGTGGTGGTTGGCCAGGTGTGTGCGGCAGGTGGTTTCCCAAGTGTCTTCGGGATGAGGCCCAGGTGTCTTCGGGTGTAGTGGTGATTGTTCTGGCCTAGGTGTTTGCAGGCATGATTACATGTGACAGTTGTGGCCCAGGTGTGTGCGGGCGGGTTTCAGCAGTGGGACTGTGTGCGGTTGAGGCCCAGGTGTGTGCGGGCGGGATCTCGGCAGTGGGACTGCGTGTGGTTGTGGCCCAGGTGTGTGCGGGCAGGTGTGGCAGTGGGACTGTGGTGAGAATGGCGGGATTGGTCCGATGCGTAGGATGTCTCAATAACCAGTGGGAAAGTGGCACGAGGTACCCAAACATCGATGTGCTCTTATTATATATATTACTTGACTTGCGTTATTTGGGGAGTGAGCCTTGGTGAGGCCTGGGATGGATAGTTTGCCTTGTTAGGTGTTTGGTTTGCTCTTTTTCTCATGGGACTTTAGTACGTTCCCCCACTCGTGCATGAGAGTCTTGGTTTTCCCTACTGAGTGTACTTGTATGCTCACCCTATGTATATAAAACTGCTTTCAGGTTTCCAGGGGGACTTCGGGGATCACGCAGGACCTTACTAGCTCGGACTTTTGGAGTAGTTGCAGTTGTTGTTTTTCTTTTTGGTACTTACCTTGTAGTCACCTTTTTGCACTTTGTGGCTTTTACTTTTGAAACATGCATGTGGGAATGGTTTAATTTTGGCTTTAATTTTCTTTCTACCTTGGTGTTGTTGGGTTTTCTTCTCCTTATCTCTCGATCCTATAAAATAAAAAGAGTAATGCCTTCCATTTGCGAGAATTTTATATACCCTTGGTGCTAGTCGCCACTCCGGGACCTATTGAAGGTGGGTTTCGGGGGTCATTATCTCTCCTTCAATTTAAAGAAGGAAGGGCCTGACAATCTGTTGACCCTTCCCTCCTTTTGGTGAAGGCGGGTCGTGACATGCGCGCCTACCCGGACTTGCGCGCCCTTCTATTTTTTGGGTGCCCTTCCTGCCCATTTAACCCCTCTTATGTCATTCCACCTCTCCTATTCAAGAGTCATTCTTCAAGACACTCTTGAAAGAGATTTATGGAATGTTTTCTTTATTAACTTCCTTATTCGAAAGGAATTCCGTGAAACATCTCTCAAAACCTAGTGATTTACACATCTTTATTTCACTAAAATTAGAGATTTCATTCAATCAACCTCATCCTTTAAGATGAGAGAACCCTATATATGGGCATCCTCCTTAGGATTAAGCCCTAAGTCCTCATTAATATGGGCATCCTCTTTAGGAGTAATCCCCTATCATAATTTCCCCAAATCTGGGCCTCCTTTTCATAAGTAAGACCCAGTATTAATTTCCCTTAATCTGGGCCTCCTTTTCAAGAATAAGCCCCAGGTCCCCTAATATGGGAATCCTCCTCAGGAGTAAGCCCCAACCATAATTCCTTTGACCTGGGCTTGCTTTTCAGGAGTAAGCTCCAGTCTCAAAATTTGGGCATCCTCCTTAGGAGTAAGCACCAAGTCCCTTAATTTTTCAAATCCCATTCACCTGGGCCTCCTTTTCAAGAGTAATCCCCCATCTTAATTTCTATTAACCAGTCTTAATTTCCTTTTGATCTTGGCTTCCTTCTCAGGAGTAAAACCCAATCATAAGTCCCCTCATAACTTGGGAATCTTCCTTAGGAGTAAGCCCCAAGATTAGAGTATCCAAATATCTATGAAGCACATATACCTTTAAGGACAATGTTCCTAGATTTATTCCCTGAAGTAAATATTAATCCTCATCTATTTGGACAGTCATACACACATAAGTCCCACATCATTGCATCTTTCATGGCATAATTTTCTGGTTTCACCAATACCTCTTGTTTCTCACACCGAGCATGACTCACGTGAGTTTAGAGTGTAAAAGTAATCATGACATCTTTCTTTGAGCCATCAATCATGCATAAACATCATACTCCCTTACTCGAACTATGTGGGTTCTTATTCCTTTTCCAAAAAAAGGATACGTAGGTATCCCATCTGCGGGTATGATCCAAACTTTGAAATAATCCATGTCCTTCTGAATGAAAATAAACTTCAAGTGCCCCACTGAGTGGCTTTAAAACCAGTATGGTCATCATAATGACCAAGAAACTTTTATGTATCAAAGGATAACATTGGCTAAGAATATCTAACAAATACATATGATTCTCTATCGATGAAGAACCTCTAATACATATAAAAGATTCTCTAATTTTCTTACAAATCAATCATTGATTGTCAGATCTAAAGGAAAGATCATTTTATACTTGGTAATGTAATAAGGATTCATGAACCTAACTTAAATCTATAAAGAGAGTCCCTGAGTAGACAATAATTCCCCTCAAAAAGGTGTGATGAGTCCGACCTCCCATCCTCTCGACCAATAAAAATTCCGAAGCCTCATCAGTCCACAACTAATGAGCACCTACCTTTGTAAAGTAGGTTCAAATGGATATGGAATCATTGGATGTTTCCGGTTCTACGAACAAACCCATTAGAAACCGCTTGGAATGTTTGAATCATAAATCAATGAGATCATCCCCAATTCTAGAGGGAAACAAAAAATGGTGAACCCAACGTGAATCCTTAACCAAGTTAAAATTATAGTTTACCTACTTGTTAGACCCCTATTTATAACTCAATGAGAGGTCCAACAAGACAATCAATAATATATGTGTTTACCAAAAGATGTAGTGGCCGGACTTATCTTTATTATGTCTGTTATATCAAACAGGCACTCTTTTCCAAGATCTTCTGCATTTCCAAAATGGCTTCTCTTAAGTTCACACCCGTTAATACGTCCACTGTAAAAACCTCTGCTGTGAATGCCACTGCTACTACTCCTACTGGATCATAGTCCGCTCTGAGGATGAAATCACCTACTCAGAATCTTCAACGATGGCTATCAAACGCGCTGGTTAAGGAGTACCATCAACACGGTACTATTCGAACTCTGGAGGCTTCCTGACAAGCCCTCCAAGTGAACAACTCACACCGGTCATCTGGATAATGATGACCAGTGATCAAGAAGTAGGCAGTGCTAACCACCGTCTCCAACCATTTTGGGTGGTTATCCCCGGAACACAATCACCAGTCCCTCCCATATTCTGTGGAGGTGAATGAGCAGGCCCCTCAGGGCCTTAATTCAAAGAAACATGAGTTCTTCCCAAGGTCTCCTATTAACAATCGCCGCAAGACTCCTGCGGCAGTGCGCCCTCAACATGATGAGGGTATCGACTCAAGGCGTTCGGCTTAGGTTCCTCGAACCCGAGCAGGAAAGATGAATCGCCAGAGTCGAAATCCAGTTAACAGTGATAAGGTTCTCATCTCTGCCATCTCTGAAGAAGTCCACCAACCTAACTTGGTGGAAAGCAAAGAGTGGGCACACACACTCGTCCGTTTTAATCCCATTGTCTAGCAGGCTCGTCTGGAAACAACACGCCAATCCCTCCAGGAAATTCTGGCAGAGTACTATAAGCAGGAACATACACCTGTTTATACGTCATCATCTAGTCAACAGGCTCGTCTGACTACATATTATGGATCTCTTCAACCACGTTTGTTGAAATACAATCATCAGGCACATACACCTGCTAGTATTGATCAAGCCTACCAACAGTCTCATTTGGTATCCCCAGGAGAAGTCAGTTAGAAAGCTCCGCCAACAAAAAAGAGGCAAACTCAATTATCTGCCCCCACACTTGAGTACTGTCAGGATTCACTGATAGGAAAATGAGGACAGGAGCAGGAACACACACTTACTCCAAGCACGGAATGGACGTATATCCCCGTTCCGGTAGCTGAAGTCACCAAGCACATTCTGTCAATGGTGAAAGAGCAGAAGAAAATCCCTGCTCATATTTTGGATGCCTACCAAGATATTATAACAGCTTCAGCATCATCATAGGGAAAGAAATGAAAATCTATCCCTACCAATGGAGTGAATCATCAACAGATCACTCTGGAGCGGATATACACCTCTGTTATGGTCCAAGAGGGTTGTGGGGCGTACTCCCCCATATCACATGGACAACAATGTCAGGCACATACACCTGATTTGAGTGGATATCGTCAGCCTAACCTGGCCATATCTCCTGATCAGGCACATACACCTGCTCAGAGTATCCACTTTCGTCAACAAGTGGTTTCCAAGGCGAGTAAGAAGGCGTCTAAGAAGAAGACCCGCCCATCACAGTCAAGAAATCAAGAGCCAATCTGTAACAAGGCCTTGCTCGATGCTAGAGTTCTTGAAGCCCTCAGAAAATTATCTGTTGGAATCCAAGATTCTACTCCCTCATTTCCCAATAGTGAGAACATTAATTCTGAAGGTCTTCAATAGACACTTCCTCATGAAGGCTTGCTTCATGACAGTTCAGTCGATCTTGAAGTTTCATCTTCAGATGAGAGCTACAATAACCCTATGTTTGGCTAGAAGACCAAGGAGAAAGAGATATCATCTTTTGTTATAACCCACCATGGTGGTCCTCCCCATGATGATGAATTTCGCTGCGAAAGTCCTTTCCGCAGTAGTGATGCACATTTACAGAAAAATGGTCCAGTGGAAAATGTAGTGCTGATAAATCCCTCTTATCTCGAGGCACTTGAAAATGCGAAACCAGAAATGTCTGATTCTTCATCGCTAGCAGGTGAAATACTTTCTAAATCATAATATAGACCAGGGTGTAGGTCATTCTCCGAACCACCCCTAAGTCATGCATCTTCTAGTTTAATCAGTGATCACTCTACCAATCTTGTTGAATCCGATGAACCAACAAGGAAGCACCAGCTCTGGTCAAATCAGGTAGAATAATTTTCATTGAATGATAAAGAGGAAGTGCTGAATAAGAGAAAACAACTGGCGAAAGGTGAAGTTCCAGTCATGTTTTGGCCTTTGGATGACTCTTAGTATGACATTCCAAAAGTGTTGATGGAAGATTGTATTCAAGAAATTTGTCTCAATATATGGAAAAATATTTGTCAGTTGAGAAAGAAAATATTATCTTTAGATGAATATGAAAATCATGTCAAGATAATAGAAGGGTTACAACACCATATTGATTTGGCATCTCTATCAGTCTCTCGATATCCGAAGGCTGAAAAGCAGCAGAGATCCCTTCAGCATTCAGGCCTTGGAGCGCTAAGAAGATTTCACCAGTTAATTGCCAATGCATCATCTGGTATTCATATCAGGGGATGGGGTGTTCATGGAGAACTACATTTAATTGTGCTCTCCAGTCATCAAAGCCCACCGAAAATGGTTTCATGAAATTTTATTTCCCATGGTCGGCCAAAGTCAATGTGTTTTGTTTGTAATCAAAGGATTTACTAAGAACAGGCTTCAACTAGTTCCTCTCAAAATCAAGAATACAGAGAACAAGTTGTTGAATTACTCCTAAATCAAGAAAAATAGAATATTGAACATGACTCTCGTATAGAGAAAACACATCATCAAGTGACAGAAGTGTCAGAAATCATCCAACGGTCTTTTGAGCTGGGTGATGAAAGTGGATGTCGATTGATGCATCCAGCTAATTTCCAGACCAAGGTCTGCAATATCAGGAGATCTTTTATGAAAGTATCAGATATAACATGTCAAGATCCACCCCATCTTGCCATACTGGGGACTCTTTTAACCCAACCCTCAGAATAAACAAATAGGGTTCGAGGAGTTAAGCGAGAACAATAGGAACAACCCCAATCCACTAGACTGGGGACATTTTTAAATCATCAATCCCCTCCTCAGCGAAAGTCGGTCTTCTCTAGATTGGGGAAGAAGCCACAAGGGGAACGAAGAGCCAAATTATCAAGAGATTCTATTCAAATTACGATTCTACAAGAAGTTACTGAGGGATCAAATCAACAAAAGGAAATGTCTCGTCAGGGGCATGTCAGAAGACAATATCACAGAAATGATGACAGAAGGGATCCGATGCGTTATGAATCAATTAATGTCATTAATGTCATTGTTGCTAATCCTCCAAAGCATGAGTCTCACTGAAGGGACTCAGATGAAGATGTTCCTGCTCAAGAAGTTGTACACACAGACACAAATAAAGAAGGTGTGCGTACACGAAATCAAAGGTTTACCTATAATCTGGGTATTCCTTCTAATAACCCACTTCCCCCTCTCCGAACAGGATAAAACAAGGGAAAGGGAAAGAATCAGGTTACATATCCTTCCTCTGGAGAAGG
Organism: Viscum album; assembly: GCA_963277665.1. NCBI lineage: Eukaryota > Viridiplantae > Streptophyta > Magnoliopsida > Santalales > Viscaceae > Viscum > Viscum album. The sequence continues at coordinate 737,924,616 of OY728122.1, forward strand.
CCAATTGCTCTCACTAGAGCAAAGATTTTCACAACAAGAGGAAGAAATGAAGGAATTAAAGAGGTTGAATGTAGAACTACTTCAGGGTAGTCTTCTTCCTAAACGTGCTGGATTCAGTCAGCCAAGGGAGTTTGTTGCAGCTACTGAGATGGATCATGAATATCCTCATCTATCAGCACACCCTCATAGGTCTAATCCTACGGGTCAAGTGCAACAACAGTTGGCGGTGCTCCATCATTTGTAGCACCATCCACCATACCTATCCAGACTCCAATTATTGCACCTGCCCAAGTCCAAGTTCAATCAGATGTTTCTCAAAAGTTAATAACTACCATTGAGTCATTAACAGCTCAATTAGAGACTATGGAAGGGAAGCGTGCACAGGTTCAACCAGAAAAAAAGCTTACCCTGAATGTGTAGATTCAATCTCTCCCCCATCAAGTTTTGGGAACCCTGTATTCCCTATTTCCAATGGATCAGGTGATCCTGAACAACATATGATGCATTACATGTCTTGTTGCGATCCTATTATGGGAACTCCGGAGTAGCAAGATGTAGTGAAACTCAGATGCTTCATACGAACCTTTCAAGGACCAGCTTTTGTTTGGTATACAAGCTTGCAATCCCGGTCAATTATCGGATGGGAGGATCTTTGCCAAATATTCCTTCTCTAATTCAGCTCAACTTTTCCAAAGACAATAGTTTTTGATCTTACGAACTGTAATCAAAGGGAGAATGAAAGGGTACCAGATTTAATTGCTCGCTGGAAGGGATTAAAATATTCCCTAAGCTTAGCACTCCCTCAAGAGGAATTGCTGCCAATCTGTGTGGAAACTTTGCGTGATGAGTTGCGCACACCACTGATCCCTGTGAAATACACAGGAGGGTTTCGAGACCTTAATTCAATCTCTCAACAGATTGAAGATTTTCTTATAAAGACTATGGATAAAGATAATGTAATTCCATCAGCTCCAGGAAGGAGAATGGGTAAATCAGAGACTAGTACAATTATGCTTAAACAAGCACCTGTACCTGCTTCTACCTCAAAACCTTTATTTTCTCGAAGGGCTCCACCTCCTGAGCATCAACAACAGAGGCTGTTTCGTCAAGAGAGATCAAAGACGGAAAAAGTTTTATGAGTTGAAGAGTAAAGTATATTATTTCTGAAATGAACAAGTTCCTAGTTACTTCATTTCGGCCCTGGAAAATAATTTGGTTCAGCTGCCGAGGCCCAAGAGGCCATACAAGGAAGGATATGAAGACCATCCCAATTATTTACCATTTCATCAGATGTTGGGGAATCCCATCCAGGAGTGTTTTGTCTTTAAAGACCTCCTGCAAAAGATGGTCGACTCGGTACAAGTTAAACTAAAAGGCTCTTCATCCCAGGTAGCATGTGTTACTGTTACAGTTCCTGAGGAAGAAGGCGAATGGCAAGAATTCAAAAGAAAAAATGCACAGAAATATGATGATTGGATGGTCAGGAAAATGATCAACCGAACTCATGACATTTTGTGAACGCAATTGAAGAAACCAATTGTGTCTTCTGCTATGGATGCCACAACAAAATTTTCTTCAGAGGGAAAATCCTCAAAAGGGCGGCATAATTCCAAGAAAGAGGAACAATCAGAAAAAGATGAGTATGTGTCAAAGCCTAACCTGTCTTTGACTCTGGAATATTTCATGCCATCTACTTCAAAGACACGTGCACCATCCCACCAAACGGCACAACCTAAATTGGCTAATCGGGCAGAGTCTTCATCGGATGAAGAATTAATCTTTGGTTCTCTTAACATGATTCACTTAGCAGATCCGTATGTCAGTCACAGTTTCAATTTCGTTGAGCCTGAATTCCTTGTATCAAACAGAGGAATTAGAGGGAGTTCCTGGGGTATGGGATACTGAGGAAGATGTGGATATCCTAGAATCCACTATTCCAATTCTACCCCTGCTAGAACTATGTACGCAGCAGAAACTCTTGGTAGAGCCCTTCAGCGAGCTCAGCAAGAACAAGCAAGTTCTTCCACCAATAGCAAATTAATTCCTGGTGTAGTTATTCTGGAAGATCGATTGGGGGTTCCATCTTCATCCTCTCAACAAGTAAATAGACCTAATCGGTCTGATCTTCCAAGGCCAGGAATATTGAAAACTCCTATCCCGATACAAGATGTATCAACTTCCAGAGCATCAACATCCAAGGCACCTGCTAAACCACATGTTCCTATTGGGAAACGCAGACCTCTAGACCAAAATTATGATATTTTGAAATACTTGGCCCAAGTAACATCCAAGTTATCAATTCTGGATGCTTTGAATATGTCAAAAGATCTTCGGGAGGCACTCATCGAGGCTTTGTCAAGTCCTCAGGAGTTTGAAACTGAAATTGCTGCAGCTGAAGTCTATCATGTAGAGAATAATCCTGCGGAATGCCATGCAGTGATATCTTTCACAGATGAAGATGAATATGATGTCATGCATAGACATATTAGACCTTTTTACTTATCTAAAAAGGTCAATGGTGTAGACATCCGAAGATCTTTCATTAATAATGGTTTAGGAGTCAACCTCATGCCCATTCATACACATTGTGGATTGGGCCTCACAAAATCTGATTTATCATTTTCTACTATGATGTTACAAGGATATGATAAAAATGAACAAGAACCACTGGGAAAAGTTACACTCAGAACTCAGTTTTGATATCTTGTATCCAATTTAGATTTCATGATTATTGATCAAGACTCAGCCTTCAACATATTGCTTGGAAGACCCTGACTACATCAACATGCGGTTATCCCTTCATCATACCATCAAAGTCTCAACTATTGTTTCGATAGTCAAGTTGGGACATTGTATGGTGATAAGGTCCGTTCAATACATGTGAGTCTCAATACATTGAGGCGTAATTCTATCACATGAAGGGAAAAGAGAAATCCACAACAAGGGAGATTACCAAAGTTAATGCCCCATATGGTTTGGAGAAGATTCTAGTAAATCCATTTGCACATGTGAGTACAAATTATGTGTTTCCTATCAGTCAAATTGACAAGATAAACCCAAATAAAAATAATCTTATGGAAATATCCATAATGTCAATTACGACAATTGAGCCAGACAACATGGGAGAAATTGGTGACCCACCAAGTAGTGATGAAAGCCCAAATGGTGACGTCTTTATTTCATCTGCTGAAATTCAGCAAGTCTATACTTCACCAACTAGGCTAGAAGAAGTGATAGCAATGTCAGAGGCGAGTAATGATGTCGATTCTCAATCCATCATCTCCTCTTTATTACCCAAGGAAGACCCTTCATCATCAATTGGGTCGGAAATGGAAGCCTCCTCTTCAAGATGTTCAAATTTTAACATTTCTTCTGATCATGGAAATTATGATTAATCATCTACTTTGCAAGTAGAAACAGAATAAATAAAACATGTTGAAGAAGAAGAGGAAGATCTTAGGGATGCTCCTCCAGCATTTGAAGAGGGTATCTCTACCACCGTGGATGAACTTAGGGAAATAAATCTGGGTACAAAAAGAGATCCACGCCCCACTTTAATCAGTGCGGCCCTGAATCTTGAAGACCAAGAGATGTATATTTCCTTTTCAAAGAAAAATAGAGATATATTTGATTGGAAATATACAGAGATTCTAGGCCTTGATCCTGATGTTTCCACTCATCGTTTGGGTTTTCCAGAAGAACATCGAGGATTCAAACAAGCAGCTAGAAGAACACACCCAACCTATGCTTCCAAAATTGAGGCTGAAGTGGATAAGATTATCAAAGCTAACTTCATCATAGAAGTTCAATATCCCAAGTGGTTGGCTTATATTGTACCAGTGAAAAAGAAGAATGGGAAAATTTGAGTTTGCATTGATTTCAGAGATCTTAATCGGCATTGTCCTAAGGATGATTTTTTAGTTCTGATTACAGAACTTTTAATCGATGCAATAGCTGGATATGAATCACTTTCCTTCATGGATGGATATTCCGGATATAATCAAATCTGAATGGCTCCAGAAGATGAGGAATCTACAGCTTTCATAGCCCCTCAGGGTGTGTTTTGCTATCGGGTAATGCCCTTTGGCTTAAAGAATGAAGGCACAACATATCAGTGTGCAATTCATCACATCTTCAAGCCCATTTTTGGGAAGTTTTTTGAATGTTATGTGGTTGATTTGGTGGTTAAATCCAAACAACATTCTAATCACTTGGATGATTTGGAAGTCATATTCTGCAAGCTTCGACAACATAATTTGAAGATGAACCCCTTAAAATGTGCTTTTGGGGTAACCTAAGGAAAATTTCTCGTCTTTGTTATACGCCATCGTGGTATTGAAGTTGATACTAATAAGAAAAATTCAATCCTTGGTATGTCACCTCCTCGAAATTATAAATAATTGAGAGGACTTCAAGGACACATAGCCTATATTTGGCGTTTCATCACCAATTTGGAAGGCAAAAGTTTACCCTTCACCAAATTGATGAAGAAGGGAGTCACTTACTAGTGGAATGAAGAATGTCAAGAATCATTTTATATTCTCAAGAAATACCTCTTGAGTCCACCGGTACTTATGCCACCTGTTGAAGGAAGTCCACTTATCCTCTACGTGACAGCCTTAGAGTGATCATTGGGTGCCTTTCTTGCTCAAAAGAATGATGTTGGGAATGAAAACAGCCTCTACTATCTCAGTAGGACTATGCTTGAAGCAGAAACCCAGTATTCAAATATTGAGAAGTGCTGCCTGGAATTAATCTTTGCAGTTAAGAAGTTGAGACACTACCTGCAACATCACGAGGTCTAATTGGTATCTCGCAATAACCCGCTCAAATTCATCCTTAGTCGTCCAATGCTTACAGGACGTCTGGCAAGGTGGGCAGTTATTTTGTAGCAATTAGACATTCAGTATGTGTCTCAAAAGGCAATAAAGGGCCAAGATCTGGCTGATTTTCTGACTGAACACCCTTCAGTGGAAGAAACATCTTTAGATATTGAATTCCCTGATGAGGAAGTCTTCTCTATTCAGGATAGTCCTCATATATGGGAAATGTATTTTGATGGTGCTTCCAAAAGTCCAACACGGAAGAAAATGGAAGATCCTAAATTCAACAAGGTTGGATTAGGAGTTATTCTTATTTCCCCAGAAAAGGAAGTATTACCTTATTACTTCTTATTGTGGGAAGGTGGTAACAATAATGAAGCAGAATACCAAGCTCTCATCGCATTCTTGGAGTTGGCGCTTCAAGCACAAGTGAATCACTTAAAGGTGAAAGGTGATTCAGACCTGGTAATCAAACAAGTCAATGGGGATTATGCGATCAAAAAAGAATAATTGATCCCTTTGTATGATTACGTCAGAGAGTTAATGGTGGAATTTCCCACATAACCGACATTTTCTTATGTGCCGCGATCACAAAATGCTCAAGCTGATGCACTGGCTAATATAGCCACAGCTCTGGCAGATCCAAATCGGGACAAAACAACCATCAGTATTTCCCACCATCGTACAGTTTCACCTTATGTTCGAACCAGAACAGAGGAGATCAATGAAATTAGTCCCATTACTGAACCGTATAGTCATACTACATGATGGATGACACTTATCAGGGAATACCTTCAAAATGGAACACTTCCACCTGATAGAGCCGGGAAAGAAAAAATCTAGCGACATGTGGTCAATTTTACTCTTTATGATTACCTAGATCGCCTAGAGAAAATTCTCTACAAGTGTGGTTTTGATGGAGTTCTCTTCAGATGCATTTATGGTGAAGAGATAATGGCTGTCATGAAAGAAGTGCATGCAGGAGTCTGTGGTGCCCACCAATCTGGACATAGACTGTCTGATCAGATTCGGAGGCTTGGATACTTTTGGCCTTCAATGATACAAGATTGTGTTGATTTCACAAAGAAGTGTCATTCATGCCAAGTACATACCAATTTCAATCACCAATCTCCAGAGATGTTTCATACAGCTAAATACTCGTGTCAATTTGCCACATGGGGAATGGATGTGGTGGGACCTTACCCTTCAGCTACGACCAAGCAGTTTAAGTATATTCTTACTGCTACTGACTTCTTTTCAAAATGGGCAGAGGCAATGCCTCTCAAAGAAGTTAGTTCTAAAATAATTGTTAGGTTCATCAAGTCTAACATCATTACCAGATTTGGTGTCCCTCATACCATATTGATGGAAAATGGCACCGACTTATGTTCATCTAAGATAAAGAAGTTGTATCAAGAATACACCACTAAATCCAATCATTCATCTTGGTATCATGCAGCGGCCAATGGCCAGATAGAAGCCTTTAACAAGACTCTTTCAAACATACTGCAAAAGATGGTGGATAAAGATAAGAAGTCATGGCCTGATAAACTCTTTCTTGCTTTATTGGCTTATAGGACCACTACCCGCACTACAACGCGGTCAAATCCATATTCACTGGTATATGGAACGGAAGCAGTCTTGCCTATTGATGTTCAACTACCCTCACTCAGAGTATCTATTTGTGATCAGTCATCTACAAATGAACAATATCAAAAGCGATTGGATGAATTGTAACGATTATATGAGAAAATATTGTGCACCCTACACCACTTGGAAGTCTACCAGAATCGAATTTCACAAGCTTTCAACAAAAAAGTTTGTCTTTGTTCATTCATTCAGGGAGAATTGGTATTGGTTCTCAGAACTCCAATGATACCAGGAAAGAAGCCTTCGAAGCTTGAACCAAAGTGGGAAGGACCTTATTCAATACATAAGGACTACTCCAATGGAGCATATTAATTAATCTTGATGGATGGAGAACTCATCACTACTCCAACCAATGCCAGATTTCTAAAGAGGTATTTTGTATAAACACAAAATATAAAATCATCAGTCCGGTATGACCTTAAACTGCACCACCGTCCTGCATGACATTAAAAATTCTCATCACGTCTAGCAAGACGTTAAACTACATAACCAACGGTCCATGCATATGACCTTAAACTATTCGTATTTTTGTCCAAAATGACGTTAAACTGTGAAAAAGTTACCTAATTAATCCAATATGACATTAAACTATGTCCCCTTCACCGTCTTTGCTATATGACATTAAACTATACATCAATGGTCCATGCATACGACCTTAAACTATTTGCACGTCCCTTACGTCCAACACGACGTTAAACTGCACCATCCAGAGTCCATGCATATGACTTTAAACTATTTTCATTTCTTTTTTCCCACACGACGTTAAACTATAACGTCCTAGCTACATGATGCTAAACTAAAAATAAGTCCCTTACATCCAACAAGACATTAAACTGCATAACCAATGGTCCATGCATATGACTTTAAACTATTTTCATTTTTCATCCAACATGATGCTAAACTGTGAAAAATTTCCCAATACATCCAACATGACGTTAAATGGTGCACTCTATTGTCCTTACAACATGACATTAAACTGCACAGTCCCCCTTTCATCCAACATGACGTTAAACTATATTGTCCCCATCGTCTTAGCTACATGACACTAAACTGTACAAAAGTCCTTTAATACGTCCTACATGACATTAAACTGTACTTTGTCCTTGCTACATGAAATTAAACTATGTAGCACCAATAGTCCTAACTGAAATACTTTAAACTGTATAATCCCTTCATATGTCCTACATGACATTAAACTATGCATCGTTAGGGTTGTTGCTACCTCTTTTTTCTCACACCGAGTATGAATCATGTGATCTTAGAGAAAACTTCAACCATAACACTCTCTCTGGGCTATTAACCATGTGTAAGTCCCAACACTATTTTTTAGGTTGTTGTCCCCAAGAACAACTTGATCACTAATTAATTCTTTAATTGAACTATGCGGACTTTGATCCCTGGATTCTAGGCTGGGTACGTAGGCAACCTACCATGGTTCAAGACCAAAACCAATCTCTTCACATCGGTTCACCTCCATCTCGTATGATGTTGATTCATGAAACCGCCCCCAGAATCAATATCTTTACATTGGTTCACTTTCGTCCTTGCTAGACGATGTTAAACTGTACAACACTTTTTTTTCGGTATGAAAATAAACAATAACATTCTTTGATACCCTCACCTGAGAGGGAATCATTATTTACATTGATTTTCAATCATGTTTTATTCCAAATACTACGTGAATACATGGAAATGCCCGAACCTTTTATTTTGGGTCAAACCATCATTGCACTAAACACCCCCTTCACCCTTCACATGTACGAACCAAATCTGTAAAGCGGGTATTCCTAGAACTACGTAGGCTTGATTCCCATCCTTATGGGATACTTAGGAACGTTCGAGTGTCCCTCGAATCTAGCCCCAAGTCTTTTGGGCCTAACCCCAAATTCCACTTTCAGTCCCTTGACTGAAAAGTCCCCATGAAAACACACACTTTGTATTTCTTATAATGGTCCGAGCTCTATGAACCTAAACTAAAATCTCCAATCCTTTCGTCCCACACGACGTTAAACTGTATTTCAAAAACTACGTACGGTTTGATTCCCATCCTTACGGGATACGTAGTGAATTCCAACATTTCAATTCAGGACCCAGCCTCAACATGATTTTGGTTAGCATTGATCTATGTATATTTAAATAAATTGAACAATACCCATCTTTGTGTGCCATAATCCTAACCTTAAATATGTTCAGATCTTCATAACCCTTTTCTTGACTTCTAGTCACAAAAATGTCAAATTTCTGAGAGTTCTTTTGACTGACTATGCAGAATGTGCCCTTAGGTAGCCTTGCATAAACAGTCTGCATAATAGATTTGTCAGCCAAAAGATACTATTATTTGACTATTCATCCAATGCCCTTAGGCGGCCTTGCATAATTCAACTCCCAAACGGGTTTGTCAGAAACTATTAACTTCATTCTTGGGAAGAAAGCCTCTTTTGTACTTATTGGTCTTATCAAAAAATATGTAAGGATCCATAAAAAATAGCCACCCTTAACATATTTATTTCATGTTCTTTTTCATGATCTAAAAGTATTCAAGTCTATGGTTTATATTTACCTTCCCTACGCTTGGGTCAGACCATCGTAGGAGTAACATTCATCCAATTCTTAGACAGTCTTGATTGAAAATATCTTCTTCATATTCAAGTATCTATTTCCATATAGAAAAATCTATACTTTGGAAAAGTGGAATCCCCACAAACTTTCACTAGCTTCTTAGCACTAGAAAAGTAAATTTCTGAGAGTTCTTTTTCCTAACTATGCAGCACGTGCCCTTAGGTGGCCTTGCATAAGTAGTCTACATAATGGACCTGTCAACCAAAAGATTCTATTGTTTGACTATGAATCCAATGACCTTAGGTGGCCCTGCATAATTCAACCCCCTAACGGGTTTGTTAAATAATGGTAACTTCATTCTTGGGAACTACTTCTTCTAATGCCTTTTTATCTCTTTTTCATATCATTCCTCGGATTCAAATTTTCTTATTTCGTAGTTTACATATTTTTCCTCATACTTGAGTATGGTAATATATTTTCAGATAAATTGTCAAGGAATTGAGTCAATTCTAATTCATTCGGTCAAAGCTATTTCGACCTTAAACATTATCCTTTTTATGTCTGATGTGCATGACTTTAAACTGCCCAAAAAAGACAAGGGAACTCTGAATAAAAGTCAAGTTCCAGCTCACTAAACATACATTTTGTATGAATTAGGTAATATTGAGAAATTAAAAGAGTCAAATTTTGTAGGTTTATTTATAATAATCCTAGTAAAAATCAAACTATGCTTACTAGGCCCATTGGCTTAGGTAAAATTTAAAGTAGTTAACAGGAAAATAAATGAACAAGTGATTGAAGATGAAAGCATTGTATCCATTTGATGCATAAGAATTATAAGGACATCCATAGATTGGAGTCTCTTCTCTTTTCTAAGAAATTACAAGAGGCTGTCAAAATAAGTCTTCACTTGATGAACAACATCCCGAGCTTCATCAACAACTACTTGAAGCTCATACACCTGACCAACTTCACTCTTTTTATCCTGATGGAGATCTTTCTTGGAATCCAAAATGGCTTTTATACCATTCGTTTGAGCTCCCTCTAGCGAATTATTAATTTGGCCAAGTTCCCCAGTAACAACATCTAACTGCTTCTAGAGGTGCATCTACTGAATGACTTTATCTTTGATCTTGTGCTTCAGCTCCTTCATATTGGAAGCATAATCAGCCTCATCTCGGTATACCACAGCCTCAAATTAGCTGATATTGACTGACAGCTTCACCCTGGTTAGATCTTCATAGCACTTTTTCTCCTACTCCCTTCTTAAGATGACCTATTTCACCGCGGTATGGATCTCTTGGTATCCAAAACCGCCAAGTTCTAGCATGACGAACTGGGATGACAATCGGGAAATCTTTGATGATAGATCTTCAAGAGGAACTTCAGATATGATTTTCCATATTTTGTTCCATGCCTTGAATCATGAAAAGCTGAGAACCTTAAGCACCTATGGGTCTGATTTGACATCATCATCACAGGGGGGCATATAATCTGAGATTATTGCACTGAAAGAAGTTCCCTGTTCTGCTCCTTCCCCCCTGACCCGTATTTCTTCACTTTCAATTCCCGTAGGGGCTGAGGCTGAAGCTTCACCTCCAGATCTAACCACTGAAATTGATGGACCTACATAATCAAATGAAAGTCTTGGTTAGTTTCGAAGGATAACAAAAGTTAATTGGTTGTATTCCAAATTAAGTACAGTTGAAAGAAAAAATGTGTTATTCCTTACCCAACGGTAAATCAGCAACCAGATAAGGCTCCTCTGCGTCCTTCCTAACTTCTACAGGATCTTCAGGATGATTTTGAGGAAGCTCTATTGGGTTCAGCTCCTCTTGCACCAGCACTTCTACAATAGTAGTGTTTTCTGTTACCCCTTCAGGCATTGGTAGTTCGGTAGCTTGTTTAGATGGAACTGCACTTTTTGAACCAATCATGATTAGACATGTAATAAGAAGTTATTCTTAATAGGATGAAGGATACCACTCACATCCATAATCTTCTAAATTACATGGTAATTTAACATGATTTATAAAGTCTTAAAATGATGCACCAAGTTCCATCATTTCATCTAATGTCATCTCAGAATCCTAGTTAGTCTCACCAGTGGGAGAATTTGGTGTATCTTCTTGGCGACCATCATCCTGCAGTCCCTGACCCTGGAAATCTTCTTCAGTTAAAACGGAGACATCGGTTGCAATGGCTGCCAAGAGCTCTAATGCAGGAATTGAACCTAAAATAATAAAGAATGTAAGTCAGTCAATGTTTCATTCCACATTTTATGAAGCATTGTTAACTTACCAGAAGCATGTTCTTCTCTTCTTGCAACAGAAGTAGGAGGGATGCTGGGAACAGATGCTGGCTCTTCTCCAGAAGCAGCTAAGTCAGCCTGAACATGTGATTGTTCCGAAACATCCTCTATGGTCCTCACAGGAGGGTCAGTCCTATCCCTCATAGGGGAAATTGAATAATCCCCTGTAATCCTAAGGAAAATGAGAAATATTTTTCATGGTTTAAAATTCATGAGTATCCGAAAGACATACCACTACTGATAAAGCGTTTAGAGACGGACTTCCTCCTTCGTCACCTTTGTACTTTTGGATTTTTAGGAGTATCAGCAGTCTCCCTTATAGGCACCTAAATTGGAGAATGGAAGTTTATTTCCAACTCCTCATTCATGGCCTGCTGACCTGGAGATATCTCGCCCTATTCGCGAGGAGATTCATCAGCAGCATTGATGGAAGTACCACCGGGGCTATATTGTGGCGAAGGAAACTCAGTAGTTCATTTATTTGAAAGCTACAAGATGAATAAAATAACTTCCTTAAGTAACAAATCTTCGACTGAAATCAAGTTGGAAAGAAAATAAGGAAAGAAAACTTACATCTTCAGGAGCCACGTAATCGTGCCACTCCTCTTCAGTCCCCTCAACAGCGCCATGATCTATCAATTCCTTCATCTGCTTGGTGACAGTAATGGACTCATTAGTGGAATAGATGATAATTTCCAGCTCTCTAATATAAATCCGCACTTCATCGAGGTTATTCTCAAAACTGATGTCCGTAGAAGCCAGAAGATTCCTTATTCTAGAGAGGTGTAGCCCCTCGCATAAATCTAGCCAAGAAGTTTCAACACCACAGTATAAGCTCTGCCATGTCTGGATAGCCTCTGGTCTTAGATATGAAGGCTACGAGGAAGGTCCTACAATATTTGATTTCAGTTTCTTCCCATCTCCTGCAACTACAGATAGAGAATAAAAAAATAAGAATTATTGCTTTATAAAGTAGTAGTGATTAAAGTACCCCAATGAAGTAACTCACCGGGAGTTGATGGAGTGGGTCTTTTGATTCTGACTGGAGGATTATATCGGGCACGAGGCCGCTTTTCCACTTTTTGCGCCTCATCATCCCCATCTTGGGAATCCGGTGAACCAGACCTAGAGGAGGAATCTGGTGAATCAGCTTCAGGTGGGGAAGCATCACCTTCACGAGGGAGGGTTTCTTTCTCTACAGTCCTCTTCCTTTTCCCCACCTGATAAACTGGGTGATTCAACACCCATTTAGGGTATGATGATATCCAGTGCTCAGCATACCATGTAGTCAAGTTATGTGCCATTTTTTCAACTGGTAGATCAAACACCGCCCTAGTCTTCTCCCTAGACGTCAGCAACCACAGTTGCCGAGAAACCATCAGATTTTGCTCTAACTTGACATGTACAGTGGGAGATACAACAATCTGTTGTAGACACTTGAATTGACGTGTAAATCTATATAGATCATAGGCCTCACATTTAATTTCTCTGTCAATCCTGGAAACTAGCACACCATCTCTGCAAGACAGCATGTATGCCCTCAAATCCAAGTGGGTTGTTCCATTATCAATAAACCGCCCGGTTGGAAAATTTCCATAGGGAAAGAAGTTGAATTCCTTATACATGCTAAGTCTCACTTTCATGTCATATGCATTAAAATATAATGGAGAAACTCCACAGAATTCTTGCACTAATGGCCTAAAAGAACTTCCAGGAATTTTTACTCCATTATATACATTATAAGTCCTGATGTGAGTGGCGATCCATCCCCATAAAACTTGGAATGGTCCCACTATTATCAAAGTAGATTTACCCATGAAGACATGAAGTAAACTCCTGTGAATATTTGCTAAAATGGGGGTAGCCAACCCAACCATTTTTCCCTCAGCCAACTTTGCCGCAATAACGAAGGTCCCTGGCCTGACGCCTCCCTTCGAGTCCCTAACTGGAAAGAGATAAACGCTAATCCACAAATCCAAGAAGCCCGCCCGAAGAGTCTTCTTTGGGATCCTTTGATTCACCTCATATCCCCATTTCTCAAACTCTCCTACTTCTAGAGTTGGCCAGAATGTTCCAAGAGCACCCCTCTTCTCAGGTTTTGGGCAGGTGGTAGGATGGGTGGGCCTCTTATCCTTGTATTTCATTTTCTTGGATCCTTTCTCCTTCAGCTCCTTCTCCTTTGGATCCTTCTCTTTCTTCTCAACAAGAAATATATTCATCCACTCCTCTGGATGAATATCCTTTCTAGAATGAGTTAAGGAGGTCTCAGAACTCTTGAGCCTGTGGAATATTTTAAATAATTCCTAAGCCAAAGTAGGAGTCTTCTCTGAATCATTCCATGTCACTTTGGGAGGAATGAATTAATTATACATGTCGCCCAAAATTGGATCCCCTAAGATCCTGTGGACATCCCACAGACTGATGCCTACTTCTCCACGAGTCAGATGGAATGAATTGGTTTCTAGGCTCTAGTGGCTGAGTATCTCCGGTACAAAGCTATCATGTCTATAAAAATATATTTTCCCAACCCAGACAGCTTCGTATATTTCAAATCCTTTCAGATCTTCGACAAAATATGCATAGGTTTGTCGCACCCAGTATGCCCACATCCAAGTTGGCTTCACACCTCCCCCAGGACGGAAGTCCCAACTTTTCTTCCAGTCTTTGGATTGATCCATCTGAACATTTTGAAAGATTGAAGGATGACAATGTGGTTGTAGCTCAGGCTTATGAGGTTTCATATCTGGCGTACAAGGGCTATGATGCATCATGTGGGCCTTCTCCACTGTTCCAGCATTTATAAATCCTCCTCCACATGAGATATTTGATGAAGCAAAGTTGGTGAAGATCTAAAACCACGAAAATGGGAGATAATTCTTTGCTTCTGGAATAGTGACTTCTCCAAGATGACCATAACCATACAAAGGCAAATAAATGATTTGGGGGAAGTCACGTTGATACTTCTTCAGATACTTGGCCAAATTCAGAAGAGTGCTATCACAGACAGTATAATAATCATGGCCAATGATACTCATCATATCATCAAGTCGCTTGCTTTCCAGTTCATCAGCTATTCAGATTCTCTTGGGAGCCATTGATTCTGCAAAAAAGTTGAATAACTAACTCTTAAGTAATTTGACTTTTCATAAAATTTGTGAAATAATTCGAAAAAATGGAAAAGGAATTAAGGTGCACAAGTATGGATGTGTCGTGCAAGTATAATGTGCCGCACAAGTATTTGGCGCGCAAGTATCACCGCGCAGGTCCAGATACCTTGACAGCAGCACGACAGCAAAGGAAAAGTGGAAAAGAGAGAAACTTGCACGGCGGAGATAACTTGCGCAGCGAGAGATCAAAAATCCGATGTTCTGTGCAATGCATGACAAATGAGCGCATATATAGAGGCCAAGTCGGCCACCTGTGCGCCTACAACCAGCACGCTCCAGCCCTGCGTGCTGACAGTTGCGCGGTGAACACCTGCGAACCTCTTTCCCTTTGGTTTTATTATTTTCCTCAGAGTCAAATCCTTATTCTTTTGGATCCAACTCTGAGGGGGGACTTTTTTTGACTCTCCTTTTCATCATATTTTTTAAAGGAATGGAAAGGGAAATGACTTAGCACAAATTTATTCATCCTTTGAAGAAAACATCAAAAATCGACAAAGGAATGAAAAAGGAGTCAAAGGACCTTGGGTCACGCAAGTTCCCTTACTATTGTGCAAGTACACTTGCGCGCCGCCTAATGGTCGCGCAAGTGACTTGCGCGCCCTATTTGAAAACCTCCTGGCATCTTCTTCATCCCATAAATACCCCTAGTGGGCCCCCCATTTCAAGAGGATTTTTTCCAGAATTCACATACAGAGCTCTAAACGCCCAAGTCTCTTCTTCACGTCTTCCGAACACTTCTAAGGTAATTCATTACCTAGAATGGAAGGTCTAAACAAGAGGAATAAGGTCTAAGTGTTAGAATTCACTAACACTTGCGTGCTTGAGTGTTTTACTTTTAAGGAAAATGGACACACTTGCGGGTCAAGGATCGCCCAAGTATTACCCTAAGGGAGGAAAATCGCGCAAGTACCCATGTGCCGCGCTGGTATACCTGCGCACCCAGGACTTGCGCGCCCACACAGTACCTGCGCGCCTGCTAGGACTTGTGCGCCCTTCTATTTTTTGGGTTCCCTTCCTGCCCATTTAACCCCTATTATGTCATTCCACCTCTTCTATTCAAGAGTCAGTCTTCAAGACACTCTTCAAATCCATTTATGGCATATTTTCTTGATTGAATTCCTTATTCGAAAGGAATTCCGTGAAACATCTCTCAAAACCTAGTGATTTACACATCTTTATTTCACTAAAATTAGAGATTTAATTCATTAAACCTCATCCTTTAAGATGAGAGAACCCTATATATGGGAATCCTCCTTAGGAGTAAGCCCCAAGTCCTCATTAATATGGGCATCCTCCATAAGAGTAAGCCCCAGTCATAATTTCCCCAAATCTAGGCCTCCTTTTCAGGAGTAAGCCCCAGTCTTAATTTCCCATAATCTGGGCCTCCTTTTCAGGAATAACCCCCAGGTCCCCTAATATGGGCATCCTCCTCAGGAGTAAGCCCCAACCATAATTTCTTTAACCCGTGCTTCCTTTTCAGGAGTAAGCTTCAGTCTCAAAATTTGGGCATCCTCCTTAGGAGTAAGCCCCAAGTCCCTTAATTTTTCAAATCCCATTCACCTGGGCCTCCTTTTCAGGAGTAATCCCCCATCTTAATTTCTCTGAACCAGTATTAATTTTCTTTTGATCTGGGCTTCCTTCTTAGAAGTAAAACCCAATCATAAGTTCCCTCCTAACTTGGGAATCTTCCTTAGGAGTAATCCCCAAGATTAGAGTATCCAAATCTCCATGAAGCACATATACCTTTATGGACCCTGTTCCTGGATTTCTTCCCCGAAGTAAATATTAATCCTCATCTATTTGGATAGTCATACATACATAAGTCCCACATCATTGAATCTTTCATGGAACAATTTTCTGGTTTCACCAATACCTCTTTTTTCTCACACCGAGCATGACTCACATGAGCTTAGAGTGTAAAAGTAATCATGACATCTTTCTTTGAGCCATCAATCATGAATAAACATCATACTGCATTACTCAAACTACGTGGGTTCTGATTCCTTTTCCAAAACAAAGGATACATAGGAATCCCATCTGCGAGTACGATCCCAACTTTTAAATAATCCATGTCATTCTGAATGACAATAAACTTCAAGTGCCCCAATGAGTGGATTTAAAACCATTATAGTCATTATAACGAACAAGATACTTTTATGTATCAAATGATACCATTGACTACGAATGTATAACAAATACATATGATTCTATATCGATGAAGAACCCCAAATACATATAATATATTCTCTAAATTTCCTACATATCAATCGTTGATTGTCAGATCTAAAGGAAATCTCATTTTATACTTGTTAATGTAATAAGGATTCACGAACATAACTTAAATCTATAAAGAGAGTCCCAGAGTAGACAATAATTCCCCTCAAAAAGGTGTGATAAGTCCGACCTCCCATCCTATCGACCAATGAAAATTCCTAAGACTCATCAGTCCACAACTAATGAGATCCTACCTTTGGAAAGTAGGTTCAAATAGATATGGAATCATTGGATGTATCCGATTCTACGAACAAACCCGTTAGAAACCGCTTGGAATGTTTGAATCTTAAATCAATGAGATCATCCCCAATTCCAGAGGGAAACATATGTTGATTAAATCAAGGGATCATGGATGTGTGGGAGGGGCATGGTAATATTATTGAGTAGATCTTGGAAAATATTCAAGGCCTGGACCGTGTGAGGAGAATAGGGGGTGAGGGGTGGTATTTATAAGAGAGGAGAGGGGTGTTTTATAATTATTTTATTCGTTAGTATATTATTTTTTCTCAAGACATTGAATAGATTCATCCATATAAATAAATATATTAAACTAATTAAAGAGAGTTTGATATTATGAGATTACATTACCCTTACATCAACAATGACAAAAAATTGCATGCATTTCGCTTTTATCGTAATTTATCTTATTTTACATTTCACAAAAAAATGAATTATTTTAGAGAAATACAGAAAATTCACCCCAACCATTTTCAACATGTATAATTAAAAAGTGAACTCCATTTTGTGATTTTTTTATAAATATTTTAAATACTTTTTTTATTAAAATCATCATTTACTTGGAAAATGCTGATTTTAAAATTATAACCTATTTTACAACAAATTCCAAAATTAATTAAGGTCTTATAAAATTATTTTATGAAAATAATATAACATAATAAAAAATTATGAATATATTTTATGAAAATAATATTTCATTTAGATAATTTTATTAATTATAATATTTAATATAAGAATTTATTTTTATTCAAAATACAAACACTCAATGAATTATTGTTTAAAATATTTATTTACTTATAATATGATATAATTATATCATATAATCATTTATATGATAAATGAATTCAATTTATACTTTCATAAATTAGGTTACTATTCTAGTGGGTGAAATACTATTCCTAATGGTCACATTAATATTCCAAAGGTCATGTTACTATTCCATTTGTTGAGGTTCTTTAATTTCTAGAAGTACCTCTTATATCAATAATTATTAATTTTTAATGTTTGTATTGTGTTATCTATGTGATTTTCTGTGATTTATACTATATTAAATAATTATTAGAAGGGTATTTCCTTTGATATAATCATGGGTCATTATATACATCCCCTCTTATAAAATATCACCCCTGATATTTCATTTTTAAAACTATGATGAAAACAAGTGAGGGTACTTCTCATTCAAGACCTCCTATGGTTCCCTTGTTTCTTCTTCGTACTTATGGTCTCGCCATAGTACTTTGACCAAGTGAGTAGTCTTATTGTGTAGAACATTATATCCATGGTCCAAGAACTTCACTGTATCCTACTCATAAGAGAGATAATTTTCCAGAAATACCACCTATAGATTCAGTACATGTGTGGAATTGGGTAGGTCATTACTATAGTATGTTACATGGATTCAATCATTTTCATGGGACATGGTAGGTGGATATTCTAGTCGATAGACCAAAACTCCATCATGATTTAGAATCCCGAAGGGGTCGATGTACCTGGGGCTCGACTTTCCTTTCTTCCCAAATATCACGATTATTTTCCCTGGAGATATTCATTGGAATACTCGGTCTCCAGCATTAACTCTATGTCTCATCAATGATTGAAATCATAAATCTACTATCGAATTTGGGTTTCCTTGATGTCAAGATGAATGGTTTTTATCATTTATACCATTTATTCGACCATTTCAGGTCATAGTCTATTAAGTTCATTGACATCATCATAGAACACAGGTATTCTGCATCTTTTCCCAAAAATGAAATCTCATGGATCCATTTAGGTGATAAAGTGGAAACCTTTGTTGTATGAGAACTCAACCAGAGGTAGTTTTTTGTTCTTTAATCCTTTGAAGTCCATAGGACATGCATCAACATGTCTTCTAGTGTCTAAATAGTCCAATCATATTGGACATCTGTTTGAGTATGATGATCTATACTGAAGTTCAGGTATGTTTTTAGGGCATTTTGGAGACATTTACCAATCAAGGAGTTAAATCTCATATCTTGGTAATATATTGTTAGTAGTGGTACTATACAGAGCCTTACCACTTATCTAATTGATATCCATGAAATTTTATCCTTCAATAATTCCTCTCAAATTGCAATAAGGTGATGTTTTTTGAAAGAAGATCTAAAATAACCCATATAGCATTATTTCTTCTTGAAGTATTCAGAAGTCTAATGACAAAGTCCATGGTTATGTTTTCACATTTCCATGTTGGTATGGGTATTGGTTGCATCATCTCCTTTGACTTCTGAATTTCATCCTTCACTTAATGACATACCATGCACCTTGATATATATTTAGTGATCTCTTTCTTCATATTATCTCACAAATAATTCTATCAGAGATATCTATACATCTTTTTTATCCCTAGGTTAATATAGAAGGTTGAGCTATGTTCATCATTTAGAACTAGTTTCTTTATCTTTGGAATGGATGGAAAAAATAGTCATGAACCAAATCTTATAACTCCTTCCTCATCAATTTCAAACATGATGGATTTCTAATTTCTAAAGGTTTCCACTTTCTTCTGAATTTCCTCATAATTTCATTGAGAATAATTTATTTTCCCTATGAAGGATTATTGAGAAATCATCTGTTAAAGGATAAATGCTGTTCCTTCTTTAATGATTCTCATGTCCATCCATTGGAAATCTATGAATATTGGATCCATCAAAATTCCCATCATTGGAAATGTTTTAGGATTATTTCGACATAGAAAATCTTCCACATTATTCTATTTTTCAGGATGGAAGTGGATTGAGCAGTCATCAATGTTGATGAGATCTAATAATATTCACTGGTGATTAATAATCTCTTTCTATGGGAATATAAATTTTAGGCTCATATGATATGTTTATATTTCAATCTTCTACCTATAGAGATAATTCCTCTATATTTTCTATGAGAATACCATTACTTCCAACTCCAAATCATGTTTGGTATAGCTTTTCTCATGAATTTTCAGCTACCTTGAGGTATAGTCTATCACTATATCATTTTATATGAGTACACATCTTAATCCATTTTTTAACAATCATTATAGACCACCGAGTTCCCCAATTGTTTGAAATGTTAGTAATAGAGAAGTGATAAGCCCAATTTTCAACTATTTGAAGCAGCATTCATATTCACTGGTCCCTAAAAACTTTTCTCCCATTTCATTTATCTTAGTTAGTAGCTTTGATGATCACGAGTAGTTCTTACCAAATTTTTTATAATACCTAGATCGACCAAGGATACTACATATCTCCATGAAAGATTTTTTCTTGGGCCTAACCTTGATTTTGTTTCTCTTATAAGGGTCCAAATATATTCCATTTTCTTGTGATTTCATTCCCCAATAATGATACTTCATCCATGAAGAACAAAAATTTACTATACATTGCATAAATTATATCCCTTCTCAATGAATTTAACATAGTATTCAAATACTCATTATGTTCCACCTTGATATTGGAGTATATATGAATATCATTAATAAAGACTACCCCACATTTTTTTGTGGTCATACCTAAAGACTCTATTAATCAATTCCATGAATATTTCTAGAGAATTTGTGATTCTGAAGGGAATCACAATGAACCCATAGTGTTGATACCTCATATGAAAGGCAATGTTGGGAATATCTTCCCTCATCACCTTTAATTGAGGATATATTGTCTAAAGATCCAATTAGAGAAAAACATTACCCCATATAGTTGATGGTACAATTTATATTTCAATGGAAGGGGTTACTTATTATTAATCATGATTTTTTTAGATGACAAAAATCAATGCAAAGATGCATTGATCCATCCACATTCTTGATTATGAGGACTCGTGAACCCCATGGTGATTTACTGGAGAATATATAACCCTTTTCCAAATTCTATTGTAAAAGATTATTTAGTTCCTCCAACTCAATTTTGGAACTTCTAGAATGTGTCTTTGATATATGAAATGATTTAGGAATAAGTTCAATTGAGAACTCAACCTCTTGTTTAGGAGAATTCCTAATAAATTCATTGCGGAACACATCAGTGTTGACCTCATAATGGGAATGTCTTTGAACATGATTATCCCATTTTTCTCAATAATTTGGGATAGATTTTCCTGATCATAAGGAAATAATATCAACAATCATATGATGGATCCAAATAAGATTCATCATTTTCCATAAAATTGGAAAACAATTTAGTGGATTCCTTAATATGTGAAGAGTTATCTCCCTTTCCCATATGTTGATGTCATATTTTTATAAATATATCCAATCAATACCCAATATAGAATCAATCTCCAACAAGGTAAATAATAAAAAAATTTATGATATTTTTAGTCCTAAAAAATTAATCTGAGAGGATTTATATACTTTGGATGAAATAATTTCCCCATTTTTTTCTCACTGATAATCTAATATCCATATTTTGTGGTGGTGTATGAATTGTTCTACTAAACCTACAAGATATGAAAGAATGCTTAGAACTAGAATAAAATAGTACATTCACTATTCAAGAATGAATAACCAATGTACCTATCACCACATCATTTTGAGACTCCACATTAGTAGTTGTGATGGCATAAACATTACCATGATCATTTGGATTTGGTGGATGTTGACATTGATTACCCTCGAGGATCGAGGTTTATTACACAGTATTTCATTATTCTCAATCTCGATCTAGTTAAATCATTGAAACATAGGTGGTTCTCTCCTATCATCCACCACATTTTACATATTCCTAATGTATCTTAAACATTCATTAGATTGGTGTAATTATATGAGACACTTGAAGCATTTCACCATCTCATTGTGTCAATTCCCATGATGCTTCTTCCCAAAAATTTGAATTGTGTGGGGTTGTAATGGCCCGGACCTCTCCGACCCATTCCTTTGTCGAAAAGAGGGTCATGAAGTGTTCTGGAGGGTAGAATGGACTTTTCCAACACTTTTCAGAATTTTGTAACTACACGCCGTGTAGTGTGAGTACACGTCGTGTACCACCTTGCCAGGTATACCCCTTGTTGAAGCCGTGTCCTTGCCGTGTGAAATAAATGAGTACACGCCATGTAGCCCATACTACACGCCGTGTAGTTCCTCCCCACGTACGCGTTACCCTCAAACCGTGTGTTGACCAGTCAATGGTCGTGTGCCATGTTGAGGCCGTATCCCTGCCATGTGAAATAAATGAGTACACATCGTGTAGCCCACACTACACGCCGTGTAGTTCCTCCACGCGTACGTGTTACCCTCAAACCGTGTGTTGACCAGTCAACGACCATGTACCGTGTTGAGGCTGTGTCCTTGCTGTGTGAAATAAATGAGTACATGCCATGTGGCCCATACTACACGTCATGTTTCTCCTCCCCACGTATGCGTTACCCTCAAACTGTGTGTTGACCAGTCAACGACCGTGTGCCGCGTTAAAGGCCGTGTTGGAAGCCGCATGGCGACTGTGTGAAATGGCCGATTACATGCAGTGTACTGGAAAGTACACGTCGTGTACTTTAGTTTTTGTCGCCTATAAAAGGAGTGGGACTCTCCTCCTTTTCAAAACACTCATATCCTCCCCTTTCCCTCGAGAAGAGCTCTCCCAAGAGACTCCAAAGCTCTTTTCCTCCATAACTTCTTCGTCCGAGCTCCAATTTACAATTCGTCAGTGGACATGGGATCGTAACGAAGAGGCGGAACATCTGATATTGGATCTTTTGTTTTAACTTCGACCTTTCCTTCCTCGCTTCCACCCGAGGAGGTTTTTCCAGGTTTTTACAGAAGCGACGGATGCCGATGGATGTCTTCTAAAGCTGATCTGGGGGAGAATTGTGATCAGAACCTATTGAGGTAGGGATCTTACCTTCGTCTCAATCTTTTTTTCATAATTCGGGGTGGGTATCCTCTTATTTTCATGATATATGGTTGAACTAATAAATAATGATAATTACTGGTTAATGAACGGGGATGGGGAAGTTGTTTAACTTTGTTTATCCAATTTTTAGGTTGTGAATTGAATAGGCTTATGCCTACTGAAAATCACGGTCGTTGGGGGCCTTTTCTTGTGCAATAAAATGTTTCCCTATCATTCTAGACCGTTTTGTGGATGGAAACATTGTGGAATGTGGAATTTGGTTAATAACATAAAGTTGGATGATTAAAATCCAGAACCCTTGTGCGATCACCCCGGTTGAACAAAATGGAATAATGAACATGTGGGTGTTGGCTTGGTTACATGGTGTGTGAAAGGGGGGGGGGTTAATCTTGGGTTGTTACAGATAGAATGGGCAGCGAAGATGCGGTAAATGATGGTATTAAAGGGTCGATGATGTAGCATGATCCTTGTTAGTGTTACAGTTGTAGAGATATGGTTATAATGGAAGCATGGCTACAGTAATAGGTTCTGTTGTTAAAAGGAAGTGGAAAGTTGATAAATGAACTGTGGTGGAACGATAATGAACTAAACACGAGAACAATCGATGGGGTTTGATTGATGATAAAAAGGTTGGTTTTGTTTTTCTTGTGACTTACCTAACTTGATATGTGGTTGGCAGGGATGTGTTTTACGAATGTTTGATATGGTTGGTTGTGGTTAATTGCCCTGTAGTTAAGGAACTAATAAACTAATTCTGTTGAAACATGAAAACCTAAATGGGGTTGGGGTTGTTTGTTGTATGAATGCTTCGTGATAGCAGTGCCGTGGAACATGCTCAGTCTCTTTGTTTAGAAGCCATAGGTTGGGCTGTGTGTTTGGTATACATATATATATCTGTATCTTATTGTTTTTTTGAACCCCACCCATATTGAGTACTTAGTGCCAAACACTCCCATTTCTTGGGAGAGGGTGTTTTCCCCTTAGTTACTTGCTCCTTCCTGCTCCCTCTTCCATAGGCTGTGATGGCTTGAGGCGACCTTCCACCCAAGACTCTTCGAGTAGGTTTTGATTAGGGTGGTTTTATACCAAGACTCTTCGGGCAGGCTTACTATTCCCAGGAATCTTCAGGATGAGGCCCAGGTGTGTGCAGTCGGGATACGTGGTTATGAGGACCAGGTGTGTGCGGGTGGGATACGTGGTTGTGAGGACCAGGTGTGTGCGGGCGGGATACGTTGTTGTGAGGCCCAGGTGTGTGCGGGCGGGATACCGGGTTGTGGGGACCAGGTGTGTGTGGGTGGGATACGTGGTTGTGAGGCCCAGTTGTGTGCAGGCGGGATATGTGGTTGTTGAGGCCCAGGTGTGTGCGGGCGGGAAGAGTGTGGTAGCGTCAGGACGTTCGACATTAGGAACAGTAGCTAACTAGTGGGAAATGGTGCGAGGTACCCAATACTCTTGTTCTTATATACCACTACCTATCGTTATGTTTTTTTGGTGAGCGTGTCTGGTGAGGTTGGGTGGATATATTTCCTTGTTAGGTTTGGTTCCTTCTGTTTTTCTCATGGGACATTAGGATGTCTCCCCACCTGTGCACGAGAGCTTTAGGTTTCCCTACTGAGTATACTTTTATGCTCACCGTACATTTACATTCAGGTTTCCAAGAGGACTACCAGGGCCGTGCAGGACCCAACTAGTCGGGACAGTTGGGGTTGTTGCAGTTGATGTACTTTTGTTTCTTTTGGTATTGTACTTTTGATAATTCTTGTACTTGTACCTTGGTTCAAAATTGTATAAACGTGCATGTGGAATTGGTTTTCGTTTTATTTTCTTTTACTTATTAATTTTTCTTTTGGTGTTTGACTCACCATATTTCCCAATCTTAAAATAATAAAAGGGTAATGCCTCCTATATTTGTGAAAACTCATACCCTTGGTGCTAGTCGCCACCCCGGGGCCTACTGGAGGCGGGACTCAGGGGTCATTATCTCCCTTTCACCATTTCCAGCTCAGGAGGGGCATCTTTGATGGAAGCGGGTCGTGACAGAATGGTATCAGAGGTAGGTTGAGAGATAGGATGGAGTCTGGAGTTAGGCACAATGAGGATAACATGAGATGGTAGGGTGACAGTGTTGGATGATCTTGGTGCGTGACATATGCCAGGGAAGACCGGCTAGGACACAGGATTTTAGGGCCCCCCGTGATCCGATGCAAGGACTCTGAGTCTACTGAACGACCAAGTGATACTACATTGATCACACAGTAGAGACCTGAGGGAAGGTACATGCATCATCATGATAGTGTTTTACTTGATTTGGGTGTTCTGGGAAAGAAATAAAGTGATAAAATGAAACCTTGAGAAATTTACTTGCTACTTGGGCTTAGGAAATCTTTGTTTACTGTATAGATATGGAACCTAGACGTTGTCCCTGGCTGGCTCAGACAGTCGAGGCCCAGCAGATTCAGGCAGTTGATCAGATGAGGATTGACCGAGAAGAGGAAGATAGCCAGTGGCAGAAGACTCTCCGGTATTTCCAGTGACAAACCCTCAATAAATACGAGGGTAGTACTTCAGATATGGAGACGGAGGGGTGACTTGAGGAGCTAGGGATCGATTTTACTTTGATCCATGCTCTGAGGGAGTACTGGGTTCCCCTAGCAGTCAATCAGTTGAGAGGTGCGACATGTCAGTGGTGGATGATCTACCTTGGAGAGGGGACAGAGGCAGAGGTTTCGTGGGATGACTTTGAAAAGGAATTTCGAGAGGAATTAATTTCTTCCATGATCAAGGAAGAGAAGAGGTAGGAGTTACTCTCCCTCTAGTAGGGGAGTATGTCAGTACGAGAGTTAGAGATCAAGTTCAAGGATATCCTACGCTTTTCTCCGGATATCTTTCCGGATGAGGAGTCTCGGGCGTGTCATTTGGAGGAGGCGCTTCGTCCTTCGCTCTAGTATGCTGTTACCCCCTTCACCCTTCCAATGTACTGGGTAGTAAAGAAGAAGGCAGAGGTTGTAGAGAGGATGCACTCTCAAGGAGGTGCACCATGAGAGGGGATCCAGCCGAGTTCGTCGAAGGGGAAGGCAGTCAGCAGCATGACTCCTACGATAGGACCTTCTAGATTCAGGTCAGTGGGGATCAGGCCCCAGCAGTTCCAGTTTAGATATTCAGGTCCTCGTCCCTTTTTCATGAGCCCAAGACCGAAGTGTTTCTCTTGTGGAGGTTTCGAACACATCCAGAGTCGGTGCCTGACCCGAGAACAGTACGGTGGAGGTGGGTAGGTTCAGCGCCCGCATTAGCAGCACCAGTTGTCTGTGAGGCCCTTCCAGCAGCAGCAGGACCCTGCTCCTCCGAGGGAAGACTTTTCAAGAGGAGGTTGACCTCAGGGTGCTCCTCAAGGACCTCGACCAAGGCGTGGTCAGGGAGGTGGTCAAAATTAGAGAGGCAGAGGAGCTGGGCATGGACAGTTGCACAGAGCAGAGTTGGCAGCTCCAGCAGGGCCAGAGGTGGTGCAAGGTACAATTTGTTTGTTCAGAACTCTTGTTTTTGCTTTGTTCGATTCGGGAGCTTCTCACTCCTTTGTTGCACCCAGTCTAGACCATGCTTTGGGTCTAGACGTAGAGAGAATTTCTGTACCCCTGGTGCTGAGTACACCAATTGGAGGTCAGACCAGCGTATCTTGTGTTTTCTGGGGATGTGGGCTGACGTTAGGACTGCATCGATATTGTGGGGATCTTCTTTTGCTATAGATACAACCATACGATGTCATCCTAGGCATTGACTGGTTGTTTTCTGTTAGTGTCGTTATCTACTGCTTCTGGAGAAGAGTCATGTTCTCCGACGTGGATGGGCAGCGTGCATCTTTTGTTGGCGAGAGGAGATATCAGGTGGGAAGCCGGCATGTGAAGCCTCTCCTTTCCTTTCTAGGAGGGGTATCATTGGTTTCAGCTGATACAGAGATGGTGGATATTCTAGAGGTTGTTGAGGAGTTCCTCGATGTTTTTCCTGAGGTGGTTGTGACTCTAACCCCCTGACGTGACGTTGAGTTTGGGATAGACTTACAGCCTGGTGCCCGTCCGATTTCTATGTCCCCTTATCGAATGGAACCTTCGGAGTTGCGAGAGTTGTGGATTCAGATTGACGATCTGATGGAGAAGG
The DNA here is from genome assembly GCA_963277665.1 of Viscum album. Lineage (NCBI taxonomy): Eukaryota > Viridiplantae > Streptophyta > Magnoliopsida > Santalales > Viscaceae > Viscum > Viscum album. The sequence goes on from OY728122.1 coordinate 737,951,629, forward strand.
GTTTTGTTCGACCTAGTGTGTCACCATGGGGTGCTCCAGTTTTGTTCGTGAAGAAGGCAGATGGTGGTCTCAGGCTATGCATAGACTACCGAAGGTTGAATCAGGTAACAATCAAGAACCGTTACCCCCTTCCAAGGATAGATGATCTCTTCGACCAGATGAGGGGAGCATGTTAGTTTTCTAAGATTGATCTACGATCTGGATATCATCAGTTGAGGGTAAAGGACAATGTCATCTTGAAGACATCTTTTAGGTGCAGGTATGGGCACTTCGAGTTGTTAGTGATGCCGTTTAGAGTTACGAATTCAGCAGCTGTGTTCATGGGACTTATGAACTTTTCCTTCCAAGAGTTTATGGACCGATTTGTCGTTGTGTTTATCGTTGACATCCTGATCTACTCAAGATCAGAGGAGGAGCATGTTGAGATTCTCAAGGCAGTCTTGTAAGTCCTTCGACACCACCAACTTTATCGGAAATTGTCGAAGTGTAAGTTATTGACGCAAGAAGTACACATACTTGGGCATGTGGTGTCTCAGCATGGAGTGTTAGTGGACCCGTCGAAGGTGGAGACAGTTGTTTCTTGGGCGGCACCCAAGAGAGTGGCAGAAGTTCGTAGTTTCCTAGGGTTGGCATGCTAGTATTGGAGGTTCGTTTCAGACTTCTCTCGAGTTGCTTCTCCATTGACATCTTTGACTAGGAAGAACCAGGTCTTCCTATGGAGTGAGCAGTGCCAGGAAGCTTTCGACTACCTAAATGAGAAGTTGGTTAGTGCTCCAGTACTCAGGTTTCCTAAGGAAGGGTTGTTGTATGAGGTGTTTTTTGATGCTTCTGGCCTTGGTTTGGGGTGCGTAATGATGCAGAAGAAGGGTGTGATCTGTTATGGTTCTAGGTAGTTGCTCCCTCACAAGTATAACTATGCCACCCATGACCTAGATCTTTCCGTAGTAGTGTTCGCACTGATGTTGTGGATACATTACCTCTTTGGGGAGCGCTTCGTGGTCTTCTTAGATCACAAGAGATTACGTTATATCTTCTCCCAGCGTGACATGAACTTACGGCAGTATAGATGGGTCGAGTTTCTCGAAGACTATGACTTCGAGATCTCATACACTGAAGGTAAGGGAAACATTTTGGCTGATGCCCTGAGTAGGAAGTCACATAAGGAAGTGGTTCAGGAATCCACTCATTCTTGGAAAGCGATGGGAGAGTTGGCTTCCTTGCACTTGGATGCAAGGGTAGAAGGTGTTAAAGGCTGTTTGTTTCAGATGAAGGTGCAATCCTCCTTGTTGTAGTAGGTGGAAGAGTCTTAGTGGGGAGACTCTGAGGAGGAAGTAATGCGGGATCATATCGATCATGGAAAAGCTCCAGAAGGATGGTCAGAGGACAACCGTAATCGGATGCCCTTTCATGGAAGGTTGTTTGTTCCGGAGGCGATGCGTGAGGGAGTTCTCCGCGAGTTCCATTACTCAGCCTTGGCAGTGCATCCGGGATTTTCAAAAATGTACTGAGGCCTGAGGGAATAACTTTGGTGTCCCAGGGTAAAATGAGCAGTGGAAGAGTTTGTGTCTAAGTGCCTAGTGTGTCAGCAAGTAAAAGCTGAACACAGTGCTCCCAGTGGTTTGTTGAATCCTTTAGATGTCCCCAAGTGGAAATGGGATGACATCTCAATGGACTACATCAAAGGATTACCCAGAGCTCAGGGTGGTTATGATGCTATCTAGGTAATGGTGGATCAGCTGAAAAAATCATCTCACTTTGTAGCAATTAAGGAGTCAGGCTCGATGATTACATTATCACAGAGGTACATAGATGAGGTGGTTCATTTTCATGGAGTTTCGAAGACTATTGTCTCAGATTGGGATAATCGGTTCAACTCACGAGTCTGGAAGGGGTTACAACATGCTTTTGGAACCCAACTACGCCTTAGCACTGCTTTCCACCCCCAGACCGATGGGCAGACAGAGCGGATTATCCAGACGATGGAGGACATGCTGCGAGCATGTGTTACGGATTTCGGAGGATCATGGGTGTGACACTTGCATTTAGTAGAGTTTTCCTACAACAACAACTTCTACTCTACTATTGTCATGCCACCGTTTGAGGCTTTGTATGGAAGGCCATGTCCTTCACCCATTTTCTTGGAATAGGTTGGTGAGACAGGTGCTCTTGGGCCAGAGGTAGTACATAGCACTACAGAGAAAGTCCAGCTTTTGTGTGAGAGGATGAAAGCGGCTCAGGACCGACAGAAGTCTTATGTTGATCATTGGAGGAGGCCCTTGGAGTTTGAGGTGGAGGATCATGTGTTCTTGAAGGTTTCCCCTCTACGGGGACAGCAGAGGTTTGGGAAGGAGAGTAAGCTCTCCCCTAGGTTCATTGGACCTATCAAGGTGCTAAGGCGAGTCGGCAAGGTGGCATATCAGCCGGACCTGCCACCTCAATTGGAGAAGGTTCATGACGTCTTCCACGTCTCCTAGCTTCGTCAGTACTTACACGACGACTCTCATGTTATCGACTGGGGAGAGTTAGATATGGGAGATGACACGACCTTCGTGGAAAAACCAGTTAGAATCGAGGATTTTAAAGAGAAGGTTCCCCATGGATGAACCATCGCCTTGGTTCGTGTGTTGTGGAGGCATGACGGCCTCGAGGAGAGCACTTGGGAGTGGGAGGCCCAGATGCACGCTCAGTACCCGGAGTTGTTTTGACTTGTGGTTTGCTTGTTCTTATGAGCTTTTTTTTGATGTTATACTCTGTAACTTTGATATATGGAATTCTTTTCTTGTTGGTTGTGAGACGTTTTGTTTCATTGTTCTATGGAAGTGTGTAACGTGTCCGGACGTGTGGGGAAAAGGGAAAAACCTGATCCTTAATTGGGACACATTAATGAGGATGCAATTGAACCCGTGCGGGCGAGTCCGTGCCGCCTAAAGAAGATAATATCTCAACATGGGAGAAGGAATTTTCCCAAGACACGTGTTCGGACAGTGTGTTGGTTGTACGGTGTTGGGGAAGTGTAAGTTAAAAAATCCTAATATATGGAAGTGGGAAGACCCAATTCTTAATCGAGACGCATTAATGCGGATGTGATTAAACCCGTCCAGGAAAGTCAGTGCCGCCTAAAGCAGATAATATCTTGAAATAGGAGAAGGAATTCCTAACACATATGATTAGGGTTATTTGTTGGGTTCCTGTTAAAAAGAGAGCCCTAAGAGGTATCTTGTTGGGTTCCTCTGGGTTGGTTTCTGAATTCTCGATGACAATAATGTTTTAAGAGGTATCTGATGTAATGCCACGGACCTCTCCGGCCCATTCCTTTGTCGAAAAGAGGGTCATGAAGTGTTCTGGAGGGTAGAATGAACTTTTCCCACACTTTTCAGAATTTTGTAACTACACGCCATGTAGTGTGAGTACACGCCGTGTACCACCTTTCCGGGTATACCCCGTGTGGAAGCCGTGTCCTTTCCGTGTGAAATAAATGAGTACACGCCGTGTAGTTCCTCCCCACGTACGCGTTACCCTCAAACCGTGTGTTGACCAGTCAACAGCCGTGTGCCGTGTTGAGGTCTTGTCCTTGCCATGTGAAATAAATGAGTACATGCCATGTAGCCCAAACTACATGCTGTGTAGTTCCTCCCCACATACGCGTTACCCTCAAATCGTGTGTTGACCAGTCAATGACCGTGTGCCGTGTTGAGGATGTGTCCTTTCCATGTGAAATAAATGAGTACATTCCGTGTAGCCCATACTACATGCCGTGTAGATCCTCCCCACATACGCATTACCCTCAAACCGTGTGTTGACCAGTCAACGACTGTGTGCTGTGTTAAATGCTGTGTTGGAATCCGCATGGTGACCGTGTGAAATGGATGAGTACACGCGATGTACTAGAAAGTACACGCTGTGTACTTTAGTTTTTATCACCTATAAAAGGAGGGGGCCTCTCATCCTTTTCAAAACAGTCCTCTCCACCACTTTCCCTCGAGCAGAGCTCTCCCAAGAGACTCCAAATCTATTTTCCTCCATAACTTCTTCGTCTGAGCTCTGATTTACGATCCGTCAGTGGCCACGGGATCATAACGACGAGGCGGAAATTATGAGCTTGGATCTGTTGTTTTCCCTTTGGCCTTTCCTTCCCATATTCTACCCTAGGATGTTTTCTTGGGTTTTGACAGAAGTGACGGACGCCGACGGACGTCTTCTAAAGCTGATCCGGGGGAGTGTTGTGATCAGAACCTGTTGAGGTAGGGATCTTACCTTCGTCTCTCACTTTTGTGCATCATGCGGGGTGGGTATCCTCTTGTTTTCGTGATATACGGTTGAACCAATAAATAAAGATAATAACTAGTTAAAGAACGGGGATGGGGAAGTTGTTTATCTTTATTTATCCTATTGTTATGTTGTGAATTGAATAGTCTTATGCCTACTGAAAATCACGGTCGTTGGGGGCCTTTTATTGTGCAGTTAAATGTTTCCATATCTTTCTAGACCGTTTTGTGGATGGAAACTTTGTGGAATGTGGAATTTGGTTAATCACACAAAGTTGGATGATTAAAATCTGGAACGCTTGTGTGATCAACCTGGTTGAACAAAATGGAATAAGGAACATGTGGGTGTTGGCTTGGTTACGTGGTGTGTGAAAGGGGGGGGGGTGAATCCTGGGTTGTTTCGGATAGAATGGGCTGAGGGGCTGTGGTAAATGATAGTATTAAAGGGGAGAAGATGTGGCACGAGCCTTGTTTGTGTTACAGTTGCAGAGATATGGTTATAATGGCAGTAGGGCTTCAGTAATAGGTTGTGTTGTTAAAAGGAAGTGGAAAGTTGATAAATGAACTGTGGGGGAACGATAATGAACTAAACATGGGAACAATCAATGGGGTTTGATTGATGATAAAAAGGTTGGTTTTGTGTTGATTGTGACTTACCTAACTTGATTTGTGGTTGGAAGGGATGTATTTTACGAACGTTTGATATGGTTGGTTGTGGTTAATTTCCCAGTAGTTAAGGAACTAATAAACTAATTCTGTTGAAACATGAAAACCTAAATGGGGTTGGGGTTGTTTGGTGAATGCATTCTTCATGATAGCAGTGCCATGGAACGTGCTCAGTATCTCTATTTAGAAGCCATAGGTTGGGATGTGTGTTTGGTATACATATATATATATCTGTATCTTTGTGTTTTGTCTCACCCCACCCATGTTGAGCACTTAGTGCTGAACACTCCCATTTCTTGGGAGAGGGTGTTTTCCCCTATGTTACTAGCTCCTTTCTGCTCCTTCTTCCATAGGCTATGATGGATTGAGGTGACCTTACACCCAAGACTCTTCGGGTAGGTTTTGATTGGGGTGGTTTCAGACAAAGACTTCAGGCAGTCTTACTATTCCCACGAATCTTCGGGATGAGTCCCAGGTGTGTGTGGGCGGGATACGTGGTTTTGAGGCCCAGGTGTGTGAAGGAGGGATACGTGGTTGTGAGGCCCAGGTGTGTGCGGGTGGGATACGTGGTTGTGAGGCCCAGGTAGGTGCGGGCGGGATATGTGGTTTTGAGGCCCAGGTGCGTGCGGGCGAGATATGTGGTTCTTGAGGCCCAGGTGTTTGCGGTCGGGAAGAGTGTGGTAGCGTCAGGACTTTAGCTGTTAGGAACAACAACTAATTATTGGGAAATGGTGCGGGGTACCTAAAACTCTTGTTATTATATACTACTACCTATCGTTATGTGTTTTTGGTGAGCGTGGCTGGTGAGGTTGGGTGGATAGATTTCCTTGTTAGTTTTGGTTCCTTCAGTTGTTCTCACAGGACATTAGGATGTCTCCCCACCTGTGCACGAGATCTTTAGGTTACCCTACTGAGTATACTTGTATGCTCACCCTACGTTTTCTTTCAGGTTTCCTGGAGGACTACCAGGGCCGTGAGGGACCCTACTAGTCGGGACAGTTGGAGTTGTTGCAGTTTCTGTACTCTTGTTTCTTTTGGTATTGTACTTTTGAGCTTTCTTGTACTTGTACCTTGGTTCAAAATTGTTTAAACATGCATGTGTAATTGGTTTGGGTTTTATTTTCTTTTAATTGTTCCTTTTTCTTTTGGTGTTTGACTCATACTATTTCCCGATCTTAAAATAATAAAAGGGTAATGCCTCCCATATTTTTGAAAAATCATACCCTTGGTGCTAGTCGCCACCCCGGGGCCTACTGGATGTGGGACTCAGTGGTCATTATCTCCCTTTCACCATTTCCAGCTCAGGAGGGGAATCTTTTATGGAAGGGGGTCATGACAGGGGTTTAGATTTATTCTAACCTTTTCCATTAGATCCCCTATATTGAAACTCCATCATTCATTTCTAATGTCCATATCCATGGATCCATTCTCCAAAATCCATCTCTACTTTTATATCATAATGAACAATATGTTCATAACTCCCAATGTATCGAATTTCTAGCACATTTAATTATTTTGGTTTTAAATTACTAAATAAAATATCTATTATTATATCATTTCTGATAATAAAACCTGAACTATACCTTTAAATCCAAGTGAAATTTTCTTCATAGGTCATGAAATATTAACATTACTATTCCATCAACCCTATGATTTATCTCTCCATATTTGAAAGAAGAGTTAGAGGGAAATACTTGTTAAGAAACATTACCTTAAATTCATCCTACCTCATCTCTTCAATTTCATTCTTTGGATTGGTGTTCTTAATTAATTCCAACCATTATTTGTCCACTCCATCTTGATGAAAAATTGCCAGAGTCAGGTTCCCCATCCCAGAATAGTGAAGCATTGAAAATATCTTCCGTATTTAGTTGACCCACTATTCTGTGACTAGTGGATTGGAAGATCCACTAAATTTATATTTTTTTCATCAAAAAAGACAAAATACCGAGTTTCCCCCTCTTTATAGAAGGAGGATATTCTTAATTATTCAGGTTATTGTTCATTCCCTGATAGAATGGGGTAAGAATCACCATGATATATTAAACCCCCTTCGAAAAGCATTTGGGATATCATTCGGGAAATATTTTCATTACCCCACCCATAGGATGTTGGCCTAGATTATCCTAGTTTTGACAATTTTCTAAAAAAGGGAAGGTTATAAAAAAACCCAAGTCAACATGTTATGGATAAATAATCTATTCCCTTATGAAATTAACTCCAAATCCATATCTCCTGGTATCCTTAAATTTAGAATTATTCAAAAAAATGATTCTTGTTTGATTAATTATACCTTTTCTCTGACTAATGGTTTTCACAAATGCTCCCCAAACATAATTCCCAAATTAACTAAACCATATATTGATACCAAATATAGAAACCCCAATTTTCTTAAATAACTATTACAACATTTAAAATATAAAAAACATTATAGTGATACAAAACTAGGATCTAAAGTATTAGTGTCCTTGGTAAATTAGGACCATTCATAATTTTTACATTATAAAAAATTAAATATTATTTAATTCTTTCTTCTCAAGATTCTTATTATCCCTCGTGTTCTCTTTTGTATATATACTCACTTGAAGATATACCTCAAATGAATGGGTGAGATAAAATCCAAGTAAGTGGATGAATAAGAGACATTAAACATGGCTGAGAATAATCATCATCATAAAATAATTATCCTAACAATGTGTAGAATAATTAGATAAAGGAATGTAATGTAGAAATTCATAAAAATGAAACATCGTGTCTTAGTGGTCAGCTGCCTCAGAAAGTTGTGAATAAAGCTATAATCAGGATAACACATAAGATATGAGAATTATCATAACATCATTATTTTGAACAAATATAGAATCATTTTCTTGCATATTTCACACTATATTATGAGATACACCCCATTAACCAATGCATTGTAGTTCTATATAATTCCAAGCGCACCCATCACATCATTAAAATTCCATAAACATTCATTCCATATAGAACATATAATGATCATTTCAATAATATAACCAATAAAGTGGAATTGGGTTTCATGATAATTTCAAAATGTATAAATTCATGTATAATTATGGGGGTTTTAAAAATTAAAATGGAATTACATAACTATTATAATAATCATTAATATTGAGTGAAGAAGAAACAATCTCAAGAGAATTAAACATGCCTTTTTAAAATGAAAATTTCTTTTAGAAATATCATTTAATTTTTCATAAATATAGACTAAAATAATTTATATCACAAAAAAGACAACAGAAGGAAAATAAATTACATTTAAGTAACATTAAAATAATATCCATACTAAAAATTATGTGAAAGAGTAAAGCCCCAAAGGATGAGAGTCAGGTTTGAGAATACCCTTACCTTATGTCTGATTACATTATTCACATTAATATTATAGTTAATAAAATAAGATTCATTTATTAAAATCATGAAAAAATTTATACATTAATCTTATTCACTACTAGTTTATTATGTTCATTTATGGTATTTTATATGAGTTAGAGAGTATATTTTTTTTTGAGAGTGTTTGTTTCCTTTCTTTTCATGATCAATTTTCTTGTATATGAGTATTGAAGTTCATGTAAAATTGGCATAGTAATATATAATTTTAACAATATGTTATTAGTTTACTAAAAGAAGATTAAATGATCTAATATATCATTTTTATATGATAGGATTGTGAATAATTAATTAAATAGTTAATGAAAATGATTTAATTTATTTGGATGATTTTACAAACATCACGAACTCATATCATTTTATTTAATATCATGTTTATATATTCCTTCTAGATTATTATCTAACATATAATATGTTTAATAAAATATTATTTATCCATAATTATGGTATTATGAACATATTTTATGGAGGTTTTGAAAAATGAAAAGGCATCATACAAGATGGTGGTAAATCGACACATCACCTATGATATTTTGATTTCTAGAATTAAAGGGGAGAGGGATGAGATATGAAGATGAATTATTAAATTAAAATAATAAAATTAAAGTATATAAATTTCAATGGAGTTATAATTCCACATATATATGTGTATATGAGGAGAGTATATGAAACTAAAAGAAATTGAAAATAAATTAAAAGAAAAATAATGAGGTTTTTACCTCTGGATTTTCTCCTCCTTGAGAACCTCCTTAGGGAAAACTATTTGGTCTTTGATGAGGCCAAGGGAACCAAGATTTGTTGGAGGATATTGAGATTAGTATAGGGAAGATAATAGAAAACCATCAAGGTTTTGAATGTGTGATGAGAATAGGTAGTGAGGGGTGGTATTTATCGTGGATGAGAAGGGTGTTTTCTCATTATTTTATTTCCTAGTTTATTATTTTTGTTAAATACTATGAATATTTTGAACCATAGAACAAAATATATTAAAATAATGAAGGATATTTTTGAATTTTTGTCTTACATAATCCTTAAATAAACAGTCACTAAAAAATTCATGTATTTATTTTTGTATTAAATTATCATATTTTAATATTCACAAAATGTCAAGTATGTTAGAAAAATCCCAAAAAATCACCCAATTTTTTTAATTAATAGAATTAAAAAATGAACTAAATTTTAAGAAAATAATTTTTTAACTATGTGAAATTAAATTTTTAATTAGAATCATCATTTACTTGAAAAGTACTGATTTTAAAATTCTAAACGATTTTATAACACTTTGGAAAATAAATTAATGTATCATAAAATTATCTTATAATAATAAGAACAGAAAATATTAATTTAAGAATCTGTTTTATAAAAATAAGTTTCATTTTTGAATAATTAAATTAATTATTTAAATTTAAAGTAACATTTTTTTATAAAAATACTAATAGATAATAAATAATTTTTTAAAATATTTATTTACTTATACTATGATTTAATTATTCAATATTTACATTTATAAGATTCATAAATTTTATATATACTTTAATAGATGAGGTTACTATTAAATTAACCAAATTACTATTCATAATAGTCACATTAGTATTCCAAATATCAAGTTCCTATTCAATTTGTATAATTTCATTAATTTCATTAAATACCTCTTATTTCATTAAATATTCATTTAAAATGTTTGTATTGTTTTCACTATTTTATTTTAAAAGATTTATACTATATTAAATAATTATAAGAAAGATATTTTGATTATATAATTATAGTTTGTTATAGGTGGACTCCCTTTCTTCCCCCTAAGAATTTCACATAATAGGAAAATCCATTTGTTTAATTTTTAAATTTTTTATATATTCTTCTTCCAGTGTTTTCCATTCATCATAATATTGGATTAAATGGATAAATTCAAATTTGAATGATGGAAACTATAATTATAAATTTATGATCACATCATTTTCTAGGAACGTCCCTCTTTAATTTTTTGAACCTACTTTTTAGGGGTTTTGTATCACTTTGTGACTTAGTGTCTTTGTCTCCTTCCGAGACATAAATATTTTATTGGATTAAAATGATGTAATGTTTGGGAATTTATTTAAATTAATAGAGTTAGGGTATAAACATATTAAATTGGAATATGAGGTTCTTTTGTGAGTTTATGAGGCATTAGAGTAGGTATGAGATTCTTGAAAGAATCTATTATCAAAACTGCCTATAGGACATTTACACTACATGTAAATGAGTTACAAGACATGTAACTATTGACAGGGAAATGTCATGAAATGGATATAAACCATTAACTAGTTATTTGTGTGAACTGGTTACAAGCTATAAATCATTACCACATGACCTAAATGTTAGGGTGAGTATAAATTCACCCGAAGTGATGTGAATTTCGACATAACACTTAAATTGAAAATACACCACGTGAAATGGGGTTACATGCCATGTTTTTATAATACTAGGATGTTTTAAACACATACTACATATATTTTGTTTATTTTTTGTGTTCTTTCCACCTATCTCAATCCCTAGGTGACTATAGGTTATTTTAATACACCTTACTCCATTTCAGACATCCCATTCAAGCAATAAATCTCTAGTGAGTTTTTTTTCATATGTTTCCCCCTCTCTTACATATTTCATCATTGTAGTGGTGGAATATTTTATCCAGGATTTTGTTTTGGGGTTGATCTTATTTACTGGTGATCTAGGTTTATTCTTGGGATCTCCTACGTCTTCATTCTTTTTGGCATTAGATGTTTGAAGCGTTGTTTGATCGCCAGATAAATGGGGGTGGTCTAAAATTTACCCTTTGGTTCTTATTTATTTTTTCCTTGTATGTGAAGTATGTGAAATCATGTTCTCATGCCATAGAAATGTCTACATAAGATGTAAAATCCCAATTAAATTATAATTTTTCACTTTCGACAGTTTATTATATATCATATGGTCCATAGGTATGCAAAATAAGACTAGTAGTCACCAGATTGGTGTTCCATACTCTGAATGTGTTTACAGGTACTCAATTTGATGTTAGAGACCTCTAAAAATTGGATAAATTTATTGATTTTTGGATTAAAAATGTTATTTTGAATGAAAGGTATATTTTTTTGATTTATTAAGGAGGAATATCATTGTATAATTTGGTTTTGTAGATATGATAATGAAATTAGGGTTAATTGTTAAAAAAACATGTGGTATGTAATTATGATGAAAATTGGGAACCAATTTAATTAAACATACTTGAATGGAAAAATGAAAAATTGAAAAATTTATCATTGGGTTTTATGATTACAGATCTGGGATGTTGGTATTATGCATTTCAATTTGTTACACACATTTTTTATGTGGCACTAATGTGGTTGATACCGTAGGGTGGGATGTTGTGTGGAATAATGATGTTGTCATAATACGACTCCTAATTTATGTTGTCTCCTGATGGAATGATGCATGTTTTTTATACCATTTGAGGGCTAGGAGAACTTTTACATATTTCCTAATGGTATATTATATATAAGATATCAGATTTATAATGATTAGATGTATATTCACTAGATTCCAGAGGGATAGACTCTCGATGACCAAGGGTAAGACTTTAGTTATCTGGGGGTATATGCCTTTAGTTTATGACATGCTTTGTGTAATTTATCCTCAGCAGGAGAATCTTCAATTTATTGGGTGATCCCTCTGGATATGGGAGGATCCTTCCTTGGATAGTGATATCTGACAGGGTGTCGAAGCAGGTTTGTGTTGGCCTAGCGTGTCACTTGGGAACATTAGGTCCAACATGTTCATTTTATGTGTAGTATTAATTTGTTAAATTAATTCACTGTTATTTTATATATTGACTACATTATATTTCTCAGATTGGATATGGTTATAAATTATTGTGTTGACCTACTGTTTTGTACCCACACCTTGTATGGGCCACTATTTGGTAACCATACAGTTTTTATGGATGCAGGTCTGGACTAGGAAAATGATCCTTGTTGTTGATTAGGGTCTTGGTAGATGTGATGAAGATTAGATATGGGACTGAAAAAGGGTTTGGGACTATGGTATTTTGAGTAATTGTTTGGTTATTCTTATTATTTTTTCATTATTAATATCATCAAGTCATTTAGTTTAATTCATATTTTCATTACATTATTTTTTTATTTGGATTTATTCTCTTCGTCCCTTTTAGGAATTGGTGTTATAATAATTTATTCATATTTTTTCCACAATTTCTGATACTCTCATATTATTTTACACTTAATTTAAAATATTTTTCAGACATTATAGTATCCCCACTATATTTTTCAACCCTTTCTACTAGTTGGCATCCTCTAAGGAATGACGAGGCACAACTAAAGTCACATATCCAATAGGATAGATCACATCAGGGATAACCAACTCAGGGACATTATAATGTTTGTATTAAAGGAATCATATTTAGTTTCATTTTCATTAATCATTTTAAAATGTATAAATGATAGATGGATGTGTTATAACATGGCAGTGAGCTTGTGTATGAGAGTATCTAACCCATTTATAGGTGAAAATATGTGTTCCCAATGATGGTATTGTAGTTCATGATGCTCTTTTTCTCTAGTTTGATGTTATTTCAGCATTGGTTATTTACATGTTTTGTGATTTTATTATTTCATGAGGTTTTTACCCATGGACATATATGGAACAATATGTGTCTTGTTGCATCATCAAAGGAACATAAGAATATATATTAACATTCATTATTTTAGATAGGGAGATATTTATTTTATGTTATAATTTTTTCTCTTTGAACAATGAAATGAGATACCTAGTATGTATGATGAAAAAGGAAATAAATGAACTCTAATTTTTTTACAATTCACATACTAACCCATGGTTTGAGATATGATGAGACAATGGTTCTTTTTTGATATCACATATTGATGTTGACGTTGATGTTACCCCATATTCTAAGAGAGAATTGTTCTTCTAGAGAATATGAATCCTCATCATCTTAGAATTGATTTCCAAGGTAGTGGAAATCAACACACTCCTTTCATGGATTATTCTAATCTTCATGTAGCCCCCAGAGATCTGATGGATGTTATGCTTTGTGATAAATTTCTACGGGTCATGATATCCATGGAAATGAAGACTGTTCACACCATGCCTTCGATTTTTAATGTGACATTCTATTCTTAGCTGTAGCATCTACTTATGTTCATTGGGGAAAGAGGCCCCAGTGTAGCCAATTTTTAGATAGAGTTATTCTAGATGACATACAAGAACCTTGACACAACCTTTAATAGGAGGTAGATTCAATCTAATTAAATGCTTCATGGACAATTAATGAATTGGTGGGAAATTTTGGATGATGTAGATATGCAAGAGGAGTTCTCCTGGAAGGAATTTTAGGAAACATTTCTGGGCCACTTCTATCTAGATAATTTGAGGGTTGATATGGATCAGGAGTTTATTCATCTAACACAATTAGGAATGTCAATTATTGAAAATGCAGAATTATTCAATGACCAACAATGTTTTTCTCCATCCATTGAAATTGATGAGATCGCTAGGGTGAGATGTATTTAATATGGGATTATTTATGAGATCATGTCAAATTTCAGTGTTGATATTGATCTCATGTGACCTAGGTTTCTCTTTTTTACTTAATTAACCATATTTATTGTTGAAATTATGTTTTGGAAGTATTTTACGGAAACTTAATAAAGGTGGTTAGTCTAAAACCTATCCCTTGAGATTTATTTTTTTAACCATGGTATGTGAAATATTTTTAATCACACTGGAAAATCGTGCACATGAAAAAATAAATTGGATAATCCCTGAAAAGTTATAATTTCTCATTTTATACAATCCATTAGATCCCATTAGATACATTGTCATGTATAACAAGACATGTGGCCACCTGATTGGTCTTATAGCCTTGGACCTAGGTGATACTTAGTCAATTTTATTTTAGAGACTTATAATAAATCGAATAAATCGATTGATTGTTGGCTTAAACTTACGATTTGGCATGGAAATTATATTTTGTGATTTCTTATGGTATAATAAACTATTATATATTGGTTTAACATATATGTTAATGATCATAGGGTTATTTGATAAATGAAAGAGGTTAGATATAATTATTTTGATAATTAGGAACCAGAGTTAATGAAACATACTTTTATAGAAAAATTATATTTTGAAAATTTGATAATTGTGTTTTCTAATTATTTATATATCGTTTATGTTTTATAACTTGGAACATATTTCATAGATTTTGGGTTTATCTGACACTTATGTGAATGATTCTCAAGGGATGGATGCTTTGTGGAGTATTGAAGTTTTGGAAATTCAACTCTAGATTTATGTTGATGCAAGAGGGAATGGTGCCTGTTTTCATACTACCTGAGGTCTAGGTGCATAGGTATATATTGAATATGTGATGATTTTATTATTATATCAAATGTATATTCACTAGATTCATAGTTACTATATTCCTGAGGGAGATAATCTGCATGCCCATGGGAGAGATTCAGGTAAGCACGATGGTAGAGACAACTAGTTCATGATATGCTATGTGTGATTAATCCTTAGTTGGAGATTCTAACCCTATTTGGGTGATCCATCATGATGAAGTTGGATCTTTCAATAGATACAAATGTTTGGCAGAGTACCAAAGATAGTTTTTGGCTAGCCCCGATTTTAATCTGAGAACATGAGTGTCAGCATGTTTACTTTATGAGCAATATTAATTTATTAAATTAATACCATGTTATTTTATTTATTTAATGAAATATATTTCTTATAGTAGATATTTTTAGAAATGGTGGTTCCAACCTACATTGGCTTACTCACACCTTGTACAAGCCCCATTTTTTACCCAAACATATTCCATGGATTATGTTTTGAATAAAGGAAAGGGACATTATTATTGATTTTTGGATTACTGGATGGGATGCAGCTTTGGGACATGATCGACATGTGGTTCAATATTGAGGTATTTTGAGTTTTATCTGAGTATTCTGAGTATTTTATCTATATTTATTTGACTATGTCATTTATTTTAATTTAGCTTATGATTATATTATTCTTTTATTATTTAGAATTATTCAATTGGTATTTCCCCGGATGTGTTGTTCTAATTATTTTTTCATATTGTTTTCAATATTTATACTGATATGATATTTTTTTTTCTTTATTTAAATTATTTTGAAGTGTGTATAGTATCCCTACTATATTTAAGAGAAATTTGATGCTATTCAGAATCCTCTAGAGTATTGAGAGGCATGTTTGAGGTCATGTAGCCTACCATCTCAGTCACATGAGGGAGAACTGGGTCATGGGCATTACTATAAAAGGATAATTCCATAGAATTATCAATTGAAGATTTATAATAAATTATTGAAAGATAATTATGAAAGATCATCAAAATATAATTATAAATAATTATCAAAAGATAGATTTAAATAATTTTCACATTTTAATTATATTTAATTGTTAGAGAATAATTTACTAAAATAATAAAAATATAATTTTACAAAATTATCAGTGAATTATTAGTAGAAATTACTACATTATAATTAAATAAAATTTTCAAAGGATAATTTAAAAAATTATTAAATTATAATTACATAAAATTATCCAAGGGTAATTTATGAAAAATATTAAATAATGTTTATTCAATTTTTTAAAATATAATGATTTGGTTTTATCCAATAATAATTATTAATGGATAACCTTATTTGTTTCTAATCTAATCTATAATGATATATATATTATCAAATGTTGTTATATAATTAATTGTGGGGAAAAAATCACTAGTAAAATAATTGGCCTAAATGATAATTAAGAAATTATCCAAGAGAGAGAAAGTATCATCACATATGATATTTTATTTATTTATAATATAAAATTGAATGTTTTTGTTTATAGGGACCCTTAACAAACCAAGAGAATTGATTTGTTCAAAACGATGATAATCAAGAAGAATGAGAGGTTTTCTTGAATATTGAGGTTTTCACTCCTCCATTTGAACCATATATAGTGGGTTATCCTTGATGTTTACATTATGAATTTTTGGTAGGAATTTCCTTACCTATTGGGGATATTTTATAAAAATTTCCATATTATAATATATGTGTAATAATAATTGATAATTATTCTTGATCATGTTCTCATATGGGTGTGTGTATCCCAAGACACCCATTTAGATATTTGATTCCATGAGTTATACTTGAGTGTCCTATTCCCATCATGAAAACGTGTTTTTTTATGTTGCTTAATTATTCTGATGAAGTTTTTATTTCTAGGTATACTCTACCTTGTACAGATGTTACTTTTTTATGGTGGTATTGTTCTCAATAAATAGAATAGATAGACTACTGTGACATTTTTATCCCTTATAGGGTAAGTGTTATTGAATTGTGAGGATGGTGATGATGGAACTAAGAATAAGGCGGAGATATGATGATACCATTGAAGGTTATGTTGGGAATGAACTCAATGCCTCTATACCGATCTGATAGATTCCTATTGGACCATTGAGTTTCATACAGTATATCTAGAACTCTATGCTAAGTTAATTTTCCAGTAGCATTCCATACATGGGTTTAGAGATATAAAGATACTATATAATATTGAGTTAGGTATTGATTTGACACCTAATCATTGGGATACATAATGCCTAATTGAACAATGAGTTTCATGCTATATATTAGGCACTCGATGACATGATTTTTTTAGAGAAACATGTTGTACTTGACGCCTAGATCATTTCATAGGCACAAAAAATTCCATAGGGTTATTGAGTTCTAGATTCACTAGCTTGGTAGATAGTTTTCAATTCTGTCATCTACACATCCCCAATCTAGCTTAGAGCAGAAGCCAGTACGACCGAGGGTATGCGAATTCTTGTATAGAACAGAACTCCTTGGTTTTGGATTGTATATAGTTCATAATAATTATGAATTTATTATATTAATGTCATAAACCTATTTTAATTGATGAAACATTGTTGTGGACACATTGGTGGGGTCCCACCATGTCTTTCACTCACACACTACTTTGGCTTCTCATGGTTGTTGTAGAATTTATGACTGGAAATACGGTAAAGGGAAAGTGCCTTATGGTGGGTTGTTGGGAATAGTAGTTTGGACCTACTAGAAGATCGGGAAGAACATCAGAGGGTTGATGGTTCCTCAATTTATTTATTTATACTTATTACTATAATTTAGCTTTCCCTTTTAGGATCATGTTTATTTTTCTTATATGTATGTCAATTTTATGATTTCCACATATAATCTTATTATAAATTTAATATATTGTTTATTATTATTTATGTCCTGAAATAATATTGAGGGTGTCGTCACCCCACTGAATAACTTATGACCTCATTTCTAGTCTAAAACCTTATATGTGGAGGCATGCATGAGGTCATGTTACCCTCTGGTAGCTCAGAAAATGTAGTTCTGGTCAGGGTGTTTCGTATGGGTTAGAGACCTAGGTATGGATTAAACTTCATTATTTTTTTTTCATATGTTAAAATTGGGTAGATAATTGGAAAATAAGTTTAGATGAATTAATTAATTAACCTTAAATAATCTATGTCCTAGTCTAGGACTCCCAACCACTTTTTTATGAATGGATCCAGGTCAACATCCCATTAGTTTCATACCAAATATGTTTTAAAATATCTACCATAAAATCACTATAGGGTGGAGATGAACAATGATTTCACTTAAGGAGGAAACTACAAGATGTTTCATCACCAAATATTAAAAAATAAAGATAGATCCATTTTGTTAATGGTGAAAATCAAATTAGTTGGAGGAGGTAGAGATTTCCATCAGTTATTTTCATGAGTATGGGGAGAATTCGTTTTCATTGGCTATGATGATCTATGTAGGAAAACTCAATATCAGTGGTTCTTATTCCTCAAGGATCATAAGGAGTTATCTAATTCAAGGGAATGTTCTGAGATTTGTTTCATTCCTTGTTTCTTTATTTGACCACAATGACAATTCGATGGTAGGTGATGCCTATTATACAATGGGAGATATCTCTGTTCTTCCCATGATATGTTATCTAACCATCTAAGACCATTTTGATCAAAACATTTAATTTTATACCCAATAATTTAGTTAATTAATTTATCATTATTCTTTTTATATTTCAATCCCTTCACATAATTTTTGGTACTTCCAAAAACCCCTATAATAAAAACCATCTTACGGAATCCCAAGAGTAAATTTATTATAAGATTGAAACATGTAACAACAAGAATATAAAAAAAATTTCTTTAGAGATGGTGAGTAAAAATCATTTGTCATGTTTGGCATTGAGATTGAGATATGGTTGAGTTAAATTGTTTTTATGAACTTTTTAACAACATTTCAAAACAAATTCCTTGATGTAGTTGTTATGAAGACATTATCAGGAGAGAGGGGATAATATTATCATTTTCATCCAATACCATTATCTTCAGTCTGGGTTGGTTTTAATTTTTTCTAGGGGAAAGGGTTATGTTATGTATTTATTTATTTAAGTTAATATATTCTACTCTCAGGTTCTGTGATATGGTCCTTGGCCTGGGGGAAGGGGATGTTGTATTTTTAATCTTTCATTTTATATCTAGCATAAGATTAATTTACTCTATTTTGTGGGTTAAATTATTGTATTTATTTTCTTGTACACGTGACTCTATTTATGATGTGTTTGTAACATCATGTGATTATTTTTTGTTGGATTATTCTTATACTTGTAACATATATAATGGATTCAAGTATATAAAGAGCGGAAAAACTTCACTAAACATTGACATTTATTTTCATGATGAATCTCAATGATGTTTTAGTGAGTCAAGGATGCAGAAAATCAAAAATATCACGGTGTGTTGGATGGGTTTCCTATAATTTTCTACTCATAATAGTATTATTTATGTTATTATAATTAATTTAAATTCTCAATGGATATAATGTCGTGTAGACATAAATCACATGAATGTAATGACAACCAAAAATATTAAATGATAAATGAAAAAATTAATAATTTTTTGTTTTTTCATAGACCTCTCTTGGTAACTAGATATTGTTCACAATCATTGAAGATTTTAAAATTAAAAAAGTGGATTGTCTAAAACTCGTGTTCTATGTTTCAAGTGATGTGTTGTTTTGGATTATTATTTTTTATGATATTTTTATTGATATTAACATTATAATTATAATAATATGTATATGTTATTTTAATAAAAATAATATGATGAAATCACACAATTCTCTTAGTTATGTGGGATATTATGGAAAGCATTGTAAAAATTGAAAATTTGACCTTATGATTCGAATGCTTTACATTTTTAAATTTTATGAATTTGTTTAAAAAGAGGCATGTTAATGTTTTAACTATAATAGTGGGAATGTAGTTTAAATTTTGTGATATATGATGAAATAAATTGTATAACTAAATAAACTATTTTTTTATTTAAATATGTAATAAAATGTTTTGGTAAAATTTATTTTGAGCATGTTATATTTTGGTATTTTCTCCATGCTCTATGATAATGTGAGTAGTATTAATAAATAATATTATATTAATAGAATTTATTTAATTGTAACCATTTTTTAGATAAATGTCAATGGTTATTCCATGAAACATTCATTTATTTTATGAAACACTTTTTTCAAAATGGACAAGTAGTGTTTTACAAAAATGAATTTCGATGTCACATTATTATATGAAAATAATTAAAATGGGTTTCAGTTAATTGTTTTATAACATACTATAGTTTATATAAATGTAATAAATTACAACACCATATGATTTTTGGAAATACTTATCTTTATATAAATTTTATTTGTCTGATATCTTACTTTACAGACAACACAAAACATAAATGAACCATGATAAACTATTTAAATAATATTTTTAAATATTAATGTTATCACTAAGTAATTAGATTGATGATTTTCAATTAGAATAAATAAATTATGAAAAACGTGAATAAATGGTTTCCTTAAAAAAACTATTGATTATTTCTATAGAAATAAGTACTCAATGTTGAATGTTAAATAAAATATCATTTTTGTTAAGAGATAAATTTTTTAAATTATTTCATAACATTTTATATTATGTACCATGATCCCTAATGAACTATTATTTTGAACAAAAATAACTTTATTTAATTTAAAATAGTGGATTATACTTTATATATTGATTATTAATTGGTTATAAGTCTAGAAAAAAAATCATATGAAGGTAAAACTAGGTTAATTTTTTAAAATTTTGTTTCTATGTAAACAAGGTAATTTTATATTAGTAAATTTAATAAATGATTATTTATTAATTATTTTATATTAATTTAT
This sequence comes from Viscum album, assembly GCA_963277665.1. Taxonomy (NCBI): domain Eukaryota; kingdom Viridiplantae; phylum Streptophyta; class Magnoliopsida; order Santalales; family Viscaceae; genus Viscum; species Viscum album. Next base: position 737,972,303 of record OY728122.1, read on the forward strand.
AGATCATTTTTATATGAAATAAATTAAAATTCATCCAATTTATGATATGAAAGGAAATTCACTTTTTTATTGAAAAATTATTTTTTCACAAAAATTGTTTCGTTGTATTTCTTGAATTTAAATTAGAATTAACTTTTCTACATTTAGAAAATAAATCTTGTAAAATAGACCCCATATTTTGAAAAATAATAATTAATATTTTTTTATAAGTTAAAATTAGTTTTTGTTCATAATCAATAGCAACCATGGAAAAAATTTATCTCTATAATTTGTGTTAAAAAGGGATAACTAGTGAGTTGAGCTATGAAATATGGTGTAAATTATGACAAAAAATTGTTCTGATTTGATTTGTTAATGTTATTTTTACCCTAAAGTTAATATGTATTTTTTTTAGTTTTGGATTCCCCTGATCTGTTTATAATATATATTATATAATAAATATTCAAGCATTAACATGTTTTCCTCCCACCACACTTATAAAAGACAACCACCTATTCAAACATACGCACACAACTTAAGCTCTTTATCTCAATAATTATATGACAAGATACACTCCCAATATACATATCCATGATCCTTATTTTTTTTAGTTTATAAAATATCAATCTAATAAAATATTATGTGCTTTTTAAAGGAAGACACTTGAAGAATATGTATCTACACTTAATAACCTTTTTAAAGTTACCTTATTATTAAACCTCCCTAAAATTTTATATAGTAATATTAACATGATTTTAAAATTCTATTTACTATATTTAGATGTTATTATTTTAATTTTAAAACCGTTTTATATCTCATTTTAGTCCACTGGAAAAATATTATGTCACTCATGCGTACTTGTAGACTACAACCTCGACGAGGTGATACAATTTTTTTTTCATTTTCTATTTAAATGGATGGTTCTATGGATATATTTAGTGAATATATAAGATATATATTATATATTTATGATTCTCAAAAGTTGAATTATTTGTTTCCTTTATTTAATTCAACCCATCATAAAGTGGAAACATCACTCATTCATACATACAGACTACCATCTCCATGAATTGATGTAAGTCATTTTCTATAATCAATTTATATGGATAGTTATAAAATTGTATAGAATTAATTATTATGATAATTTTGACATAATTATTATTATAGTTATTATAAATCCTTGAAAAATTTGTATGTACTGGATCTTTCGAACTGAATAATGCATGGAAAATGTACCAATTTTCACCCTAATATTCTTTTAAATGAAGAATTAATAATAACGTATTAATTGGAAATATTAATGTAATAATATATATAAGTTTATTTACGAATATTTTTATAGAATATATTTATATAAATATATAATTTTTATATATTAGGTCAGAAGACATATAATGAATGGCCAGACTTGAGGAAAGGGTTTATGTTATAGTCATATTTCTTTTCAGGATTGTCTATATTAAATTCTTGTTGAGGAATATTATATGGTAAATTTCTTTTAATACCAATTTATTTTATTTGAATTTATTTATTTTCATATTTTTATAGTATTAGTACCAATTTACTATCTTTATTACTTAAAATGAACATGAATTTTTTTTAAAGAATAAACTACCATATTAATCCTTTCTGGATTAGAATGATTATACTCCATGTATATTTTATAAAATATATTCTCTGTATGTTTTTATATATAATTATTTATTTAAGAAATATTATTTTATTACATTTCCCTTTTTAGGAAAATAATTTAATGAAATATTCCAATGTTTTACATACGACTCACTTTTTACTTTTTACAAAGTGTGAAAAAACGGTCTTTTTTAATGTATACGAAATGAATGAATCTTCCCACAATAATGATCATTATTTTATTATAATATTTACTTATATTTTTAAAATATTATTTTGAATGAAAATATTTTTCTCAATATTATGTGAATTTTTCTTTTTAATGATACTTAAAATAATTTTTTTTTCACAATTTAGAAAAAATGATTAAATTATCTTATAAAGGTTCTTTTAATATAATTAAACATTATTTATAGATTTTTATTGTCTACTAGGTATATGTTATGATTATAATATCCACTTATTCTCTCTGTAAGTCTCAGTATGATGATGTTTAAGAATTATTTTTGTGGAACCCATTTCATCCCACTTGTTAATTCAGCTCTGATTGAGTAATTAATGTTTTTAGGAAACTTTTAAATTAATTCATCTAAATGGTTTATGGAAATGTGATGATGAAATATTTATAAAGACCATTTTTTCATAGGTGATACTTTTATTAATTTATAAATGATTTTATGATCTTTAATGGCACTTATGTATTGTTTCATTATATGAAGGGTGGGCCAAAAATTATATATACCTCTAATAGATGAGATAATGGTTGATATCTAAGAGATAATATAGGATGGAATGGGGAGTGTTCCCAATTATATAAAAGGCTATATATATTATAATAATCTTGATATAGAACCTTAACTAGGGAAATGATGGAATGGGGAGTAAACCCAATCCACTCTTGGACTTTTCCCACTATGATAGTCTTGGTAGTGATACTTGATTAAGGAAATGTTATTTTTTGATAATGTTTATGCCATTATTTTATTCCAAAAACTTATCTATTATTCTGTTGATAGGTTCTCATGGATCATTATTGACTATTAACTATTTCACTCTCTTATGAATTATATATTCTGTTAGGAAAAGACTTTATTCTAAAACTCCATATTAACAATATTTGACTGATTGGTTATGAATTGCATATTTTATGATCATTTTACTACACAATTATATTTATCTTATGTTGAAATATAATCATTGATTGATATCTACTATTTTTACCCTTACCATGAATCAAAGCTCACGATTTATTAGGTTTCCATTTCTCCGAGGTTGGGAGGATGTTTTTAAGTAGGGTATGTCTATGAAGGGTTATATGTTAGAATAACTTTATGGGACTCTCATTACACTCATGGTTTTGGGAAAATGGAGATAACTATGGAATTTAATTAAAATTATAATAATAAAATCCTTAAAGGGAATAAAATAAATCTTTCTTAATGCTAGAAGTGCAGAAGGAATCATGGGGTAAATTTCACTTCGGGGTCTGGTAAATGATTTATGTCTGGAAAAGAACTCCATCATGAAAATGAAATCATGGTGATGTAAGGAGGTCAGATTATTAAATGAATGAAGTGAAAAAAACATAATGTTCTTCCCACACTCCAATTATATAATTACAGGGAGTATAGACATTACAACATTCAACACTGAAATTCAAGTTTTAAGGATTAAAATTGGATTAAGAAATATCTTAATCCAAGAGTCAACAGGAAAGATCATGTGATCCCAAATACTGAAGTGGGTGAGGAGAATGATTTTGGGGAAGGTACACTTACCTTCATAACTAAAACTATAAATTTATTATTTTATTCTAAGATTACCCAAACTTTTATTTATGAATATTTTTGGATGGTTTTCACATCACCGCCTCAATGATTAGGTATTAAGTTAGTAGTAAATACTCTTAATGGTATGAAGATCACATCTAATGTCTATAAATCCAATTTTATAGACTTTTATTGGAATTTTCATGTAGAAAATCATTGTATTATCCTTATAGTAGAATTTAATGTTATTATGGGCATGGATTGGAAATTTTTTATCAATCCCATATCAATTTTCAAGGAATTAATATCATATTTGATGTTACAAATCAATCTATGATCATTTTCCAGTGCGAGGATAAATATGTACATCCAATGGAAATAAATTACATTATATGGGTCTTACATAATATTCATGAGGTATATTTATTTAAAATGGTTGGGAAAAACTCAACAATTAAGATATACACTTTTTTATGAAAGTTCTAATATACTAATGGAATAATTTCCTAGTATTCCCATGAATCATGAAGATGAATTTTTAATAGAACTCTTGCACAATGTAACACTTATTTTGAAAACTCCATTTAAAATGGACCCCAATGAGTTAATGGAAATTAAGAATAAAATAGAATGGAATATTTATAATGGATTCATACTCTCTTTTGTTTCAGCACAAGGTGAAACTTTTATGTTTTTATGAATAACAGTGGACTAATGCATATTTTCATAGATTATCATAAGCATATCAAGATCATTATTTAGAACAAATACCATTATCCAAATTTTATTACATGTTTGATCAATTATGAAAATATCATTACATTTTCAATGTTAGTCATAATTATAAAAATCATCAACCGATGGTTAAAATGGACGATATACCAAATACAAAATTTATATAATTTATATACATTATTAATTTTTAGTGATGCCATTTACACTTACCAATGAAATTTATATCTTCATTCATTTAATTAATATGGTCATTAGACAATATTATTATATATTAAAAGAGTAAGGAAGATCATGATGATCATTTTAGGATCATGTTGAGGACTATGAGGAAGGAGAAACTATATGATAAATTTATATACTTTGAATTATAGATATTAAAAGAATTATTCATGGGTTATATAATATCAAGAGAGGGTATATAACTGAATCCTTAAAGGGTAGATGTTTTTGATAAATATCCTAGACCAACCATAGTGATTGAGATAGATCATTTTCTTGGGTTAGATGTATACTATTGTCACATCATGAGGAATTTATTAAAACTATTAAATATAATAACCATGTTGTCTTAGAAGGGATCAATATTCTATTGGATATATGAAAGGGTGGAAAATTTATATGATCTAAATAGAAGTTTAGTTAGTGAACTTATTCTCACACTACAATGAATTGGTGAAGGGTTTGAAATATATAATTATTCATCAAGGAAAGTACTAGGATATATTATCACATAGAATGATATGGCGATATCTTATGCCTCATGGTAATTGAAAATTCATGAGAAACATTACTTGACTCATGATTTGGAGATGAAAGTACTATTTTTACTTTAAGTATATAAGAGAATTATCAATATTATTAAAGATGTGATATATATATACTCATCATAAAAGATTTAATTTTATATTCACATAGAAAGAGTTTAATATTGATCCAAGGTGATATTTGAAGTTGATTAACGATTATAACTTTTCAGTGCATTACTACCTTGGGAAACTGAACAGGGCGAATGATGTGCTATGTTCAAATGACCATACTATTTTTTTGTATGATTAGGATTGAAAGTGATCCAAAACATATGTATTTATAGAATATGGATATTCAAATAATGATTAATGGGGTCATATTAAATATTTCTGAGATGTTTTTTCGATCATCCATCCATGTTGAGATTAAAGAGGTTGAAAACGAAGAGGTGTGTAATGTCTCAACCAAGGTGACACGTTCTAGTTTCCCAAAATGGTTTGCAACATAACCTCTAGAACATATTCTAATGTAGAACATGCTTCCAAATACATGTGAGGGTATAATATATCAACATGGTAAGACTATACCATATTTATGAAAGCATCCCCACATTAGGAAATACCCAAAAAAAGAATAACCCACAACCAAAGCAGTAAAACAACAAAAACAACTAGTATCACCTGATGAACCAACAACAGAAAAAAATATCCATAACTATATATTATAAATGTAATTCAAAACAAGTTTTAAGTTTTAATATGAAAAACCAAAATAAACACACTGATAACTCACCCAAGAGGGTCCCGACGCCATATTTGGTACTATAATCCATGCTCAATCCCGACCTATCCATATAACAGAGGATCTATACCTTATAATTTCCTATAAACAATAATTCTATTTGGGTAACAATTAGAGAACCCATGAAAAGTGTGAGTACAACTTAGTAATTCACATCTATCGACTTCCAAAACAATATCCATTCAATAAAAGTGTATGGAGTTAATTAAGTAATAAAGTAAAATGCAGAAAGTAAATAGTTATCATGTTTCATTATTATCTAATTAAACACAAAAAATCCTTGGGTTAACAATGACACCAAAAAAATATATACCATCTTCGTCCCATACCAGATTCTGAACCACCCCAAGGGATATCATAAATCAGAACAACCTGGTTATCATTTATCATTTAATTTCAATTCATATCACATACAGTTTTATCTATTTTCCAATTCTAATCTCATGGAAATATTACATCATGTCTAACAATCCATGGGTATTTTGAACCTTTGTCCATATCCTACAATGTAACATGGGAATTTGGAGCCTCATTTTCCATCATACTCTTGCTGTCATATACGGGTATCTAGAAACTAAATCCATGTACCACATTTGTGTATCACACATTTTTATATGGAGCCTCAGTCTCTATCCCACACTCATTTATCAAAAATGGGTATTTGGAGACATAGTACCAATCCCTTACTCATTTATCACACATGTCACAAATATCACAATATCATAAAAATCATGATCTGATATACATCATCATTATGAATCATTAACCTTATTATCAAAAATATCATTTAAGTTCATATTTTCAATTTATCAAAACAATCATCATTCCATATTTCAATTACATGGAATAATATGACCAATTCACTGTTAAACTAATTAAAAACATTAAACCATACAACTCATTAACCCCTCAAGGTTAATCCAAAAAACACTTTTATTTCAATTAATCAACCAAATCAAGATTCAATTAATCTATCAATACCAAAATCCCATAAATTTACCAATTATACATTCTTATTAATCAATCAACTTAATATCCCATTATTCACCAATTGCACAACCAATATTACCAAGAAAAATTTCCCATGTTCAACTCATTCCATACTCACAAGGAAAACAAATTAATAAATTCCATAATTACATAAATAAATTAATTAATTTATTTAATTCAAGACCCAATTTCAAAACAGTCCAATTCGAATCTAAAAATGAACACGCATAATTTGAATTCAAGACTATGGGAATTAAATTTATAAAACCTACCTGAAGGTTGATGATGAACACTCACCAACAAAAATCCCCAAATTGAAGTGAAACAACCATTATCATAATAAATAAATAGATATAGATCCAAAAATTAGATCCAATATCAAACAGATTAAATCTATAAAAACCTATATTTAGATGAATTTTGAATAGGGGAAAACACGCCTTTAAAATATTATTGAAAGTAAGTATGTATAGAGGAAACCAATCTAGATGAAATCTATTTCTGGGGGAGGTGTAGATTTTTTAATCTTGCTGTTGATTAATTAACAATTGTGATTGGAATAACTTATAACTCATTCTTAATCCTATAAAATTTGTTGGAATCTGGTTAGGTCCAAGTGGCAGTGAATAGAGACTAATACCGGGGGGTTCAATATTTTATTTAATTTTTTTGGTGGTGTAATATTATGTGTGCATAATTTCCTATTAGGGGAACATAGGCTTCCTTATCCATGTGCCTAACCATGGACCTACTACAAAGATGTCAAAATATTACTAATATGAGTGCACACATTTTAGAAAACTATGTTCCAACCATGCGAATCTCCTTTGTATAGGTTTTCAGAGTTTGATGGATGAACGCCCTAATGTAAAACCCACCAAAGATACTCTAAAACCAGAGAAAAAGTGTACCTAAAAATGATCTCGATCCCTATTCATAAATGGTAGGGATCATAACATCTACCTAACTTATATAAACTCATCCATGAGTTTTACTCCCAAGAATCTCTATGATTATAAGAGAAAAAAACTAGGACACTGAGATTACAAATATAATACTCTCTCCCATGAATCCTCCAGAACATGACCACGTTTCAATAACACTTGAACTATCAGTATGGTCTTTCCTCTCAATACATTCTCACTATGATCCAACACACGTATCAGATGTTCCTCAGAGGTCTCATTAGTATCAAGCTCAAAATTATTCAAATAGATCACATGATAAGGGTCAGGGGTGATACCACTAAATCTGTGGCACATGAAAAAAATTCATGCATAAAACTATATTCCTATGGAAGTTCCAATCGGTATGCTGCCAAACACATTTTCTTCAAAACCTCAAATTGTCCAAAAAGTCTCAGTGATACTTTCCCTATATCCCAATAAAATGGTTTCTCAATATAGGTGACACCATAATTAAACCATGATCACCCTTAGAAAACTCTAGGGGACATTTATGTCTACCAATATTCAATATATGCCTACTCAGAGTTGTATCCATACACTCTAAATCAACTGAAATTGACCCGAAGTCTCCAATGTGAGACTCTGTCCCAAAAACACTGACTCACCTTCCTCCATCCAACATAGTTGTGATCTGTATGGCCTACCATAAAAATCCTCATATGGATCTATTCTAATAGTTTTCTGATATCTATTGTTATATGAAAAATCAACATGGGATAGGTGCTTCCCCAAAGATCCACTAAAATAAAAAATTCACTCCTGAATCATATCTTCAAGAACCTCTATAATACGTTCCAACTACCATTCAATATATGGGTGGAAATTGGTACTCATTAATTATGGAATCCTTCCTTTTTATTAGATAACTTTTCATTACATTTTACAAACATAAGATCTTTAAAGTATAGTGTCTTGGAAACCAAGAACATAATACATTAAAATTAAATAAAAAATTATTCTAATAAACATGTAAAGATTTATCATAGATTCATCTTTAGTACAATTACTACATCTTATAACCTGGATAAATATATCAAAGGAATGGGTGAGCAGAAGGCCCAGTAAAAAAAGCAATGGAATCAGTTTACTTGTGATATCAATAAGAACTTGACAAAAACACAAAGACATGATAAATGGAAGTATATGCATATCATAAAAAAAAGTACATGAAACATAACTTGAATATTTTTCTACATCATTTCATATATACATTCATGAACATATCACCAAGTTTTAACCCCAAGGTGTCAAAAAAATTACCAAGGTTATTCACCAATGTATCGTGAATCTTGTCATCTCTAGAGATAAATTCTTTACCAAATGAATTGGAGAAATATCAGGGGAATATTTAATATTTCTTTACTTTCATGTGAGACACATAGATCATAATAAAACATTTCATGAATAACCCATAAAAAATGATGGAAATGGGCTTCATTTCAAAATCATGACGTTTTAAAAAGTACTTAAAAATAAGATCATTATGTCATTTATAACTAATGGGAAGGGAGAGAGGGATATATGTATGTAAAATCCAGAATCAAATATATCATTTTTTTGTATTTCTTAACACCCATAGAAACAAAATAGATCTGGGTATTCACGTAAATAAAATAAGAATATTTCTTGAGATAAGAGAGAGTAATTTGAGATGAAAATTCTACAGCATAACGTCTATATAACTTCATCATAGAAAATGATAAAAAGAGAGGGGAAAAGGTTAAAAAACCCATAAATAACTTATATATATATTAGGGGTAAAAAATAAAAAGAAATAAGATCATTTTATGGTTATTTAAAGAGAATACCTTATGAAAATAAAACATGAAGGAAGAGAGAATATGTGATTTCTTTTATGAAAATTCGGCAGCCTAACGACGTCACTTAACAATTCAGAAAATAAATTAATGAGAGATTAAATGGTGTATCATCATTTGGACATTAAATGTACAGTAATAATGATATATAAGAACATACCACCATCTAATAAAATGGAAACTAAAATACATAACATAATGGAAGTCATGACTTAAAAAGAGGTGCGTGAAAGGATCTCTTACCTTGAAAAGTAACTTTGAAAGCTTGAAGGTAGGGTCCTTGGGAGGCTTGAGGGCACCTTGTGAGGATTTTATAGAGAGTAGGGCATAGTATAGATGAACATAGAAAGCTTTTAGGGAAGATTATGTGGGATCTTGTGTGGGTTTATATAGGAAATGAGATGGAATTTTTATTATTTAGGTTTGGGACACCTCACATTAAACCAAAAAATACCACAAAATAGACCACGTTTTTTTGGCCATGTTTTCTACTTAAGGGGAGTGGGAAAAAATATTTTATATGTTCAATGGAATAACTTTTTAAAATAATAGTATTGATTATGTGGAGGTGAGTCACACTCTCAAGGAAAACAATTTAAAAAGAAAAAAATGTTATATAAGTCTTAGAGGGTCCACTAATGCTTTGAAAAATAAATCAAACAAACCCAAAATAACATTATTCTAATGGTAAAACTTATATTGTCCGAACATAAAGTTTATAGTATTTTATTACATCACTATTGGGTCATTATGATGTCATAAAACACATTTTATATTTATACGGAATTTAATTTTTACCCAAAAATTTGGTTGTTTCAGAAATTTATGAAAAATTTACCATTGGATAATCTCAATGTCTCGATTCAAGAAATAATATTCATTATATCTAAATATTTTTTTAAATATGTTAATTTTTAATTTTAAAATAAAAACCTACATTTATCCAAAATTCATGGGTTTTGACAAAAATTCCTTTCAAACCTTAATAAAAATTACAATTGCATTCATAAATTTATACGATCATTTATATTTAATAAAAATTGATTGAATAATAATAATAATAATTTATTAAAATAATATTTAATTAAAAAATCGATTAATTCATCAAAATAGATTTCTTAGTTTAATATTTAACTAAAAATACTATTTGTGCTTTAAAAAGTAATTACAATGTAACAATAATAAAATGAAGGTACATTCATTATTATATACAAAAATAATGTAAATAATTATAGTACTAGGGTATTGTTACATAACCCCTTAAAAAACTTGCATAAGAACTTAGGGTAAGGTGCACGATGGTGACAGACTCATTGGTTGGCTCAAATAACATTTCTCGAGTGGTAATCTCTATCAACTTCCACTTCTCCCGTAGGCAGTTCCGCTCTAGCCTAACGTATTCAAGCTCATCTTGGGATTGTTAAATAGTGATTCCCAATGATGCAAAATCCTTTTCGAGCTCTATTAAATGGGTTTCATACGGGGAAAGTCTACTGGATGAGGCCATCACTTCCTTTGTCTGAGTAAAAAGAATTTTTCATGGCCCTATATTTATACTAATCATGTGATAACAGTTTAACAGTTATATTAGAAACGGTCACAATTTTTAATTATTTTTTAAAATCCAAAACCATAAAACAAAATAAGTGCACATGTTGTATAACCATTTCACATATCTAATTTTATCATGGGGGATTTTCATTAACAAATGTTTGAGTCGTTACCATCTTCCCCCCTTAAGAAATTTCATCCCCAAAATTTTAACTCATACCCTAAAAAGAGAAAATATGTGGGTACTTATTCGTTATAGACTCCTCCGGTTCCCACATGGCTTCTTTGAATTTGTGGTTCCTCCATAACAACTTAACAAGGTTGGTAGTCTTGTTTTGTATAACCTTGTCTCTACGATCCAAGATCTCCACCGGCTGCTCCTCATAAGAGAGGTCATGTTTCAATTGTACCACCTCAGGGTTTAGTACATGTGAAGGGTCAGGAATATACTTCTTCATGAGAGATACGTTGAAAACATCATGAACTTGTTCAAGATTTGGAGGAAGTTCAAGATGATAGGAAACTAATCCCACATGATCAAGGATTTCATAGGGGCCAATGTACCTAGGACGGAGCTTTCCATTCTTCCCAAACCTCATGAATCTATTACAAGGTGAAATACAAAGAAAGAAATTTTCACCAATATTAAACTCCAAGTCCCTTTGATGGTTTTCGATATAGCTCTTTTTCCAACTCTGAGCAGCCTTAATGTGTTGTTGGATGGTGTTGACTTTTTCTATCATCTCTAGTAGAATATTAGGCCCAAGAAGCATTCTCTCACCAGATTAATCCCATAAATTAGGAGTTCTACATCACATCCCATATAGAGCTTCATAGAGTGCCATTTGAATGCTCGAGTGGAAGCTATTGTGGTAAGAGAACTAAACCAAAGGGAGATGTTGATCCCATTCACCTTTAAATTTCAATGAGCATGTTCTCAGCATGTCCTCGAGTGTTTGAATAGTCCTTTCAAATTTTCCATCAGTTTGAGGGTGATAGGCCATACTAAAATTGAATTCAGTTCTTAGAGCATGTTGAATACTTTTCTAGAATTTTTACGTGAACCATGGATCATGATTAGATACGATAGAAAGTGGAACTCCATACACCCTTACTACTTCCTTGACATAAATCCTGGCAAGTTGATCAAGAGAGAAGTCTTACCAAATGGAGATTAAATGGGTAGTCTTGGTTAGATGGTCCACAATAACCCAAATATCGTTGTTTCCTTCAGATGTTCTTGGGAGAAAACTGATGAAGTCCATAGTGATATTGTCCCACTTCCATGCTGGTATGGGTAGTGGTTGCAATACCCCTTTAAGAATTTTTCACTCTGCATTCACTTTATGGCTTACCAGGCACCTTGAAATGTAGTCATCAATCTCTCATTTCATATTATCCCACCAATAATGATCATGAAGGTCCCCATACATTTGTTTTCTCCTAGGATGTATAGAGAAAGTAGAGCTATGAGATTCATCCATCAAATCCTTCTTTATTTCCATAATAGATGGAACACATAGTCATGTATGAAATTTCAGTACACCTTTCTGATCAATATTGAACTCATGAAACTTCCCATCCTTCATAGCCTCAAACATCTTCTGTAACAAATGATCTTATTTCTGAACTTTCTTGATCTTCTCCAGTAATGATGGTTGAGAAACCATTTGGGTTAGGGTTTATGACATACCTTCCCTTATAATTCCCATGTCTATCATTACGAGGTCATTTATCAAAGGATCTTTTTGAATCCTCATCATAGAAATAACAACTGGGTCTTTCCTACTTAATGCAGTAGAAACATTGTTTGCTCTTCTGGGATGATAATTAATTGAAAAATCATAGTCTTTAAGAAGTTCCCACCATCTCCTTTGTCTTTTGTTAAATTCCTTTTTTGTGAAAATATACTTCAAACATTGATGGTCTGTGTATATATCACATTTCTACCCAGAAGGATAGTGCCTCCATATCATCAGAGTAAAAACGAATGCAGCTAGCACCAGATCATGCATAGGGAAGTTCTTCACATGAGTCTTCAACTGTCGAGATGCATAAGAAATGACTTTTTCATTTTTCACGAGGACACACCCAAGCCCTTTCAGAGATGCATTACTAAAAACAACAAACCCTTCTCCACTTGATGGAAGAGTTAACATGGGTGTAGTAACCAATCTCTTCTTCAGCTCTTGGAAACATTCCTCACACTCTTTTGTCCATATTAACTTGACCCCTTTTTGAGTTAACTTGGTTAATCGATTAGAAAGTCATGAATTTTTTTTCACAAACCTTCTATAATATCTTTCTAAACCAAGGAAATTATGAATCTCCATTATTGATGTAGTCTAAGGACACTCCTCTACAACTTTTGTCTTCATAGGGTCAACTGTGATTCTTTCATTGATAACAATGTGCCCCAAGAAAGCAACCTGTTGTAACCAGAAATCACATTTGATGAACTTTCCAAAAATCCTCTCATTCCATAGAGTTTTAAAAATAACCCTTAGATGATCTTCATGATCTTTGAGACTTTTGGAAAATATCAGGATATCATAAATAAAAACTACCAAAAAGTTATCAATGTATTCCTTAAAGACTATATTCATCAAATATATAAAAATTACAGGTGCATTAGTCAGTCTGAAGGGCATAACGACAAACTCATAATTCCCATATCTTGATCATAATATTGTTTTTGGAATATCTTCTTTCTTCAGCCTCAATTGATGATTACCAGAATGAAGATCAATCATAGAGTATAATTGGGCCCCATGATGATGGTAAAATAATTCATCAATTCTTGGAAGAGGGTATTTATTCCTTACTGTAATCCCATTCAGTTCTCTATAATCAATGCATAACTGCATCAATCCATACTTCATCTTCACAAAGAGAAATGGTGATCCCCCAAGAGACACACTCGGTCGGATAAACCACTTCTCCAAAAGATCTTGGATTAGTTTATTTAATACCTCCAACTCAAAATTTCCCATCTAATGTGGGGTCTTTGATATAGGATGATATCCAGGTACTATCTCAAAGGATAACTCTACCGATCTTTCTGGGGGAGGTCCATGAAACTCCACAGGAAATACATCAACGTATTCCTGGAAGATGGTTACATTTTCTATCCTCATAATCTCATTTACTTCTTCTTATTCACTAATCAAATCCATAAAGAAGGATATAGGAGTTACTTATAGACAAATACCAGGTTGAGATATTTCAACATGGAAGATTACTGTGGGTTATCCATTCAATACTACTTAGATTTTTTTTATTCTACATTTGGTCATAGCATTATACTTTGAGAGCTAGTCCATCCCTAGTATAATGTTAAATTCTAGCATGGTAATGACCACTATATTTTCGATAATATTTTTCTCACTAAATTAAATCCTAGAGTTTTTAAATACCGATGATTCTTGGATAATCCCACCAGGAGTATTGAATGATAACTCTACTTTTAGCTAATTTGGCATTTATTCTAAATTCTTTGAATACTTAGAGTAAATAAAGGAATGCGTAGAACCAGAATCAAACAAAGTACTTTATAACATTGAGAGAACAACAATAATACCTGCTACCACATCATTTGTAGCTTCAACTTTAGCTATCATGATAGAAAACACACGACCTTTCTCCCTTGGCCTTTGCTGAGGCTGATGGTGGTTCCCCTCCACTGCCCTCAGATTTGGACAGTGATTGGAAAAGTGACCATGTTGTCCACACTTAAAGAACTAGACATCAAGTAGGGCCAAAAACATATTCCACTTGTCATTAGTGTTTAGAAGTTGAGGTTTCACCTCACTATGAAAATTCCTTGCAATATGGACATCTCTTCCACACTTGTAGCATTTCCCACTCCCGAGCAAAAAGTTTGACGAATGCTTCTTCCCACATTTATTACACATGGGATGTTTCACTTTCTTGACTCCTCTTCCTTGATCAAAAGGCCTACCTAATATTGGGTCCACCAATATATTCTTGTCATTTGATTTATGAGACCACTGAATCTCAACAAACACCAGATCGACTTTCAGCGCACTCTGCACAATCTCTTCATAAATATCATAGTCTCGGTTGGCTAGATTCATCAGTA
Organism: Viscum album; assembly: GCA_963277665.1. Lineage (NCBI taxonomy): Eukaryota > Viridiplantae > Streptophyta > Magnoliopsida > Santalales > Viscaceae > Viscum > Viscum album. Next base: position 737,987,394 of record OY728122.1, read on the forward strand.
AATGAGGACTCAGTCTGCCAAAGAATATATCAAACTTTCCATTTGGATCCATGACAAAGATATAGGTGTAACATGAAAGCCTAATGAAGTTCATCTCATAGCTTCCGACAGATTCATTCTCCTTCTACTTCATCTCGAGAAACCCCTTCTCCATTCATGTCCTCATCGATCAAGGGAAATACTTGTTGAAGAATATACTTCTTAACTCTTCCCACTCCATAGCTTCAACTTTCACTCTTGGGCTTGTGTTTTTAATCAGTTCCCACCACTGATCAGCTTCTCCTTCTAAGAGATAAACATTCAGGGTAACCTTATCTTATTCAAAATAGAGGAGCACAGAAAAGATCTTCTCAATAAATCTGATCCACTAATCGGCAATAAATGGGTCGGTCGATCCACTAAAGGATGGTGGTCTTTGACGCATAAAGGATTAAACAGAAAGTTGTTCCCTTTGCAGTGAGATTAGACTCTCAGCTTGATTCAACTAAAATTTACCTGAAGCCTCCTATATGAGACTCAGTCTGAACAACACTGACTCACATACCTCCATCCAACATAGTTTTGATCTTTATGGCCCACCATAAAAATTCTCATATGGATCCATTCGAATAGTTTTCTGATAACTATTGTTATATGAAAAATCAACAAGGGCTAGATGCTTCCTCCAAGATCCACTAAAATCAAAAATTCAAACCTGAATCATATCCTCAAGAACCTATATAGTGCGTTCCAACTACCAGTCGATCTATGGGTTTAAATAGGTTCTCATTAATTATGTAATCCCACCTTTTTATTACATAACTTTTCATTACATTTTACAAAACAGAGGATCTTTAAAGTCTAGTGTCTTGGAAACCAGGAACATAAAACATGAAAATAATATAAAACATTATTCTAATCCAATTTTAAGGCTTAATAATAGATTAGTCTTAATTATAATTACTACATCTTATAACCTAGAGATATACGTCAAAGGAAAGGGTGAGAAAAAGGCCCATTAAGGAAAGAAAGGGAATCAGTTTACTTGTGATATCAATAAGAACTTGATAAAAACATAAAGACATGAGCAATGGAATTATAGGAATATCATAATGAAAATAACATGAAACTTAACATGAATATTTGGATAAAACATTTCATTTATACATTCATGAACATATCACCAAGGTTCAACCCTGAGGTGTCCTAAAAATTACCAAGGTTATTCACCAAGGTATCTTGAAACTTGTCATCTCTAGAGATAAATTATTTACCCAATGCATTGGATCATTATTAGGGAACACCCTTAACATGTATTTAATTTCATGTGAGCCACATAGATCATAATAAAAAATTTCATTAATAACCCATAGAAAATAAAGGAAACGAGTTTCATTTCAAAATCATGATGTTTTAAAAAGTACATAAAAATAAGATCATTATGTATTTTATAACCCATGATAAGGGAGTGAGAGTTATATTTATGTCATCTAAATAATAAATTATATCATTTTTGTGTATTTATGGTCACCCATAGAAACAAAATAGGCCTGGGTATTCACATAAATTAAACAATATAATTTCTTGAGAGAAGAGAGAGTAATTTGAGACAGAAATTATGCATCATAACAACTATATAACTTGGTTTTAGAAAACAATAAAAAGAGAGGGGAAAAGGTTAAACCACTATTAAAAAACTCATAATATAGTAGGGGTACATAATATAAATAAATAATATCATTGTAAGGTTATTTGAAGGAAATACCATATGAAAATGAAATTTGAAGGAAGAGAGAATATGTGATTTCTTTTAAGAAAATTCGGCAGCCTAATGACGTCACTTAGAAATTAAAAAAATAAATTGATGAGGGAAAAATGTGTATATAATAATTTGGAAATTAAATGGATAGTAAGAATGATATAGAAGAACATACCACCATATAATAAATTGGAAACTAGAAGAAATAACATAAAGGAAGTCGTGACTTAAAAAGAGGTGGGTGAAATGATCCCTTACCTTGAAGAGTTACTTTGAAACCATGAGAGTTGGGACCTTGGGAGGATTCTAGAAAGAGGATGGCAGAATTTGGAAGAACTTAAAGGGATTTTAGTGAAGAGGAAGTGTGATCTTGGGTGGGTTTATATAGGAAAAGAGATGGAATTGTTTATTATTTATGTTTGGGACACCACACATTAAACTAAACAAAAACACAAACATTCCCATGGTTTTTTACTATGGTTTCTACCAAAGGGGAGGGGAAAAAATATTTTATAAGGTCAATGGCCTAGATTCTTAAAATAATAGTGTTTCTTTTGTGGAGGTGAGTCACACTCTCAAAGAAAACAATTTAAAAAGAAAAAATGTTATATAAGGCTTGGAGGGTCCACTAATGGTTTGAAAAATAAATCAAACAAGACCAAAATCACATTATTATAATGGTAAAACTTATATTTGGAGAACAAAAAGTTTATAGTATTTTATTACATCACTATTGGGTCATTATGATGTCATAAAATGAATTTTATATTTATAGAGTATTTAATTATTACCCAAAAAATTGGTTGTCACAGAAATATATTAAAAATTCACCATTGGATAATTTCGATATCTCAATTCCATAAATAATATTCATTATATCTAAATAATTTTCTAAATATGTTAATTTTTAAATTTTAAAATAAAAACCGACATTTTACTATAATTCTTCGGTTTTGAGAAAAAATGGCATTCAAACCTTAATATGAATTACAATTGCATTCATAAAATTATACAATCACTTATATGTAATAAAAAATTAATTTAATAATAATAATAATATTTTATTAAAATATTATTTATTTAAAAAATCCATTAATTCATCAAAATAGTTTTCTTAGTTTAATATTTAACTAAAAAAAATTGTTCTTTAAAAACTATTTTCAAAGTAACACTAATAAAATGAAAGTAGATTCATTATTATATTCAAAAATAATGTACATAATCATAGTACTAGGATCTTGTTACATAACCCCTTTAAACACCCACATAATACTTTAGGTTAAGGTGTGTGATGGTGAGAGACTCTTGGGATGGCTCAGATAACATTGCTTGAGTGGTAATCTCTTTCAACTTCAACTTCTCCCATAGGCGGTTTTTCTCGAGCTTAACATATTCAAGATCGTCTTGGGCTTGGTCAAGAGCGAAGACCAAATATGAAACCTCCTTTTCAAGCTTTGTTAAATTGGCTTCATACAGGGCTAGTTTACTAGATGAGGTCATCGCTTCCTTTTTCTGAGTCAAAAGAATTTGTTAAGGCCCTATATTTATACTAATCATGTGATCACTGTTAAAAATTTATATTAGCAACGGTCACAATTATTAATGGAATTTTAAAATCCAAAAAACCTTAAACAAAAGAAGTGCATATGTTTTATAACCATTTCACATATTTAATTAGATCATGAGGGATTTTCATTAAAAAAGTTTGGGTTGTCACATTAATACTTGTACATCAAGTGCCTATAGGAGTCCCTTCCCCAATCACAAAGTAAAATGTGAATCATAGTCTGTTACTATACTCCATTGCACTCCACGCAGATAGACTATCTCCCAAATATACTTGTCTCCTAACTGATCCACTAAGAATGTCTGCCTTATTAGAAAGAAATGTGCTACCATTTACAAACAGTCTACAATCACCCAAATAACTTCATTCTTCTGAGGAATTATCGGCAGACCCACCAAAAATTCTATAAAAACTTTATCCCAATTCCATTTCAGAATGGGAAGTAGATGTAGTAAACCACCCATTTCTTGAAGTGCGATCATCATTGGCTGAAAAGTGTCACATCATGTCATGAAACCTACTATCTCTTTTTTCATTCCCAAACAACAATACTACTATCATATGTCATGGTAAATTTGGGTTAAACCCATATGAACCACCCACTTGGATGCATGAAATTCATACATCAGATTCTCCAACATACTCTTAGGAACAAGAACCAAATTCATGACATAAATGATCTCATCCCAATCTACAGTCCAATAAAATTGTGAAACTCTAAAATCCCGGATTTCCCTCAAGGAAAAACACTCCAGAGACTCATATATCCTCTCCATGATCTAGCGTAGAAGTTTGGAATCCACTGAAAATGATATGAGGTTTATATGATCATGGAACTCCTAAACCATTGGATACATCTCAGGAAGTAATGTCATCATCTTCTATTCAGAACTAGATTCCCGAACTATTTGAGTTTGAGATTTCATACATTGATTTTGAAAAGAATTATTTCCCTTCATGGGCTTATATGAAATATCAAAATCAAATGACTACATATAGTCAATCCATATCCTTTTTCAATGATTGAAATATCTTTTTAGAAGATATAATTTATGTTATTGTGATCAGTATAAAAAATAAACCTTTCACCCAAAAAATAACTCTTCCACAACATCAAAGAATAATCTTATGCACCTAACAAGAGGTCATGAATAGGGTAAATTCATTCATATGTCATCACTTCTGACACCCATACATCATTAATCGATTATCATACATCATTAATTCCCCAATCCCAACCCAAATGCATAAAAAAACACTATATAGTCATTCCATGGATATGGTGGATCAAGATCAGTGTAGTGGTCTTAAATTTCTTTAAATCTTGGAAAGCGCTATCAAAATATCTATAGCATTCAAAATTAACTATATTCTTGGAAAATCTAGAATTCTGTTCATTAAAGTTGTTAAAATCCCATATGATCCTCCCATAATAACACAATAGAAACATAAAATTGTGGATATCAATGATGTTCTTGGTATAATACCATGATTCAACTGCCTGAACCTTCTCTGGGCCCACAGACACACCTTCCAATAAGATGATGTGACCCAATATTTATATCTGATCAATAAATAGTTGACACATAGATATATTGTAATATATCCAATTCTGTCTCAATGTTCTCAGGACAATGTCAATATATTGGTAATGATCGTCTTGGGTCTTGGAGTACACCAACATGTCATCCAAAAACAAAAATAAAAACCAATCCATATATCGGTGTAAGATTCTGTTTATTTGAGCTATCAACACTACATGTCTATTCATCAACCTGAATTACATCACAATAAACTCATACATGACATAACTACATCTGAAAGCAGTCCATGGTATATATGAAGTTCAAAATATTAACTAATGATACCCTAATCTCAAGTCAATATTGGATAAGACACAATCCCCCCTCAACTGGACAAAAATTATATTGATACCCATATGTGGATATTGGTTCTTCACATTCATCTCATTGAATATATGGTAATCAACCCTTAATTAGATCATTCTGTTAGTCTTATTTGTAAAAAATATTAGACCACCCTATGTCGATGTACTTAGATGGCTTATCCCCATATCAACCAACAATTCTAGATGGTTCTTGAGCACTTGAATCTAAACAGGTTCTATTATATATGGTATAATAGAAATAGGATTATCTCCATGCATGAGATCATTTGAAAATTCAACATCTCTCTAAGGTGAAAGACTTGGAAGTCCTCAAAAAACACATCCCAAAAACTGTCCACCACAGGTGGAAAGAGATCATGATTTCCCCATATATTCTAAATAAATATTAGAAACCTAGTTCATGACCTCCCTTATTTTCTAATGAACTATCACTGTATGGACTTCTTGCACATCCCACCCTCTTTAGTGAATATAATTTCCACTACTAAGAGACATAAATGTCACAATCCTACGGTAACAATCTATGTGGGATTAGTATGCCACAACCCAATCAATACCCCCAATTAAGTCAAATCCTAACATATTCAAAATGTAAATATAAAATAGAAAATGATACTCACCAACCTCTAGAGAACAACTCTTGCATAAATAGATGTCCCTTGGCCGTACACACAATAATAAATTGATCTTCATCACCGCACTCACAAACTCCAATATCAACAACAACCCATTAACAAGTTGTGCAGATATAAAGGAATGATAGTGACCAGTATCAAATAAGGAACAAAAGGTGTATAATATGTAAGAATAGTACCTATAACTATCGATGATCTAACCTATCTATCAATATGTGTTGGTTGAACTGCATGAAATTGTCATATACTTATTCCTTACTATTCAATCAAAGTCCACTAAGCTACACCACTATGTTGATAAAGGATCTCTTACCCATTAGTACCACATCCACGACCTCTACCACCATATCTAGTAGAACACTAATTCGATAGAAAAATATGGTGTAGAATATCCCCTTTTATCACCCTTATTCTACCTAGTCACCACATCATTAACCAAATATCACGGGTTCCGACAGAACCTCTATAGATATACCATCCTTCTGCAAAGCTTGGAACTCAACTCATGGTTTGATAAAATGTTTATAAAGTTGGACCAAACTACTACACTGTTGGAAAATCAATCGGGTAATATATTCACCCTATACACTATTCTTTACAAATATACAGTTAAAATATTCCTAGTGATGCTTCCTACTCTCAAAAGATTTACCTCTTGATATCCCAATATAAACCACATATCTTTCATTAAGAGCCTTTTTCAGGTTCCCCTAAGATATGAGAGCCTAATCCACCACCTTATCAAACTTATTTAACTGAATGATGTTATCCTAGGACATAATATCACACTTTAATCTATAGTATAAATTCCTTGTCGTAGCTGTATCATCCCATGCCAATACTGAAGCAAAATACTTCATGTTAGTAATATAGCCAATATATTCTATCATGAACATACTCCTTTGGGACAAAAGTATGAACTCAACTTCCCTCTCCTATCTCAATGTCTCTAGATAAAATTTTTGTAAGAGAATCCCTTAGAAGTCATTCCATACTATATCATCTTCCTTCCCAGTCTGATCCTGAAGATCTACCATCACATCAATAATTATCGTAACATTTAAGCATCCAGTATGATAGTCTTCTCAACAAGATTACTTAAATTTTCATGTATATTATGGATGCACTAAATCTAGGAATCTTATTCCTCAGGTCCACACTCCACGATGATATTTGAAGGGTTCTGTGACTGAATCTCCCGTTTCAGGTGAGGCAAACTCTTAACAACTCACTCTAGTCGTGTTGATAAAAACAACAAGAACCGAACAAAGTTATCACAGAACTACTCTCCAGATTATTTACGAGGCACTATTAGTGAATTAGGTTCCACTTCTGGAGGATCATTTCCATCTATGTCCTCATATTAGCCTATCTACAAACATTTTAGTAGATTAATATCAATAAAATGAAAAAAATATCTTAGAACACATTACACAACAATAACTATAACGTCCTGGATCCAGGTTCCACCCAATGTTTTCCTAAATTTGTTTGATCACATAATCTCAAGAACATTTCCCTAAATTCCAGAGGCTACCGACTAGAAGTGAGGTCTAAGGAGTGATAATGTGGAAACTATGTCGTCTTTGTCAGAGCATAGATAGTAGAAAAACAATTAGTAAACATTAATAGAATAAATACTACCAAATCGGAATAACAATGAAAGACTGAAATTAAATCCAACCAAAGCCACAATATATATATATATATGATACATTGCATATTTATCTTAGAAAACAGCCCAAAAAATCACAATTCTAGAAATCCATACAGAGACAAAAGTACAAAAGAAACAAATAAAATCCCGAAACATCTCAATCCTCATCTTGGTCACATTCTCTCCAGCTCCAATAATAATCAAGTACCTGACAACGAAGGGAAAATTCCCTTATCTACACCTACAATCATATAATCTTCTTGGGTCCAAAACATGGCCCAAATTGGGTGCGAGATGAATCCTAGTAGGGAACCACCAAATTATTTGTACCTAACTCTCAGTGAATCTTTATAGTAGGTAATATTTATAAATGACGCAATAAAATTGTTTGTACTCAAAAGTAAAAAATCATAGTGATTACAATTACATTAATTTATATTTATTATTCATCTTTTGAATCATTTAATATCAGGATATTTCCCAAGCTCTATATACCTCTTGGTAATAACAGAAAATAGATGTCTTAGAAGACCGTCTAAACAATCAAGTAATAATGAGTCCACGATTGTGCTTTGGAATGGCCGAATCATCAAAATAATTCAATATTTCATAAAAAAACCTCTGAAAAAGATCTCACGGTCTAACCCATTTGGTTTAACATAACACTGATCATTTAGAAACGACCACCTGGGATTCTCTTATGGTCAATACCCGTAGGTCAACATGAAATCAATATTTTATAAGAGACCTCCTAGGATTACAATGCACCTGACAGTGTCTCAATCTGAGCTCTGATGGAGAATCGATGGATTGATATTCGTTTTTCATTCTCGAGAGATCCTTTAAGAATCACAGGAATATGAAGTCATTTATAGACATGAGACGTGACCCCGCTATGATATATCAATTAAAAATAAATGTACATAGTGTGTTCTTTAAAAATACACACCATGTGGTGGCCTTAACCGGACCCCGACTTAAGTGGTCTGCCTGGCCACTGTATGGCCATGTATTCGACCATTACATGGCCACAACATTTTGGTACATAGCATGATAGGTACACAACATGTACTTATAAGTACATGGAATGTACATTAAAAAAAATCTATTTCCTTACTTTTTCCTCCAAAAAAATGCGAAATCAATGTCCATAACTGAAATAAATGTCTGGGATCTTACAAACTTCCTCCCTTAAAACAATTCATCCCTGAATTTCCCTTCCAAGAGTGGTGAAGAAGAATCTACGAAAAAATATGGCCACTATGATCGTACGTCGGCCTCCCTCTCCCACACTGTGTCCTACACTCAGTCGTGCTTCTATAGAACCCATACCAAAGAAACATTCCTTCCATGGATAGGCATTGTGTTGTGATCCAAAATCTGAATAGGGTGCTCCTTGAAGGATGCATACACCTCAAACTCATCATCCTCGAGTTGAAAATCATGGCATGTGTCTGAAAATAACGTTGTAGCTGAGAAACATGAATGAATTCATGCATATATTGGTACCTCCGAGGTAACTAAAACAGATAGAAAAATGGCCCAAATCTCTCCAAAACCAAAAATGGATAGGCTTATCTTAGTTAAAGCTTCCCCTATCTCCTAATCCTCTGGTGTTCTAACTTCAGTGTGACATGCAGGAAAACCCGATCTCCGACCTCAAACTCCATAGGTTATATCCATTGATCAACATAATATTTACAACATGATTTTGTAGTATCCATCCTATTTCGTATCAACTCCACTTGCCGAGTGGTATCCTGGAAAAAATGAGGTCCCATCATAGTTGCCTCTCCTACCTCTAACCTACATTGGGGTGATCGGCATGACCTACCATACAAAGCTTCATAAGGTTCCATCTTAATCCTTTCTTGAAAACTGTTATTGTTGGAAGACTCCAATTTGGGTATGTGCCTCTCCCAAGAGCCCCCATAATCTAGGATGCATGCTCTAATCATGTCCTTCTAAACCTAAATCGTGCGCTCAAATTGGCCACCAATCTGGGGATGACAAGCTATACTCAGAAGTACTTGTGTACCCAAATCCCTCTTTAGACCCTTCTAGGAATGGTAAATAAACCGGGCATCCATGTATGAAAGGATAGAGTTCATAACTCTTTTAAAATATACAATCTCTCGTATTTACAACATTCCATGATCATCATCACCAATGGTGTCCTTGATCGGAAATAAATGTTCAACCTTCATGAGTCTATCAACAACAACCCATACAACATCATTCCATCGAGGTGACCTTGGTAAACCCATCATGAAATCTATCGCAACATCATTCCACTACCACTCAAGAATGGAAAACTACTTTAAATTCCCTATCAGTCATTGATTCTCTACCTTCACCTACTGATAGGTGGAACATATTATAAAAAAACTAGCTACATCCCTCTTCATGCATGGACACAAATTCTGAGAATGTAGATCTCGATACATATTAGTGTCAACAGGACGAACTTCCCATACTGGCGTATGAAAATATCTCAAAAACATTCAATATATGTCTGATGACACCCATACACATCTATGAAAATGAATGACCACACCACGCCTATAGTCCACCTCGGAGTAGGTTCGTCACCTCACACACTCTTCTATAGGACTAAGCCTTCAGAATATGATAGCTTCCTCATTAGTACTTGATCCATTAGACTAGAGTTAACATCCATAGAATAAAGAAACATCAGCCCCTGTTTTTTATGAACCTCCAAATGAATCTCAGACAATAGAGTCATAAGTTTCCACTCAATATAGGCCTCCTGAACTACCTGTAACTGAGTCCTCCAGCTCAACGCATTAGCCACTATGCTACGCATACTAGGTGTGTAGGAAAGATCAATGTCATAAGACTGAAGGTACTCAACCCACCTTTTCTATCTCAAATTTAAATCTCCTTGAGTAAAGATATAATTGAGGCATTTTTGATCAATTTACACCACAAAACTCTCTCCTAAAAGATAATGTCTCCAATAGCACAAAGCATGCACAACTATAGATGACATGAGATCACGGGTCAGGTAATTCCTCTCATGTGGCCTCAACTACTGAGACCTATCCATAATGACTCATTCCCCATACATAAGCACTACTCCCAGAACAATACCTAATTCATCATATTAAAAAGTGTAACTCTTGAATGGCTCCAGAAAAATCAGGTTCGGTGATGAAGTCAATATCCCTTTCAGCTAATGAAAGGATGAATCATAGAAATATGTCCACATGTACTTCCCACCCTTCATATATAGACCTGTTAGTGGTGCTTATAAGCATGAAAATTCATGATTAAGGAACCTCTAGTAACCAGCCAGCCCCAGAAAACACTGTACCTCAAAGACATTCTTCCGATGCTCCTAATAAACAACCACTCTCACCTTTTATCAGTCACCTGATACTCTTGTCTCTAAGATGAAACTACCTAAGAAATGAATCTAGTCGATCAAAAAGTGTCACTTTGAGAGATTAACATATAACTGATGGTCTCTTTGTGTACTCAATACGATCACAAGATGGATGCATAGTCACGTCAAGTGTGAGATTACACCAAGATGTCGATCATGAAGACTATCACAAAAGAATCCATGTAAGGATGGAACCCTTAGTTCATCAGTTCCATGAAAACTATCAGAGAGTTTGTGAGATCGAAGGATATAACCAAATAATCGTATAGACCATTCTAGACCGAATAGGTTGTTAGAGGTATATCTGATGGTATAACATGAAACAGATGATAAACAGATCTCAAGTTAATCATCAAGAACACCCGAGATCTTCAAATCTGGTCAAAGAGATCATTAATCCTCAGTTGGGAATATTGGTTCTTGACCATCAACTGGTTCAACATTCGATAATTCACGCAAATTATGAGGATACCTTATCCTTTTTCCCCAAAAGGATAGGAACACCCCAAGGAGAATACTCAGTCATATGAATCCCTTTTCCTGTAACTCCTCTAACAGCCTCATGAGCTCCTATATCTTGGGTGTAGCCATCCTATAAGGATGAATGAACACTTGTGCTACTCCTAGATCATGCTCAATAGATAAATATAACACTTTTTATGGACGTAAACCTAAAAATTCCTATGTAATGAGATCTCTGAAACAATCCACCACTAGAGGAAGGTCAATATGTTAAGTCCCTGAGTCATATAGATATAAACTAGCAATAGGGGATGTAATTTCACCCAAACCATGATGCTCAGGTCCAACTCTTCTTGGCTTGTCATCCCATTCTCCTTTGTGTAGAAAAGATCTTCCCTTTAGTAATGTGATACTCACCCTACTATGATAGAAGTCCCCAATGGCATAAAAAGAGACCAAAAAGTACATTCCTAAAATGACATCAGGTGCTGTCATTTTTAAGACATTGAGGTCCCATAAGAAGTGAAACCCACCAATCTAAAGAGGGAACACCTTGAACTGACGCACAATAGTTGTAATAATCATCAATAGAGTGTATAACATCATAAAACCGTCAAAATATAGATATAGAGCCCAAGTCTCTCCATAACAACAAAAAATATAAAACTATGGGAATCCCCAATATCGAAAAGAGATGAAGCTAAAACTAAGGAAACAATAATCGTACGTCTAACCGTAGAGGGTATGAGATCCTACTCTTGATTGGTCTACTCGATTGAAAAAGTATGACCTATACCGTGGCCCTGCGATAGTGCCTGGATACATTGATCTGATCCACCCTACTGTTGTTGAAAACATGTCTACTGGATACCACAGCTATGAACACCTCCTCGACCTGAACGTCCTGACGAATTGAAGTTCTCTAGCTGATGAGAAACTGATGGTCCTTAATTTGAACGTGGAGTCATAATAGAACACGTCTCACTCACTTCTGGTGAGAAAACCCTGCAAAAGCGGTGATGATGACTGATCTTTGTGAAAAATCAGCACTCAATTGTGTATCTTGGGCACTGGGGGATCATATTCCCATTATTCATGCACAGGTAGCACACCGCTTGGCTTCATGAAGAAACATCCCTACTTCTAGAGGAAACACCATGTGTAATATTCTGGAAACTCTTCCTACTATCAGCCAATGGAGTATCTTCCCTAGATGTGGAACCACCCAAGCTAGAAGCTCCAAACTCGCTCAGATTGTGATTGAAAGATTCCACCTCATTTACTATAGCAGTCACTAACGTCAACCTAAAAACATTCATCCGCAGTCAGAATTCATACCTACGACCATCCTAAAATCGCCTATCCAATTATAACTAGTAACCTTTAGTACATGAGTGAAGCACTAAAGCTCTATAATCCAAGAAGAGTAGTCCATCCCTGAAAGAGAACCCTTCTCCAAAACAATGAACTCCTAGGCTTGGTCATCCATAAACGTCTCGGGGAATAAGTAATCATAGATGGTTCTTAAAAAATCTTCCATAACCATATCTTATGATGTCCCACCAGTTAGATAACACCCCACTATCCCTTGGCAGAATCACCTAGCGTGTAAGTTGCGAGATTCATCATCCTCTCATGTGGCGTCTTCAGACTCTACAAGATAGGAAACATGGCCTATAACCATAGATCTACACCCTGTGGTCATCCATCCCTTGAAAAGGAGAGAGGGTGATGCTGCGGTAACACCCTCGTCAACTCTACCGTTGTCAGGGACAAATGTGGTGCTCCCGGAAATTTATACATCATCCTCACAAATACTTCACAAAATTGTGCATCAGCACCTGTGTTCAGTATAATACCTAGTTTCAAGATGTGCATGATGGGAGGATATGTTGGTTGTCCCATATCTACCATTTCCATTGTCTAGTCATCACCCTGCATCTAGTGTAAAACTGGAGGACATATCGGTGGCATGACAATAGAAGGTGAAGTACACACCTCAGTTCAATATTATCAAGGACTACAACTTAGAAGTGATAAAATGTAATAGGATAAGGAAAGAATTCATGTTTTAAAAAAGATTATTACATGGTGTGTATAAACACTATAGGACATGTTCCCTTAAGCTTTAACATGGATGTGAACCTCTGCCAACTTGGTCGTGTAACACCACATACACACAACATGTTCCTTATGACACATGGGGTGTACTTGAATATCCACTCTTTCCCATGTACATCCACATGGATAGAACTACATGGTCCTTCTGGTGTAATAATACACAATGTGTTCACCCTAGACACAATATGTACTCAAAACATCTATCCACCTGTGTTGTTAGACACATGACCAGATACACATTCGACTATAGCACAACATGTATTTACAGTACACAGAGTGTTCTACCAAAAAGTTACCAACCCCCTGTCTCTACTCACATAGTCAGTCACATGGTTAACAACGTCACAGCGTGTACATATGGAACATGAAATGTATTTAAGATAAGTCATTTCTTCCAGAATAGAAGAACACATGGCGTGAGTTCATAACACCACATGTCATGTTTTTTGGGTTTTCTGGACAGTAAGACTCTAAAACATATCTGGAACCCCAAAATCTTAAAATTTATCCAAGGGATGCCATTTTCAAATCTGTGAGAGCCTATACACCTTGAGAATAAATGTTTGTAGTCCTTATTAATATCATAGCTTGATTGAATTCAATTAAGGATCTAACATGATCCACCAAATTCCGATCCAAGAGGGCCCATAACACCTCAAGGACCAAAGATTGGAATCCATAAAAGTGATACTTTACATATACCAATACCCTTTAAAAAATAAAATGTATTTATATCACAAAATCTATCACAACAATATGCATATCTAGTATAACATCTACTACAATAGTATGAAAAAAGTAATGCACAATAAATTGAATGATAAGAATGCATGACATGTGATATTTAGAAAGTTCCTATATGATGAATGAGATTGAATACCCTCATCGCATCCGTTTGAAATAGAAATAAAACCATAGTGATATCAATCATAGTAGCACAAAACAAGTGAATCACCTAACGGTGAAATCAAACCAACTATAACAATTAAAAAACTATAAAATTTCAACATTCAAGGTAACATTAATTTTATTTGTAGATGGGCTAGCTACTCATGAGAAAAACTTATTAAAAATTACCTATTCTATTCTATCCTATTATATAGGCTCCAAATAGTAAGGAAAATCAGAAAAGAAACCTCCTCTCATATCACTTTGTAAAGTCATAGATCCGGGTGCTGCCCAAAGGTGCCCTGAACCCAGTTGGTCACATAACCTCCATTTCATTTTCCCAAAGGCCATAGTCCACCAACTAGAAGCATGGGACAAGGTGTTATAATTGGGAAACAATTTCATCATTGTTAGAGTATTAAAATCAGAAAAAAATAGTAAACAATATTGGAAGCAATAATACCAAATAGGTATAATAGTGAAAGAATGAAAGTAAATCCAACAAAAGCCACAATTTATATATATATATGATAAATTAATATATATATATGAAAACATCCAAACAATTTACAATACTAGAATGCAATAAAAAAACCAATGTACCGAAGGAAAAAAATAAACTCTTGTAGCATCACGGGCCTTATCTTGGTCTCATCCTCTCCAACTCCAATAGCAATCAATTACCTAATGAAGAAGGGTGCTTTGCCTTATCTACACCAACAATCATATAATCTTCTTGGGTCCAAAAGATGAACCTAATAGTATATGAGATGAATCCCTATAGGTAACCACCAAAATATTTGTTCCTAACTATCAGTTAATATATATTGCAGGTAATATGAAAAAATGAAGCAATAAACTAGGATGTACTCAAAAATAAAAAATCCAATAGTTTTCGATTACATTCATTAAAATTTATTATTCATCCTTTGAATCATGAAATCTTGGGATCGAGCCTAAGCTCTATATCCTCCTTTGTAATAGTAAAAAAATAGATTTCTCAGAAGACCACCTAAATAATCAAGTAAAACTGAGTCCAATATTGTGATTTGGCTTGGATGAATCGTCATCATAATTTAATAATTTATAAAAAACCCTTTGTGAAATATCTCATGGTCTAACCCATTTGGTTTAACATAACACCAATCATTTACAAATGAGAACCTGATCATATCTCATGGTTAATACCCATGGTTCACCATGACATCAATAATTTATAAATGGCCTCCTAAGTTTCTCTCACAGTCAATACCCCTAGGTCAACATAATGTCAATATATTATAAATGGCATCCTGAGGTGCTCTCATGGATAATACCCCTGGGTATACATAATATCAATAAATTATAAATTTCCTCCTTGGTAGCTCTCACAGTCAATACACCTAGTTATGCATCTCCACCAAGGCTCTCACGGTCTTGTGTAAATAATGTGGAAGTCACTGCAATCTTCCTGGTCCGAGGATCTCATGGTCCATTAGAAAAACAGTGCACATATAATATCAAAGGAGCTCATGTAATATATACTACTACATGGACATTCATTAACAAGAATATCACATTAATTTCATATAATCAATCAACATCCATCCTAATCAACCAAGGCATCAAAACAAGGGACGACTAACAAGCATTCTAGACCAAATGACCATAAACCATTCATCAAGGGAAACATTCCCATGGGGTGTCCCGTAATATGGTATCATACCTTACACATAAGCAAGAACCCCTTATCAATCTATCAAACCATAGAAGGTAATAAACATGGTTAAATTCCATGTCAAGTAATACCCCAATCATGGGTATGAATGAATTTTAGCATTTCTAATCCAAATAGGAACAGTGCATGTTAAAAAACACCAGCCTCGATGTCATACAATTGATATACTTCAATATTGGACCCTGAATCATCCTAGATCACCATAGAACTAAAAAATGAAAAAATGACCAACCATGAATAATTCACGATAGAGGAAGATTCCAGAAGAAAGGCTCCATGGGATTTAATAACTCACTAGTCGGATTCCAATGCACCCAAAGGTTTCTCAATCAGATCTCGGATAGAGAATTGGGGGTTCTATATTCATTCATCATTCCAGAGTGCTCCTATACAAAACACTAGAAAAAGAAGGCATTTACAGACATGAGACTTGACCATAATCTGATATATCAATTAAAAATAAAATTATTTGGCATGTTCTTTAAAATGATATTCTTTGTAGGGCAGTTAATCGACCCTCAACATAAGCGGTCTACTAGGTCAACACACCGCCATGTATTTATCCATTACATGGCCAGAATACAATGGTATGTGACAAGAAAGGTACACGAAATTTACTCATAATTACACGATGTGTACTTAGAAAAATCTATTTCTTTCCTTTATTGTAAAAAAACCTAAAATCAAGACCCATACCTGAAATGAAGATCCTGGTTTTTACAATAACCCTTCAATCAAGAGGGATTCATGTAAAACCATAACAAGTTATTATCCCTTTTCCTCTACACAATAAAAAACAATGAACATTCACTAACCATTACTATCTTACATCCATTACACGGTTAACAATGGTAACCACATTTACGTTTTCTAGTTTCTAATTAGACACCCATTTATTCAATTTTTTCATGACATTACAACTTTCAATTAATATTAAGAATGTATTTCATTTAAATAGAAAACACAATAACCTATTTTTCCATGTCTGGGAAAAATTAAGGAAGTCACATAATAATCCCGAGTGCCAAGAATTATGGATGCATACTAAACACTCATTCCATAATAAGCCAAAAATTAAAATATCAAAAAATTATAAGAAAAAATAATCACATCACCCAACAATTCTATCACC
The DNA here is from genome assembly GCA_963277665.1 of Viscum album. Lineage (NCBI taxonomy): Eukaryota > Viridiplantae > Streptophyta > Magnoliopsida > Santalales > Viscaceae > Viscum > Viscum album. The sequence goes on from OY728122.1 coordinate 738,004,629, forward strand.
CAAGGTGAAATGACATCCAATTGTTACAACACACATCAATAACAATAATCCCACCTTGGGTACAGTGGTATCCCCCCACACATGAGTTAGCTACACCCATGTATGATCTCATGTCCATGTCTCAACATTTTATTGTTTAGTATCAAACATTCCAATGTAGCGAGACAAAATAAATGATAAAGAAACACCCTTTGATAACAATTTGAAATGTACATCCCTAGGTGCCACATTCTAGTTTCCCAAGATGGTTCTCTACATATCATATAGTGTGCATCCCTATATGGTAGAGGCTTAGAACTATTAGTGAATGTTTAATATATCAACATTGGGATACTATAACATCTTCTTGAAAGAATCAAAATAGTATAAATAAGCACAAAATCACCAATAGTCAATTACCAACAACCAATGTTTTATAATAACCAAAACTAGAAATATCACCTTTTAAATAAAAACTAAAACAATATAAATATGTCAACATTACATATGTCATGCTAAATAAGGGTCAAGTGTAAAAATTAAAACCCAAAATAGATATACTAAAAACTCCCACAAGGGAGTCATGACACTATGTCTGATTCCCTCATCCATGACCCATCCTGAATATTTCATTTAACATAGGACTCTTACCCTCATCTCGTCCTACAAACATGAAGTCTATTCCATTACTAGTCAGGAAACCTAAGTATTGGGTGACTGTAACTCATGTGAGTGTAACTCAATAGTCCACCCCCAATGAAATCTAAAATAATATCGAGTCAATAATAGTGTATCTACCTGTATAAAGAAAAATGAAAAATGCATAATGTAAACAATTATCACATTTCAATAATCATTAAATAAAAACATCAATTCCTCAGGTTCACAATGACACCCCACTCATCAGTAACTGCTTCATCCCATGTCATAGTATGAACTATCCCCAAGGTATACCACATATCACAATACCATGGTTATCATTTATCATTCCATTTCAATTCATCTCACATCCAATTGGAATCATAGTCAAATATCAATATCATGGGCATAGAACATCGTATGTAACACCCCATTGGAATTTTTAACCCCTATTCTTGTCCCACACAACAAAGTTGCATGGTTATTTAATGCCTCATTATCTATCCCACACTTTCTATCACATATGGTTATTTAGAAGCTCATCACTTATACCACGCTCATTCATTATACATGAGTATTTTGAGCCTCAGTCCCTGTCCCACTCTTAATTATCACACAAGGGTATTTGGATCTTCAATACTTATCCCTAACACATTTTTCACATGTCAAAAATATCAAAATATCACAAAAAATGATGATCTCAAATACATCAATGTTATGTTTCATTATCCTTCATGTCAAACAATCTCATTTAATTGAACCTCTTCAAATTATCAGAACAATCATAATTCCTTATTTCAATTACAGGGAATAATATGAACAACTCACTATTAAAACAATTGACAACATTTAACCATATAATTCATTAATCTTTAATTGTTAAGTAAAAAAAACCTTTTATTAGCATTAATCAACAAACTAAAAATTAAATTAATAAATAGATTCCAAAATCCCATCAAATGAACAATTTTAAAACCACCATGAATCAATCAAGTCATTGTCCCATTATTCACCAGTTGCATATTCAGTATTATAAACCTCAATTTTATGATGTTCAACTCAATTTGAAATCACACTGAAAATCAATTAATTGATTGAATAATACCAAAAATTTATGAACCAGTCAAATTATGAATTCTATATCCAATTTACAAACATGAAAATTGAAATATCATAACACATACAAATAATTTGAATTCAATAATATGTTAATTATATTTTTTCCACCTACCTCAACACTATGAAATGGAAATCCAAAAATTGCTGTGCAACAACCAAGATAGTGATGAAGAATGAAATATAGATCAAAAACCTAGATCCCTGATCAATAATAATAGATCTATCAAATCTAAGATCCAGATCTGTTACTAAGGGAGGAAAAAATCCCTTCAAAAGATGATATAAAGATGAGATGGTGAGAGGAAAACAATAGGGATGAGATCTCTTATTGTGGGATGTATTGATTCTTTAATTCGGTATTATATTTTTCAATAATAGAGGTTGGAATTACACAGATATCATCATGGATCCTATAAAATTTATTGGAATCATTTTAGGTCCATGTAGACATGATTATGTATTAATATCTGGGGGCAGGGGTTGGGATTGTATTTTAATTTATTTAGGGTTTAAAATTCCACACAAACTGTTTCTTATATGGGGTTAATAGTTTTCTATATCTATTTACCTTAAATTATAGATCATTCTAGGGGGTCACACAGTTACTACTAGGGGGTTCATATTTTTAAAAACCATGCACCAAAAATGTAAATCCACTTTTTTTGGGGAATTCTTGATTTTTTGTAATGTGATCATAGTTTGGGGAAACTATGAGTCAACCTAGAACTACCCCAAATCATTCTCAAATTCCCCAATTTCACCCCGAAAACTCCCAAGGTGAATCCAAACCAAGATACAATAATAAAAGGGTAAAATAGTACATAAAAATGATCTTTATTTGTTTTTAGAATAGAAAATCAATTAATCAATTCCATAATTCCATCAACTAATTAATAAATTAATTTATTTAATATAATATTCAACTTCTGAAAATTCCAATTGAAAATTCACTACACATACATTCAATTTTAATTAAATACTATGGTAATTGAATTTAGATCACCTACCTCCTGATTGACGTAGAATTCTGGAAAAACAAAATCCCCAAGGTGAATCAGAACAGCCATGATCGTGGAGAAGAATTATATGAAGATAGAAAACATATATCAAAGATAAAATGGAGTCTATATATCAAAAAATAGATTTATATTCATTACCAATGGATTAAACATCCCTTCAAAAAATGAGAGAAAGATGATATGGAGAGAAAAAACCAATAGGGACAAGATATCTTACTAGCGGAGGTAAAAAATATTCAATCTGGTCTTCAATTAATCAATAAATTATTTTCAAATTCCTTTAAAACAAATGAGAGCCTCTAAAATTCATAGTAATTATTTTAGGTATATAGTGGGAAAATAGGGATTAAAAGGGGGTTTGGGATTTTATTTTAAATTTTTAGGGTATTAAAATTTGACCAGCCTGGTTTCCTGTATGGGGTGCACAATTTTGTCTGTCATCATGCGTAACAGCGAGCCTCCTCACATAGGGTCACATGGTTACTACTATGAGGAACAAAGTATGAAATATCATGTACCTGCCATGTGAACACCTTATGTTTTGGATCGAATTTTTTTTGTCATGTGGACAAGGTTTGGGAAAACATTATGCCAACTGTGAAATAACCGCCATCTTTACAAAATTAAATAATTTCACCCCAAAAAAACCCATGATAAAACCAAAATAATATACAATAAAACAATGGTAAATGAATACCTAAAAATGACCTTGATCCATATTATGAAAAGTTTCAATTCTTACAATTTTGAAATACATAATATGGTAATAAATTTTTATGAGTTCAACCAAGATTGTGATGAAATTATAAGGTTTAGTAACCTAGTATGAATCTTTTAAGAATGATATTTTAGGAGATACTGGATGATACTCATAGTCCTTAATTAACTATTCATCCGGGAAGTATGAAGTTATATATAGATATAAAATATTATTTTTGGTGGTTTAACATGAGAAGGGATATTGTGGAGTATGTATCTTGTTTATTGGTATGTTATAAAGTGAAGGCTGAGAAACATAAGTCTAAGGGTTTGTGAAAATCATTACCTATACCATAATAGAAATGGTAAAATATCACAATGGATATCTCCATTGGACTCCCCAAAACATCTAAAGTTGATTCAGCTATTTGGGTTGTAGTAAACCACCATATGATGTTAGAAAATTTTAGTTCTCTCATGGATGATTAATATATTGACTTGATTTCTAGGATATTCATTAATAAAGTGGTAAGGTATCATGGGGTACTATATTGTATTCTATTTCATGGAAATTTAAGGTTTACATTTATGTTCTATATAAATTTTTAGAAGTATTAGAATACAATGTTGAAATTTATCATAATGTATCATCCTTATATATATGGTTAGTATGATAGGATATTTCAAACCATATAATATATCTTCATAGAATGTTTTATGGATTTCAATGGTGCTTCAAATCAGAACCGTCCTCTAGTAAATATTTCATACAACAATCGATTTCACTAAATTATTCATATAGATACTTAGGAATACCACTATGGAAGGAAGTGTATAACTAAATTATGTTGGGTTAAAGTTGAATAAAAAAATCTATTGGGACATATTCTATCTATGAAAATTGTTAACAAAATTGATCCATTCACCAACACTATTGTACGAAACTGAGTTGTCACAACAGTTATGCTAATAATCATTGGTAGGATTTGATGTTTGATGTTGAAGATAATGTATTCCTTTGAATATATCAATGGATGTTGGTTATCTAATATGGAAATAAAGTTTATATGATCCCATGATATATTGGTCTGTTTTAGATTCACAATATTATCCCGATGGTAGATTATAAATTTAGACTACCACCAAACCTCTCTCATGTTCAGGATGTGCTCCACATATCTATTTTGAAAAATTAAGTACAAGATCCTTCACATGTAGTAAACATAGAGGGTGTTACACCATTATGTGATCATTATAATGATGATCAACTAGTGGAAATACTAGACCATTGATGTAAATTTCAACAAAATAAGAGTAATAACGTGGTTAAGGTATTCTAGAAAACCCAAAATTTGATCAAGATACATTGGAACCTGTGGATGGGTTGAGGTAGAATTATCCTCATTTTTTTTATCAGATTAACAGAATTGTAAAGAAGATATTATTATATGAGGATTGGGTAATGAATTCAAATATATTAACCTAAATACAACAGTTACTTTTTTACATTTGACATAGATAAAAACAGTCACATTGATAAGGAACTAATTGTTTTGTATTGTTTGTAAACTTGATACAAACATGAATTTCCAATTATAATATAAAAAATAAAATAAAACATAGTATATTCTTTCAGAATGACATATTTCCCTTTGCAAATCCGTACATAAAAATTAAAAAAACATCCTATAATACTTGAGAATGGAAATATAAGAAACAGGTGAGTTATAATTCTCAATAAGGTTATGCTTACTACAAATGATATTAAAATAATAATGAATAATAAATATGGAAATTTAAATAACTAAAAATAATGATTTTTAATCCAGAACATGAACATGAATAATAATATGGAATGAATAAATGATGATCAACTAAGACATATAAAAAATCATATGAAGTTAGACATTATTAATGGGTACTATAATTAATCCAATAATCACAATAACATCAATAACATATTTCAATATGATGTAATTCATAATACTGAAAATCTGAAACTTTTCAATGAGGCCTCATACCAAGACATATTGAAAAATGGTTAAGGCCTCAGTAAAGACCAAAGAAATTTGGTCCCTTGAGACCTATTGATGCATCAAGGGGGTATAGAGGGTTCTATCCATAAATTACTAAGTCCAATGAATTCCTCATAGGAATAAACAATAAAACTTAATCAACATTCCCTAAAAAAAATCAATAAGTCTCCAAATTATACGAACTAGTCATACAAAATATCAATACTTTCCCCATTAAAAATAATTATAAACCATTAAATGAAATATGATGAAATATAAAATTATATTAAATCTCTAATATAATAGAAAAAAAAATAATTTAGAAAAATATGAAAATAATGTAATGATTTTACTGGAATATTTATTAAGTAGAATACATTTGTTTTCAAAGAGAATAACTTTTAAAATTTAAAAATTGATCACTTACTAAAGTAATAATTTACATTAAAATTAACCTTATAAAAATGTGATGTGATATTAAAATAATTGTGGGTTATTGAACGTGGGATGTTACGTTGAGGTCATATATGTTACAAAATATTCATTTCACACTTTTCTATGAAAAATAAAATATTTCCTTGTTTGGAAAATGATTGGAAGATTAATTTATTTATTTTTTAAAATTCAAAAAAGGGTAAAAATGACTTCAAAAAATAATTGGAGAATAGTAAAAAAATATATTTTTTTAAAACATGGACATGGAAGTGAAACATTCCTCAGTTGATACATAAAAAATAAATAATCCCAAATAATGATGAGATTGTGTAATAAATCTTTACCACTTGTGTTTCTTTTGAATTCTAATAAATATGAAGGAAATAACATTAAATGAAACATTAAATTCTAATAATACAAAGATAATCATGATATAACAAATCAATGGTGCGTTATATAAACCACAGATGATAAATAATTAGTGAATATGGAATATTTCTCACAAATGTATACATGAGATAAAAAACCCTTACAAAGATCATATCATTAAGGTGTGAGATAGTAAATAAAGTGATTATGTGTAACAAATGTAGATAGAGAGAAAAAATATTTGAAATAGAAAATATATCCACAAAAGCAAATTTTATACATAATCATGGAATAATATAATCAATGAAGGATATGTATAACCTAATGAATGGAAATATAGTTAAGAAACCATTTACCTCAAACATACCATTAGTTGAAAATGATTTAAACTCATACATTATGGTTTTAAACATATTATTAATTTATAATAGAACCATATTTTTATTTATAAATTCTTATATCATAGTCTTATATAATATTATCACCCATTTTTAAATAAAATCTCATTATTACCCTTATTTTAGGTGTTAACTGCTTCATTTTCCAATTCATGTTTTGTCATGTAATTTATAATCAGGTACAAAGGATATAGTTACAAAATAAAATTAAATATATTATGTTTATAAATATCATATTTATTAATTATATATATATTTTATCAACATTCTTGAAATGTGAACATATAAAATGAATTTTATCGCTTCGTGGACATGGTTATCCGTACGTACGCACGAGCAACAATATAGTTTCAAAATGATTAAAAGGGTACGTAAGTGGAATATATTATAATTTTAAAAAATAAATAAAATTATATAATTATCATATATATCTATTAGTATCATCATTATATCTTTCTATGTAATTTGGAGGTGGAAATCCAATTACATGACTCTATAGAGACAGTAATCCATACTTATGCAGGCGTGGTGTTTTAGTTTTTTATAAGATAGATAAATTATGAAATATGGTTTTATTAGGATCATAATGAAATCTACATATATATATGATATTATATTTATTAATCTATGTTTGAAAAAACATATGAATAGGATTTTGAATAAGAAATAATGTTGAACGAGTCAGTAAATAAGTTTACCACTTCTTCAGTGGACTTCATTTAGTTCTATTCATAAGGGACCTAGGGTAGCTATTTTACGAGGTCTATAAAATTAATAAAATTTATAAAGATGATTATAAGAGGTATATTTATGGGTTTTTTGGGTTATATAGCTCATTGTTTTGTAAATTACAGATGGAATGAGTTCCCTTTTATAATTGAGGAGGTCAACATTATTGTAATTTCTTAAGATATTAAATTAATATAAATTATTTCTAACATAAAAATTGAACCAAATTCATATAATTAGAATATAAGGCGAGGATAATATTAAATAATTTCATAAAATAATATTTGGAAAATTTTTGAATATTTTTTAACCCTTATTTTTAGTTTTATCCACCATTTAAGCACTTTTACAATTAACTTATTATTAAAAGTTTATACTCTCTAATGGTTAATAATGATACCATAATTTCCGAAGTGCCCATAAATGGAAAATGGTAGATATAATTAACCATATCCCACAAATTTTTCTGAATTTAATATTTTTTTTGGAATTCTATTTCATTTAATAAAATATTAATAATGTCAATGTTTAAATATATTAATTATATTGACATTAATAATATCAAGAAAAAAATAGTATTAATATTTTCCTAAATCCATAACATTTCATAGTAATATATAAAATTATTTTATCATATAATTTATCCCATAATATACAAATATTTATATTTTTAATATCATTTATTTAATTTTTCAATTAATTGAATAATTAACGCATCAACGTTGTGTAATATTTAATGATAATTATTTATTCACAGAAAATTTGAAATAAATTACCTTGGTAAATATAAGTATTTTATATTTCAAAATAATATTTATGTTCAAAAATATTCTCTAGGTATCCCCATATTAAAAACACTATCATTATTAAAAATAATAGTGTGAGATGTTTGTCTTTTCGTGAAATAAAATACTATGAAGTAAATAATCTCATCCAAATGGACAGATAATTTAATATAACCAAATATTTTATGATTATATATAAAATTTACAAAACCCTTAAGGTTATGATAATTTTTTTTTCATTTTTTATTACTTATCATTTTATTTTTAAGATTAATTACCTGAATTACCCATTACCATGGTAACAAAAATTATTAAGGTTACTATTCATATGGAAAAAAATGAAAAGGAATGATTAAGAAAATTTAGATCTCCTTAATCTAAATATGGAGTCATTTTATTAAAAATTCAAATAACATAAGTCAAATAATTTAATTTAAAATGAACAAAAAGTGTAATGAAAAATATTTTTTCATAATAATTCCATCTTTAAATATAAAAACGTTTTCAACAAAATTCAACCTTGAAATTGATTTAAATGAACTTAATTGTATTAATAATAATATAATATGACTAAATTAACATTTAAAACATTTAAAACTAAATTTTAACATGGAAAGTTGTTGAAAAAAAAAAAATTTGACTAAAAGTCATTACTTTTCACGAATGACTGGAAATAAATATTTTCTAAAAAAAACAAATCAAATAACAAAAATTAAATTTTTATGTGATGATTTCAAAAATTAAGTTATTTTTGTGATATAAATATTCTAAAATGGGGAAAAAAATTAATTATATTATTTTATCAAGAAATTTAATAAAATCCATTTGTTGATAAAGCATATTGTTAAAGCATAAAATTACATTTCTAAAAAGTGCATTATATATTTTATATATTTCATAATTCATTTAATACTTGTCATACCCTCTAATTCAACAAATATATTATTACAGTCATATTTAAATTAAATTTCGCAGTTTGATGAAACAAGATTTTGAATATTGTATATGATGTCGAACATAATGTTCCATTAATATATTACGGTCACATCCACTGAAATTTATACAAGAGATTAAAAGTATTTAAAAAAGAATATACTATAAAATCTTGGGGTGTTACATTCCCTTATAATCTTGGTGTTGTGTGTCATAAATGGTATTGAATATCATGGTTCTATTTGAAAATCTCAGGGTGTTATATTCTACCCCTTTAAAAAAATTGAATTATTGTAATTTAAAATTAATATCAATAATAAATGGGTTGAAATTTGAAAATAACCTTATTTAAATCCCATGTCTTGATAAGGTTTAATAAAACATCCACTAAATTAGAGAGAATGTGCAGTACGAAGGTCATTTGGAATAATCACATAACATGGATTCTATGTTAGAGAACGTATATGAGATGAGAAGAAGAGGAAATGGAAGAAAATCAATATTCCCAAATAACCAAGGATGGTGATATAAGATATTGATTTCAAGAAATTGAATGATCAATTTAAATTAAAAATCCATATAACCATATATGTGTAATGATTTAGAAGGTCATTGATTCATCACATATGAAAGTAATTAGATAGAATTTTGGTTTCCAGATCCTTTTCCTAGATTTGAGAAATTTCATTAACATTTAGAATAATACCATATGGAAATATAGTGACTTGATAAATTTTAATTTTATAGGTATAGTTTCATCCTTTGGATTTTCTTTGATAAATTCATACTTCAACTCTTGCTTGATGAAATGAACATCCAAAAGTAATTTGTTTTCCTAATACACTAAAATTAAAATTTAATGGACAATTATATCAATAAAATATAGACAAATCAATCCTTTTATCTACAGATATTTTCCATGACCAAAATGGTTGACACAAGTAATCCAAAAACATCCAATGTTCAACATAATCTTTTCTATAAACTCTTAACCTTAAGACTCATCAAAAATAAACATATCCAAATATGAAGTCCTAAAATTTAGAAGTTCACGAATTTTTAAAATCGACATAACCATAGATTCCCTAAAAACAATAATGTATCACATAATGTCACAAATCAAATATATTTATACCTTTATCACCATAAAACATTAATGAAAAAATTTATTCATCCAAAAATAATATCCCTAGTTATAGAATATATTCGATAAATCAAAGAATGTTGTAATATCCATCAAAGACAACGAAATTCATCAAATCACTAACCAAGTTCATGGTTAGCAATACTATCCCATAAAAATATATTTATCATTTTCATCTAAAAATGGGGTGAATATTAAGTTTTATCTTCCCAAAATCTTATGTAATCAAAAAAATCAACTTTACACTAAATGAATTTAGAGTCATTGGTACCATTCAACATATTTTTTCAAATACATAATGAAATATTAACACAGTACACCCATAATTCATTTCATAATTCCTAAAATCCTGATTTCATTGATAAAATAATCCTATAACATAATTACTGAATCCAGAATCAATAGAATTATTTAATACACATCATTTATAAACCATTAACTTGGATTCAACTTATTATTCTTTAATACCCACTTCCATTGATATGTCATTTTTAGTCACTTTATTAAATGAAATTTTACATGTAAAAACATACTGGTTCTTTTCGTGGTCATTACACCTAGGACACTCATTTTCATAATTAGAATACATTCCAAATTGAAAAAAATTCATATGAAGATAACACCATATGAACACCATTACAATTATCTATTATATTAACCGATCATTTCATTTTTCAATGAAAAATTCATTTTTACTATCATTATTTTCCACACATAAAACATTTTCTCTTACTTTTGGATACTCTCCAGGATTTCTATTTCCACAATTCATAGATGAAAGAAATTGAGACTTCTTTCCTCAATTGTCTCTACTATTCAATCTCATTGTTGAAATTATCCTTCTCTTATTAGGTGAGTCTAAGAGTTGGTTAAAGTATAGGTTATTAATCATATATCATGATAACTTATTAGAAATAAGCATAATAATCTTTACCCTAATAATAATTCCATTTTGTTTCTCATTAACACATTTTTGTTACATTCAATGTTAACCCAATTTCCTCCAAATCCATCCACTTAAGAAAACCAAAAAGCACAGCGTGAGAAATAATAATCATACTAGGAAATTTTATATTTATATAAATCATGTATAGGATGTCTAAATCATGAAAAATTATTTTCAATATATGTAACCATTAGTTTAACTAAGGTTTTTTGGGGTTATCATCAATTCATGTCATTCCAGATGGTCCAAAAAGAATATGTGAGTTAACACAAGAACATCCTCCAAGAGTGTTAAACTGGGTGCATAGTGAGGCCCATTTTCATGTACCAGGTAACTCTAGATTCAAGCCCAACATGATTTTTTGAGTGTTATTACATATATATATATATCTGTTCTAGAACATAGTACACTTCTAGTATAAATAATTAGAAGTTTTTATAGAAAAAACCATAAAATAACTATCTTACAAAAAAAGTATTTTAGTTGTATTGGTAAAATAAAAACATCCTTGAATTTAATAGTATAATTTAAAACATAAAATACAAAATATTGCTTTCGTTTAGAACACCATTATCACCTATAAAATTTCCTTTCCTACCAATTAAAAAATACTTCATGGAATCCGGAGGAAAGGAAATATTAGAATGGGTTGAGATCTAATGCTCAACAGGCATGTTTGTACAATGGAATATAACATGAATAAATAATGAATAATCAAAATAGAACTATAAATAACTATAAACCCATGATTTTTAATCAATATCATGAAGGTGCACTATAATATATAAGGAAAAAAAGATGATCCAATAAGACATATAAAAAATTACATGGGCTCAAAACCTATCCATGGATGTCTATGTGATAAAATATTAACACATACATCAATAAATGATTTCAATAAGATGGAATTCATAATTCTAAACATTTGAAACACACCATCAAGGAATAAATACATGATATATTACATAAATGGGTAAAGTGTCATCTGTGAACTGAGAATGTTTTTCTCATGAAACCTACCGACACATCATGCAGATATAAAAGGAAAATACCTTTAAATAATATGTCCAATGCATTCCTCATTGAATAAATAGTAGAACTGAATCAATATTCCTTAAGAAAAACAATAACTATCCATATTTGAAAAAATAATCATACAGAATATCTAAACATTCCCCAATAAAACTGACTATAAACCATCAAAATAAATATTTTGAATGGTATCATTAGAGTATAAATTCATAGTAATAGTCAATAATGAATGTATATATAGATGAATGTAATTTAAATAGATTACTAATATACTTATTGATGAAAATACATTTTTTACTTTGAAAATAATTTTTAATATATATAAATTGTGAACATACTAAAGATATCATTTTCATTGAAAATTACCTTATAAATAAATAGAGTAAACTTAAATTAATTTATTTATAATTAATTTGGGAAATTCTATTATTTCATTATTTTTTAAAAACATTCCTTTTAGTATTTTATAATAAAAAATGTACCAAATTCAGAAAACAACTGAATGATTATTTTTAAAACATTTTAAAAAAATAAGACTTGTGTAAAATTTATTTTAAAAAAATTGTAGAATATTAAAAAAAATTAACGACATTTTTAGAGAACATGTTCATGTTGAGAAATATTCCTTTTTTGAGACCTAAAAACAAATAATCCCAAATTATAATGAGATTGTGAAATAAAACCTTATCACTTGGGTTTATTTTGAATCAAAATCCCCATGAAAGAAATAACATCAAATGGAACACTAAATACCCCTAAGACAAAAATATTCATGATATAATATATCCAAGGATTGGTATACACAAAACAAAAAATAAATAAGTGTTGAATATGAAATATGTCTCACAAAAGTAAATATGAGATGAGAAACCCTTATAGGGATCATATAATAAATGTGAGAGATAATAAATGAATTTCGTATGTTTAAAAAATATATATTCATACAAATAAAATTGGAAAATATGACATAAATATATAAAATTACTTGTCCCACAGAATCTTTTCATAATATAATTTTATAAGTAGACCTATAACCCCATGAATGGAAATTGAGTAAAGAAACTCATTACTTTACACTTATATTTGGTTTAAATTTCATTAAACTCCTTAATAGGCGTTTTAAAAATGATAATAATTTTTAAAAAACCATATTAATTTTTATAATTTCTTATAAAATACTAATATATCATATTATCACCCACTGGTTAATAATATTTCATTATTACCTATGTTTCGTGTGTTAACTGCATCATTTTATTATTTAGGTTTTGTCATGTTTTTTATGGTAATTGTACATAGGGAATATTTAAATCATATATAGAATTATATTAATGTTATAGATATCATTTTCATTCAGAATCATTCTTAAAAAGTGAAAATAGAAAATGAATCACATCTTTTCGTGGAGATGATAAATCTTACGTACACACATGCAACAATATCATTTCTAAAATGATGAAATGATGATGAAATGTATGATGTTTTAATTTTATATAATAAATAACATGTATTAATAATAATATATAAGCCTTTATTACATAAATATATACATCCAAGTAAAGTGGTGAGGAAAATTAGTTACACCTCTGCATAGATATGGTAAGTCGTACATACACACAAGCGATGCTATATTTTATCATAGGATAGATAAAATGTGTAATATAGTTCACTAATAATCATAATAAAATCTCAGTATATATAATATAATATATTTGTAAATTTAGGATTGAAAAACACATTAATAGTAAGTATAAGATTAAAAAAACCTGAAAGTGCCAGCAATGATGATTTCCTACTCTTCGATGGAATTATTTTATATATTATATTAGAGACCTATTTCTGCTATTTTGAATGTCCATAATGACCATAATTTGGATATGGATTTGTATAAGAGTAATGTTCAGTGTTTTTTAAAACTATATGGCTTAAAGAAGTGTAATAAAGTGAAGGTAGGGGTGCCCTTTTATAGGTTAGAGTGGCATTTTGTGGAATTTCAAAAAATAATAAATCAATATAATTTATTTATCATTTAAAAATTGATCAAAACTCATATAATTAGATGATAAAGAGAAAATATTTCACAAAAATTTCATCCAACAAAATTTGGAAATGTTATTTACAAGATATAACCCTTATCTTTTTTGTTTTAGCCCATAGTTAACCCTTTTGACAATTAACATACTGTTAAAATTTTCCACTACTTATGGGTCGATAACATTACTAAAAAATGAAAAAATAAACATAAATGAGAAATGGTAGATTGAAATATCCATATCCTATTCATTTTTATAAAAATAATTGTTTCATGAATTTTATGTCATTGAATAAAATAATATTTATAAAAAATATCAATAATGGAAATTTTTTTGAACAATTCATTACAATAACATTAAAGATATAAAAATACACTTATAAATAAAATTATATATATATATATATATAATATTTCATCGTCATCTAGAAAATTCATTTATCACATTATTTAACTCAAAAAATAATAATATTAACATTTTAGATATCATTTATTTTACTTTTCTATTGATTGGATAATTACTGTGTCATCATTGTGAAAGCATTTACGACAATTATTTATTAACTAAAAAATAATAAAAAATTATTATGATAGTGAAAAATATTTTATATTTTGATAGAATATTTATAGTCGATCATTTTCTCTAGATAACCCCATTTTATATTTTTCTTGACATGTTTGATTTTTCTTGAAACAAAATTCTATAATGGTAAGAATATCATCCAAAGGGATGGAAAATCCAAAAAACCTAATATTGTATGATTATGGATAAAATTTACAAATAGAATAATATTAATGTATGATTTAGGGTCATTTTCATGTCTGAATCATTTTATTTTTTACATTAATTTCCCATACCACCCTTTACAGTTGTAATTATTTTACAAAATTTTCTTTTCATATTGAAAAAAATAAAAGGGAAATACTTAATAAATTTGGAACTAATTAATTTTTACTAATTCAAATAAAAAAATAAGTTGAATAATTTTATTTTTAATTAAACTGTAAAGCCACAACAAAAAACGTTTTTCCGAAAACAATTCTTTTTGTAGTGTGAATTTTTTTATACCAAATTCAATAATTAAAATGAATATAATGAAAAAAGTTGGATTATTAATAATATAATATAAATATTATTTCATTTAAAAAATTTTCAAATAAAATGGGTCTTTTCAATTAGTTGAAACAAAAATATAGGTTTCAATAAGAATTGACAATTTTTCAATATTCAATGGAAAATAAATATTTGGGGAAAAAACCAAAAAACACACAATAATTTTTTTTAATATTTTTATGTTTGAATGTAACTTAATTTTACCAAATAAATCTGTTGGAATGTGGGTAAAAAATTGATTATATTATTTTCTAAAAAATTTAATAAAACATATTTTTGAAAAAAAACATTTTTTGGAATAATAAACAAACATTGATTAAAATTGATATTTTATTTTCTAATAATTAATCAATAAATTGTTAATTATTATTACCTTTATATATATATTTCAAAATTTTGGTAATAATATTCATACCATCAAATTTAATGGCTAGGTTATGAAGGTCATATTTAAATAATATTTCACGGCTCTTTGACATCTTGTGTTGTGTTTTTTATATAAAATAGAAAATAGTGTTATTTTAAAATAATAGTGTGGTATACACCTAATACCATAAAATATATTAAATTTGTTTAAAAATAAAATTATAGTAAAATATTATGGTGTTACGTTCTCTTCTAATGTTTGTATTGTGTGTCATATATGTTATTGAATATGATTTTCCTATTTTATAATTTCCTGGTGTTATAATTATAATTTAACATAGCTAGATTTAATGATATATTTATAATAAAAATCATATTATGTGTTTGATAAAATTATTTTTCATGCAACACTGATCTTAAACAAACTGTATCACACTGTTGAAATTTTATCATTAAATGTGACTATTAAATTTTTTTTGTTGGATTAAAAGGTACGAAGTGGACTAAATAAATAACAAAAAATATGAATATTTTTTTCTCTTTTTTGAAGAAGTGTTTATTAATATCTCGGGAATAAGTAATCAATTTTAAATGTTAAATATTATCATAATATTTTTTATTAAATGATCAATTTCCAAAATATTGTATTTTTCTATATAATGTGCTTCTTGGCTTCCAATAGACAATGATATTGATTAAAAATATTTTAATTGATTGTAAAAAATCAATTATAATTAATATAATTATTATATTTTGGTTATAATTTAATATAAAATCATTTGAATATAAAAAGTGTTATTTTTAAATGAAAACTATTTTATGAGTATAATGTAATTAGTGTCATTAAATTGAAATTATACATATTGAGGAATGAGTTTAATGTATTTTTTAAATAATTTATTGAATTAAATAAATTATCACTGATATAATGTTATTTTTTATGTAAATAATGGGAGGGAATTAATTACAAAATTCAAAAATTTATTTCTTTTAAGAATTAATATATTGTGTTTTTAACGTTAAACCTAGAAGTAATTTCTATAAAATTTAAAAATTCAATATGAGAAAATAAATATCATATTTATTATCATAATAATTAATAATTTTGAATAATTTCAACATAAAGTTTTGTCAGAATGAATAGTAATAGTGAAAACAATTTGTCACTTTGGTAATAGTCAAAAAGGGAAAATGAAGGCATAAATATATGAAATAAGGTTTAAATTTTCCTTAAAACATTATTTAATTTTATTTTTAATAGTTTTTGACCCTATAATTCTTAAATTTATACAATTGTAATATTTGAGCCACTTGAAACGTGTTATACATTTATTTTATAATAAATTTTCAAGTATTTAAGACATCCCCTCCCCCTCCCTTATTAAAGGGAACCCCCTATTATAACTTATCCACACCACGTGAACCCTTTATCTTGAACTATATATTCTAAACTAATCCTTCAATATCCTTATCTATGACCGTTAGGTTCTCATTTATCTAAAAGACCCATCAAATAATAATTATAGTGCTTTTTGAAGGAAGATACCCGAAGAAGATGTATATGTTTTAACAAAAATATTTCATGATTATTTATTATTTACCTCCTCAAAATTTCATATAACCATATTAAAATGTTTTCATATATATAAATATAAATATAAATATATATATATTTAAAATAATATATTCTTTTAATGGTGTAACCATTTTCTATCTGCTTCCCAACCTTTTGAAAATTATAATGCAGCATGTCTGGACGTGTGGACTACCACTTCCACAAAGAGATATGATTTATTTTCCATTTTATACTTATGTATATGGTAATAAGGATATATTTAATAAATATATAATATATTTATTATGTATAAATGATTCTATAAAGGTGAATTTTTATTTAAATATCTTTTCTTCCGTTTTTCGAAAAGTTGAAACGTCACTCTTGTGTATGTATATAGTACAATATACACAAAGTGATGAAAGTAATTTTTCATCACCATATAATATGGATGGTTAAAAATTTTATATTGTTAATAAATATGATAATTATTAAATGATTTTTATTTTTGAGATGATGAAACAATTACTATAGTTTATGGATTAGAATCATTAAAGTGAAACATGCAAGGAAAATATACGAATTTTCACTGGATTCTCCATTTTAATGGATGATTTTTTAAAAAAATGGAAATTATTAATTGAAAATTAATGATATAAAATATCATCTTAAATGATTAAGATTTATTTTTTAAAAGATTCTGACCATATTTAATTTTTGCAGGTCTCAAATATTTCATCTTCATGTCCATGTTCATAAAAAAAATTAATGATGATTTTATATATTGTTAAATGATTAATGAATATTACTTTTAATATGTTTTAATTTTCTTTAAATATTATTGAGAATGATATTTTCAAATTTTTTATGTACTACTCTCTTTTTATTTTTAAGATATGTTTGAAAATAAGTTCTCTTTTAATGTACTTGATATGAAAAAAATTTCACATCATGATAGCCATTCATTTCAATAAAAATTATACTATAATTTTCTTGGAGAATATTTAGTGAAATTTTTTCCCCAATATTATGGGAACATTTAGTTTTTAATGATACTGATAGAAAAGGAAATTATACCAATTTTCAATAAAAGGATCAAATTATCATTTAATGTTATTTTTCTACTTTTTCAACACCCATTATGGATTGTTACTCTTTACAATGAATATGTTATTATTATTCCATACAATGACCAAATTTTTATTTCTTATTAATATTGGGTTTTATATGATTTTAATGAATCCTTTTTTATTCCACTGATCAATTAAGCTATAATGAAATAATTCATGTCTTTAGGATAACATATAATTACTTTCTCTATATGGAATATGAATATGTTATCATGAATGATTTATGTGATAAATTTCTTTTTATGGGGTTTTATCATGAAATGATGCATGTTTTTATTATATTTTCACAAACAAATGTATAATTTTCAATATGTGATGGATGTGCTAGAAATTATATAGCCCTATAATGAATTAATTAAATAATGATATTTAATGAGATAATATGAGCTAGAAATGGGTGTTAAAATAGTTTATTAAGGAGAAAATTTATAATGAATCTGGGGTTTCATACATATATAGTATATATTTTTTGATGAAAATGTTTTACATTACACAAACACACTCTTGGGGATCCCAAATGTATAGTGTCTTGGGGAAAATAAAAAGAATTCCAAATAATTTTCTTTAAAAACGTTGAAACAGAGAATGGAATATTTTAAATAATGGATATTTATGATGGAAGGAAATGTTTCCCAATTAGTACATGTAAAAATATTGATTTTTTTCACATTTTCTATAAAATCCAATCTAGATATTCTTGTAAAAAAACATCAAGATTCCTTATAAAAAAAATTTCTAATAGTAAAAAAGGTGTAAAAAATTCCTCAATATAACCATTATTAAATGTTAATTTTTTTTTGAAATTATTTAAAAAATGTATTTAGAAGAATATGGGTTTTTGACCAGAGAAATAAATAAAGACATTTTTTCATAAAAACATTCATTTTTACTCTTGAGTATATAAATATAGTAAAATCCAAGTAACTATAGTATTTTCCCAAAATAACTAGAGGATTAAATAATTCCTGAGTTTCATTGGACATAGATCATAATATTTAATCATCAGAAGCATAAACATAAACAATCTTGGTAAAATAAGGGATTTTATTGTAAAAACCTTATCACATTAATAACATGGAATCCTAAGTTCCATGAAATAATTAAATTAAAAGAAACATAAAATATCAGGAGAATAAATAAATTCAGGATATTACCTGTCAAGTGTACGCCCTATAAAATACGATAGGTTCATAACCTAACGTATGCTGAAAAGAAGACAAGTCAGGGAAAAATCATTTTCCTTATTTTTTTGACTTCCTTAGAACAAGTTCATACCTACTATTAATAAATATTTTTTTATTATAAAAATATTTAAAACCATTATCATATTTATAATATCATATATAATTTATTTATTAATTTTTATTTCCCATTTACAAACAGTAACTTATTAAAATTTAGTTTCAGGAGTTAACTCGGTTTTTAGTGTATGTTTTGGTTGGAATTTTTGATAATTTTAATCTGATAATGGTTACATTATATAAAATATGGTAATCGTGATATAAATATCATATATATATATATATATATATATGATTCTAGAGTAATACATTAATGTTAGATATAGAAAATGAGTTATACCATTCAAGGAGATGGTAAACAGTACGTACAGATGAACATTATTTCCATTTTCTTTAGAGATCATATGAAAGGAATGGTAAATATTATATAGAAAATAAATAGTAATTATTATTTTATATATATAACTTATAATAATTAAATTTATCCACTATTTCATTCCATGTAATGTTTTAGTAAAAAATGAATCACATCACTTTGTGAGGCGGTAGTCCACTACACAGACGAATGATGTTATCACTTCTTCATTGGATGGTGATGTAAGAATATGGTTAATATATTTATTTGAAAATAATTATTAATATATCATTAATATAATATATAAACATAAAATTAATTCTTATTACCTTTCATGTAATGCATATTTAAAAACAATTCACATCACTTTGTGGGGCAGTAGTGCGATGTACCCATGAGCGACATTATGATATTCTCATCAGAATGGAATTGAAGAAGTAATATATGATATTATATTTAAATTAGTATAATTAAAAAAAACTATTATATATAAATATATTAAACATCACTATATCCCTTAATGAAATGTGGTGATGGAAAAATAAAAACATCGGTTCGCGAGGCGGTAGCCCAGCATACTCATGATCGACCACTCAGTTTCCAATTTTAGGGAAGAGGAGAAATACTAAGGTAATTCCATTAACATAATAAAATATATGAATAAAAAATATAATGAGGTTATTATATTATCATTTAAGGTAATTTTTATATATGTGGAGTAAGAAATAAAATAGAAACAAATGTTTCATAATTTTACCTTTTCTTCACATAGAATCTTTAGGTTTATTTCTAAAGCTGTAATAATAATATTTTGTAATAATATGAAGGAATATTTAACGAGAGTATAGAATTATATAATGTAAATGGTCATTTATTCTCTGAACCAATGGGTTTTTATATTGTGGAGAGGATAAGAGAGGGGTGGCCTTTTAATACTGGGAGAGATGACACACAATAGATTTTTGAAAATAATAAAGAGTACCCTTTGTTTTCACATTATAAAAGGAAAAAATGGATATTTATTGAATATAATAGGATATGTGTTCTAAATAAGACCACAACTGTTTTTTGTACATGTTTATAGGTCATTTACACCTTATCTTTTTAGTTTGATCCCCGATAAAACTGTTTCTACCTTAACAGTATTAATGATTTTTTAATATTTTCACTATTAATTAGAGTAAAAAAATATGATTCCATTATTATATAATATTAAGTATACTTATTCCCAATATACACTCTATTTTTTCAAATTAAATCCACATAATTGGAAGAATTTATTTTAAAATTAAATTAAGAGAGATGACGAAAAAAAGGTTTTTAAAGTGAAAAGTTTCAATAGCATAAAACGTTTTTATATCATTATTTAGTATGATATTTAATACAAAGAGATATAATGTATTAATAAGGATAAAATTGAAATAATTTTAATTTTAAACCTATTTCTGAATAATTTCAAGTATAAATTCTTTAAAAAAATATTTGTTTAATACAAAACAGCATTATTCATTATTCATCAAAAATTTTATATTTTCAGAAAAATACCAAAAAATTACCCATATGATAATTTATAAATTTTGATCTGAAATTTTAATTTTATTTTCTATATAAAATTTATCAAATTTCAAAAAATTAACTTTATTATTTTTTAGAAAATGAAAATATTATAACTTCTTAAGAAAATAGAATTTTTGAAACGAATAATGAATATACAAAAAATTAAGAACATTTAATCCACATGTTTTACTTATATAAAACCATAATAATTAATATTTAATTTTTTTACTATTCATATCGCCATGTTTAATGGTTAAATAATAATGTTGTAGTTAAATATTTTTATAAATAGTATACCATGGTTTGTTAGAAGACGATGTTATATGTAACACAAGATATTAAATATATTAATTTAATTATAAAAAATATTTAATAAAATATATGGGTGTTACACACATTCCACTATGATATACAGAGTTATTATCCTTGACTAGGGAAATGATGGAATGAGGAGTAAGTCGAATCTATTACGAGACTCCTTCCACTTTGATAGTCTTTAGAGAGATACTTGAAAAAGGAAATGATTGTATGTGATTTGGTTTATGACAGAATGTTATTCCAAAAAGATATTTCTTATTCTTTTGATCTGTTATCCTAGTTCATTATTTATTATTTAATATTCATAAATCTTATGAATTATTTATTTTTTGGTGAATAAATCTTATTCCGTGAATAATTAAAAATGATCTTTAATTAACTTGGAATTAATTTCATGGGTTATGATTGTTTATAATTCCTTTATGATTATATTATACTAATTTATGATTATTGATTAAAATCTCCAATATGTACCATTACTTCTCTTCTAATCTCACCCTTTCTTATGTTTTCATTTCCCCATGTTTATGTTGTGTATGTTTAAAAAAATTTATGTAAAATAACTTTATGTATGATTTATAAGATCTTTTTTAAAATAAATTTATTGTGTACATATTATCTAATGAAACTAAATATTTAATGTTTTTTGTCTTCATTATTATATTATTTATTAAATATTCTTCTAAAATGATGTGATATTTATGTATTAAATTCTTGTGTCACCTTAAAAATCTATAAAGAAGAATTTTTTAGTTTTTAACACCTTGACCTCCATGTTTCAATAAAATATTATGATGCATGTCTAGTAAGTAATTAAAGGAAACTAATATTGAAAATCTAAATGATAAAGTGATGTAGTATTAATGGAAAAATGTTATGATTTACGTGTTTAGGATTTATAATATCATTTTTTTTGAACATGATAAAATATGTTCCATGTTAAATACCATTTAATTCATGTGAGTATCATGATTTGAATTGTTATTCAAGAATTCTAAAATAAATTGTTCATAAATGATAAGCATGATTAGAAATTATTATATTCGAGAGGATTTTCATTCAAGAAAATTCCTGAATTTAATTTCAAAATACGATGATTTCTTCTACAATTTCCTGGTATTTAATTTAAACAATATGAAGAAAATGTTTGATACTTACTACCATGTGATTACATAATGTACTATTTGGTTAAATATTTATTTATATGTTTCAATTCAAGGGTATTCAATGTATATTTGTGTTTAATTTATTGTGATTTTTATGAATTCAATTGGTAATGAGAGTCATAGATGTTCACTCAGTATCCAAAGTTATTCAATGACTTGTTTGTGTCAGAAGATTTATTGATAACATTGTAACTAATTGAGAGGTATCTCTCGAGAGAGAATGATTTTCTCTGTTGTTGTTTGTTCCTATGTTCATAGTGACTTTAATGTGAGGATAGATTCCAAACATTTCTTGATAATATAGAGGTATATCAAATAATGGATATTTATTCCTCATCTATTTATCGCATTATTGTTGTTTTCTTATTCTCGATGATATGAATTGTATGAGAGGTTTCAAATGCAATGTTCTATAATTATCCTAAGAGTTCCTTTTTTATTCTAGGGTTTTTGGGGGTTCATATATGTTTTTAGTGTCTTAAAATATTATTGTGTAATAAATTTTTAATTCATAAATTTAATTAAATATTTGGAGAATTATATTTTTTTAATTAATATGGATATTTTTAAATTGAATCTATTAATGTTTAGAAGTGATTTTGAATTTTAAAATTGATAATAAAATCTACTCTTAATTATTTATATGTTTTTATAAGTGGGAAATTAATATTTATAAATGTAAACCAACCCTTATGTCAGACCATATCCTTTCATAAGGTTTACCCCTTGGTTTTGACATATGTAATAGTCAAGTGGTTTTTCCTACAGTTACATAATAGTAATAATGAAATCTTGATATCTATATATTGGTTTTATCTTGTCACATTAGGGTAAAATAATTTTTCATAAGTCTATATAAGGGTTCCACTATTCCCATATGTGTTAATTTTGAAGATTTCATGTATATAAGTATAAATTTTAGTCTCACATATAGGTAAAAAAATTCACTAGAATATCATGTAAAGGTCTTCAAGTACTGCTCACATTTAGGCTGTCTGATGTCTGGTGTGTGGGTAACTGGATGTGTAAGGGTGAAATACATTACCCTTATAAAGTTCATAGGTTTTTAATATGTGTAAGTCTTTTTACATAGATGTTCGAATTTCCATAAAAAATTCGACTTGTAGTTTTATTTTTTGATAAAAATTGAAATATCTCTTTAAAATAATGGTATTAAAATATAATAAAATGTGATTAATATTTCATTGAGTTAATTATATCTAGTAAGAATAAAATTTTTTTTAGGGAGGACTTAAATGAAAATAAAATTAAGTATCAATTAAATTGTATGTTTGGATTATATTTTGGATATTTGATACAGAGACAGTGTGTAACGTCCCAACCCTAATTACTATTAAATTTATAGCTAGTCTAGTGGGTAACATGGCCTCAAGCTCATCTCCCCATATGCCAGAGGCTGATGACAAGCAGAAAGGGTGTAATGGTGGTTCATTTGGGATACTATACCCTCAAAATACAATTATCACATAAGTATAATACAATAAAAAAGTAAACAATGAAAGAATAAAATAATATTTGAATAATAGGAGAAAATTAAAATTTATAAAAAATCTTGCATGCATGTCATAGTGATATTTGATAACTGAATGTTGTAAAAAATGTAACATTCTTTATAGTATAGTTAAAAAATTTATCAAATCCCTATGTGTGATCTCCATTAGCAGCCTAAACATCAGGTCGGTCCATTTCTCCTAACACCCACATACATGTAATATAATAATCAACCTAGATCCTGCAAATATATTGTTTACTTGTGTTACAATGGTGCCTGAGTGGGGTTTGAGATATGAATCTCAGTATGCTGACACCTACCATGTATTTCCCAAAACAGATAGTGTAAAATAAATTAAATACTGTGCAGGTATATAGAATAATATCAAGCACAATAAATAAACATCACCTGTCTAGGAACCTATGGGACACATGAAAACAATACATACTTTAGCCCTTGGCTATTATCTAAGAATTTATCCCTTCCATTAATTTATTATTACCATCTTATAAATAAGTCACATGTTTACAATAACGAAGGTTCCAAGATGTGACAAGGAAACCTGTTCTGACATTTAATAATGTGGTCACAAGTTAATTAATAAGGATACATAACCCTCAAGGGTTTCCAACTCAGTAATAACTATAGCCTGCCAACAGGTAATAGTGTAATCGAAGGAGAATAGTCAATAGAATTCCAAAATAAGATTCATACCGTTTCCAAGGAGTTCATCCAAGGTAAAATGGGTATAAGAAATGATTGGACATGATGGGAATTAACTATAAAACCTACATTTCAATGCTGGATTCAATGAGTGTATCCAATCCATCAAATAATACTACTTGAGGGATCCTATAGTGTCATATTGGGAATCAAAAGTTAAACAAGTATTGGGTTCTAGGTGGGTCTCAACCTATGTAGGCTATATTCATGAATTCAGAATGAGGTCCTTGTGTGCTCAAGTCATTCCCTTGGGAATCCATGATGATATCGAGTCATGAAACTCCTATTTTGATAATTAAGTCATATATAATTCATATTGTTCAATAAATTTCTAGTAATTAGTGTAAAAATTCTAATTGTGCATGGAAACAATTAATTATGTCATAATTAATCAATAGTTCTATTTGGTTCATGTATTCCCTTTCATTATTGTGTCAAGGCCAGGTCATATAAAACCATTAATTTAATCCCTTTAAGGAATTTTCAATAATCAAGGTTCACCCCACTACCTTCCATTAACATGGTAAGGGGTTCTACAGACAAGAAACATACATTTAATATAGAAATTACATACACTTGGTATACTTTCTAATTTTGATTTCATATTTAATTGTCGCATTGAATCACTTACCTTAGGCGGGTCAAGTGGTGAGAATACATGGTACTTTAAATTATGTAATTCACTAGGTATGTCAAGGAATTAAATATAGAAATATTTACACATAGAAAGATCATGCCCAGGAACACCCGAATGGTGGATCAAACATGGAATAACACTAGAACATTAATTTTGGATAAACATTATACAAGGGTGTTTCCAATGTAATAACTGGGAAATCACACTGACAATTCCTTCATTCATAAAAAATTAAAAAAGTAAAACACCATTTTTCTAATTCCAATAGTGGATAGGTCCTAAAAATTCAATATTTCAAATTTAAAATCAGGGAATTATGAAATATCAGTAAAACTATCCATGAAATCATGAAATTTTAGTCACTACATTCAAGCTTAAAGAAATCGCACCTCCTTTCGTGGGGTTTATTTTAAAAATCATGATATTTATCTTCAAAAATTTCATTTTTCATATTTATAATCTTAATTAAAAACATTCTCAATTCACATTTAAGAAGAATTTAATCTAAATACCATATGGTACTAATTAAAATCTATAGAAGGTACGATGAATAAATAATTAATGTATTCTTTACATTTACGGTAAATGGAGAGGGACCCTACCTCAGGGTAGAACACATTTAATACTAAACACTTAAATGATTTGAAGGAGACCACTCAAAACCACCCCACACTCACACGAACATACATTCATATATATATATATATATATATATATATATAATTAACCCAATAAAATTATTCCACTAGCCATGAGGGAATACATACATGGAATATATATATATATATATAAACACAAACACACACACACACACACACCTATGTATGTGACTTTAGACCTTTGAGATTGATCAAAACTCCCCAAAACAAATGCGAGGCATCCTTAATCATCAATGGACCCGAAATAGTAATGGAAAAAAACAAAAAATTGAGTATAGAACTTTACCTCAGATGGTGAGGAGTCTAAATGTTGGTGAGAAACTGAGAGTAGAAGGGAGTGGAAATCTTACCATGGTAGATTTAAGGAGAAACCAATGTAAAAGATAATCAGAGTTAGAAGGCGGCCATCGAATGATGGGTTCATTATGTGTCGAAGGGGAGCCCAAGCACTGACTCACATATCATATGAGGAATGGAGGTAGAGGGTTAGTTTTCAGTTTTTAATTTAATTTAAATTTTTTAAACCAGGTATACTACATGGTTTTACCCAAACTTTTTTCCAATACAGCGTACAAACCGTGCTGTGAACAATGCGAAGGTACTTCCGCAAAAGTCAGATCATGTGGGATAAGTGCATTTTTTTGGAAAACTGTGTGCAGTCCGTGTGCCCATCCACTTCCCTCTTTGAATTAGGCTACATGGTTTTCTTATGTTTTCCACATAGTTTTAGTCAAACTATGTGTTCTCTATAGCATTTCAAACCCAAGAGTTTTCACGTCTGGCACCACTGAAAATCCTTTATCCACCTAGGAATCTTCTCAGGCCTTCTCCCATGTCCATAAACGCATCATGAAGTGACCCAACTTTTGGAATTGTGATTCGAAGCATGGTTTTAAATTCATCCCATCCATTAACCAAAAATTCAAAATTCATGGGATTTTTTTCAGGTTTAAAATCATAGAACTCTAAAATCTCCCCATCTTATAACTTCTTATCACTGATAATTCTTTGAAAAAAAATAAAACATCCTCGACCTACTAGTGTTGTGGAGTCTCTTTCTAACTATCTCATTGTGCTTCCTTTTCCTGACACACCATTAAGCAATAGTAAAGCCCCCACAACCTGAGCCAACACTCACTTTCCAACAGAAACACAAAAATATATCATACATGATCCCATTAAGAAAGACCCACGATCACACTATCATCTCTACAAAAATATAACTGGTTCTTCTCCCCAACATAGGTCTTAAATTAGTGAAAGGGGCCAATTCCAATCAACGATACTACCACCATCATAATTTCCATACAATAACTCCTATAAGAATCCTAACTTTACTCTTTGAAATATTTCATTAAAAAGGAATTGTTGAATCACGATCAACCTAGTAGAAAATAGTCGTACTAGATTTCTCTGAAAACACTATCAACCATAAAACCACACTGCCCTTAACTTCACACCATTATTTAAAATGGTTCCTTAGGATCATAAACATTGAAATAAAAGAAGATAGAAAGATTCAAGACTCTTGAATGACTTATCTTGAATATTCCAAAATTAGATGATTGACACATTTCAAACTAAACCACAACACCTTCCTCGAAGGTATCGTTCATTTTCAATGAGTGTGTTCATTGAAGCCCATACCTGACTCTCAGTGACGCTTCATAGTACAAACCATCACCCATACATTTTGATAAGACTATGAGGAACTATCCCAAGGTATTTAAGCATCTATTTTATAAGGAATATTTCGGTACAATCCCCCAAAAATCCAAAGTTGAACATTAATTGAGCCCGATATAGCGGTCGCCTTGAGGTCATTTCAAAATAAATTGATTGATATTGTGAGTCTAACCAAGGTGTTCCTACATGGGAACCGAGGAATCACTCATTATTTACCAATCCATGATAAAAACCATGCATCACTGTGAAACACCATGAAAACTCACTCAAAAATATAAACACCTTAAAGATTTAGCATGATATAAGAACAAAATTTTCATAGTGCTCAAGGAAGAAGTCATGATAGGGAAATTCTCATTTATTTGAAATATTACGCTATGCGTAGATCGATGATTACCAATAAGGTTCGATAAAAATCCATCATATCTAAGATTACGTGCTTGGTACGACTTCCAAGAAAATGTACACATACAACCACCTACAAAGTCGGGTTCTCAAGAAATCACATACACGATTTAAGTCTAGATAGCCTCAAGGGAATTGTAGTGGGATATACCATTTAGAAATTTTTTTCCATAGTGTCTTCCTTTTACATGGAATGTGACACATTTACCAAAACTAACAATACACTCCTCATCTGAGGAGTGTCCACGTAATTAATGGATAAGAAGATAAACTATCCACTCATAAGTATGCTAATACAAAAACACCTTCACTAAACATGTTTTCCTCTTTCGAACCATTCTCATGTATCTCAAATCACACCGAGAAAGAAAAACCATTGAGACTCGAATGTCAAAACACCCATGTCTTTAGAAACTCCATCCCATGAATTGGGATGTACTTGATTCCATGTTGCTTCGGTCACTCTACTTGGAGATGACCTGAGACTATACTGAACACCACAAGAGATTTATTTCAGAGTAAAATTTCTCCATAATACTATTAAACAAGAAATCACTAGGGAATAGTGGTCCATTACTATAATAATGGTAGGTTCAAATGACCTAAAAAGCAGTTGACCATGCCCGAGGCATGTATAACCTACTGAAAAGAAGAATCACTCTCTGATAATGCCTATAACAAGGCCAAATAAACCATGACCACATATATGAACAAGGGTTTCATTGAAAATTGAATGTCCTACCAAGGAAAATGTAACCTGAATAACAACATATATTAAAAACACAACAATAGTAAGGTATTTAAATTCAATGTGTGCTACCTACCATGGGATGCCCCCTCACAAAGCACAAGAGTCGACCTTAACCATAGGTCACATCAAAAAAAAATTCATTAAGATCAATATCTGGTCATCTAAGACATTACTAAAGGTTAAAGAATGACTATAGAAATCACTCATGCTTCTATTCCATGGATTCTCAAAGTGAAGCATTATATACCCTTACAAGATATTTTGAATAGAGGACATCACCTATGGGTTCCTTTTTGAAGTCTGTTACATTTATTCACATTTTAAATCCTCAGACGTTTAAAATATTTAATTAATAAATCAAATTAGAACACACAAGTATCAATAAACCTCCTTTAAAAAGATTTCAATTTTATTAGCATTCCATCATTAATTAGGAAATTTTTTAAATAAATTCCTCTTAATAGTTAAGGAAACCTACAAGGGTTCTATTTTAATCAACCAGGGATCATCAAAATGAAACAAAATAGAAACTATTAAGCCATTAAAATGTCAAACTCCCATATTGGTTCATCTCATTAAAATATTTCCCAACTGACCTACTTGGGAGCAATTTCATTTAGGAATTAACCAATTGATTTCAGATTAAAACCAAACAAATCTTACATTTATAACCATTTAAAACATAACTTGGTCATCACATTTAACACAGGTTTCCATTTCCTAATTCTTAAAGCTACTATACACTCTATAAAATGAAAATTGGGTCCCATTTATCCAAAAATTACAATTCAAATTTTAAAAGGCTACAAAATGGTCCACTAATAGGGGTGGCCACCTACCAACCTATAAAGTGCCCATACACTTTATTGTTTGTAATTTAACTACACTTAGGCAAAACCAATTTACTTTAGCATTTTCATTTTCACATCCTTTTATAATTTTTCAAATACATGGTTACCTTTTCCTTGTAATAAGGATTTCATAATCCATACAACTAAAAAAGGGATCTCTTCACAATCACAACTATTTAATTTTTCCAATACCACTAATTTCATAACCAAAGAAACATGCATGCAATCATAAGTAGTAAAACTATAAAAAATATTGGAATAGTACTCAAGCATGCTGATTATATCACCAAAACATGCAATTTAAAGAGGAATTATAATAAATACATGGCATGAAATATATTCAAGGTACATAATTATAATCCACAGGAAAAAATAAAACTACATGGCATGACACTATGCATGGAATGTGAATTTCCTACATGATTTTTAAGATGAATGAAATGAATCTTCCTTACCAAACTAGGCCAAGGGTAAAAATACATTAAACTCATAAAAAAATAAGAAGCTTAAATTATACCGGTCACTCAAGCTGAAATCATTTCAATTGTAACATCAAACAGAACAATTTTTTTTATCATCTAAGGATTCATGGTCATTTCTCGTATATGGGGTGATTATTACCAAGAATAGATATTAACCAAGTTCCAAAATATTAAAATTCTCCTATCTACAAACCTAATATAGTAAGATGAAGTAAAAACATTACCTCTAATATCACATTGTAATGTCCCTAACTAGATTACCATTAAACTGGTAGTCGGAACGGTGGGTCACATGTCCTCAAGCACGTATCCCCGTATGGCAGAAGTTGGGGACTAGATACGAGGGTGTAATGGTGGTTTAGTGGTGAGACTGTAACCTCATAATCAGAGTTGCACAACAGTATAATAGAATAAGCAATAGTCAATAGAGAATGAATGACATAATATTTTAATAAAATGGCTGAATCCAATTTGTACAATATATCCATAAATATCATAGTGATATTACATAACTGGAAGAAGTAAAAAATATAGCTTTATTTGCTTTTTTGTACAAAAATAATGAAAAGAAAACAATTCCCAACTTGCGATCTCCATGATCATATGGAGGATCACCTCAGTACTTTTTCCCTAACACCAAGGAACATGAAATATAACAATCAACCTACATCCTGCAAATATATGGTCTAATCGGGTACCAATGATACCTGATCATGGTGTGAGATATGAGTATCAGTAGGCTGACACCCATGGTATCTAGCCCAAACTAGATAGTGTAATGTAAATTAAATAGTGTATAGGTATACAAAATAATACCAAATTGAATAAATAAACATCACCCATCTGGGTTCTTAGGGGACACATGATGGCTATACCTTCTTCGGCCCTTGGCTGGTGTCTAAACATGTAACTAGTTCATTAATTGATTATTAATAGTTTATAAATAAGTCACATGTTTATAATAATTAAGTTTCTTATATAAAAAATCTGTGATGATATTTCATAATGAGGTTCCAAGGTAATATAACCTCAAGGTTCGCTACCTTAGTTATAGTTTTTGTCTGGATAAGGTTAAGAGTGTAATCCAAGGAGCATAGTCTGTGGAATTACAAAATAAGGCACCTACCATGTCCAATGAGTTCTTCCAAGGTAAAATGGGGCTAATCAATTTGTAGGCCAAATGGGATTTCACCATGGAACCTAATTGTCAATGTTGGATCCATGGAGTGTATCAAAGGAATCATGTTGTACTAAATGAGGCAATCTATGGTGTCATACCATACATCTAAAGATAGTCAAGAATTAGGTTCTAGGCGGGTCTCAACCTAACAAAGATGCCTCCTTGAATTTGGAATGGGGTCCTCGAGTTCTCAAGGCATTCCCTCATGAATCCATGATAAGGTTGAGTTACGAAACTCCTATTTTGATAATGAAGCCTTATATAATTCATATGGGTCATGTACTTACCTATCATTAGTTTGATAAGGCTAATTGGGCATGCAACCATTTAATCAAGTCATAATTAATTAATATGTCCATTGGGTTTAAGCCTAGATTTTCATTTGTGTGAATAGTCTAGGTTGCTTCCAACCATTCATTTAATTCCATTATGTCATTTTTGATAATCACAGTTCACTCCACTACCTTCCATAAACTTGGTATATGATTCCACAGACATGAAACCTATTATTCAATTGCATTTAATATTAAAAATTCATATACGTAGTATACATTACAATTTCTGTATCACATGTAATTATAACATTTAATCACATACCATTGGAGGGTCAAGTGGTGAGAATATATGGTACTTTCCATTATGAAATTCACAATATCTGCCAAACAATTGAACATAGAACATTTTACCCTTAGAAAGGACAAGCCCAGGCACACTCGAATAGTGGCTCAAATGTGTCAAAAAATATAATGAAAATTTTATCAAAACATCCTACATGGGAGTTTCCAATGTAAAACATGTGCCATAAAAATAGACGGTGCCTTGTTTTTTTGATCATTTGAAAAGGTAAACAAAAATGTTCTAATTCCAATAGGGTCTATATCTTAAACATTACATATTTCAAATTTAATACTCAGTAATAAAGAAATATTAGTACAACAATCCAAGAAAGAATTTTTTTTAATATTTACTTTTTATCTTAAAGATAATGCACCTCTATTGAAGTGAATTTGTTAAAAAATCATTACATTTCTCATTAAACAATTCATTTATCATATTTTTCATCTCAATAATGAAACATAATCAATTCACATTTAATAAGAATTTAATCTAAATACCATAAAAAATTAACTAAAATATAGGGAAGGTGTGATTTGTAAATAATTAAGTTTTTCTTTAAATTAATGGGTTAAAGAGAGGGTCCCACCCTCGAGGTGGAAATAATTTAATACTCAGAACTTGAAAAATTTGGTATTGACCACATGAAACCACCCCGTACACGCAGACACATACATTCATATATATATATAGATATATATATATTCGTATCCCAATGCATGTATTCCCTGCACCACAATGGAATACGTACATAGAAGATATATACGTATATTTATATATATACATACCTATTTATGTGATATTAGACCTTCAAAATTGATCAAAACTTCCTAAAATAATTTCTAGGCACCCTAAATGATCAGAGGAATTAAATTGGTAAAGGAAAAAACAAACAGACAATATAAGACCTTTCCTCGGATGGCAGCAGAAAACATAAACAACTCAAACCAGTTGTCCATTAGTGAAGGTTATTGGGACCTGCATGAATTTGTCCCAAGATACTCGTCCCACAACCTACAACCAAGAGAAAATCGAAAATTAGATCCCCAATTTGACATAGGGTATAACCGATCATGAGGGGTGATAGGGAGACCAAATCATAGTTTGGAATAGAGAGGAGAAAGGAGAGAAAGTCTATCCTTGTATGATCAGAGGAGAAATTGTGGGAAATCTAGTTGAAAATTGGACATCAAAGGACGCCACTGAAGGGGGGTTCTCTATGCATCAAAGGGGATCCAAATGGGGGCTCATATCGTACAAGAGGTAGGAAGAGAGAGGGTTTATTTTTAGGTTTTAATTTAATTACCATTATTTTAATTTCATTTAGATTTTTTAAAAACATAGTATACCACAGGCTCTGACCTGCATTGTTTTCTAAAATCGTGTATGAACCCTGTGGTGGAAAATTCCAAGGTACTGCCTGAAAATAAATTTTGTGCGATCTAGGTGCATGGTTTGAAAAAATATGTGAATTTCATGTGAACCACTGATTCCATATTAGAATAAGTCATAATGGTTTCCTGCAGTGGGCCTCATTATTTCAGACAAACCATGTACCCTCTACAGCCCTTCAAAACCATGATTTTCTGGGTTTGGTGCCACTAAAACTCCTCGAACCTCCCAAGAAACTTCTCTGTCCTTCTCCCATATAGAAAAAAATTACATTGAAGTGATCCAGCTCTAGGAATTGAGTGTTGAATCTTGGTTTTATATATGACCCATCTAGTAACCAAAAAAGTTTAAAATCCATTGTATTTTTGTTGGGTTCAAAAATAAGGAACTCTAAAGAGAGTGTGTGTTTGTGTTTGTATATATTTTCTTCATTATATCCCATGATATTTAAGATTTCAATTAATTCCTTTATTTTTATCCTTTGAGTATGGGATATTGAAACACCTTGATTAATAATCTACATGTCATTTTCTTGTCGACTTGAGTTCACTAATGATTATATAGAACTTCGATATTCCTATATGCTAATTTTTTTGAGTAGTAATTTTAATTCTTCTTGGGGTAAGGGATCTATTACATATATTTTATACTAAATTCATGTTTTTTTGTATCATTCCTATGTTATAATTATCTAAATTGTTATGATTGATCTTAAAAATAATAATCTATTTATATCACATAGAAAATGATAATTTTGATAAAACATGGAAACAATTTTTCTTCATATATATATGAAAAAATGAATTTATAACTGTATGGAAATAAATAATGGTGGAAGAAGGTGATATCTCAAGAATAAGAATTAATATTATCATTCATACCATAAAAATCTTATCATCTAAATTTTAAATAATTTTTTATAGTTATTAAATTATATACTCTTTATAATTGAATGTTTTCATGTTATCCAAAAGCCATAGATAATTATTTCTGATGAAAATAAACATTTACATTGGATAAATACTATTAATTTGAATAATAAAATTTCATGTAATTATTGATGAATGCTAATCATAATATGGAAACTAACTAAGATAAATAAAATAGATAATCACATGTTTCTCAAATAATAATTAATATTTTGAGGATTGGGTGATGTTTAAGTAACAGTTTTCCATTTTATTATAAATTTAATAAGGATGTGGAATAAATTATTTCATAAAATAGAATATGGATAATATATTATTATTATTTCATGAATTGAAATATAAGTTTATCTCATGTTTTAAAAATATATTCTTTGATGTATTATTGTATCTTGGTTGTTAATATTTTCATAGTATAGAGATCAAAATAAAAAATGAACTGTCATATGATAATTAAATATAATTATTATTTCATATGACATAAATCAAAGTAATTAATTAAATAATGTTATCAAAAGTAGTTGATAAATAATATTTCAAATTAAGGAATTAGAATGTTGAAATAGGTTATAGATTTTTTTATATAAATTTGGATATTTGGTAATTGGAATTGGAATTATCAAATGGTTAAGATAATTAATATTTCATGGCTTATGATTTCATGTAATTTATGTTTTGTTGATGATATCTCCTTTTGTTTATTAGGTAGTTTATATATGTTCTGAATTATTTTTTTATTATTTAACATTGTGAATATATATAAACCATTAAACAATGTAAAACTGATATGATGTAATAATAAGATGAAATATGGATGAGCATTAAAACTATTTCTCTTCTTAGAATTAATTAGACAAGGACATAATTTTTTAAGAGAGATTTATAGTTTTATATCAATTATTATATAATTCATATAGATTTATTCATTTTGGGAAACCTATTTAGAATAAACCAATTAATTTAAAAGTGTAATTAAATTCTTTTTGGCTAAATATAATTGTATGAGGTTGAACGAGACTATTCCATGTTACGAGGGGTATGAATTTCTTAATTACAATATGTTATTGTTTTTTAGTATAAATGGAAATAAAAATTTTAATATATATATTATTATGTATTATATAGGATAATTAGATCCTTGATGTGATTGATTGATAACCTTACAAGGTTGGAATTATTTGAGGAGTTATGGGATACATGACTGAGAATTATTGATTATTGGTAATATGTTTATCTATGGACCGATAACCTGTGGTGGTAGTGATGATCAAATATGGGGATGATATGACATATTGTACTATTTTGAAATGGTCTGGGAATAACAATTGGGTGATTGATAGAAGTTATTAGTTGGTCATTCTAATTGATATCCTTAATCTTATAAGATTATTTTTTGACGGACATATGGTTGGATGTTTGTTATATAAAAAATTTATAGCATCTTGATGTAGTTTGATTCTATGCACAGAAAGTGTAATTTTTAATTGGTTTCTTAGGATGATTCCATGTGTTGAAAGATGATTAATAAGAAGTATTTCATTAAATAATTGAATTTGGTTATTTTATCTTGTTTTTTGATAACGATGGGATATATACGAAGGTAAAGACTACACATGGCTCCAAAGGGACCGATATTAGGATATTAAAATGGAAATATTGTAAATATATTGTGGAATAATATTAATTATGGTTTATTTGTTTATTATTAGAGAGATTGATGCTTGTTTTTTTCCTTGAGACATAATGTTTAATACTAGCATTTGAGATTATTGTATGAATATGGAGATAGACGAGTCTATGGGTGAGTAGTTTAGGTTTGTGGGGTTGTGAATGATATTATTTATATTTTGTTATTTGATACATTACCCCCCCTAATTCAATCTGGAAACTGATGAATAATTTTTTTGTGGGGGTGGGGGTGTGTTCTCTATCATCTAGGATGCTGAGAGAGTAGATGGATGACTTTTCCCCCACCCATGCCCTCCCTTAAATTATAGTTTGTATAGGAATATCCTATACTATAATTTATTATGGTATATGGTAAATTCCTACACAAAATGTTTTAGATATTAGTTTTTTATATATTCATGTGTAGACAATATTGGATTAATGCATAAAACATAATTTTATCTGGTAATGGTGGATTTTGTATCTCACTAATTTTCTAGCTTGTTCTATGATGGATTGATGTATACCACATTTACATGGGATATGTTGGATTCTAGAATACTACTATGTTACTATTGAGATAGTTTCACAAGGTTCATGATGAGATGATGATATAGATATAAAAACTGATCCCATCATGATATGTTTGTCCATACACGAGACCGAGGTGCATAAAGATATGGCCAAACTCACATTAGGGGTGAATTTGTTTATATAAGGGATGAGAATTGGATGTATCCATGGTGGCCTAAGAGTGAAAAACTAGTGGGGAATAGGAAGAAACCTTCATTATTATATTATTTTAAAATATATTGATTTAAATCTATGAATTACTAGGCGAGTGAGATATAATGAAGATGGGAATATATAGTATTAATTATTTATGTGATGAATTTGTTTCAATTGTTTATCAGCAAAGATTTAGTATTCTTATTTAAAATTTTGCATGAGAGTTTCCATAGAGGATCTTATAGAATATACATTGAATGATCACCCTATGTATATGTTAACCATTTTTGGTTTTTAGTAGCTAGTCACTGATCATGATAGAAATTGTGAATACAAGGAGTTTTTATAGTTCTTCCAGAGATCTATAGACGCTACTAGGGATTGTTGACTTTTATGGTTTTATTGTTATTAGTTTTATATGATAATACATTCACATATTGGGATCTATTTCATATTTATATATGGTATTTGGATGTTGGTTTTCATCATAATAGCTCTTTCACTTAAATTTTAATTGAGTTTACTTCCTCCCGTAAGCGTGATTCATATACCATCAGTTCTAGTCTCTAAACCATGACCTATTAGAAGTGATATTTGGGGTCATTATATATCATTCTCCATTTTTTCCCAATAGTTTCACCTTTGTATAATTGGATTCATGATATGGAAAGTCCATTGGGAATTTGGTAGTTTTTAACATGGTGGGAAGATATGTTGGTGAGGGTAACACAAAACCAATTCTCATTTGAGACTGATTATAGTGAATGATTTTTGGTTTGGGTGAACAACCAATCATGAAAAGGAGTAGGGATTTAGGGATGGACCATTTTAATAATTTTGTTCTTAATTAATTATTTAATGTATAATCAATTAAAAGATAAGTCACCCAATGTTTAAAGTATAATGAATATAAATTATCCAAGTTGTGGAATTGAAAATAGTAATTTTTAAAAAGATACCCCTGATTTACCCCATCTGAGTATTCAACCAAAGTTGGTAATTCAGTTATTCTATAATTTAAATTATTCTCAATGAAATAAAGGCCTATGGGATCACCCATTTTGGTTTAATGAATACATATTTATTTTTACTCTAAGCTATATTTTAAAAGTGATTTAGAGTTTTCCAAATTGAGTTTATAATGTTTATTTAGATGTTACTCACATGATGTGATACTTGTTAATGTTACGCATATCATTCCAAGAGTTTTTAGAAGATATATAAATAGGCTTTTGATGTGTCTTAAAAAGTTAATTTATAAAATTTGATACTAATGGAATTAAAACTAAGTCTACAAGGATTTATTTCAAGAGGGAGAATGATGAAGACATTCCCAAAGTCCATTATAAATGTTATGTATTTCCCCATATCATATGTAATGATATTGGTACATTATAATAAATAAAATGAAGATTTCATGAAATTTCATTAATTAATAATATTATATTATCGGGTTGTATTGTATAATGGTTCCTTTATAGTAAATTGTATTGCATTATTTACGTAAAATCGCTAAAAATAATTGAGGAATTGAAATGTTAAGTGTTAACATTAAAAAATCCTCCAATTATTTTATTTAAAATTATAAATGAGATCATATTGGTTGTCAAGGATTATAATTGTTGGAATTCAAGATATTGATTTATAAATAGCAATACATATAAGTGAATGAATGATTCATTTTAGAGTGTCCCAAGAGGATTATAAAAGGATTCAATAACAATCTACAGGTGTGTGTGACCATTAAAAACACATTAATAAATTCTACCCCTTTATGGAATATATTTTTTATTCACCTTATTATTTTATTAGTACAATCATGATGTAAGTCATTAGGTGAAATACCATCCATACAATGGGTTGTTAACATTATGATATGGATGAACCTTGGATTGGTGAGTCCGATTGATTC
The DNA here is from genome assembly GCA_963277665.1 of Viscum album. Classification (NCBI taxonomy): domain Eukaryota; kingdom Viridiplantae; phylum Streptophyta; class Magnoliopsida; order Santalales; family Viscaceae; genus Viscum; species Viscum album. The sequence goes on from OY728122.1 coordinate 738,043,833, forward strand.
CTTTGAGTGGTCTTCCTCAAATATATTAATGAATAAAATGGTAATGGAAATCAATTAAGAAAGGTACATAAGTGTGGTTTATTGTATATATGGTATGGTTTTATTTTATACATGGTAGATCATTGAAATGTTGTTTCAATATTTTCCAATACTTAGATTGTGTTTTATTTTGTCATTATAAATACAAAAAATATATTATTTTTTGTGAGATGAGGGTTTTATGGAAAGATAAGTTGTTCTTTTGTTATCACAATAGGGATTTATTTCTCTGAATATTTTACGATCCACCATATGTTTAGTGGTTAAATTATTAATCCAAATGTAGTTCATAATATAATCTAATGAAATAATGTATTGATTCTCTATTTTTTTATTTTGCCAAGAAGGTTTTTTGGATATATTCTAGCGAATATCTCATAAAATAAAAAACAGGTCTGATATATTGAATAATTTTTTTATTTAGATGATACCAAAAGTCATACCCCTAATAATAATATCTTCCTCACCTGAAAAAACCGAGAAAAAATCCTTAGTAATCCTTCAATGCTTAATGAATTTGACTGCTAGAAAATATTGACTTTCACCAAGATTAGTTTAGTATCTACTATTCACTTTCAAATAATATAATACATTATACCAATTATATATCATTTTATATATGATTTATCAAATTATTAATAGTTAAGAAATACTTTACATTTAACTCATTTATAATTCATTTGAAGGACACCAAACCTTTGTAAGACACGTGAATCCATCAAAATCTAATGTAAGAACCTTGTATTTGATATTGTTTATGGCACACAACACCAAACACATAACGTAATATAACATTTAGATACTTTATAATATATTTAATATTCTAAATATATTCTATATATTTAAATTCATGCAACACCGAGTTACCATGTGTTACACGTAGGAGCGGCCATCCTCAATAGCTTGTGTTACAAGTAAGACCATGTTTTATCTATCAATAATAAATTATTAAACTATAATGAGACATAAAATAGTCAATAAATTAGTTGTTTTTAATAGTAATAAATAACCTATAAAAATTATGGTTTATAAAATATAAAGGATAAATTAATTGGCTTCCAATTAATTTGAAATTAATATAAGAAGCAATTGAATACAAAGTGAATATTTTTATAAAAAACTATTTTTATGCTCAAAAATTTGTTTTATGTTATTAGATTATATAAATTACAATTTTTGAATGATAATAATGTAATTTACATATTATATATTCAGTCAAATAATTTTTATATTTATCAATTAGGTTTGATTGATGTAAGGTAAGAACAAATTCAATTTTATAGATAAAAACCCATATTTTATAAAAGAAATTTTTCGATATCTTAATACATAAAACATTTTAAATCATAATAGTGACACTATAATTGATTAAATATCTGAAAATAAATATAATTTTTGAAATAGAATCACAATAATTAGTTTACGGTGAATTGTTTATATTTTTCTGAAACATTCCATTTTCACTGAACAGTTAAAAATACTGAATTTTAGTTCAAAACATCCTTTTAATATAATTTATTTATAAGGATAAGTTATATTTATAATTTTTTTAATGTATAATTACATCTTATTTTTATCGATTAATAAAATTTATTTTTTTGTAATCTATTTCACTATGAAATTTATTATAAAAAGAAAGCGAACATTCAGACATTTTTACATTAAAAACCCGCATTGTCGTCCCACATGCGTGAAAAAGTTTGAATTAATTTATGCCACATATATGATTGTAATGTATTAAAATGGATTAATTATTGGGAAGAAAAATAATTTTTAATTTCTAATATAAACTAATTTTTTTCACCAAAATGATTAGTGAAAGTGATGGTAATTAATTTCAATTAATAAGGTAAATTTAAGATTAATTAAAGATAAAAAATTTAACTTAGGGCCCCAAATGGCCCATAAACATGTCCAAAAAACCCTTTTTGGCCATAATAAATCTATTAAGCTTCAATTATTGCGATGTTATGGTTTTTTAGGACTTTGTTATGTAAGAACTTGTGTACACCTAACTTGTTTCAAAAAATTTCATGTTTGTCCTTTTCCTTCCCTATAAAAGGCCACCACCTCTTCCAATTCCTCATATCTCTAAAATCACCTCATTTTGTCCATGAAATTATAAAATAAGTTCCCGAAAATCCTTCCCTCTATAATGAAGCCTCCATTTTGGCATAAATACTTCCATGTAATCCTTTTGGTACAATCCAAAAGTAATTAACCGATTAAGAGTTAACATCTTCTCTTAAGATTTTTAGTTTTATTTTCATTCTCAAACCCATCATATCATAGTGTAATATTCATTAATAAAAAACCTTATTCTCAACATAATATGATGTTTTGATGCTAAATATTGGAAATAATCTTACACATACTTCTATCTAATGGGTATTTAACAAACTGCTTTTGTGCATGGTGAATTACTGCCTCATGAAATGATGATTGCTCAGTTTTCCTTTACCACATCTCATGGTGGACATTATGATGGAAAATATGTTTATATATATTATATATTATATTATTTATGTCTTTATACTTCTGTAATATATTTTTAATTCATTGTTTTAATACTTTCCATTTTTCATTAATACAATAACATCGTTTAAGGAAGTGTAGACTACTTCCCCTCAAAGCGATGTGATTCATTCACACGATACATGGAATATACAAAGGACAGTAAAAATAAAAAATAATAGAAATAAAAAACATATATAATATAATCATTATATAATTATGTTTCATGATATATATATATATATCAATCTCATTATTTTCCTTTCACACACTTAAAAAGTAATAACTTCATTTGTGGACTTGGGGACTACCGCCTCCCCAACACGATATGATTTCTTTTACATAACAATAATTATAAATATAAGTATATATTATTAAATTATATTTTATAATTATAATTATAAAAGGACATGGTGTTACTTAACTTCTTTCCATAACGATCATTAAAAAATAAGAACGTTACACATGCATACGTTGGACCTACCGTCTCCATGACTGTAACATTGGTTAAATTTTCATAACCATATTTAATTATTGATCATAAAATTATAATTTATATATAAATATGATAATTATGTCATGATTATTATTCTTTATATTTTATTTAATGAATCCTTTTACCATAGTTTACCTACCAATGTTATGTTTGACACATAAACTAAATTTAACCAAAAAACCCGATGTAAACATAATTGTTTAAGTATTTGTTTACAATATAGTAATAAGTGATATAAAATTAATGATAAACATGAAAAAGGTTATCAAAAAATTATATAATTAAAATATGTTTATCATACATGAATTTAAATGACGTTTACCCAAACGGAATTGAAATTTAAGGGATTTCGTCTTAGTATACATTCTGTTGAGACTTATTTGTTATTATGCTCCTAATTTCTTATATATGACGTATATAGTACCATTTCACATGGTATATTATGAATATAATTAATTTAATTATATTATAAAATTAAATTAGTTTTATTATTTCATTAGGCTTATAATTTAAAATTTTTCAAAGTGGTATGGGACATTCGCAAATGTTTAATGATTATTTTCCATAAGAATAACATTTATAATATCTCAATGGTATTTCCATAAAAGGAAATTATATGAACATTGTTCAATAAAACTTTTCATTTTATGTCATATGTTTATTCATGACAATTTTCAATTATTATTATATTTTTCCACACTTTTCCTCTCTAAATTAATTTGAAAATATTTTTATGAAATAAAAATTTTGTTTCTATCTTTAGTCAGAGAACCTGTTTTATTCTAAAAATCATTTTTATTAAAATGTTTTTAGAAATGTTTTTAAAATGATTTGGTAATTGAATTTTTAGCATTTTTTCTTTTACCAAATTTTTAAATTTAATATTTTTATCAATTATTAAACAAGTATTTTTTACCCTTAACTTTAAAAAAGTAATTGTCTTTTTATATCATAAGGCTTGTGTGGATTTACCTGCCATCACTTTTTTAAAGATTAATTTGCTGGTTTAAAATGGTAGTTTTCCATGAAAATGTTTTCAAAAGTGATTTTAAATTAAAAGGTTAATCAAAATTTTTATGAAAGGATATTTCCTCAAGAACGTTTTTAACAACATTTTATAATATTTTCATTCATCAATGACAATAAACTTTTATTTTACTCCACCTAGGATTTTTCATATTGATAACATCCATATTCTTCATATGTATGGTTAATTATTGATTTGGACAAGGATTGTATTTAGATTAACTTCCCTGATTCATTTGTTTGTCCCCTTGAATTATTAAATATCCTAGGGTCATTGAACAATTAATTTTACACATAATTATCCAATTCTTTTATCAGGGATATTATTATTTTTTAAATCATTTACCATTTTACAAAGAGTGTCTACTTTGACAATTATTTAATAATTTGAGGAAATACTGATAATTCTATATTATTTATTCAATAACTATATTTGATATAACATATTGTTTATATTAAATATTTGATATGGGGAATGTTTTGAACTGGAAATGCCAGGTGGATCCCGAGCAATACATAGATCCTTGATGCATTGAAAGGTGATCATGAGAGAAATCAGTTGTGAAAATCAGAATAGTTTAAAGTGTATTCTTAAAGTTATTGACAGTATAGGTTTTCACATGCCTTAGACATGATTTCCATAAATAAACCATTTCCCTTATTTGGTTTCAGTTATTATTCATCCATGAGATTTTCTGTTGACATATATATGGAGACATTTCATTTTCAGTTCATTGATTAAATTGAATGTGTTTTCAGTTTCATATCTTTCCGTATTTATTTTTCATTATCTAGTTATTTAAATGGAATGAATCTCCAGTTATTACCTTTCCATATTATTTAATCACTTTCATTTAGTTTATTTATTAAATGGAATGTGTGTTCAGTTGTTTACCTTTCCATGTTGACTTTTATCATTGATTCATTATTTCTTCATCTATATGTTACCCTTACTAAGCATTTAAGCACATAGATTTTATGTTTATTTCCATGAAAATACAAGAATCATACTATTAAAGATATTAGTGGATTTATTTGATATATTAGATTTATACTTGAAGTTTTTTATTTAGAAATATTTAATAATTTTTTTTGTAATTAGTATATTATTTTGAAATAAAATACACATTTATGTATCTGGTTTACAATGAATACAAAACTGATTTGTCCTTCAGGGATTTATTCCTTGTAATCATGACAACATAATTGATAACAAACATCAACTCTTGAATTCTAGGGTTATTTCTCTATAGTTATTATCAAAGAAAGTTTAGTAGTAACCTTAGGAACTAGATTTATAAAAACATAGGTTAGAGAACATAAACATAATGTATAATTTGAGTATAAGTATATAGGAACAAAATATAATTTTGGTAAAGTATAGATTATATCGGAATTATTAGCAATACATCCCTATAAGGATACTAGAAGTGGATTTGGATCTAGAATAAATGTACCTGGGAGAAACAACTATGACAAGGTATTTTTGGCCTAACTTGGGGTAACCTGGTACAAAATGGGCCTTATTGCCCACCTATTTTAACACACCCAAGGTATATGCTTAGGATAATTCACATTTTCATTAAAACCCATTATAAAGGATTTAAAAAATGAATATCCTAGGATAAACATAAGTTATTTTTGATTGAACATAAGGTTTCATGGTTTATAAATCCTATAAATATTATTTTGGATAAACTCTAGACTAAGGAAGGCCATTGTGGAAATAAATGGATGAAGTATTTATGTATTAGGGTTATATTTAGAACTATATTTAAAAGGATATATTTTTATTAATATTATTTCAAGGATGTATATCATTTTTATTTTGGAAGTTATATTAATATGGTTTTAGAAGAGGATATAATTTTTTATAGGTGACAAAAAATCTAATCTGGAAAGTCCAAAGGTCTTGAACCCATGACCAAATGAAGATATGTGTTTCACTCCCACCACTGACCTATGTAATTTCATGGTTAATTTTTTTTATGGTTTTAGTTAAAAAAATGTGATGAAAAAAATTCTAATGGTGAACTAGTAGTATCACTTTTGATGATTAGAGATTAATCTATAAACCATATAGAGGACATTGTGATCCCTCCAATGGAGGACCATTATTTTGAAATAGATCCTAGACTCATCCATATGATCCAAAATATGGGGAAATTTATTGGACCTCAAAGCAATGATCCCCAAGATCATATAACATATATCTTAAAAGATTGTGAAAAATATTGCAACCAAGGTGTATCCTCTGATTCCATACAACAACACATATTCAGTTTCTCCTTGTGTTTAAGAGCCAATGATTATCTTAAAATCCAAATTTTAAAGTCTATCATGACTTGGGATGATTTATCAAATAATTTCATTGATAAATACTTCCCACTACTCCAAATATTGAAACTATATAATAAGATTTAAAAATTTTATAGTGTTAATTGATAATCAGCTTGGGAATGTTGGTAAAATTTTATTGAGTTAACCCATAAATTGCTACATCCCAAAAACCATGTTTTTCTTCAACTCCAAACATTCTATTAGGGACTTCAACTAGCTACCTCCAATGTTGTAGACACTTCCACTAAGGGAGGGATCATGCTAAATATTCCTTGAGTTGGATGATCATTATTTTATGATATTTCCTACATTTACATTAAGTGAAAGAGCGACCAAGGATTGAACCTATGTAGAGTAAATCAACAGGAAAAGAATACTCTCATGATAGCTAAGGTCGATGCTCTTACCGAAAATCTTTTAGCTTACTTCTCCACCACTGTTACCTCCTTCCCATGTTATAGAGATTGAAACATGTTAAATGTGAAGGTACCCAAACCCATATAAGAATTTTTTTATAGTAATTGAAGATATAAAATGATAAGATTGTAATTATATGAATTAAAACAAATAAAATCAACATTTTCAACAATCCTAACAATATCAACCGAAGTACTATCAGAAGAGAACACCTAAGAATCCACAACCTCAAAATAAAATTTATTATCAATAGAGGATTGTTATAGTGACACAATGGTATCAAGAACCACCTATTTACCCAAATCAAATTCCATCTCCTACAACATAACAAAATTTTTATTAATAAGTTTTTTCTCACAGAGCTCAGTAATTTCCACCATATCAGCAATAATAGTTTTATAAAGCTCTACTAAGGGACAAATAGAAATATACAAATCGAAAATCCAATATGGAAAACCTACTCACCATCTCCATGTTGAAATCATATCATATAATGACTATAAAATATACATAAATTTTGAACAAAAGTTTTTCCTTTGAAAAAACATTAGCATCATGTTTAGAAAATCACCAAGGCCCTTTTAGAATGATTACAAGGTACACTATCTGGTAATACTGAGACTCATCTGTGGATGGAGGAAAACGAAGTAGTTATTAGGAGTGGTAGAGTGATTGAAATTCAGAAAAAATGTTTAGTAGAAGAAAATAAGATAGAAAAAACAGAAACACAATCTTGAATCATCATCAAGTATAATGATGATTTCACAAATAATGATGGACAGTTTAAAAATATGGACTCAGAAACTAATGAAAAATGTCAATTTCATGAGATTTTTTAAAAGGGTGATTCATATATATAATGTCCACATTATTGAAGCCCTCTCTCCTTTATAAAGATATTTATACATGCTGAATTAGAGGAAAATTACAATTTGTTTCTAAGGATGTTTAAAACATTTCACATTATCATTCCCCTTGTATAAGTGATTGAAAAAATTCCTAATCATACCAGGTTTATAAAATATTTTATCCTTATAAATAGAATAATGGAATACCTAGTAGTCATATAATTAAATGAAGAATGATCCCCAATTTTTCAATGGAAGCTACTACCAAATATGTGAGACCCTATAAGCTTTCAAGTTGCTTGAAAATAGAAATATGTAATTTGGAATGACCCTTGTGTGATATTGGGAAAAATATATATCTCATTACTATGTTTTAATTCATAAATACTTGATTTATAAATTGAAACAAATGGGTTTTTTCTCTTCAATGGCTAATCGATCAGTCAACCCACCCTCGTTGACTTATCAAGGATGTCATAGTCGAGGTTGTTAGGTTCCACTTTCTAGATTATTTCATTATCCATGATATAGAGGAAGAATATTTTTTATGTATAATTATAGGGAGACCATTTAATTTAATTAGGAAAGATATTATTGATATAAATCATGGAATGATGATATTAATAGTTGGTGAAGAACAAGTTGTTTTTGATTTAGTGAAATATTGAAAGAAAAGTGGATAGTCATTGGAATTCCAGGACATCATTATTACAGAAGAGAATGATGCTTATATGAGAATTAAGTGAAACATAGAGAATAATAATCCAACTAATAATGGATAAAAATATCACAAGGGTGTGAATTACACTCCACCTCGAATGAGGGATTCTATCCCACTATTCATACCCTATATAGTCAAGAATTATTCCCCAAGTTGTGTGTCATTGAATTTAAAACCAACTAAATAAATGAATTTATATATATCCATGTTAAATGAAAAACTAAATAGGAGGTGAAACAAGATAGGATTAATAGGTTATATTAATGTTTACGAAGGTAACATAAATATGTAGATAGTTTATAAGTTTTCTTTGAAAGAATTAAAAATTAAAAATAATAAAATCACGCTCTGTAATTAAGTTACATGATGTGAAAATTTCAAGGGTTATAATAATTAAATTATAAAATTTTCACATAATGTATTAAATTCATGAAATTAATTATTCGAGGTGGGTTTAAAAAACATGATCCATATGCTCAAGGATGCACCCCCATCATTTCCTATCCCACGTTCCCTCTAGTCTCCCGACCGCTACTCCTTATTTTGTACCACGAGAAACCATGTCCCTTGAAACCACTATCCTTCATCCCCCTCCCACAAATACCAATCATCCAGTGCCTTCCAATATTCCTCTTACCACTACATCCCATCATTATGGAAAAAACTATGATTGAAAAACCTGAAACACATGGAGACGATCCTCTACCCCCCAAGTGACCATCTCTTGAACCTCTATTTCTGCCAAATGATTGCACTATGTATCCATATAAAACTAACTCATCTACTCCATAAGATTCCAATGAGTAATATTAATAGTCTAGACATCCACAAGGTGCTTCCTAGTGCCTTCACCTATACTCGTTCTTTCAGTTTTCCTCCAAGGGCATCCAATTTGGTTGGTCTATCTCGAAGACAAGATGATGATATCTAACAAGAATTTGGACCTGGATATTCTTGATAATATACATGTATGGGAGGAGGTACTTGATCTTATTTTCTATATGAACCTATAAAACATCACTAAGGTATGTAAGGAGAAGTATCTGGAGTTGTTCCTAGAGTTTTGTGCCATGTTATATTTTTTCATAACACATGTCACCTTTCAACAATGTAGTTGACCTCATGATGTCATCATGTGAGATTTAGATGTTAGACTTGGTATTTAAACTTAGGATTCCATATCTTCCCCTTCTAACTCTACCATGAAACTAGACCATAACAAGGGAAAACATCCAATAGCTTGTAATAGACTGTCTGAGACTCCCATAACATCCATTTACTGATATGGTAAACAACACCCAGCAATGGGGAACTGCACTATGAATTATTTACATGGATATAGCTCATTCTTGGTGGGCCAGAGAATATGGATATGGTAACATCAGTTTGATTTAGGTTAATATATTATCCTTATCCATGTGTAGCCCTGCAATCAACATGACCCACCCATTCACATTGTACTAGCATACCTAGGTATGGTTGGCCTGAGGTACTCTCATGTGGGGTAGACTGATTACCCATATTAACCTTCATCTCAGTGTTTTTAACACTACAAACCTCTTTCCTCACCTAGGTAGATAGATTAAATAGAATTCCTCATACTCCCACATGCTAGGAATATTATGTAAGGTCAAGGGGCTATACCAGTGGGCCATAGAGTACTTCAATGATCTATTTGTGGCTCCATCATAGCCTTCCCCATCCCCTAACCTGAAACATGATCCTCCTTCCCAATAGATCTATCAACTCCTATTTCAATATCATCAAATCTTATGACCACTTCACCATCCATACAACCCCTGGACCATCCCCATCCATTCCCACCAGTAGTTGGTTTGTTCTCCAGTGTCTTCTAGGGAATGAGAGATAGATTTTCCACCACATCCACTTTCCATTCACTAATACCTCCCATCAACCATACCTCATTCTACCCCGAGCGGCGACTTCTACCCACCCATCACCTACAACCATAGACCCCACTTCATCAACTATTCACTCCCAACCACCAATACAGACCAATCCGGCTTCCAAGACTGTAGAATCTGCCTTAGCAGCTAGCCCACATACCCTTACAAACATAGAAAACATTGATAGGGAATTAAAGAATTAAGAATTCACTTTTTGAGAGGGTTCAAATAATACATGTAGTGATGTAACTATCTATACTATTTTTGTCCAGGTATACCCCTACCCTATTATACGATGTATCTTGGTGTATATTTTTATGTGCCAACTTTTTCACATGTTCCCTAATGTATCATTTCTTTAACTATTGATGGGACACAAATTTTATTAAAGGATTTTCTAATTTTTAATTTATTTCATTTCTTGATTGCTTTTTCTCTTTCTAGATCTTTCTCATCACCAATGATCATTGATGAGTCTATCAGGAAACCTTATAGCCTCCCAATTGAGATCTGTCATCATGTAACTAGAGTAAATAGACCAATTAATGAGCTCTAACTCTATATCCATACTCATAATGAACCTATTCAATGATTTTCATAGAATTTATGACTTATACATTAGAATTTTGGTATTTAAATTCTTGAGGTGATTAACGCAACCAACCCATAAGTGATCTTAATTAAACTACCACCAGTTCCTACAGGAGGAAGAGGAAATCTAAGCCAAGGGAATTTTTTTTTGATATTTTATACATCCTTCTAGATGGTGATAATGTTTTATCACTATATTGGAGGAATCACATATTTTTTGTTTTTTATATTATTATAGTGTTCTTATGACTTTTTTCATTTCTCAAACATTTTTTTATCAGTTATCTATAACTTCATTGTAGACAATTATTTATGTAATCATAGCTAATTTTTATCATTACAATTACTATGTATACCAACACATTTTTCTACTAACATATTTCATAACCCCTATATACTAATGGTTTGAATAGTGAAATTTTTTTATTTATAATTTATTTTGTAGGTTATAAAATTTTCCCAACACCATCGAACAATTTTCTCCACAACCTGACTTTGACTATAGGGATCTCTTGATTTCCCATATTAAATTCTTAATATCCATTTATATTTTTTCTACTATTTTTTTGATATCTATCCCTTATATATTTCCAAAATATAATATAAAATATTTCATTATAAGTGTAGGGGATTCCTTATTATGATTTATTTTCAATACACTTGTATCTTTTCTTTTTTTTATTAGTTTATGAGATGTTTTAATTAAAATCATGGTTTAAATAGAAATTTCATTACACCAATTTAAATGAATTACCATTTTTTAGAGATTATTGAAATTATATTTTATTAATGTTATAATTTTAGCAGGATCAATGAGTTGATTTTTTTATTTAAAATTCAAGATTATTAAAATTATTTTTGAATAACTTATTACTGGAATCAATACATAAAGTGATTTCCATATTTTATGTTCCCATTCTAAAGGGGATTCTATATCTAAATTTTTACATTATTTTTTTTATTATATTTCTTAAGAGATAATTGGGACATGTAAACCGATCAGAACATGTATTGAAATCTTATTGATGCTATGCTTGAATAATAAAAAAGTTAAAATGATTGAGGCAATATTTGTGGATCCATTTTTCATGAGACTTAAATTTTCATTGATACTTTTTATCCCATATTATCAATTAATAAACTTCTTAGGATGAAACTCTTTCAATCATTCTACCCATTACAACCATACTCTTGGTGTTATGAATTATTTTCTTTTGAACATGTGTGATGGATTATTTATATCTTCAAAAAACATAATGATGACATTTAGGGAATATATGGTGTTATTTTTACAAAAATGATATGACATGGTTCATGATTAATTTCATAATTTTTTTGAATACCATGTTCCTTTGATAAAAGAAATAATAAAAAAAATAAAAAAATAAAAAAAGGGTTGTGTCTTTCGAAGGTAAAAAATCAGCTTTACCAGACTGATGAATCATATGATGGATCATATATGGTTATGTGATGGATGCGAGATCTATCCTAGAAATAAATTTTTGAAAATAAATAATATGAAAAAGAAGGAGGAGCATGGAAATTTTTTTATGACTTATTGACATATTCATGGATCCAAATTGAGTATTTTGATGAAAAATAATTTTTTTTCTAGGATGAGTTTATTTTTTACACTATTCCAATTTATCATGAATTTTTAATAGTCTAACCAAATTTCTGGGATTTATTTTTACTATTTTCGTACATTCCCAAAGTGTCAAAGTAATAATTACCATACTTATAAAGCCTTGAATATTAATTTTGTTTTTATTTATGGAGTGGAGATGTTAGATACAATTAAATACAATAGTGTGGAACATGTATTCAATGAATGAGAATAACAATACTTTCATATTACCTTTACTTATTAATGAAAATCTATAGTCAGGTAAATAATAATATGGGTATATCATATTATGAATTGTTATGAAATTTTCATTAAAGAAATAAAGATCCTAAATAAAGAACATAACTATAAGGAATGATTATAATTAATTACATGATTATTTCTGGAGGAAATGCTTTTTCCTCTTGCACATAGTTATATTTTTTGGTTTTAATGAATGTTTCTTATTTATACGTTATTTGATTTGGAATCTCTATTGGGATGATTTTTTGCTGATGGAAATAAATTGTTCATATATTGGGGAATTTTCTAATCTGAATATATATATATATATATATATATTGGTTAAATTTATTTAAAGATTAATTATGATCTATTAGATTATAAAATAGGGTTTTATGTGTTTTCATTGGAATTAGGAATTCTGGATTCAATGGAAGTCATACTGGAAAAATGAAAAATTGGGCATTACACATCATGGATACAAAGAACATGACATGTATTCCCCCATAAGGAAACATACATGAGTAGAAGGATAGCCTGAGAATCCAATGTATAAGGTGTGAACTAAGCACACGATATCAATATATTATAGATTTAATATCAAACCTTTTGAGATATATGATATTTTCTCAGTAGGAGACTTGAAGATTTGGAATTTTGAATCCTACTAAAGACACATTCCATGAAATCTTTGATTTCAAAAATATTTATAAAACATTATGGATATGAAGTAAACAATATTTAATCAACATAGAAGCCATGAAATTATGGATTCAAATTCCACTTATAGGATTTACATACTGTGAGTCACTTACAAATCATATAATGTTCATGTCTATAAATATTTCTCAACAAAATAACAGATAGAGCACTGGGACACCTGAACTATTTTCCTTATATCTTCTTCGTTTCTTTATCATTTTATTCCAAACATAATGATATTGATTTATTTTACCATTTTAATATTTTATTTCTTACTTCTTTCTTTTTCTAGACTCTTTTATTGTTTTTTTTCTATTACGACATTTTGATTTCAATACCAATTGTCATTAAATGTCAACTCCCAGTACATTCTTCATTGTTCCATCATTAAATTTAGATATTGATTATTTTTATATGATTTTATATTTTTATTTCATTATTTTGAATCATTTAGATAATATTTCAATAATTATATCTGTTTCACTATTTTTTTTATGAAATTTGCATAAATAATTGATAATATCATTCTTTTTAATCTACCCTAAACATTAGAGATTCATTTGGAGGACACTAATGTAGTTTGAGATATGAAATCTTGGACCATTACCTTGTGATACTTTTTTACTTGAGGACATGATTATTTCACTTAGGTTATTGACTATGTATTGTCCACGGAGTATTTTCTAGCTTAGCTAGATCAAATTGAATGCAACAAGACCAATATGTGACTTTTTTATCACTACGAAGCCTATACCATAGGATTATACCAAGATAGGTTTAGAATTACCCTTTTTCCTAAACATTGAAATTGAACCTTATAATTTATTTTTTTAATCAGAATTAAAACCCATGATATGTGGTTCTTAGAAAACCCAAGCTAAAGAGAGATCATGAGGACTCCATAAAAAAGGTTCTTACCACTAGGTTTACTACCTACTAGGTGTCCCTGTGTGTATAACCTAACACCACCATTGGGTTATTCCGTTATAGATGAGCGTAGGTTTGGAAATTTAAATTCTAATATAATCAATGATAGTATGTAATCAACAAAACTGTATGGTTTGTTAATCATTATGGAAATCTCACGGTATATCTATAAATGTAATGTGGAGATAATACATCCCTTGATTCTAAAATTCATCAAATAATCAATGCTGATGAAGTAGAAATAATATATGTTTGTTGCAATCCATGATTGTGATGTTATATTTTCACTCTCGTACAAGCTAACAGAAATGGAATGATTGATATCTATTAGAAGTTGACTTCTAGTGCATTAAATTCATTGAAATTATTTCATCCATGACCTATGTATTTAATCACAAATTTCATGAATATAACTCTATGTCTGATGGTATTTCAAATAATGTGGGGACCATTATAGAACACATCTATTTTAATGATTTTTTGGAATATTTTTGTTCATGCTTTCAAAGTGATTTGTGTAAAAGGACATACATCAAACGAACATAAATTTTTTTATTCAATAAAATAGTCATTTAAATATAAATATTTTATCCATTCCCAAAATATTAATTATAGAATATCAATATTTTTACATGTATATCATCCATAAATAATACTTTAAATTCCCAAAATGTCTGACTAATATTATTTTATATTGAATACTCTTTTATATTCATGATGAAACCGAATAGTTTTATGGAAGAATCAATCTAAATATTCCAATTCTCCATAAATTGATCTATACATCCATTTGGATAATCAAATATTTTATGTTATTTAATATATTGTTCTTTTACTGAATTACATGTCAGGAAATCATTGTATACATCAATTTGTTTTTTCTCATAATCATAATAATATATTATGGGAAGAAATATATGAAATTAATTTTTCATTTGTATCCCTAAATTGGAAACTTCACTATAGAGACCCTCATGTTTCATACATTAACATTAAATAAAATTTTCATAATACATAAAACATTATAGAAACAGATTCCCAAAGATAGTATGAGTATGGTACCTTAGAATCATGGAAACATAAACACTAGTACATAAATGAGATACTTAATCAGCCACTAGGTTCTTCTTGAATAGAACCCTTATTATAGACATAAAAAATAATACATATCTTCATAACATGGGGGTAGGAAACATAACAAAGAATGAGCTCTGATGCCTAGTAAGGGTAAAAATGGGAGATATGTAAGTATAATCATTTTCATAAGTGTATGAAAAAATGATAACGAAAATAGAATATCATACAGTGTATATCAAAGACCATAAACATGAATAATGGTATATTAATTTTTAATTAAGACATTAATCACAAAGAAATAAATAACATAATCATGAAATAATAAAAAAATAATGAAATTTGGAATTCTAAGAGACACATAAGCATAACATATGATTTTATAGTTGCCTAAGTATCACCACCAATACCATTTTAGTAGTATGGGTTCACTCCCTATACCATCTTGGTCATCATGGTTATATACTATTTCCATCTAAGTAGCATGAGTTCACTCATACCATCTTGTTAGTCATGGATCACTCCTATTGTAACATCCCCGTTCTAGAAGCCACCCAGAGGCGCCCCATACCTGGTTGGTCACATGGCCTCAAGCGCATTTCCCCAAACGCCAGAGGCTTCCAACTAGAAACGAGGTCCTTGGGTGTGATGGTGGGTAAACAATGACCTCATTGTAAGAGTAGCACAGTGGAAGGAAACAAATACACAATAGCGGAAGCAGTAAATATACCAACAACAGTAATAGCGGAAGACTGGAATAACAAACAACAGAAGAACATATATCAATGATTCATGGTAACTTGTGTCTTGGAAATTATCCAAACAAATCATAATTCTGAAATACAACAGTACTAAACCAAATTAAAAATTAAAAATAGATAATAAATCCTCAGTATCACAATCCTTATCTTGGTCTCATGCTCTCCAACTCCACAGCAAGTCAAAAACCTAATGTAGAAGGGCTCTTTCCCTTGTCTATACCTGTAGCAATATAATATGTTTGGGCCCAAAATCATGGCCCAAATAGGGTGTAAGACTAAATCCCAATAGGCGAACACCCAAAGATCTATGCCTAACATTCATTGAATATATGGCAGGTAAAAGTACAGAAGAAGTAAACAAGGAAGTACTCATCAGAAACAATTATACATATCAACAACAACTACTCACAAACAGTAACACTCTAGGAAGTGAACATAGCCTATACTCTCTAGTTCAGTTATAAGGATATATAAATACTCTTTGAGGAAGCTCGCACAATCAATTCTTCTTATAGTAAAAGGTAAAACAAGACTCTCTAAGGAATCTCACGCAGTCAATTCCCCTTATAGTCTGAGGTAGTCAAGGACTCTTTGAGGAATCTCACACCGTCAATTCTCCTTATAGCCCAAAGGTCTAGGACTCTATGATTAAGCTCACACGGTCAATTCCCCTTATATTATAAAGCATTAAATGAATCTTTCAGGAATCTCACATAGTTAATTCCCCTTATAGCCACAAGTGGTCCTAGGCCCTCTGAGTAAGCTCACTCAGCCAATTCCCCTTATAGCCTAAAGTGCTCAAAGTCTCTCTGAGGAAACTCAATCGGTCAATTCCTTTTATACTCTACTACACCAGGTTCACATGACCCTGTGTATGTGAACGATCATAGCTATGTAATATGTGAAAAGTAAACCTATATAAGTACATGGATAAATAGTCTACAATATATCAAGCATTTCAGAAATACAAAATCTCCATCCTATAGCAACAGGCATGGAAAACAGGTAAGGCGGCCAAAAAGGCTATGAATTCCAACAGTTGTAAACAAAACATGCATGTGAAACACATACAAAGAATAGTAATCAACCCTATTCATATCCAATTAACCTCTACACAAGCATACAAGCATGGAAGGAAAAAAAAGGGGTAAAACGGTAAATGCACAATACCCTATTCAAGGGTATTGGAATAAGTGCACAGAATACTCAAAGTCTTTCAACAGAAATGCACAAACCACCTACCTCAGCTTTGTGAGATTGATATACTCTGGCGTCATCCCTTTGATCGACCTAGAACATAGTAGATCTAAAAAAAATCTAAAAAGTTCAATGAAGGATAACTTGAGGAAGAAGAAGAATCATGAAACGAATGTCAATAAGAAGAGAGAGCTTACCGAGGCAATCCCAATGCAATCTACGGCGGTCGAATCAGAGATCAGATGAAGGCACGGGGGCTCGTCGAAGATCCACGGCCGTACGGAGCTCTCGGTCAAACAAGACATAAAAGGAGAGCGTTCTGGCAATTAGACATGACCTCGATGCGTTTAATAAAAAAATAAAGAACATGGTGTGTAATTTTGAAGTACAAGTCATGTACTTTCCTTTTTCGTACTCCGCTTTAAGAGGCCTCCAAGTCACCTGCACACAGCCGTGTGCATGGCTGGTACACGGTGAGCACCTGGATACCTGCGATAACCGAGTACACAGTGTGTACTCATAATGTACATGGTGTGTACTTCAAAAATTTCCAGAATTTCCACTTTCCTAAAAAATGACTAAAAAAGGAAAAACATACCTAAAAAGAAGATCTGAGATCTTATACCTATGGCCATCTTTGTAAGCAAGGTTCAATCCCAATGAAATTATAGTCTTTCTCATGGGATATAAATATTTACCTAATGAATTTGAGGGAGATATAGGTCCCAACCATCTCATAGTGAAAATATAGATACATGTTTTGAAAAATCATAAACAATCATATCATAACCCATGAAATGGAAAGCGTGTCATAAACATATAATCTTATCATAAAAACTTGTAAAGATAGGTTTCATACTCATTTAATTAAATCATAACCTATGAAAAGAAGCGGGTTTCACATCCATGCATCCCTTGAAAGTTAAAATGATTCATAAATCTATAACATGTGAAATAGAAATGAGTTTCATAAATTTCACGTTATAAAATCATAAACCATTTAGAGAAAGAAGATAAATGGAACCTTTAGATCATTTACAATGAAGGAATGAGTAACCTTAAAAGATATCATCTTATATGTAAAATAATTTCTAAATCTCTTTCAAAAATATTTATTGAGGAAAATATAATTTATTCTTTTGAAAAAACTTTTAAAAATCAAAAATACTTTTGATATAAAGTTTCTTAAAAATAAACATGTGAACTTATAAATACATATTGGAAATATTTTGAAAACAATTTTAATTAAAAACTTATAACAGAATCTTGATAAAATTTGAAAACTATTTTCTGTGAAAATATACAAAATATTCTTGAAAATATTCTTGAAAAAAATATTCCTTGAAAACTTACAGAATAAAATCGAAAACAATTTGAAAACCATTTTCCTTGAAAAGATATAAAATAATCATGAAAAAATTTGAAATTAATTTTCCTTGAAAAATTTTAGAAGATGTTTGATAACATTTTTGAAAACTATTTTGGTTGAAACGTATAAATGAAGCATCAAAATATTTTGAATACAGTTTCCCATAAAAACTTATAAAATAAGCATGATTTTTTTGAAAACAATACAATATTGAATTTTTTTTATAAAAAAATTTGTTTAAAATTAACCTTTTAAACTTGTAGTGGATGATTCACAAAAATAACGATGTGTAAATTAGTACATTGCACATGAGGAAAAAACAAAATTCCTTTTTCGTAGTAAATGGTTAAAATTTAATTAATTAGAAAGAGAAAAAAAATATTCTTTTGAAATCATTGAAAAAATAAAAAATTATTTTTTTTACTAATTATAGTAGAATAGAATAATATTCGTTGAAAATTCTTTTGGAAAATATGTTTTTGAAGGAACATAAATTTCCGAATGAAGAGTGGGTAATGCCGGGATTTCATAAAAACTTTATATTGAACATATTATATACCAAAGAGTAATATAATGGTACAAATACAAGATTATATTATGACTAACCATATCGGAATAAAAATCATGGATGTTCTTAGGAGATTGATCATAAGAGTTCATCAAAGGAAGCATAGACATAAACAGTCTCTAAATGTGATGAGATTATTTCAGTGAACTCTTACCACTTAGTTACATTGAACAATACTCCCTATATAAGAAAATGAAATGAAATTAATATTAAAATATGATTATAATAAGTATATTCATGATATAATAGTTAAAATAAATTATATAAATCAAATGGAAAAATATAGGTGCATAACATGGCATATATCTCAATGAAAAAAATTAAGACCAAATTTCTTTACCGATGTGGTTACCTTTGAAAAATTAATAACAAGAAATACATACAATAAGATAGATATGTAAATACCCATAATTTTAATAATAATAATCCTATAAAACATCCATGTTTAGTATAAACTCTACATAAAATTAATAGTTTTGAATAAATCATATTTCTCGGAGAAATAAAAATGTGAGAGGAAATTCCCATACCTTGTATCTTGATTCTCGACATACTCATTCAATGAACCTGTATAAAAAATATATTTTTATAATAAATATTTTATAGAAAAATATTTTTTATCTAATTATATATATGTATTGATTATGACCTTGTAATACCATCTTGTTAACAATACTATGATATGGTTTCACTTCAGGTAATATTTTCTTTTTTCTCCACATGTATCCTAATTTGTTATATCTTTGGTCCTTATTCTAATATCATGATTTATTGAATGTATATAATTATATAAATATCATGTATAATAAATATAATTATATTATAATAATCAATATAATATATATGTATGAAATAGAATAAACCATTCATGGAGATGGTAAGCTGTATATACACATGAACATTGTTTCTGTTTTTTTTATCGTATTGAAAGAAAGAAGATAAATGAAAAATGTGTGTATATGTATGTATATATAAATATATATCATTTTTTCATTATAATTATTATATCATATATATCATATAAGTACAATAAACCTATCCTTAATACCTTCCATGTAGTTTGTGAGTGAATTACATCTCTTTGAATAGGAGGTAGTCCATAATTCTTGAAATGAAATAATCATATTTACACCAAATGGAATGTATAAAGATATGTTATGTAAAATTGGTATAAAAGATTAATGAAATAATAAATATACTAAATAACATATATAAACTTATTTTCTATCATAATTTCCACCATGAGGGGTGGTAAGGAAAAAATGAACAATCACAGTTTCGTGTAGCTGTAGTTCATTGTATACATAAAATGTATGTTTGTTACCAATTAGATTGAGGTGTGTGTATGTTTAGGTAGAAAAAATAAAACAAAAACATAATATTATATATAATATACTATTGTTTTTATAAAATCATGGAATAAAGGGAGTGGAGGGGTGGAGAAATAAAATAAATGAAAGGAGATTGAGAGAAAACGTTAGCTCTTAATCGGGTAACTCCACATTATCGATGCCAATAAGATTTCTGGGATTGAATTATGAAAATGGTGAAGCTTCTAAGAGTAAGGGAGGTATTTAGGGAACTATATTGAATTGATAATGTCTAATATTTAGTGGGTTTAGATATATGAGGAAGAGGGAGAGCTGGTGGCCTTTATAGGAAATGGAACAGTCACAATGGGAATATTTGAAAAAAAGATTCGTGTACCAATGTTTTTACCTAAAAAAATAAATAAAAAACCAAAAAAACTCAATAATGGATGGTTAATGGGAAAATAATGGACTCAAAATGGGAGTTGTACAAGTGTCTAGGTTGTTTAAGGTCTTAAATTTAAGGTTTAATACTATGTTAACCTAATATTTCTCTTAATCATGGTAATTAATTTTAATCACATCCCCTAATATTTTTTTGTAAAAAACAATGTTGAAATTTTAAGAAATTATAAATTATTCTGATTTAAAATATGGAATCTATTTTTCCATATTATAATCATGTAATTGGAACATATTAATTTAAAAATATTTTCTCCAACATGACGAAACTACAGGTTTCTAATGTAAAAAATGTCCAAATATTTTCTAATATTTTATGCCAAATTTCAAATTTTAATTTATTAAATTGAATATATAAAATTATCAGCTAATTAATATTTAAAATTAATTGAAAATATAATTTATCCTTATAAATTTATTAGATAAAATATCAGTTTGGAATTAGAATTCGGTATTTTTAACTATTCATTAATAATATGAAACCATATAGAAATTATAAATATAGTGTTGTACATATTTTTTATCTATAAAATATATTGGATAATTATAAAAAAAATTTGTTATAATATATAACATTATGATTTATTTAATATCATTTAATATTAGTAATAAATTTAAGTTATTATTTTCAACCTTCATATTCATATATAAATAGACTTTTATTGAATGAGTCCCTATAAATTAATTTGGTCTATATTTTCTTTTCTAATTAATAGGAAAAAAATGAATTCAACTATATATATTCATAGGTTATTTAATCGTATAATATTCAAATTTATTTCCATGTTATATGCTATTGAATATAATATGTTAATGATAAATTATTATACAGTAACACATGGTCTTGTGTGTTACAAAATCCATCTAAAAGATTCAATATGGTGTGTAACATAAGCTAACCCTGGGGTTACATGTATGGAAACCCAAAATTTATGGTGTGTTTAGTGCATTGTTAAATTTTTGTTGCATACAATGAAATACAAGCACAATGATTTAATATAAAATAAACTATTTTTAGTATTTTGTGAAATGAAAAAAATTTAATAAATTAAATTAATTTAAAAAATAATAATTCCCCAAATCTCATGGTGTTACATTCTAACCCCTTAAAATTAATTTCTCCATCAAAATTATTCTGGGTTTTCAAATATTTAATACTTGAAAGTTCCTTTTATAGAAAACTTCATCATAAAACTAATTCCTATAACATATTTTAAAAAGGTAATGTTGGAAACATAATAGTTACCCATGTTATCATATAAATAGGGCTGCACATAGAATTACATAGGTGGTATGTGAAAAAATTCACCTAGAGGAAAAGGGTTATTTTCGTAGGGACTAATTGTGGTCATCAATAAAAAACTAGTGAATGATCAATGAAAGGTTCAAGGAATAAAATTCCTAAATCTATGAGGATTTAATAGACTATCAGTTTGAAAAAATAATAATGTCTTAGAAAACACATTTTTTATCATTGATCTGTATTATAGTAATTATTTTTCTGATAAAGAATGTAGAAAATATAATTACATGCTATGTTTATATAAAAAAAAAATTATTATTTTTTTGTTCTTTTATATATTTTTAATTCATCCATTACTTCAGGAAATGGATGTCTACATATTAACATTGATGCCTGAGGTACTAAAATACACTTAAAGAAGATCTTAAGAACCATAAAAGAATGAAAAGTATAATTATTTGTCTCTACAAATACTTAAAAATAAATATGGTTAATACATTAATCACTAAAAATAAAAATTGACACTAGTATATCTTCGTAAATAATTATTCATTATAAATAATCGTACTTTAACCAGGACATCACATAGGCCATTAGTTAGTGTGTAACCCTTATCATCCATCGGTCATGGGTTTTAGATCCATGGAAATTTAGGACTAGATTAGTTTTCATGTGACATACATGATGTCTATTTCTAAAACCACACTAATAGAATTTTTAAAAAAAATATGATGAGCATCCTTGAAATATCATTAATAACTAAATAGCCTTTTAACCAAGGGTTTCAAAAAAATAACAACACATTAATACTTCCTCCAATTTCTAACTTAAACATTTCAAGAATGGATATCCTTAGAAACCTTTTGAAAAATGATAATATGGAACTTTTGAAAGAAACTCATGATATCAACTTAACATTAACCCCCTATATATCAAAAATATTCTCTTGATTGTCACATTCCAATTATGTGAATACCCGCATGGTAAATTATCTTGGAAAATGGTAACAAGTTGATTTATCATAAATCCTTTTTCAAAACATAAATTATTATTTATTCCTTAGATTACTAGATATTTTCCATTAATCCAATATTTTTTAATCCTCATCCATGATACCATGAATTACTTATCGAAAAGTCCTTAATTAGTTTCAAATTAATTTGTATCATCCAGTCACGATCCCCTACCCACAATGTATACCCCTCCTATGATTTAAATGTGAAAAGAGAGATAGTGACCCCGAGTCCCCCCTCTAGTTGGTCCATAGTTGGAAAATAGCACTAAGGGTATAATAAACAAGCATATGGGTGGAATTACCTCAAAGAGAAACAATTTCAAAAGAAAGAGATAATATATACACAAACCAACTTCTTCTTAGAAAATAAGTATAAAGGAAACCCTAGTACTGTCACAACCCGTCCTCGGGGCCCGTGCCGTGACTACCCCAAGCCCCCCTTCCATAGGCCAGGGGCTGGCGACTAGCACCAAAGGTGTAAAATCCCGATAACTGGGAAGGCATTGCCTTTATAAAAGAAAACAAGCACCACAGAGTACAAGCGGAAACAAAACACTAAGTACAAAAGAAAAGCTAAAAAGTAAATGAGCCAGAATACAAACCCAAAAGGAAGTACAACTACAAATGAACAAGGTACAACAACAAAAAGACAAACAACTGGAAGAGGGAAGCAGCTCCTGGGTCCTCCTCCTCAGGATCCTACCTGAAGGGTAGGTACAGATAGCGCAGCTCCTGGTCGTCCACCTCGGATCCTACCTGAAGGGTAGGTACAGATAGCCTCCTCCACGCTCTCATTCGTCAACCTCCTCTGTGAGTCGTCTCGTCGCATAGTCCACCTCCGGGTACTGACTCGTCATGTAGTCCACCTCCGGGTACCGACTCGTTGTGTAGTCCACCTCCGGGTACCGACTCGTCGTGTAGTCCACCTCCGGGTACCGTCCAGTCCTCGAACACTCGGCCTCCGTCAGCACTGCCCGTCGTCTGCAACCAACACAATGAGGTGCGGGCATAGCCCGTGCAGGGGTGAGTATAACGATACTCAGTAGGGACCCCGAGACCCTCAAGGTCTCACTAAACCAACAAGGATAACCACAAGAAGATCTCAACAGATAACATGTACTTAGATATATGCCCATACATATACCTAAGTTATCAAGTAACCCATATCAATCATGATGAAACACAAGGATTGTGAAATCAACGGATAACCACTACCCAGATATATGCCCATACATATACCTAAGTTATCAAGTGACCCATCTCAATCATGAGGTAAACACAAAGGTCAAAAGTCTCAGATCAAACCAGGATTTTCATTATCGAAACCGTAACTGCTGAAGAGCTCCGTCTCTGGAGTGTAGAGTGGTCATGTCACGACTCCGAGGTACTTCTCACTAACCTAAGACTACTGAGGTACTCCTCCTGTCGAGTACTGCGGGTTTGCGGCCAACTACCGGGTGCTCCGTCCGCCGAGGGTCTGTCGCCAAATACCGGGCGCTCCCACTAATAGCCTACAGAGGTACTCCTCCTGTCGAGTACCGCGGGTTTGCGGCCAACTACCGGGCGCTCTGTCCGCCGTGGGTCTGTCGCCAAATACCGGGCGCTCTGTCCACTGGGCTAGTTGACTCACTCCAAGTCGAGTCGGTCAAGCAGTCGTCAGGTCTCATCCTGCTACACGGTCTCCGTACTCCGCACGCTCGTCTCCGGGAGGGTCCGCTCCACGAGCTACTGGTCGATACTCCAAGTATCACAAAGTCCTGCAAAAAAGTATCTCAAAGTACCACCTCGTCATAGGGGTCTCAACGCAACAGACAGCGCGTCAATCGGACGCCCGGTCTGCGAGTTATTAGACTTTTCGTTCCAGGGTCCCGATTGGTTTCGTGTGCGAACCAATCCGGCCATAACTCAACTATACCCCGAACACTCATAGGGTATACTCATAGGGACTGTTTCTCAACGAGATCATCAACACCGCTGACGGTTCGTCAGACGAACATTCTGTCAGAAAGGTATTAGCTTTTCCGTTCCAGGGGCCCGGTTGGATTTCGGTGCGATCCAACCCGGCCACTATCCAACTGCATCCAAATCTCGGCGAAGGATGCCAAAAGTTCCGTATCATCAACATGAACTCAACGCAACAGACGGCGCGTCAATCGGACGCCCGGTCTGAGAGTTATTGGCTTTTTCGTTCCAGGGGCCCGGTTGGATTTCGGTGCGATCCAACCCGACCACACTCCGTCGGCATCCAAACCTCGAGCGGAGTAAGCCAAAAGACCCGTCTCACTTAGAGGAATTCAATAAAACAGACGACACGTTAATCGGACGCCCGATCTGTTATTTATTGGCCTTTCCGTCTCACACCCACCCTGGGAAACTTCCCAGGAGGTCACCCATCCTGATCACTACTCTAGACCAAGCACACTTAACTATGGAGTTTTAACCACGTAGGCTCCCGAAAAGGAAGGTGCACCTTGAGTATAGTATACCGAAACGACCGTCTCGATCCAATGATCGCGTTGCCGGTGACGGCGAGTCGTTTGGAGGCCCGTAGCCCAAGATACGGGCATTTGACCGAAAGTGGTCCGAAACTGGGGGTCTGGGCCCGAGCCGACCCGGCCCGACCCCCCCTGGGTTGGCCGAACCGGGTCGACCCGCCCCGGGCGACGACCCGGCCCGACGACC
Source organism: Viscum album (assembly GCA_963277665.1). Lineage (NCBI taxonomy): Eukaryota > Viridiplantae > Streptophyta > Magnoliopsida > Santalales > Viscaceae > Viscum > Viscum album. The sequence continues at coordinate 738,069,891 of OY728122.1, forward strand.
CGGCCCGGCTCGGAAAACCCGGCCCGGCCGGCGGCGCGGGCCGGTGCGGCGGCGCGGTCCGGCACGACGGCGCGGGCCGACATAGCGGTGCGGCCTGGGCGTCGTTCGGGTGCCGCGCGCGGGGGGGGGGGGGGGGGCAAAGCCCCCCCCCCCCCTTTGAGAACCGTGACCCCTTAATTGTGGCCGCTTTTGAGACCACGCCGGGGGAAATTAATTCCCCCGGTCTCCACTGTCCGGCCGGCCCGCACTGGCCGGCCGGTTTCGCCAGCAAGGACCGGCGACGACCGGTCCTTCCTTCGCCGACACCGGCGGCCCGGTGCCGGCCGCCGGTCATCTTGCTCCGCCACGACCCTGAACCGGCCGCGGCCTATGCCGTCCGGCGCGATGCGACGACATCGCTTCCCTCCGCCGCGGCCCCGCTCCGGCCGCAGCGCCTTTGACTTTCTTCGACGCGACGCGACGGCGTCGCGTTCTTGGATTTCTTTCCACGGCGCGGCGTGACGACGCCGCGCAATAATTGTCGTGCGATTCCCGCGTGGTGCGACGGCACCACGCCATCCCGTTCCATCCGCAAGGAAACAATTATGAACATAGGAGGGGGGTTCGGCCGTGTTGGTGCGGTCCGGGCCCCCCTCTCGTTAGACAATAACATTTAATCCTTTATCCTCGAAGTTCGACATTCTAGAATCAAGAATGGAAAATAAATAAATAAAATATCAACAATCCCCTACCTCGGATTCAAGTGCGGAGCTCGCCAATCAAGCCGCGGAAGACTAGCGTCGCGGAAATCGAACGTCGTTTCCGTTGACATCGAGGTGCGTCCGAAGAGGTACGTCGCTGGAGAAGCTTCGTAAGCTGACAGAGATAGTCCGAGGAGGAAACGACGTCTCCTTTCGTTGACACGGGAAGAAGATCGAAGAAGCGACGTCGTCGAACTTCGGAAACACACCGGCTACGAAGAAGAGAAGCGGCGTTCTTCGTCGGAGCTTAAGTGTTCTACGTGTTCTTCGTCAAGGTTGAAGAAGATGGAGAGAGCTTTTCAAAATCTCTCATGGTGGCAAAGGAGACCAACCCAAAATAAAATAAGCTTAAGCCTTATTTTATTTACACAACTAAACATTTGAATTTCAAAAGATAAGAAACGAACCATTAATTCGTAGAATTAATTCAACGAAAGAAACAACTCATTTAATTTACGAAAAAAAACCGCCCAATTAAATGGTCTGTTAAGAATTTAAGAAAACGCGTCAGTTGACTTTCATAAAGACGGGTTTTCACGGGTGCGTTACCTAGTGGAAAGAAACGGCGGGGCTCGTGCGGGCCCCACCTCACAAATATCCTACCAAGAGGGTAGGAAATTTCTGGATAGTACCCTATCCGATTCAACTCAGATTAAGCCGCTTTTAAGTGGATTTAAGTGGCTTCCAAGTGGCTTAAGTGAAATAAAATAAAGTTGTCGCAAAATTATTTTATTTCTTAACTTTAAGCCCGAAAATTAAAAACCACACTCGAGCAAACGCAACTCCGGAAGAGGCGTTTCTAAGCAATTACCAGCACTGCGATTCCATCGGTGCCCTCAGAATTCGATTTTGAGCACCGGTTCAAAAGTTAGAAAAACCCGCTCGTCCGTTCACTGAACGTACCCGAGCTAAACTTCGGAAATTGATTCCGGGCACACCGGGCCTCGGAATCAGGAGCCGTCAGAAACTGCGTTCTTGTAAAATTCCAACGAAAATTAAAAAAAAAATTCCTTGGAATTTACGGGTCTTTACATTACTCCCACCATAGGGCTTTACGTCCCCGTAAAGCTTCACCACAAAATTAGGGAAACAAAGCGGTACTGAGCACGCATCTGAGCCTTCCGCTCCCATGTGCTCACCTGGAGGTTCCCGCGCTACCAAAGAAAGTGCACAAGAGGAATTGACCTTCCTCCTAGGATCCGCTCCTGTCGATCCTCGATCCCCACAGGAACCTCCATAGAAGACACTCATCGCCACCGTCCAGCTCCTCATGGTCGATGATATGCGAAGGGGTCGAGCACGTATCTCCTCAGTTGGTATATGTGGAAAACGTCGTCCACCTAGTGCAACTGAAGTGGATGGGCCAAGCGGTAAACCACCTCGCCTACCCAGCTGAGGACCTAGAAAGGTCCGTTGAACCTCGGAGATAACTTGCCTCCCTGGCCACATCTCTGTAAACCTTGTCGAGGTGAGACCCGTAAGAAGACGTGGTCGTCATCCTCGAACTCCAGAGGTCTCCATTTCTGTTAGAACTGAAACTCAAAATGACTGCTGCTACGAGGGTAAGGTTGACCGACTCAAGAGTGATCGGTCGCACCCTCCTGTGCAAGAGTTACCCTGCACTGCCTGGGGTTTCCTTTTCCACCGACCAAGGAAAACCCATCCCGACGTTTGCCTAAAACCGTCAATTTGAGTATGAATAGTTATTGACCATTCCATACTCAAACTAACATCGTAAGGCCTCGAAGCTGCCACCAAGAGATTCCAACCAGAACTCTCACCTCGAGGGTCTGACCACACCTTTGGCGTAAGTGTGATTATCGAGTCTCCTCCCAAGGTATCTCCAGACGTGAGGGTCAAGTCCACGGATTACCGGAAAATCTAGGTCTGGAACAAGATTTGTGAAAGCGAGGAATGATTCATATCGACGTCTGTTACTACAGTAGCTAGTAGTGGACACAGACTGTCCCTTGAATCATTTCTAGAGCCATTGGGTCACACTCCTTGACCGCATGCAGCCGCACTCTTCCTCCGACCTCCAGCTCCCTGAGCCTAGCGGGAATAACTAAGGCGGGTGGTTGTAGCATGTTAAGATGTACACCACCTCATGCTGCTCTCCTAGCTCTGCCTCCACGTCTGCCGCTTCACAGACTCATCTCTATTTAAAGCTACCTCTTCTTGAAACATTTAACATGCCTGAGTCTCTAAGACTGGCACCGATTCCTTGTTTCTTACTGCACTATGCGGTCTTCATCCGCTCCTGGATGAACCGCACCTCCTTTAGTCTCACAAGAGCTGCTATGATTTCTTCTTTGCCGATAAGAGAAATCTGGTCTCATCCCCTGGATGAACCACATTCATTGCCTAATACCATCAATCCTGACATAAATGATGCATTCATGCCATGGATGACGTTGTAAGGCCTCAACGCAACTACTAAGAGATCCAACTGTCACTCTCGCCTCCAAGGGTCGAGTCACACTGTCGGCATCAGTGTGAGGTCACTGGGTCTCCTCCAGTAGGAATCTCAAAAGTGAGGGTCAAGTCAACAGTTTAACCGGGACCACTCAGTATCAACCAAACAAAAAGGACAGGAAAGAAAACACAGATAAGTGTCTTTTTATTATTGCATCTCATAGTACAAAGACACGAATACAAAAGCATCATGGAACTAGAAGTACAAAGGACGTATCCAATAGTTCCTCTCCTGTCCACCTGCTCTCGGAGCTCCATGACCATAGGCCTCAGCTGCCTGAAGCTGAGCTCTCTCATGTCCTCCTGTCCCCTGCGGTCGGGGTGGGCCTCCTGGTGGTGGTGGCAACATCCCGAAGCATCGTCCACCTCCAGCTGCACGGCCAGCTCCTCTTCCATGGCCGCCTGCTCCTTGGGGTCCGCCCTGATCGAACCTCTGCCTTTGCCTCGGAGGTTCTTCATTTAACTGTTGGTCATCTACATGGCGGGTCGGACAGTCACATGCCATGTGACCAATTCCGCCGCAGGAGTAACACTGTCCACTCTCGGCACGTCTGGCTCTGACTCCACCCCGGTTTCCCCGCACAACTGAACCTGATTCGTGCAGTCGGCCACCGGTAGGTCTGGTCCTCTTGGACCTCTGTGTCATCTGTCTACTGCCTGCTGCAGAAGACTCTGCCGCAAGCCGGCTAGTGGTGGGTCCTACTACTGGAGACTGCTCGGCAAGGAAACTCTATACTAAGAGGGCTCTCTCCAACACCCCTGTCTGCGTCGGAAAGCTGTGAGAAACAACAGAAGCTCTAATCTCTCGCCTGATCCCCTGCTCGAAGGTTCGGTCCCTGAAGAACGGGTCCCGTACCATATCTGTGGAGTAGCACGAGAGGTCTGTGAATCTCGTTGAGTACTGCGCCACTAACATGCTGCCCTGCCGCAGCTAAAGTAGCTCCTGTATACGCACCGCTCGAAAGGTGGCTGGTACAAACTCTGCCCGGAACAGGCTCTCAAAATCTGCCCATAGAAGTGTCGCCTCATCATGCATCTGAAGCATCAGGCTCCACCATCTTCCTGCTGCTGCCTGAAGAAGGCTGACAGCTAGGATCACCATGAAATCTGTCGGCGTCCCCATTAGCCTGAAGACTCTCACCACAGCCTCCAGCCAATCCTTAGCCGCCTGCGGGTCCGTCCCTCCCTGGAACCTGGGTGGCCTCTGGTGCTGGAACTCATGCAGTGCGCTCAAGCGACGTGCATCCTCTACTGCTGGGGCTGGTGGAATTGGTGGCCCAATGGGTAGTAGTACCGCTGGTGCCTCAACTGGGATAAGGCCCTGTACTGAGGCCTCGTCGCTCGGCGGGCTGTCAGTATGTACCACTCTCGGGGCACAAGCTGGTCGTCCACGGGGAGGCATCCTGAAATAAACAACGTGACACGATCAAAAGATTATACCTAGTGAGCTGACCTGGTTTGAGCTGACATTTAAATAAAACTTCTGGAAAACACACACGCAATCAGTGTTTTCATGCACAAAGTCGGAAACCAGTTGTCAGGGTCCTGGTGTATGGATACGTCGGCCGCCCGCACCAACACTGGACTCCCTGAACTGAAAACCACACTCGGTACTCTTAGCACTATTGCTCCACAGAAGGAAACATCAGAGTTATAAGTTTTGCGGTATAACCGAACTCCTCTGAGACCAATTTTTCACGACCCGTCCTCGGGGCCCGTGCCGTGACTAACCCAAGCCCACCTTCCATAGGCCAGGGGCTGGCGACTAGCACCAAAGGCGTAAAATCCTAATAACTGGGAAGGAATTGCCTTTATAAAAGAAAACAAGCACCACCGAGTACAAGCGGAAACAAAACACTAAGTACAAAAGAAAAGATGAAAAGTAAATGGGCTAGAATACAAACCCAAAAGGAAGTACAACTACAACTGAACAAGGTACAACAGCAAAAAGACAAACAGCTGGAAGAGGGAAGCAGCTTCTGGGTCGTCCTCCTCGGGTCCTACCTGAAGGGTAGGTACAGATAGCGCAGCTCCTGGTCGTCCACCTCGGATCATACCTGAAGGGTAGGTACAAATAGCCTCCTCCATGCTCTCGTCCGTCAACCTCCTTTGTGAGTCGTCTCGTCGCGTAGTCCACCTCCGGGTACTGACTCGTCGTGTAGTCCACATCCGGGTATCAACTCGTCGTGTAGTCCACCTCCGGGTACCGACTCATCGTGTAGTCCACCTCCGGGTACCGTCCAGTCCTCGAACACTCGGCCTCCGTCAGCACTGCCCGTCGTCTGCAACCAACACAATGAGGTGCGGACATAGCCCGTGCAGGGGTGAGTATAACAATACTCAGTAGGGACCCCGAGACCCTCAAGGTCTCACTAAACCAACAAGGATAACCACAAGAAGATCTCAACAGATAACCTCTACTTAGATATATGCCCATACATATACCTAAGTTATCTAGTACTCCATATCAATCATGAGGAAACACAAGGATTGTGAAATCAACGGATAACCACTACCCAGGTATATGACCATACATATACCTAAGTTATCAAGTGACCCATCTCAATCATGAGGTAAACACAAAGGTCAAAAGTCTCAGCTCAAACCAGGATTTTCATTATCGAAACCGTAACTGCTGAAGAGCTCCGTCTCTGGAGTGTACAGTGGTCCTGTCACGACTCCGAGGTACTGCTCACTAACCTAAGACTGCTGAGGTACTCCTACTGTCGAGTACTGCGGGTTTGCGGCCAACTACCGGGTGCTCCGTCCGCTGAGGGTCTGTCGCCAAATACCGGGTGCTCCCACTAATAGCCTACAGAGGTACTCCTTCTGTCGAGTACCGCGGGTTTGCGGCCAACTACCGGGCGCTCCGTCCAGCATTGGTCTATCGCCAAATACCGGGCACTCTGTCCACTGGGCTAGTCGACTCACTCCAAGTCGAGTCGGTCAAGCAGTCGTCAGGTCTCAGCCGGCTACACGGTCTCCGTACTCCGCACGCTCTCCTCCGGGAGGGTCCGCTCCACGAGCTACTGGTCGATACTCCAAGTATCACAAAGTCCCGCAAAGAAGTATCTCAAAGGACCACCTCGTCATAGGGGTCTCAACGCAACAGACAGCGCGTCAATCCGACGCCCGGTCTGTGAGTTATTAGCCTTTTCGTCCCAGGGGCCCAGTTGGTTTCGGGTGTGAACCAATCCGGCCGTAACTCAACTATACCCCGAACACTCATAGGGTATACTCATAGGGACCGTTTCTCAATGAGATCACCAACGCCGCTGACGGTTCGTCAAACAAACGTTCTGTCAGAAAGGTATCAGCTTTTCCGTTCCAGGGGCCCAATTGGATTTCGGTGCGATCCAACCCGGCCACTATCCAACTGCATCCAAATCTCGGCGAAAGATGCCAAAAGTTCCGTATCATCAACAAGAACTCAACGCAACAGACGACGCGTCAATCGGACGCCCGGTCTGAGAGTTATTGGCTTTTTCGTTCCAGGGGCCCGGTTGGATTTCGGTGCGATCCAACCTGACCGCACTCCGTCGGCATCCAAACCTCGAGCGGAGTAAGCCAAAAGATCCGTCTCACTTAGAGGAATTCAACGAAATAGACGACGCATCAATCGGACGCCCGATCTGTTATTTATTGGCCTTTCCGTCTCACACCCACCCTGGGAAACTTCCCAGGACGTCACCCATCATGACCACTACTCTAGGCCAAGCACGCTTAACTATGGAGTTTTAACCACGTAGGCTCCCGAAAAGGAAGGTTCACCTTGAGTATAGTATACCGAAATGACCGTCTCGATCCAAGGATCGCGTTGCCGCTGATGGCGAGTCGTTTGGAGGCCCGTAGCCCAAGATACGAGCATTTGACCGAAAGTGGTCCGAAACTGGGGGTCTGGGCCCGGGCCGACCCGGCCCGACCCCCCCTGGGTCGGCCGAACCGGGTCGACCCGCCCCGGGCGACGACCCGACCCGACGACCCGGCCCGGCTCGGAAAACCCGGCCTGGCCGGCGGCGCGGTCCGGCGCGACGGCGCGGACTGGCACGGCGGTGCGGCCTGGGCGCCGTTCGGGTGCCGCGCGCGGGGGGGGGGGGGGGGGGGGGTGCAAAGCCCCCCCCCCTTTGAGAACCACAACCCTTTAATTGGGGCCGCTTTTGAGACCCGGCCGGGGGAAATTAATTCCCCCGGTCTCCACTGTCTGGCCGGCCCGCACTGGCCGACCGGTTTCCCCAGCAAGGGCCGGCGACGGCCAGTCCTTCCTTCGCCGACACCGGCGGCCCGGTGCCGGCCGCCGGTCATCTTGCTCCTCTGCGGCCCGGTACCGGCTGCAGCCTATGCCGTCCAGCACGATGCAACGACATCGCTTCCCTCCGCCGCGGCCCCGGTCCGGCCGCGACGCCTTTGACTTTCTTCGACGCGACGCGACGGCGTCGCATTATTGGATTTCTTTCCACGGCGCGGCGCGAGGGCGCCGTGCAATAATTGTCGTGCGATTCCCGCGTGGTGCGACGACACCACGCCATCCCGTTCCATCCGCAAGGAAACAATTATGAACATTGGAGGGGGGTTCGGCCGTGTTGGTGCGGTCCGGGCCCCCCTCTTGTTAGACAATAACATTTAATCCTTTATCCTCGAAGTTTGAAATTCTAGAATCAAGAATGGAAAATAAATAAATAAAATATCAACAATCCCCTACCTCGGATTCAAGTGAGGAGCATGCCAATCAAGCCACGGAAGACTAGCGTCGCGGAGGTCGGGCGTCGCAGAAATCGAATGTCGTTTCCATTGACGTCGAGGTGCGTCCGTAGAGGTACGTCGCTGGAGAAGCTTCGTAAGCTGACGAAGATAGTCCGAGGAGGAAACGACGTCTCCTTTCGTTGACACGGGAATAAGATCGAAGAAGCGGCGTCATCGATCTTCGGAAACACACCAGCTACGAAGAAGAGAAGCGGCGTTCTTCGTCAGAGCTTAAGTGTTCTTCGTGTTCTTCGTCAATGTTGAAGAAGATGGAGAGAGCTTCTCAAAATCTCTCAAGGTGGCAAAGGAGACCAACCCAAAATAAAATAAGCTTAAGCCTTATTTTATTTACACAACTAAACATTTGAATTTCAAAAGATAAGAAACGAACCATTAATTCGTAGAATTAATTCAACAAAAGAAACTGCTCATTTAATTTACGAAAAAAACCGCCCAATTAAATGGTCTGTTAAGAATTTAAGAAAACGCGTCAGTTGACTTTCATAAAGATGAGTTTTCGTGGGTGCGTTACTTAGCGGAAAGAAACGGCGGGGCTCGTGCGGGCCCCACCTCACAAATATCCTACCAAGAGGGTAGAATATTTCTGTATAGTACCCTAACCGATTCAACTCAGATAAAGCCTCTTTTAAGTGGCTTCAAGTGGCTTCCAAGTGGCTTAAGTGAAATAAAATAAAGTTGTCGCAAAATTATTTTATTTCTTAACTTTAAGCCCGAAAATTAAAAACCACACCCGAGAAAACACAACTCCGGAAAAGGCGTTTCTAAGCAATTACCGGCACTGCGATTCCATCGGTGCCCTCAGAATTCGATTCCGAGCTCTGGTTCAAAAGTTAGAAAAACCCGCTCATCCGTTCACTGAACGTACCCGAGCCAAACTTCGAAAATTGATTCCGGGCACACCGGGCCTCGGAATCAGGTGCCGTCAGAAACTGCGTTCTTTTAAAATTCCAAAGAAAATTAAAAACAAATTTCCTTGTAATTTACGAGTCTTTACAAGTACAAAATTTAATTTCATGTAAGAACAAATAAAAATGAAATGGAAAAGGGAAAGTACTAAAATAACTATAAACCCAGCAGCGGCCATAAAACCCAAACAGCTCCTAAAAAACCCGAATCTAGTAGTAACTATCCCTCTATATCATGAAAATAGTTAATATATATACAATGGATGAGTGTATGAGTATACAAAGTATGATCCTCCCCGGATCCTCTTGTGAAAAAGTAAATTAACCATGCCAAATCATAGTAAACAACCAGTGAAAATTCCTTGTCACCTAAACAGGTGTATTAACGTCACAACCTCACCATGGCCATTCTCACCATGTATTGAATAAAAGAGAATATAATATTAAAAATAATATCATTTTTACCCCAGTACCACTTCCCCATTTGTTTTCCACATTTATCCAATGTCATGGGTCCTAAGAATCACTCCCGAAAAATGGCTAGCCTGCAGACACCTAGGCGAAGAACCATGACACGCACCTTGTATGTCAACAAGAACCTTGTGTATCAAACCACAACATCCATGGAACTGTGGAAAATAGGTTGTTTCTTGGAGCCAACAAATTCCAGAAAATGTGTATTATACATCGGTTATTATACCTCAATCCATTACGGCCCATACACCAAGTAAATATCCACATGAAATGAAAACCTACACTACTACAAAATTTGCATTTAACTATGCTGGAAATGGTCTTTATTATGATAGAAAAGTGATGATTACATGAGAGACATTAAAATCCAATGAATTTTATCATCACTAAGAAAATAACTAATAAAAGGTTCATTTATCAGCACATTAATTTTTCACCGCTAAAGGAACCTTTTTTAGCACTTGTAAAAGCATTGATAAAGGTTCATACTATAGTGTGTTGTCATAGCACACTACAAAACCAAAAAAACACAAGAGTCTCATCAAATATCAATAAAAAAAGTCCAAATTCTAAATTTAATTCAAAAAAAAATTTCAACACAAATACACGAAAAAAACAATAATAATAGTTATTTATAACATCTGTTTATACAACTACATAAATACAAATTATTACATACATTCAAAAAAATACTAGCTATCAATGCTACCACTATTTCCATTGAAATTTATTTTCGGATGACCAACATTGAATGAGGTGTTTCGACCAACCACCTCAAGTAGAAAAAAGAATCCACCTGTATAAGAAAACAGTATTTATGAGTTATACTAAAAAGACATAAATTAAACATAAATATGAAATAATACATTAATTCTAAGGATGATTATTTTTCGGTGAAAATATCAAGATTTCCTCTATGATTGATTAGTGGAGGGAAAATGAAATAATGTGATTAATGTCAACACTAATGGAATGAAAGGATTTTTGAGAGAAAAAGTGTGTGGATGTTTTGGTGCAGAAATGGATGAAAGATGGACATATCACCCAAAATCGAACAAAAAAATAAACCGGTATAAGGAATCAATTATTATGTGAGTAATACTAAAAATAAAAATAAATGAATAAACATGTGAAGAAATAAATTAATTCTATGGATAAAGACATTATTACGAAAATATCAATATTACCTCTCTAATTGAGCAGAGGTAGCCTTGTTTCTCTTCCTCCAAAGGTGATGGAGGTAACATGAAAGAAAGTGATAAATGAACCACTGCATGGGTGAAATGGTTTAAAGGATAAGGACCATAAATGTCAGACAGGGATACCCAACTCGAAAAATAGAATCCACATGTGTAAGAAATCATTTAATATGTGAGTAATACTAAAAAGAAATAAAATAAACATAAAAATGTAAAAATTCATTAATTCTTTCGAAAATGATCTTACTATGAAAACATCAAGATTACATATGTAATTGAGTAGAGGCAGAATCGTTTCTCTTCCTACAAAGGCAACAAGGGAAACAAGAAATAATTTGATAAATGCACTATTACATGGGTAAAAAGGTTTTAAGGGAGAATGATAATGAATGTATAATAGAGCACCGCAACTCGAACAGAAGAACCGAACTGTATAAGAAAAAAATTATTATGTGAGTAATAATAAAAATAAATAAATTAATCATAAATAATAAACAATAAATAAATTCTATGGACAATGATTATATGATAAAAACGTCAAGATTTAGTCTACGATTGAGAAGAGAAAACATCATTGCTCTTCTTTCAACGACATGTCACATGGAAAGAAATCATCTAAAATAAAATAAATATACAATGATTAATGAAAATTAAATCAACATTCCATTATATATTTTTTTCTAAAATAGAGAATGTATACTGTAACATTACCTTTGCATCTATCCAAATGGTTTCCTTCATTATAGTTTGTTCTTCCAAGGGATTGGTAACATCATCATGTGCAGAAGAATTCTCAGCATGATTAGTCAAAAATTTAATTTAGATTGTGTTAATACAAAAGAAAACATATAATATTAGAAGGAAAACATAATATATTTAAAAAAACTTTTACCTTCTCATTGAACTCACTTTGTTTTTAATGGTTTCATGGATTTTATTCCTATTTTGAGAATCCAAATACCCTCTTTATAGTCCTCTATATCATAAAAGTCATTTTCTACATTGGTACCCATATGAACTAATAGTGGCATCCCAATGAAAGTTTCATCCTCGATTGAATTATCATGTAACAAAAATTTTCTTTACTCTCCAGCAGAAATATCGACAAATTTTTTTTGTTGGATCACAGACATAAAATACATTAACTTCTTGTAACACCATTATTAACGAATCATATTTTTCCTGCTCTACAATAAAACTCACCTTCACAAAACTAATTTCATCAACTATCCCTCTTGTGATATTGTCAACCCATTTGCAACAGAAAATAGGAACTTGAAATGTTGAATAATCTAAATCATATAACTATTCGATAATTCCTAACTATGATATATTTGGAGAATTTAGATTTCTACCCTTGGTACTAGATATTTGAATATCTTCAGCCACAAGTGTAACACCATTTTTTTACATCATACAAATTTCATCATGTTGTTTTCTATAGAACATATAACCATTGATTAAAAAACAATTATAAGATATAACAATTTCATTTTGTGATCTAGCTATCCATTGTTGTCGTTCGACAAATGAATTTGTATTTTTATATAACTCCTTATAAATTCTATCATTGAACCATCCTATAAACTGTTGATTATATGTATTTGATATCGATCCTTTAACACTTGAAGGTTTAAAATCTCTAATAATTTCTTTTTGGGTATCAATGTATGAATCAACATCTTCACTATTATTTAATATATAATGATGTGTTTACTCCCACTCTGTGAAGAGAATTCTAACAACATCTCTTCTTGAAGTCCCTCCGACCATACGACATTCACTATGATGAGATTTTTGATGACTGATGCTTTCAGCATCTGATAAGTAATAGTTAATTAATTCAATATATTTTTCAAAAATATATCATTTTTCAGTACAACGTTCTGGCCTACATAGATTCTTGACACACAGTTTCAAAATAATCCTATATTGTTCAGTGGGATACATCTACCTTTAAAGTACATGAACACACAGTTGAACCTCTCTGACTAAGTGAACCATCCAGTGGACCATTAAATCAATGAATGGGAGTGGGAGGAACATCTCTAATTCACATAATATGAATGAAAAGTACATTTTAATGATGGGATACATCATTGGTTCTTCAAATTTACTGCCTATGATTTTTAACAAAAGTAGAGTCTAGTTAATGTCTATCATACATTTTGAATTAGAATTTAACGAAATTCAATAATCATTAAATCCTGCATAAAAACACGAAAAATATGTAATTTTAGTCCTTATGACTTAAAATTAGTCATTATAATGAAATTATTGACATTTTATGAAGAACCCTATTGAAATTTTACACCAGTAATGAATATTAAAAATTGAAAATTTTTCTCTCTAGATAGAGGGTATGAAATTAGAGGAAGAAAATTCCACCTTTTACGCTTCATTGGTACCAGCTCTTCCGTTATCCCCATTTTAATCAAGTCAAAACTAGACATGATGTCATCTTTAATTTTTGTAGGAACATTTTGTAACATGCCAATAACACTCTTAGATAAATATTTGTCTACATGTATGACATCAAGAAAATTTCTGACATTCAAACCATTCAAATAAAATAATTAATAAAAATTGATATCTTCTTCCAACCATATTTTTTATGGTTTTTAAAAATAGTTTTCCAAAAACTATGTAAATATTTTTTACAATTTTTTATAGTATATTGACCATTGCTGGAGATGTTGTTGTACATTGTTAGATATTCCCATCGAAGGTTGTCACCCATGATCATTATTTATTTCCTCTAGGTAAAAATGTCTGATGTACAAAAAAAAGTCTTCGAGGAATGTCTCAAGAAAATAGATTATGTGTATTTTTAACAAATGTGATGTCACAACATTCTTTAATGATATATCCTGGTAAATTTCCATAAGCCAGATGTCATTTATCATTTCGTACAACATGTCCCTTGATGTGAACTATTATCTTGAATGAGCATTGTACATCGTACCACATGTATCTCACATCAATTTCAGATCTTCGATCAATAGATCCAAATAGACATCAATATCATTATCTTGTTTCTTTGGTATAGATATAAAATGAGAAAACATAATGTAATTTTATGTCGTACATAACAATGGTTTCATGTCATAATATTCTAACATGATAGGCCAGGTATTGGGAGTACAACTCAATAAAGAAAAAGGATTTATTAAATCCATAGATAATGCAAGACAAATGTTTCTCAGCTCATATCCTAATTTCAGAAACTTGAAATCAATTTTCTTCCACTTAGTAGAATCTGCTGGATAATGTTGGTACCGATATATATTTATTGTATCTATAAGCCATGTTAATTTTATTGCGGTTTCCACACATCCATATTGTCTTCTAAATCATGGAATGATAAGAAAGTAAAATATAGATTTCAAAGGACATGATTAATTTTTGTTCTATTGATCTAATCCTCATTTGGGGAATTTTATGAGTGATTCATGATCTTTGTGAAACAACATGCAAACATTTTGAAAAGATTGTATTTTTAGAGATCATGGCCATTGAACTTGAAATTAATTAAGCATCATATGTTTGTCATGGTAGTTCATTTTATTATAGTATAATATATTTCAAGAAGACCATGTAGTTATATAAATCTGGTGTCACTCAATCTGATGCTATGTTTCAAATTATATGATTTCAAAACAACTAACAGTTTTTTGTATTTAGCACAACCGGTGTACAATGGTTTCTTGGAATAACTATTTAACTCATAAACCAACTTTGGAAAATCATGAAGTTCATCTTCAATTTCCATTATCATTTCTTCCATGTGATATCCCTCATCATTTACAATGGTATTCATATAAAATGATTCATAAACAGTAGTGTCATCCCAATCGATGTCGACATTCTATTTTTTATAGTTTTTAGTCCATTAGTAATATATTTGATCTATTCCGTGAAAAATAAAATGTTATTCCAACTCTTACAGACTAATTTTTATTGACTAGAAACAATGTTAACTCCTAAAAAGTTTTCTAAAAGGGTTGTCTGCATACTCTCTGGCATATTTTATGAACACACTTAATTCCATCTTCATATTCATCTGTCAAAATAATAGAGTGAATCCATTTTCAGTTCATATCCTCCCTATTTTGTTCATAAAATATTAATTTAATTCAATATATAAATGAATACACCGAAGATATACATTATAAAATGTGAATGTTATAGACAATTATTATAAGAGAAACATGGATCATTTCTACTTGAATATTTGAGCGCTTAGATATTCAAAATCCAACGGTAAGGTTCATTTTGAAATTGAAAAAATATAAGGGGACAAAGGAATAGAATAAATGACATTATCAATAAACTTTGTAGGTTTAAACCGAAACATGGATAGTGTAATGACCCATGCCTAAATTACCTATGCTACACCATGTTGGATCATCTAATGGCCTCTAAAACATCTCAAATTCAATAAAGGATGGTTTTAAATTTGGGTGAAAAATGATAAATGTGAGGTGGTCCCCCCCCAATAGAATAAATTAGTAAAAAAGGATGAAAAAGATTATAGCATTACCCTTGGGGTCATGGACATTCTGACCCAAAATCATCATTAACTGATATAGGAATATCTGTTAGAGAAAAAAATATGAAAATAAATTATGAAATAGCTATATAGACACACACACATGTCTCACTAGTATAAAAACTCACTTATGGTCTATAATAAATATCAAATAGATAAAAACATTATGTTCAAACATGATCTGAACTATAAAGTATCCATAATGATTCAAAAGTGAAGTATTGATGTGATAAAACCTACTATGCGTAACTGGGGATGACCCCTTTGAACATTATACATATGAAAAATAAGGACCATAGTGTATTCTAAGTGGAACTAGATCCTATGATACATATAACCAATAGAAGAGCATATATCACTCCGCTAACTTGGTTCTTGAAAAATAGAATATGAAGATACATGTCCACTGAGGTGTCCATGAATGGTGTTAGTATATATATAATCATTAGGGAACCACCAGTATGCCTCAAATAATTATTCAATAAACAAGAATATACATGAAAATCCCCCCCAATCATCAGATGGTGTGGTTAGAGTGGTGAATGGTTAGGGGCGTGGTCATGGGGTAAATTCCTCAGGTCATCGATTTGACAGAATTTTCATTATCGTGTTGTGTGGTGTTATCATAGTTGTTCCCAATTTTGAAAAAATAATAAACATGAAAATTTCTACACATTTATATACATAGATGAAATAAATATTCAGTAAGAAGATATAAAATACTGCAGTAAAACAACAATGAATAAATCCAAGGTTCTGTGATAGATATAAACAACTTACCATACATCGGTATAAAATATTAAAAATAGACCAAAAATTGATCCTTAAAAATGGATCACAAAAAATTTTAAACAGATCATAAAAAAATTTGAGAAGAAGAAATCAAAAACAAAACAAAAAATATTGATAGAAAATAGGAAGGCCTAACTCACTCTGTTGAAGAATATATGAGACCCTCTTCGAAAACCCAAACTACAATCAAACACCGAAGGATATACTAGATGTTTGAGAAACTAGAGGCAATTGATTGGTGTGATTAGACCTTTTATTCACTAAGGAGGAGCGCCAACAATGTGTGGCATTCATGGAAATATTCTACATCATGACGGGTTCATAAATGGTTAAGGTTTTGGAAATAGACCAGGACACTTTTATTAGAACTTACAAATAAGCGCTGATAAAGAGACCTTTTATCAACACATATTACATAATCATAGGTTAATAGTATCCTTATCTATGGCAAAAAATCACTAATAAACTAATTATTTATCAGAGACAATGTTATAGCAGTGAAAACAATTATAATTTTATCAGTGCTTATTTTAGCACTAATAAATTATATCTTTATTAGTGCTAGAAAAATGCTAATAAAGATAATATTTTCAGTGCTTATTACTGAAGCACTAAAAAATAATTATAATTATAATTATAAATAAAAAATAAAAAATATATAAATACACTTAATAAATATATATATAGATATAGTATATATATTCTTGTTTAAAAATGTATATCAAGTATTATGAAATTAGTCAATATTTTAAATTCATATTAATTTTTAATTATAAACCATTATTCAATAAATATATGAATTTTTAATGAAAATAAGATAAATATTTATTAATATATAAATCATATTTATATAAATTAATATATATATATATATATTTAAAAATTTATAATCAATCAATTCATTTTTATCAATAATTATTTAATTAATGAAATTAGTAATATTTTTTTACTAAACAAATTTTGTATTTTTTGTTTATTTAATTATTTCAATTTATTAATTAGGTCATTTTAAAAGTGATAAAAATGAACTAATGAAATAAATACTTATCAATGCTAAAAATAAAGCGCTAATATAGGGCACCCTTTATCAGTGCTAAAATAAAGCACAGATAAAAGATACACCTTATCATCAAAAAAACAGTGTTCAGATAATGGAAAACCTTTATTAGTTCTCTAAAGATAGTGATGATAAAGATTTAATTTTTCTGTGCTAAAAAAAATAGTTGATAAGTGGTTAAATTTATAAGCACTTTCTTTAGCACAGATAAATATACCATTTATTAGCATTTTTTTAGTGCTAATAAAAACTATTGCTATTAAAGGCTTGTTTTGTAGTAGTGCAATACACGTTATACCTATATTATCCCTTATTAATCATTATTTAGAATATATGTGTGTGAAATAACCTAAATCCATTACATCCCTCAACACACATATATGGGGAAAACTAACTACCATGCATACCAGCAGAAGTAACTACCAAGATAAGAGAGCAGAGTCCAAGGGGGTAGTCAGCAATCCATCCTCCCACTAGGATGTCTGGGAAAACACCCCCAGGGCTCAGAATATAAGGGTGACCATTTACCTATCTGACATGGCATAGTAGCGTATAGATACACAAAAATTACATGATATAATGTAGATTAAAACCACACTATGGGAATAAATTATTCTTAGAAAGAACTATAGATAACGTCTCTTAAACTCCCGACTACCACTGCTAAGACCAAAAATCCTATAAGCACACATCCATTTAATGAGTAGCATTAAACTAATTTATCTATTTTTATAAATTTCACTATATGTTAGTAAATTATTTAACAATTAATTAACCATAAATATTTACAAATCACATCAAATTACAATTTAATCAAAGATCCTTTCCCTCATGACATACAAAGATTGGGTCCATAACTTCTCCAAATTTCGAACTCATCATTGCTTCCCTCCAAGATCCAAACCCATGAGTGAAACATTTTTTTATTAAAAAATCATATCCACAATCCATTTCTTTAGGTGATCTAGGAAAATTTTTTAAACACCCTATACAAAATGGGTCAATATAATGAGTATATGAACTTCCTATAAAATTATTTCCTCCGGTAGTTGGGGAGTAAACAAATTCAACCACAAGGAGCTAAATACTGAAATCATGAGGCATACCTCGCACATCTTCACCTCCCATTGAAAGAAAGTATCCAAACAGATCTGTATTCCTCAGGAAGAGGGTAATGAAAATTAAGTAAAAAAAGGATTCAATAATCACAAAACATTCATAAAAATATGTAATCCCAGCATAAACCCATTCTGTCATCTCTGGTGTCCACCCCAACACTACAAGAATAAACTGATGCAACTCACCACTCCTGGAATCAAATTTTTCCACAATAACTAGGACATCGTATTCCAAATACCACAACAGCCCTCCATGCTCAACCATCAAAGGATCACATCACTTTTGGGCCTCCCCTCCCCATATCACAATTCTCGTATATAGAACAGATCACTAGAATTAGGAACAAACATAGAAACATGATCTTCGCCCCAAATTAAGTCATCCATTTATCACACAAAATGATCTATCATGGTTCCAAAGCATAAGGAAAATGACATTTACTATAAAGAAGGAAAATTTGGCCCCATAAAGAAATTATCTTTTATCACACAACTGGTTCTTATTCTATCCTGAATTAACCGATTCATTATTCACAATTTCCAACTACTAGAAACCTAAACTACAAGCTATCACATATATTAAAAATTAACTAAAATATTAATTTCACTGGACTTAATTATTTTATCAACAAGTATCAACATTCTATTGGTTCATCAACCAATTTAGTTCGATATGGATTCTTTCTTAATTTTGATTATAATCAAATTACAACAATAACAACAATAACTATATTCATTCAACATTCAACATTAACCAATTATCCATTTAATTATAATTCATTCCAGATTTATCTTCTTCACTAATTCTCATCAATAATAAAATGCTAATCCAGGCTAGGTAAAGATATCACACTATTACAAAAATCAAGAGGCAAACTATTATTTCGGTACAAAGCATCAACAATTCTATGTGATCGATTCCAATTCTTTAAACCATTTTATTTATTTAATTAGGTCAATTATATTTTCATCCTAGGGTCTAAATCATACTAGATCTATAATTCCAAATAATTAATAGAGAGACAAGGAATCCCCTACCTCAAAAGGACATCTATGTTCTTCACATGAGAAAAAACTGTGCCATAGATCATGATCACCTCTCTTGTAACAACAGCATCCACCCAAGGGAACCGTGACACAACTGCACCAACCAAAAAATAATGAAACACCATTAGGATCATGGAGATCTTGTTCCCTCACATAGAAAGTGGAAATGGTAGGAATAAGGATTTGATTACCACTATAAAATGAAGGAAAAACACACCTCAGATCTATTTGGGTCACTACAGATTGATGATAAAAGCCAGAGAACTATTCCCAATGAAGGAATCTCTAAAATGGTGAGGACATGGTCGACGAGTAACATGCAGTTGAGAGAGGGGGAAGTTGATACAGCAGTGTTTGGCAAACTGGGCAGTTGAATTTTTCTAAAACAAATAGCATCAGTGGATTACATGATGTGCAATCCCCTTTAACATTGTGTAACCCTAAAAATTCAGTTTTCATTGAAAAATACATCACCTCATTGCTTTAGTTATTTATCAATCCCCGAAATATTATATGACGTGAATCCCACTTTTATGTTGTGAAAGTTCCCTAATCCCAAAGTTTATCACCTGAACTCTTCTAGACATCCTCTGATCCTCCTCAAAGATCTTCAAGCCTCAAAAACATGAAAAAGTTCAATAAATGTGGATACACGCCCTTACATTAGACACCTCTAAAAAAATTCTCATCCTCCAGTATCAAAAACCAATCCATAGAGAAATAAAAAAGCGGTCTTCCTAACTGTCACCCCGGGAGATACATCTCAATGATCTTTTCACCATAGTAGATTAACCTATTAAATATAGTAACAAGTGAAAATACATGAAATAACCACAACCTTATCCTAAACACTCTCTAGGTAAAGATACATCTCAAAAGAGGGAAAGACACAACAAGAAACAAGATAATATCATCTCATAAAAAAGTACTACAACTACAAAACAAAGAACATTAAAAGAGAAGAGTTAAACATAAAATAGCTTAAGGTACTAATAATGTATATGAGACTCATGTTCCCATGTACTCTCTTCCAATCCACCATTTTCCCATAAGACATGAACCAAGGGGATACCCCACCCACATAACACCTTCTCCTGGTTGTCTTGGATCTCTAAAGGCCGATCCTCAAAGTCCATTGATAGAAAAATTATATTCAATAAATTTAAATTTAATTTAATTTTTAAAATTCCTAAAAATTATTAGTTTATGTGAAATTGCCGCATTTTATGATATTGGAGTATTTTGAGCTTAATCATAAAAATGACCCATATTGGTTTTTTAACAGTTTTAAATTATTTTTTCTTATGGCTATAATATTTTTACATTAATCTAACTTTTGAAATTCATTATTTTTATGATTCTTCACATGTATGGAGTCATTTCATCCTTATTGACAAAAAATTCAATCACCCATATGGAATCTCAAAATAAGTTCAGATGTTGGACTGTGAAAAATATTTATAGATCTGTCTATTTTTGGTGTTGGGTACCTAAATCGTTCATGGTGGACCAAATTACAGTACAATTCTATGGGTAGATGCGCAAGGATTTTTTAACATATTTTATGAAGTCTATGACCCATGAATTGAATATTTTAATAGTTATTATGGAATTCTTATTCGGAGCTTTTCAATTTAGAGAATCTGACTGCAGAGAATACATTTTCAGAGTAAAATCGGAATAATTATCAGAATACATGTCCAAATATGCTGAAATTTTGAGGAGATATGGAGACGATATTTATAAAAAACATTAATGAAGTGTTAAATTTGATGAGAGGTCATTTATTGGAGATAAATTGCATCATATTTAGGGTGAAAAATTCTATCTATAAAAAGAGAGGAGATCCTCCCTCTCAAAGCATCCCATTTTACATCCCATTCATTCAAGGCATCAAGGAGGACATATCCACTGGGGGAGGTTGACTTAAATCTTCCTCTCTCTTTTTTTTTATTTTTTTCCTTTGTTTTGGTTTTATTTTTCAATTTTAATTAATATTTCTAATAAATTCAATCATTTTTTTGTGTCTACCTGTCCACACTATTTTTTTTCTCCTCTCACCACATAGAACTCTAGTACAAATGTGCACGAGTAACTGATCTATGTAATATCACATGGTGGCAATCAGGTTCTTGAACCTAAGGCCATGTTTTTTAATCTTCATTGAGTTAATTATGAGGATAATTTTTATTGGGTGTAATCCTCACTATGGTTGTCTAATGTTTAACTTCTTAATCTACTACCATTTTCCCTCAATTGAGGAGGTGGATGGAGGGTGTTCTAGGAAATATCTAAGTATAAATTTAATTAATAACTAGTGATATTGAAGTGTGAACACATACAATGGAGTGTGTTCACTAAGGAGATTTGATGCTTGTCCATGAAGGTGCTCCCTTAAAGTTCTCTTAGGAGAAAATCCTTTCTTCACTAATTCCATTGTTTTTAACATTTCATATTAATTAGAATTTAATTGTTGCATTTTTTTATAAATTCAATTTAATTCACTGAAATAATAAAAACATCATAATGAATTAGTTTAGGTGAATTTTTCAAGTGAGTGAATACCTCAGAACCCTCCTCAAGTGAGACGACCCTATTCAACCTCTATGTTGCACTAGGAAAACATTAAAATATGATTTTACCACTCCCAATAACAAATGTGAATCAAAACTGGTGCCGTTTCAGAGGAGCTAATCATTTTTTTACTTTTCCTTTTCTATTTTCACATTTTAGATAGGTTTTATTATTTTCTAAAAGAAACTATAAAAAAGTTTCTTTTTCCATGATGTATTCAAGGGAACATTCTTTCAATACATGAAACAATTACTCACATGTACAAGAAGAATAAAAAACTACACTGAGGAGGCCCTTAAAATATGGTATAATTCTCTTATGATAAAGTTTAAGAAGAAGAAAATAGGCTTAGAAACCTTGATCTCACATGAATATTTGACAGCCATGGTTGATGAGCTCTGAACATAAATAAAAATATTTATGTCCAAGAATTATGTTCCATGGGTTTTCCCCAATTTACCTAAATAAATCAATGACGTTGAGGCCAAAATTTGGGATTATCAACAACCAAACCATTTTAGGAACCTGATTCATGCTCGCCATGATGAGCTACTGTAGATTCATGATGAGGATGAATTTCTTGGTGAGCTATGTGTGGGATAGAAACATGATCTGGTTGAATTATGAAATTAATATGAGGTACATCATGATATACCCAATACATATAAAGTATATGAGCCAGTACAATTGCATTTCACTCTAGCCATGGAAGTGGAGGAATCCACCACATTGATGAAATTTGAAGAAAGGATAGAAGAGCCCAAATACCAACTTACATCCACTAATACTATAATTATAGAGGCATTTATCACTGAATAAGTGATTGATCCAAACCCAAATCTGGGAGTTGATCCTTTATTGGTCTATATCATTCTTGACTTCATATATTTTTAGTATCACTCCTTATGATTTTTAATTTTTAGATTTGTTCAATCATCACTTTTCTTTATAATAATATGAATCAATAACACCCACTCATGTTGAGGAACACCTGGAGCTCCATGACATTAATGAACATAAATTTGTGGAAACTAATTAATAAACCCAATTATATGAGCCTGATATAATTGAGATAGTTGATGGTCGCACTAAAAGGGGTAATTATGATTTACATTCTTCTTTATCAAATTCTATCTATTTAAAAATTAATTATAACCCTACTTTTGAAATTAGAATTCATACAAACTTGGTTGAGCCATCAATATAAGAGAAACAAAACGTTTCACAAGTAGAAACAAAAGAATATGAGAATCCAAACATTATCGTACCACCACCATGAAAAATATACCACATTGCAATGGGTAGCATCTGGTATAAAATGTACATGGAGTCTTTAATATGAACAAAGATCCACTAATTGGGAAAATACACATGTTGTTGTTCAAATCCAATAAAATTCACCCACTAACAGATTATGGATAATCGTTGGAACTACCTTTCTATAGGAGGTAAAAATTCAGGGCACACTTGGGGGATTGTACCAAGATTTATCCATTACAATATCTCTAGTACATCAATTTTTAGTATTAGTAATTTTGATTTCAAATAAAATCTTAAGAATTATTCTATCATGAATCCCCCTCCCTCTATCTTTTTATGATTTAAAGAAGTGATCCTTATGATTAATTGAGTTATTTTATTGTATAGGTTCATGATGGAAGAAGGAATCCTCAAATAGTGTAAGAGTAGTACTAATATTATTGGGGAACAAATTTCATTTTTTTGTTTAAACTTTTAATATCCTTAATTTTTTTGGTCCAAAACATGTTTTGAGGTTTAATGAAATGAATTTCATGCCTACGGATGGAGTATTTATTTACATGACTTATCATGGATACATGAGTTTCTTAGTGATCTTATGGTGCCATTTTTTGGATTTTGATGTTAATGAGATAAAATGAGTAAAATTAAAAATTAAATGTTTAAAGTGAAACATGGATATTGAAATGACGACACACGATTTAAGAGAATTAGTTGAGTTATGTAAATTAAATTTACCTACCATTTTTCATTATTTGAATTTCTGAAATTCATGTGAATTGATTTGTTATAATAAATAATGCCTTTAGTGATTGTCCAACATCATATTTCTCATTCTTGAGAGTATTTCTAGACCAAATACGTCTTATTTTATCTTGAACATATTTATTGAGAGACCATGGAACATTTCACCTACGAGAACATTCATTTGAACTAGTCAAAGATACGACTGTACAAAAACACATTTAAAATGATTGAGGCATCATTTGAAAATCCATTATCTTTAAAAACAACCTTTACATCAATCTGTGTTTTATCCCATGAAGACCATGAATGACCTTTATAGGTATTAGTAATGATTCGAGCCATATTTATTCATTCCTACCCTACTCTTTGTATTTTCATGCCATTTTAATGTTTAAGTGTCGAGGTGAAGAGAGTGATAGTGTAAGGGATGATTTACATTGTAAGGAAAATGTGTGGGGTACTACTGTGGGAAATTTAAAAGTTTGTGGAATCATTCATTTTACATCATTGTATGCCCCTCTTGAATTCAAAAAAAGGAAAAAAATTCAAAAACCCCTAAAAATGAGAAAAATGGGTTGTTATTTGGGAAAACCAAAAATCAAAATTTTTTAGACCGATGATCTTTTGATCCTATGTGGTTATCTGATGGATGTGAATTTCAATGTAATATTAACATTTGAAAAATACAAAAAAATAAAGAGGGTAAAAAAATCATTCATTATGCTTAATTTTTTTTGAGAGAATGGGGTAAGAGCCACAAAAATATATAAAATCAAATCCTCTATTCATGAATGGTCAAAGAGGAATCCCATTAAAAACATAGTGAAAAAAAATCCAGATGAAAAAACCCAAAGGGATGATAGAAAACCAAAGTGATAAATGGGGAGCGGAAGTCAAAAGGAAATAATAGAGTTTCATCGCCCCTTGAGAGAAATTTCAACAGTGAGATTATCAAAGTGAAAGTGTTGACCCCCTACCAAGAAGTTGCAATGTGCTAGAAAAAAACGTGGTAGAGAATTCCTCCTACAAAGATAAATATATAGAGGGAGGACCGGATGATAGATTCAAGAACATCTATATCTCAAACGAGCCTCCAACCTGAAAATTCTAGTGAAACAATTACAACAATTCAACCAGATGTAGCACAACAGAAGAACAAAATCATTGAAAAAAAATCAAATCAAAGAACCCATCCATACAAGAAGACAGAAAACATGATGATGGGTGTCAACACACTCATCCCTTAAAAAAGGCAACCCACCCAACAGTACATGAAACTGTATTTCTACAAATGCGATAAAAATAGTTTTCAATCTCCAAAAGAATTCTACAACCTATCAAACACCCATGAACAAAGGGAAAAAATTATTAAAATAGAAAATAAAAATAAAAGACCAAACATCACCCAAATCATCAACATAGATCATTTTCATCTGTCAACCAGAACCAGATCACCTGTGAATACAAAACAGACCAACCAAGATCAGTCAATCTCCATCTACAAAAGAGCCAAGAGACCACAATTGTGTCTGGGAACCACACAATGAACTTTAGCCACTACCATATAGGAGTCCCCACCACATCCACAAAACCTATATTATCCATTTAGAGAAATCATCAAAAGAAATTTACAGTTAATGGCCCCTCCTGAAGCCAGATCTTCATCATTTACAAATCTTTATCTGCACATAAATGCCGAGTTAACCTGGGGATTTGGATCAAGAGAACCAGGGAAGAAGAGTTCCAATAATGCGTCATCTACAACCCACGCCATCGCCTTGCCTAAAAAATCATAGAAAAAACTCCAATCCCACGACCTTAGAATCATGCATGAGGAGTCAGATCAGGGTAGATCTGAACAAGTTTAGGTCAAAGGACCACCATACCATCGAAATTGGTAACATTGGTGTTCTCTGAATTCCATGATGAGATTTTATTTGTGAGGACAAGGAGAGTTTATGTGTGGGGGAATTGAAATAGAAAATATTTTCTTTAAATTTACATTTAATTTAATTGTTTTAAATCCCACCATTGTGTTAATTTTTGGAAAAATTACTATATTTGATGATATTAGTTGTATTTTGAGCTTAATTTAAAAAATGTCCCATCAAGTATTTTTAATAGTTTTAATTTTTTTTAATATGGCTATAAAATTTTCAATAGTACTCTAAATTTTTAAATTCATCATATTTATGATTATACACATCCAAGTATTCATTTCATCATTCTTGACAAAAAAGCTAAATTGACCGTATGAAAGCTCAAAAGAAGTTCACATGTTGGACCATGATAAATGTTTATAGATTTGTCTATTTTTGGTGTTGGGTCCCTAAATCGTTCATGTTGGACCCATTACTAGGAAGTTTTTTGGGTGGACACAAAAGGAGTATTAGAGAATCTTTCATGAAGGATAGGATGTGTGAATTGGCAGTTTTAGTGGACATTAAGGCATTCAAATCTGGAGGTTTGCAATTTGGAGAGTCTAACTGGACAGAATAAATTGTTAGAGTAAAACAAGAATGAATCTCAGAATACATGTCCAAATATGATAAAATTTTGAGGAGAGGCAGAAAATATAGTTTTGAACAACATTAAATATGGGAGAAATGCATGAATAGGTAATTTATTAGGGCTATAATGAATCAACGTTAGGCGGTAAATTATTTATATAAAAGGACGGGATATCTCCCTCTCAAATCATCCCATTTTCCATCCACTTCCTTTGAGGCACCAAGGTGGAGATCTCCACTGAGGGAGGCCAACAAAAATTCATCCCCTTTTCATCTAAACTTAATTTTTTTTATTTCTTTAGTTTTCAATTGAAATTTATTTTTCTAATAAATCAAAGCATTGTTTTTATTTTTTATGTCCACCCATCCACCCTCTTTTCTTCTTCTCATATTATCTCAATGAACTATAATACTCATGATCATGTGTAACTGATCTGAGGAATATCCTAAGGGAGTAATCAGGATCTTAAACAAGAGACCATTTTTTATCTTCTTTTAGTTAATTCTTTTGATTATTTATAGTGGGTGTAATCCTCACTAAGTTTGTCTAAATATTATCTTCCTAATCTAAAACCCTTTTCCTTTGATTGAGGAGGTGGATGGGGGTGTTCTTGGTGATCACTAAGTATAATTTTCATTTATATCTAAAGTATATTGAGGTTTCCACACAAATGATTGAGTGTATTCTCTTAGAAGAGTTGATGCTGGTCAATCATGTTTATCCCTGAATGTTCTCTCAAGAGTACTTCCTTTCTTCACTAATTCCACTATATTTGCATTTAATATTAATTAGAATTGATTTTTTTTCATTTCATATATTTTCATAAATTCAATTTCATTTATAAAAATAATAAAAACAAAAAAAAGGAATTATTTTAGTTGAATTTTTTATGTGAGTTAACAACTGATAATGCTTCTCAAGTGAGACGACCATGGTCAACCACTATACTACACTAAGAAAAAAAATTCTTTTACAACAGCCAAACATTGGCGTGAATCAGCCACACTATCATCAAAATCAATCGTACCTTAATTGATGATGTGAGAGTCATAAAAAAGATAACGACTGAGCTATGACATTTGAAGAAAATCAAGTATCTGACTCTTCTATGGGAGAATTTCTTCTCGATATTCCAATACTCTAACACTGGCCAACACCTCAATATGTCTAACAATCCATGGAGAAAGATTACTCCAATGACCCAACCTTTTCTAACAATGATGGGGAGTCACCCTAATAGACACATTATCCCTAATATGAAAGTCTAGAGGTCTCTTCCTATGATCATCATAAGATTTGTGATGATCAAATATTATTTTTATCCTCTCAAAAATCACATGAACCATCTCTATCATATTATGTACCAGTTTCAACCCAAGAATTGCTAAATCTTCGACCCTTATCCTGCAAAAATGAGAATGGAATGGTCACCCATACATGTCTTCAAATGGCACCAGGACGATGGTGGAGTGAAACATAGTTTTGTAAGAAAAATCGACCAAAGGTAGGGGCCTCATCAACAAACATCCAAAATCTAGTACACAGGAGCGCAACATGTCTTCAAGGTTTTGGATGGCCCACTATGTTTGACTATCCATATATGGATGAAAGGAAATGAAATAGATGAAAACATAAAGAATTTTAGAGACCGCTCCACACCCTTGAGGTAAAACCTGAATCTTGATCATAAACAAACATCCTCGAGACTCTGTGGAGTGTCTCCAACTCCTCCAAATATTGCCTTGACAAATCCTCCACTGATCTAGACTTCTTTATCGCTATAAAGCATGATGATTTCATGAAATGATATACTAACATCCATATATAATCATACCCTCCCTATGCTCGAGGTAAACCGATGAAAATGTCCATCGAGATGTACTACCACTTTCAATCAATAATGTAAAATGGCAAGAGAAAACCACCTGGAATAGGGTGCTTGACCTTTACTTTCTCGTAGAACAAAACATTGAGACACTAACTCTCTAACAGCATGCTTGAAACCTAGCCACCAAGACTGAACTGTCAAGACTTGGTACAAATTTTTTATATTAGGATGAACTTCCAAAGGTGAACTATGTAACTCTATGAGAACCATATCACATATCATTAAAGGAACAAAATGAATTACCTAAAACAACACTCAGTGCTATTTATCCTCAGAATAATCATTAGGGGCCTTTTCAAAAACAAATCAACATCTCCATACATCCACCCAATAATCCACCAAATGGTACTCCTCTACCTACCATATGAGATATGATTGTACCTTCATCTGAAAAAGACAATCATTTCCCATGACTACTATCATATCTAGGTGAAATGATGAATGTTGTTCCATCACTCTCCATGAATCATCTAATTGATGCACTACATCAGTATGTGACTTCCTACTCAATGTGTTGGACACAAAATTCCCCTTTCTAAGTGTATAAAAAATTTCAATGTCCTAATCCTCTAAGATATCCATCCACCAATGTTGTCTCTATTTCAAGTCTCACTAGGAGAAAACATACCTCAAGATCTTATCATCAGTGAAGATCACAAAAAAATTCTTCCAATGTAATTTTTACAAAACATCATGGAAAAAATCACCATATCCAACTTGGGATCATGTGTACAATAGTTACATTTGTGGGAAAACAACTATTAGGTTGCATAGGAAATGACTAATATATGCTTCTTCAAAACACATCCCACCCCATGACATGAAGCATTATATAAAAACAAAAACTGAACTCCTTCTACAGACAAACAAAGAAATGGAGCACTGACCAAGTTCTTCTTTAGATACTCAAAATCTACCTCCCACTAATCATTCTACAGGAACTACTAATCCCTTCTAGTCAGTGTTGTTAGAGGAGTCACAAACCCCAAGAAATGGGCTAAGAATATCATGTAATATCCTGAATTTTTAAGGAAACTTAACACCTATTAAAATATCTTAGGGCTACCCAATACCCATACGATTCTACCGTGGACTGATCTAAAACTACTACCAACTAGGATACAACATTCCCTATGAAATGTAGTTCTTGATCCGAAAACTCACACATCGAATACTTCCCAAACTACTGTTTGTGATGAAGAAATCCAAAAACAGTATGCAGATGCACTGCATTCTCCTCTACAGATTTTGAGTACACAAGTATTTCATCGATGAAAACAACCATAAACATATCAAGGATCTCATGGAACACAACTTTCATTAACTCTACAAGCACAGTTGGAGGATTCGTCACATCGAATGACATTTACAATGAAATCTTAATGCCCTTGATGACGATAGAATGATTTTTTTAGAATTTCCTCATACTTTACATGCAGTTGATGATATCCTGACCACAAATAGATCTTTGAGAACCTACTTTCACCTTTTAGTTGATAGAATAAATCATAAATCCATGGAAGAGGATATATGTTCTTCACTGTCACTTGGTTCAAGTGATGATAACTGATACACAACCATAAAATATCATCGGCATTCTATACAAAAAAACAAGTGCACCCAAAGGTGACACACTTAGATAAAAAAACCAAACCATAATAGACCATTGATCTATATACTTAGCTCTCTCAACTTAGAAGGTTCCATCCTATACATGAACATCATGATAGGAGATACTCTTGGCTATAGTTTGATCTCAAATTGATCTCCCATTGTGGGGGTAATGCTATAACCTCCTATGAAAAGGAAAACTAGTAATCTTATTGGACACTAGGAAACTCTTACTAATGAACCTCTGAGGAGCTCAAAATCATCCCAACCATCAAGGATGAGAAGATATTAACACGTCTATATCCCATTCAAGAGTCTCACTTTCCAACAAACAATGGTGGCTCTCCATCATCATCAATGAACCCAAACTTCCTCCAAAATCTATCCATGATAGTCTACACCAAAAAAAATATAATCCAAGCTAAGGATGATGTCATGCGGTCATATCCTCAATAATTGGAAATCTACCCAGGTGCGGTGCTTCCCCAGCCCTTTCTTATAGTTTTTATATAATTCAAACAAGTACTCTCGACTTCCAAATGAAATAATCAATACCAAGGGAACTGGAATCCTCCCTACCTCTTGAAAAAAGCTTGGAAAAGTGAAGGTAATATGAAAAAGTGTGTCACTCATGGATCAAATAAGCATGAACCCAAGTTGAAAACAAGAGAAGGGTATGTTGAACAATGTATGGATTGCCTGGAGCTACCAACATTAATGCATGAACATGTCCACGACTTGCTCCACAACCTCTATGACCCTAATAATAACCACCTCTATGGATTCATTCTTCCATTTGGGGATGGGGAGCATCACATGGATGTCCTCTTCCTAGCCCATATACTCTCTAATGATCCCAAACTAGAGAAACCTACTACTACCGCCTCAGTTGGATCTTCCAGAATGAAGGAACCAAAAGAAAAACACATGGATCACAATAAATGGTCAGAACGCTCAGGTGCTCTCAACATTTATTACCTTATTATCCATAATTAAAACAGTTGTTTGATTACATAGAAAACGTCTGAGAGACACTGACCATGTAGAAATGAGACATTAAGGGTTGGGACAAACCCTAGGATAATAACAAGTTATTCTATCCTAACAACTGGGTACCTCAGACCACATATATTCTTCTTGAATATTCTTGACAACTCCCCTATCATGATAATATAGTTGTGGATAACTTTTTCTCGAAGCCCTCTTCTCTTTTATCACCTCTAGATATGTCTTCAACATAAACAAGGTGACTAGGAACTGGATCTCTAGATGAAAATCCACATCAAAATTCTCCTGTCTTGGCCTCCTCATCTAGAAACAGGTCCAAATAATATGACAAAAATTTCCTAAAATGACTTCCAAAATCCCTCACACATGATTTCCCCTACCAAAGGGAATGTAGCTCCTGGCGACTTGAATCCATAATAGTTGAAGAAATAATCATGGATATGAACTGGTCTCTGACCTCCTCCCAGGGGATTTCCAACTCCTCGTAATCCTTGAGGAACTAGAACCACTGCATCCTCTCTGCCCCATGTAGCATTGTCACAACCTATAACACCCAATGATCCTTCCAAGCACAGATCAAACCGAAATCAATTTTAAACTCCTCCAACAAGTATTTTATAACTACATAAAAAATGATTCTATTTCTGCTTTGCATATCATAGAAGTTAAACTCTTAGGGTGTCCCCCTCTAAGGGTCTTCATCTTCTACCTCAACTTTGTGGCGATATACTAGTGCAACCTGTTGAAGAACTTCTACACGAAACTAAGGAGGACGTCGACCTAAATACATACCTATAAAATAAAAAATTGTTATAGCTCTTAAAAATAGAATATGGAAGACTTAACACTAATTTTTTTTATTTTTAGGTTATTCTATCCCAAGGTATATCCATTAAAACACATTTGAAAAGAAGAATGATTCATGATCCTTTCCTAGGTCTCTTCACTGCAGTGTGTATCACTTTGTTTTTAGCCATTGTAATCTTAATAGTCTGTGTATAAGATCATGGGGGGGGATTAAATACTCATGTCTCATCTAGTAACCCATGTTCATAGATAATTCTGAACTCAACTGACACTGTTTCCCAACCAACCCACACAACCTCACCTGTGCTTCACTCCAAACACCATCCTATCACTCAACCTAAACATATGATACAACTTTGTCATGAACCCTTCCCCAAAAAGTATACCTCTCATAATATGGTAATGGAATAAGAGGGATATTGACCCTTGAGTCATGCCTACAGTAGGCCTCGGTTTGGTGAGTACCACTAAGGGTATAATAAACTTGAAGATGGGAGGCATTACCCTCTAAGAGAAACACATGTGAAAGAGAGAGATAAGACAGACACCAAACAACTACTTCTCTGACTATAAATATATAATAATCCCAAGTACACAATAAAATTACTTGTAGGGAGTACTAAAACTGTAATGTAAAACTATAAGTACCAAAAGGCAAGTAAAAAATGGTAGTGACCATGAATCCAAAACATCTCCTAAAAACCCAAAGTTAGTATTAACCATCTTGGTCTCTAACCTGCTCCAACTAAGCAGAAAAATAGTTTATAAATACACATAGAGTTAGTATAACAGTATACTCAGTAGGATCTTCTCGTTAAAATGTAATGAAAGAATGATAAAGCATAGTGAAAAAATGTGAAACTAACTCGTCTCCTAAAGGTATACTAATTTTCTAACCCCACCATAGATACTATCATCAAGTATCATATATTAGAGAATTTTATATAATAAATAATATCCTTGTTAACCAAATACCACATCCCCAATGGATTTCCATTTTCCCCAATGTCTCACTTCCTGATTATTTATCTCCTAAAAGGCTATCCCTCAAACACTTGGGTGAAGCACCACAACATGCACGTCATCCATCATCATGAAACTTGTGCATCACACCACCACATCCACATAACCAAGGTAACCGAGTATTTTTTAGGATCCACAACATCCCAATTAATTCATGTTATACATCATGTATTATAACTCAATTCATTATATCTATTCAACGTGTATGTATCCTCAACCCATCATAGACTATACACATTATACCTATAGTATCACTTAGGAAACTATATCCAAAATATTTTTGTGTGAAATAAAAACAAGAAATTACATCCCTCTACACTCATATGTGGGGAAAACTAGCTGCCATGCATACCAGCACAAGTAACTACCAAGATATGAGAGTAGAGTCAAAATGGGTTAGTCATTCATCCATCCTCAGACAAGGAAGTTGGGAAAAACACCTTCCATGGGTAAGACTCATAGGGGTGTCAGTTTCCCGACCGATAGGTTGGAGTATCATATAGAAACAAAAATGATACATGACATAATATAGATCACAACCACACTACTCGAGTATCCTACACTCATAAACAACTTCAACTAAAATATCTCGAACTCCTATATGCCACTACTAAGAACAGATATCATATAAGCACACAACCATTGAAATATCTACATTAAACTAATTATATCCCATTTTATTAATTTCTCTTTTAATTAATTAATTATATAACCATTCATTTGACATTATCATTTCCACATCACATCACAATACCATTTCAACAATGATTTTTTACCTCCAGGCATTAGAAAACTAATTCAATGGATTCTCATAATTCCAACCTTCTTATTGCATCCCATCAAGATCCAATCCCATGGGTTAAACATTTATTTGGTTATTTAATAACATTGAACACTTTCCAAATCACAAAGTTCTCTAAAAAACATTTTAAACTCCTCAGACACAAGGAAATCAACATAGTGATTAGATAAACTCCCTGTCGAGTCTTTACCGTATACAGAGGGAGATTAAACTTGTCCAACCATGAGAAGATAAACATATTAAGAATGTGGCATACCATGTGCATATTTGAATCCCATGGAAATATTGTAATCAAACACATATTTCTACCTCATGTAGTGGGAAAATTTAAAAAAGATTGATTCAATATGCATAGAACATTCATTAAAATGGGTAATCCCATATTCAACACATTACAAAATATCTGGTGTCCTCCCAAAAACCACATGCATAAGGTAATGTATCTCTCCACTCCCGATGTCAAATCCTACCACAAAAATTGGTCCTCCCTACCCCACATTACACATCATCCCTCCAGAATCAACTACCCTGGGAAAACAACACATCTAGGCCTCCCTGCCTCACATCACAAGTAGAAAAAACAAACATAACAACAAGATCTAGGCCCCAATGCAAGGCATTCAACCTTCACACACATTGAGATCTTATATCTATAACACATAATTCAGTTTTCTATTCTAAGAAAGAAGACATCTTAGGGCCAACAAACATAATATCTTTTATTAGAAAACTGATTCTTATTCCATTTTGAAATAACTAATTCATTATTCATAGGATCCAACTATGGGAAACCTAAACAATAAGTTATCCCATCTAACAAAAATTAATTAAATTTTTTATTCACATACCATTAATTATTTTAGCTACAAAAATGAACAATATTTTGGTTTATTAACTAGTTCAGTTAAACATGCATACTGGAAACAATTGGATTATCATAAAATTATAAAAACAATAATAATACTCATAAATCATTCAAATTTAACAAATTAGTCAATTAATTATCAATTAATTCTGGATTTATGTTTTTTACTGATTCACATAAAGAACAACATGATAATCCTAGTAAGGCATAAATATCACACTAACAAGAAAATCAAGGGGAAATCTATTATTACAGTACAAATTATCAATTAAGTTATCCGATCGATACAAATTATTTAATTCATTTCAAGTATTTAATTAGGAAAATTACATTTTAGTCCAAGGTAATAAATCATTTTGGACATATGATTGACCATAAATAATTAAAGAATCAATGAATCCCCTATCTCAAATGGTCCGTCACAATCTTTACATGAGAACAGACCATGCTACAGATCAAGATAACCACTATTCCAACAACCGCATCCACTCGAGGACACCGCGACACAACTGCACCAACCAAGAACTAAATAAACTCTATTAAAAACATGGACATCCAGTTCCATCACTTAGAAATGAGAAAAATGAGGAAAAGGATTAGAGAAACCACTATAAAATGATGGAAAATCACACCATGGAACCGGTCAGGTCACCCTAGATTAAAGATGGAATACCAGGATCTATTATCATAGAAGGGATCTCCAAAATATTTATGAGAGGGTTAACGGGAAGCCTATAGTCAAGAGAGCGGGATGATGCAGTCATTGGGTTTGACAACCCAAGTGTATGAAATGTTTAAAAACATATATCATCGGTGGATTATATGACATGCAATCCCCTTTTTCGTGTAACACTCAATATTCAGTTTTCACTAAAAAATTTGTCACCTCAACTCTTTATATATTTTCCAAACCCTAAAATATTACATTAATTGAATCCAAATTTCACACCATGAATGTTTTATGCTTCTAAATTTTAGAATCTGAACACCTATAGACTTTCTCAGAGTCTCCTCAGAGATCCACAAGCATCGGGAACACACAAAGGGTCGATTGATGTGGATCTGAGGCCCTACACATCCAGTTTACACAGTCATATCTCAAATATATTTAACCAAAAGACAATAAAATATTTATTATATTAGTGGTTATCTTCCCGTTGTCAAAATATTACTTTTTCATTAAATAATTTTTTCAGTCCATTGAAAACATTAAATATAATCTCATAAATCCTTATCGGAAAATAGATACTGGACAGTCCTTGTTTATTTCACAATTTATATTAAACAATTACTAAATTCCCAATACATAATAACATCAATTATTCAACTTCATACATAATAAATAAGAAGGATACCTCATCCTATTACTTAATAGATATTTACATTCACATTTCATCAGTAATTTCATCACCATCATCAACATCAACATTACTCACCCCACCTTGATGATTATTTTCCAGAGAATTCTTCTTGGGACATTGATTTGCCTAATGATCATTTTTTACAAAATTTAAACACCTAATCATTTATGATTCTTTAGGGTTACCAATATTCGCATCCATTTCATTAACTGAACTCTTTATTTTTTCTCATGGAGTCACTTTATTTGTGTCCTTTTCCATAGTGAAAACATGTCCTTGTTCTTATAAGACATTCAATTAGGAGATTCATTCCAGATTCTTAACATAATGGAAACAGAATAACCTTTCTTCCATGGTATGAATTACCATAACTCATAGTGAACTCCTCCCTTATTTTCCTTGGTGAGTCTAGGAGTTGGTTAAGGTACATGTTTTGAATAATGTTACGTGAAAATTGATTATGAATGATCCCAAAATGTTTCAATACAGTAATCGTTCCACTAGAATACTCCTCATCAAATCATCCATCATATTAAATGAGAATCTAGTTCCTTCTGGTTCCCTATATTAACTAAAACATGATGCATATTGTGAGAATTAATTATAATATATGAAAAACATAAAGTCATGAAAATAATTACTTATAGGATGTCTAAATAATGAAACCTTAATTAAACTATGAAACCTCTGGATAATCATAGGTTATTCATAGGAAACATATATTTATTTTTTTCATTATGGTTCGTGAAGAGTTTGTATATTCCTATATCATATCCCCCAGGATTGTCAAACCAAGTGTACAACAAGGACCTTTGTTGTGTACCAGATTTCCCCAACTTGGGCTAGAAATATTTTGTCAGAGCTATAACCCCTAGGAACATATGTTCCATAACCACATAATCTTGTAGTATCTAGAAAAATATGTATTTCTAGGAATCCACTCAATCTATGATTTACCAAAAATTCATGGACATTTTCCTATTATTTTACTTCTCCATAAACATGTTCTTAGGATTCTCAATAAGGTTTTCCCATCCTATCTTCCAAAGGTTAACTAAACTTTTTCTTCGATACTGACTATAGAAACCCTCTCTTTTTATACATTAACATTATGTAACATTATTGGAATACATAAAAAATTATACAAACATACTCCCAAATATATTACTAGTCTAATGCCTTTGTAAACATGGAAACTCAAACACTAGTACATAAATGAACTAAATCATTTTACACCAGGATCTTCTTGACTAACACCATTCTTAGACACATCATAAATAATACATATCTTCCTAACCTAAGAGAAGGATACATTAAAAGGGGTGAGATAAGATGCTCAGTAAGGATAAACAAGAGAGATACGTAAGAATACTCATGTGAATAAGGGTATGAGAAAATTATCATGAAAATAGAATATAATACCCCATATATAAAAGATTTTAAACATTAATCATTGAATAAATATTGGTAGTTCATAATATAAGGATCATGTGGAAATAAAGACCATAAGCCCTGAAATAATAAAAAAAGAATAAAATGTATAATTTTAGTATACACCAAAGCATATAAAATGATTTCCATAGTTTCCAATGCATCACATCTAAGTACATCTTGGTAGTGTAGGTTCACTCCACATGATATCTGGTTAGTCATGGTTCACACCAATGACCATCTTAGTATCACAATTTCTCTCCTCAAATCATCCTTGTAGTCATAGTTCACTCCCATGGCTATCTTAGAAGTTAAGGATCTCTCCCAAGACTGTCTTCATCTATCTCATGAGATATAAATCTTTACCAAATGAATTAGAGGGAGATATATGTCCCCCTAATCTCATATTTAATTATATATACATATTCCAACAAATAATAAAAAATTATATCATAACCCATGAAATGAAATGGGTATTATAAACATGTAGTCTTATCATAACCTATTTGAAAGGCATGTTTCATAATCAATTATTCAAATCATAACCCATTAAAAGAAGAAATATTCATACACATACATCCCATTAAAGATAAAGGAGTTTTATAGATATATAACCCATGAAAAGAAATAGGTTTCATAAATATCATGACATAAACACATAAATTATTCAGTGAAATATAATGAGTAAAACCTTTACATAATTTCCCAAAAAGTCATGAGTAACATCAATATATGAAATCGTAGATGGAAAATAATTTTGAAGTCTGTGTCAATTTTTTTTTGAATTAAATATTCTTTCATATTAAGAAAAAACATTTTAAAAACATTAGAAATTTTTTGAGAATGATTATATTTAAAACAAACATGAATACTTATAAAGAAATCTTGAAAACATTTTGAAAACCAGTTTCCTTTAAAACTTATAAAAGATGATTGAAAACATATTGAAAACCACTTTACTTTAAAAAATAAAAATCAAATGTGGAAAAATTTTGAAATTTTTTTAACATGAAATATTATAGAATAATATTGAACACATTTTGAAAATAAATTTCTTTGAAATCTTATAAAAACTAATGAAAATATTTTTCAAAACCATATTCGTTGAAAACTTATAAAAGATTCCATAAAACATTTTGAAATTTTTTCCTTAAACAAATTAAAAATAATCATGAACTCAATATGAAAACTATTTTCCATGAGAACTTATAAAATAATCTTGAAAACAAATTTGCATATCATTTTTCTAGAATACTTATAATATAATGTTGAAAAAAATTTGAGAACCATTTTCCTTGAAGACATATAAAATAAGATTGATGTTTTTTTTGAAACCATTAATTTTTCGATAATTATTTTTAAAAAAATTCCTAAATATTATAAATTTAAACATGAAATAGATGTTTCATATAAATTTTGGTGGGTAAATTCATAAATGTCATATGAGATAAAAATAAAATTCCTTTTACTTGGTAAATAGTAATAAAATTTCCTTGTTTATAAAGAGGAAAATAGATTTTGTTTAAATAATTGAAAAAACAAAAAATTGGAAAAAAATAATTTAATTATTGTTGTATCATTATAGAATATTCTTGGAAAGCCTTTTTAGAAAACATGGTTTTGATGGAACCTAGATTTCGGAACAAAGAGAGGGAAAAGTCAGGATTTCATAAAAACAATATATTAACAATATTATGTAAAAAAGAGCAGAGAAATGGGATAAATACATTATATTATTATGAATAATACTAGGGTAATAAAATTAATGAATGTTACTGAGATACAATTCATATGATTTTGTCAAAGGATGTATAAACATAAATAATCTTGAAAAGAGATGAGATTGTTTTAATAAACTCTTACCACTTGGAAACCCTGATACATACTCTCCATGTAAGAAAATAAATTTACATGAATCCTAAAATATTATTAAAAGAGTGGTATACATTATATAATGGTTAAAATTAAGTATATACTCTTCATAGAAAATGATATGTACATAACATGTCATGTGTCTCAAAGAATGAATATTGAGAAAAAAATTACTTTACCGATTTGGTTAGCTATGAATCATAATGACAAAAAAGGAAAAATCATAAAACATATATGTAGATAACCATAATTTTAGTTATATTAATAATAGAAAATATCCATGGTTTTTATACACACCCCAAAAAACTAATGGGTGGTGAATAAATCATGTATCACACAGAAGTAAAAAAGGTGACATGAAATTCTCTTACCTTATGTCTTAAATCTGGACATACTCATTCAAACAAACCGTATAATAAATATAAATCTTTAATTAATATTTTATAGAAAAATATTTTTATATATAATACCATATATGGTTTTATTATGACAATATATTACCTGATTGTTAACAATCTTATGTGATGGTTTCACTTCGGGTAATATTCTCTTTGTTATTTGCATCTGTCTTAATTTGCTTTATATTTGGTTTTATACTTTTATCATGATTTAATTAATGTTAGTCATTATATGAATATAATTTATTTTCATTATAAGTGTATTATAATTATATATAGAATATAGATGTTTGAAATGGAATATATCATTCATGGAGACCATAAGTCATATATACCTATGAACGATGTTTCCATTTTTTACCGTATTGAATGAAACGAGGGAAATGAAAATTTTTATATATATTTGTATATATATATCATTATTATATTCTAATTATTATATTATATATAACATATAAGTTCACTAAATACATCCTTTATACATTCCATGTACTGTGTGAACGAATAACATTACTTTGAGGGGGCACTAGTCCACACTTCCTCAAATGAAATTATCATATTAAATCAAATAGAAATTATAAAGATATGCATTTTAAAGGGATTAAATAAGATTAAGAACATAATAAATATAATATATAACATATATAAACACATGTTCCATTATAATGTTTACCATGAGTGGAAGTAAGGGAAAAAATGAACAATCATCGTTTTGTGAGGTGGTAGTTTTTTATACACATAAACAATATTTTCATTACCAATTAGATAGAGGTGTGTGTAAGTTTAGGTCAAAAATGAGTATAAAAATATCAAAGTATATATATGAAACTGGTTTTGTTATGAAATAGTTGAATACAAGGATGGGAGGTGGTGGATAAATAAAATAGAAGAAAAGAGTTTAAGGGAAGACATTACCTATTAATCGGGTAACTCATTTTTGTTTGTCCCAAAATGATTCAGTGGATTTATTTATGAAATAGGACAAGATTATAGTAGAAAAAATTAATTTTATTACCTTTATTGGGATGATATTTTTCAATATTAAGTGTTTTTGGAGGTGTGAGGAAGAGGGATAGATGACTTCCTTTTAAAGGGATGTGAAAGTACAAACTTGAAATTTTTTAAAACAAGTTATGTGTACCCACATTTTTAGCTAAACAAAGTCATACATAAAAAAAAAATTTAATGTTCATGTATGAATAATGGATAGTAATGGGTGTTGGAAAAGATAATATGTCATTTTTTATCTTATAGTTAAGGTTTAGTACTTTGTTAACCTAATTATTTTCTTAATCATTGTAATAAATTTAAATCACTTTCACTAAGAGTTTTGGTAAATTTTTTTTTGACCTTATTAGATTATATAAATTATTATGATTCCAAATATTTAATACATTTTAAAAAATTATAAATAGATAAATAGAAGAAATTAATTTATTAATTTTCCCACTAACGCGATGACACAACAATTTTTTAGAGTAAATAATATCCAAAAAATTTCTATGTTTTTAATACCCAATCTCAAAGATAAATTGATTCAAACCAAATAATTAGATAAATTCATAAAATTAGTATCTATTTAAACTTTAAAATGAATTTTAAATATAATTTTACCTTATTAATGGACTTTATGAAAATCATATTTGAATTAAAATTTAGTAATTTTAACTATACATTAAAAAATGAAACCATACAAAAATACCAATTAAATTAATCTAAACTAATTTGTATTTTTATACTTAAAAGATGGATTTTATTTTGAAATATTAATTCTATAAAATTTACAAATATTTTATTTATAATGGGTTTCTTATTAAAAGGCATCAAGACTACCTTTAGGAAAAATATATGTTTTCTAGAATAAAATTGGGTTTGTTCTTATCTTATCTCTATCAAATCTGTTGGATGACTGCAATTTTTTTTGAATATATAACATTTAACTTTTATTAACATAATTAACTATTATTAAGTAATTTAACATAACAATATAAATCATCCTTTTAACATAAAAATATACTTTTATAAAACAAGTCCCTTTATATTCATTTGGTTTATATACTATTTATTAGTTAATAGGTAACCATTGTATTGAATGATATGTATTTATAATTTGGTAAATTCTATAGTCTTAAATTTACATTCCATGTTATATCATGTTATAAAATAATATTATAATAATGAATTATTTTTTGGTAACACTCAGTAATGCGTGTTACAGAAGCCATCGAGGTAAGTCAGTCTTGTGTGTAATGTAAGAAGGAATCAGAGTTTTGTGTAGAGAAATATAAAATTTATGTTGCATATTGTGTGTATATAAAATTATTTTGTTTATAAAACAAGACAAATATAGTGATTTAATATAAAATAAACAAGTTTCAATGCTTCCTTAAATGAAAAATATGAAAAATATTAAATTAATTTGAAAAAAAATTCAAAAAATCTTGGGGTGTTGAATTCATAGTTAACAATAATGTTTGATTTATTGTACATTACCCAAAAATGAGATTCATAAGTAGATACTATACCATGAAAGTTATATTTCTCTAAGAAAATACCAAAATAATTTAATTTTAACCTATTAAGGTACATCCACTAAATTATATAATCAGTTAGTGTATATGGAATTTATCATAGATCTCAGGGATTGATACCATTTTATAGAATCAAGGCACATATTTTCCTTCTATATGGTTTGATTTTAACATATACTAAATTTTCTATATCATTATTTACCACATTAAATCTATATCTCACGAGATACTATTAAATTATAATAGGAATTTAAGATTGTTTTATATTATGAGTTTGTTTAATTTTAATAACCTCT
Organism: Viscum album; assembly: GCA_963277665.1. Classification (NCBI taxonomy): domain Eukaryota; kingdom Viridiplantae; phylum Streptophyta; class Magnoliopsida; order Santalales; family Viscaceae; genus Viscum; species Viscum album. The sequence goes on from OY728122.1 coordinate 738,111,996, forward strand.
TATTGTACAAAATGACTTTCCATTTAAACAAATATCAATTGTTTTTAAATATTTATCCCCATAAAATCACATATAAATTTTGGTATTCTATAAATAGTGAGTTTTTAATATTTTTTATAATATCTTCGAAAACCAGTGAATTCTTAGTTCACATATTTACCACCATGTTCTACCAAAAATATATTAATAGTTTTTCCATGTTGATTCAGTTCATCATTTTGAAATCATTGATGATTTCAATAGTTTTAAGCATTTTTCTCATAATAAATACATATATTTACCAACTAAAGCCATTATTAATGGTTACAAAGTATCTATACAAACCATGTTTTTAAATATTGATTGGTATACATATATTACTATGTATAATATCCAATAACACACTAATACTATCAACTTTTCTAGTAAAATTTCCTTATTCATTTATATTAATAAATAAGATTCAAATTTATCAAATGATTGAAAGTCCACTGATTCAAAAAATCCATCTCTATAAAGGTTTTGAATGTGTTTCATCTTTACATGATGAAAGAGATAATTTAAAAGATAATTGGTGTTAGAAATAATTATTTTAATCTATAAATATTTAGTAATATAGAATATATTGCCCATATTTGAAATTAAAATATTATTCATCATATTCTCAATGACATAATTTTTTTTTATTTATGTATAATGAATGAATCATATTATAACATATGAATGATAATACCCTCTTGTCCAGAAAATATATATAAATAATATTTATATATGTTTTAGTAAAAATATTTTTCTAATTTTTGAATTAATACACTAAGTAAATGTAGATAATATGTGTCAACATTCAATACAAAAACTCCTTAATCATATGTAACCCATTGATATACTTCCCCTTTAATTTATTTTTTTTTCTAATTTTATGTACATCATTGCGTAAGTGTGATACACACTCAATATTTGATAAACATGATTTAGAATAATATAAATTGATTTCTATTTGATGAACATCCTAATCATTAAAAAGAATATATTTTAGAACACTTCTCAATATTATATATCATTATATTAAACTATAAATTGAACCAATATCTTATCTCAAAATTATATTAATGATTAATGAAATAATCTATAATAAGACAAATTTCTATGGTGAGTATCATGTATTGTATCAATTAAATAATTATATTTGTCAAATTTACTCCCACCAAAATGATAAACTCATAAATTATATCTTTCAGAGTGGAAATATCCACATTTTACTATGTTTTGAGTCCACTTAGGTATTCTTCTAAAAACAAAGATATTTTCATGTACATTCAAGGAAAATATATCACAAATTATTATTAGATAGTTAGGTGAAAAACATTTTTTTCCAAATCATTATATAACTATTTCATAACTCCCTTCAAGTAGATAACTAAATATTAGGGTTAGAAAATTATGCATTTCCAATATTTCAAAATGAGGCAAGTAATAATATCTTTTAAGGGTATCTATATCCATTGTTTAATAAATAGGATAATTTTTGGGTTCTTAAGTCCCATGATTACCTATGCTCAATGATCATAGTATTGATATATTATTTCACTATATGGAAACTTACAGTCAATATTTAGGGGATTTTTAAAGTGTAAACAATTAATTATACTTCTCATATATAATTAAAATCTCATATAATAACCATATATATAAACTATTCTTGTGATTTAATTATATATCTTATAAATTCAATAAAATTAATAAATTCATAATATATTAATTTATAACACGTTATAAAGTTTTTTATTTGATTTTATTCTCCCAAAAAGGATACTTATATCCAAATATATCGAAATACATCTCATGAATATGGTTCCTGAAATTTTTAAATTAGATATTTATAATTATATGAAACCAAAATCTTATCCATGATAAAGTTTAGGGGAATTATATTCCAACTAATAACATTTCTAATAGATTATGTATCACTAAGTTAGTGTATCCTGACCCATATTCCTACTATCTATAGACCTAGAATCAAGATTAATGTGAATTATAATAATATCATAGTACCAAATCTTTATAAATAATAATCAATCATTACTATTGATTTTATTAATAAATCAATTTCTTATTTGAGTTAAATAAAATATCATGTAGTTCCCAGAATTTAACCCCATGAATTATTATCATTGAATCTATAAGATGTAATTTAAACACATTAAATTAAATACAACTAATATTGAAAATATAAAAATTTAATTTAGAAATATTAATTAATTTTTTAATAAATATTAAAAAAAATTAAAAAAAATAATCAATAGATATAACAACTTTAGAAAATGATAATTTCTATCAAAATGAATTTGGATATGATCTATCATCAATTATATTCTATGCGAGTATGATGATGGTTTTTTTTAAAAAATAAATTTTTTATAGATTGTTTTGTATATCATTTTAACCGTGATGGTTCCCATATTATAGAACAATTTTAAAATATAAAAATTATGTTCTCATGAGGGGAAAAATTATCTCATAACACTATACAACCTTATGGGGTATTGAAAATGGAGTGACACTTTCATGTTATGACACATTGTTTTAGTGAAACATTATTATTTTATGATTCATCACATGGAAACTTTAATCATATAAAATTATTTATGGAATAGAATAAAACATAAATATGTCATTTTGATGGATAAAGTTTTTCAATTTTTCTCATATATATTAATAAATAATGTTATCCCTTGACGTTTTATGCTATAATTTAAGGAGTTTATATCCCCATATCAACCATTGCATAAATATTATTATCTATAGATTTAAAATTTTTAAAATTTTAAAATGCATCATTACATATTTGACGAGGCTCTAATCCCACTAATAAATATCATAGGAAACAATCATAGAAGAAATACCTCTAAAGATGACCTAAATTAATATAAATTACTCAATTTTAAAATTCATTTTTAGATAAAATAAAGAACAACGTATTCATACGTAACTATTTATATTCATATTTTATTGAAAAATAAATTTAATAGAAATACCAAAATTTTTATAGTGGGTTCCTTCGACCATAACTATACATTGGCTAGTGGAATAACTAGTAAAACCCTGAAAAGTTCCTCATTCAACTCCAATACATTCATAGTAACACCCACCATTTTAATGAATGGATTAAAAAGCATGAGTTCTTCTATTTTTTTGTATAATTGAATTATTAAAAAAATACAACTAAGAAAAATTTATTTAATAGCGCTTATTTATTAAATGAATAAATTTAAAATTATTAACAATGATTTAGTATACTATTGATATAAATATGTTATAACACTTATAAAACTCATCCTTATTTATATGTGATTATTAAATTAATAAATGATATATTCAAAATTAATGAATCACAATATGATGTGTCACAATTATAATTTTTTGATAATTAATATGAAATAAATAAGTATTCTATAATGTATTGATATATAGTATCATATGAATATCATGGTGAGAAAATTCATCATAACATTTTCTGTAACATCCCATTACTATTTTAGGTACTTCTAAACCATCTTCCGTTAAATTATTAATATCTTACGTTAAATGGGAAAAAATTAGTTTATAAATGAAATGTTTTGTTTTTGTTAAAAACGTCGCAAAAGGATAAAACACCCAATTAATACTCAATAATATCCAATTACATATTTTATTATTTAATAAATTAGTATGTTTATGTTTCTGAGTCCTGAAAAATCTCGGTGAAGACAAAATAAATTTTTTAAATAGAATATATAATTTTGCACTTTTTATTCAAAATTTCTAAATAAATCCAAAATGATATGTCGTTTGAGAAATATGAGACCACTATTGTGTCCAAGATATGATTTTTACCCTATAAGGGGTATAAAATTCAAAGCCACCAGACATTTGGATGTCTCGCTCATGAGATCAAGTTATTAAATAATATTTAATATATTACATATCAATAATAATTTTATATATGTCAAATTGTGCATCGTATGAGAAATATGAGACCATCAATGAGTCCAAAATGAGGGTTTTACCCTAGATGTGTTATAACATTTGTAATCATCGAGCATTTGGATGCCTCACATGAAAAAACACTTTATTTATTTTAATTAATTAATTATTTTGATTTCTATTAATTAATCATTTATATCTCTCAAACGGTGCGTCCTATAAGAAATTTGAGACCACCATTGGATCTGGAATGAGGTGTTTACCCTTGAAGGGGGATAATTTTAATTTTCAATAGATTTTTGGTGTCATTTAATTTAAATATTAGATAATTAAAATATTGGTTATAAAAAAAGGTCACTTTTCACCTTCCCCCGTAACAGCATCGCACAACCATTTGTAACGCCCCAAAAGTTTCAAAACATTAATTTGAATCTTTTTTAATCCTGTATAAACTTGAAAATAATTAATAATTCAGATTTAAACACTCGCCAATAATTTTCAGGTGAATCGTTGATTAAAATGAATGTTTTAATTGGGGGTTTTTTTCTGCATTTTTTATTAGGGTTTTTAATAGTAGAACCATATCATCCTTAGTGTAGGTGGTTTCCTCAGATTTTTCACAGACTTGGAACCCCATATTAGTGCGGCTGTGAAGATCGCTGATTCTAACTCCTCCAATTCCATCATGCAGTGTCCTATTTCATCCCTCCTCATACGAACCGTTAAGTTTTTTTATTTTTCTTTAATTTTGTTAGTTTATTTTCCTCATTTTCTTACTCCATAAAAATTACAAAAAAAATATATATTTAAGAAAAAATTGTATCAGAATAATTCATGTGAGATTATCAAAAGATATATTTTTTAAAACAAATTATTAAAACATATATATATATATATATTGATTGTCACATCATGTGCTCTGGGATTATTTATTTATATAAATTTGTTAAGGTAAGATTTCCTGAATTATCAAATTGAAATTATTGGATATTTTATCACTAGATAAATGAAATATTTTATTAAACAAAAATTTCAGTATCCAAAGATATTTTAATGTATATATATATTTATATTTATACATATATATATATATAATTTTGCAGAATACGACTTCTTTTCTATAATTAATTAAGTGATAAAAATTATCAAATGTAGTTTATGAGATTATCGTATATAATATTCCAGAAGATAGTTATAGTGAATTTATCAAAGACCAATTTCATAGAAATATCAAAAATAAATATTTTACAAATATTATCAAAGGAATATTAATATAATTATCAAATGAATATTTCATGATTATCAAATGTTGATTATTAATATTACTAAAATTATAATTGTGAGCTTATCAAAGATAATTTTTCTGATGGATAATTGTGAGGGCACGCGTTGAACTAACGATAAACTGAATATTTTCCATTAATGAAAAATATTATCTTATGTGATCATATATTTATAATTCTAATCTTATTTGGGTGAGATAAATTATCATCGCATGTGATAATTAGAAAGGTTAATCCAGAGATTTTATAGGAGAGGGAAAACTTAATCGCATGTGATATTTTATTTCCTCGAGAAATAAATTATAGGGATATAATTATCAAAAAAGGTTTATAAATATTATTAGGTATATTTCTTGTGAGTTCATCCATTAACATAAAACAATAATCCAGATATTATCTTGGAGTGAGAAAATGTAATCCCATGTAATATTTTACTTCCTTGTGAAGTAAAATAGAATATTTGGTTCTAGGATCCCTTAAAGAACATCAAACATTATCATGTCCACATATTCATTATTAAGTCCATGAGCAGATGTATTGAACTACATAGGGTGGTTTATCTGTTTTTTTAATATCGACAACCTTGAGGTAGGTGGTTTCATTATGATTAGAAAAATTGATTATCCTTGTATTTCTTTATTTATTTAAATCATTAATTTAAAGACAATTGATAAAATATACTTTTAATTAAATTTGATAAAAACTAGATTCCAATGAATTGTGATATTTTAAGTGGTTTTGGAATGGAAATTTGGAAACCCCCGGGTTCCATTGAATTGGGTGTGTTTATGGAAATTTGATAATTTAAATTGTTTAATTTAAATTATTGATTTGATGAAAAATTATTTCAATTAAATTATTAAATTTAATTGTATAAATAAAGTTTGTATTGATGGAATTGGTTTTGAATGGATTTGAAACTTTTGAAAATGGCTTAAACTGATTTGATAGAAACCTATTGGATTTATCTTGTGAAAAGAGATGTTTTTATTAAAACCTGTTTTATTTTTAAATTGAATGAAATTGGAATATTAGAAATGGGAGAATAGGTTTGATATTATATTTAAGAAGTCTTAATGTAGATCACCCATCTTTTAAGAGCACATGCATGCCTTAGGTAGTTAGTGAGTTGTTTGGATACATTGTACGCCACGACAACGTTCTAAAACATAGTTATAGCAGGTCACATCCTCGCCAGGTTGGTGATGAGTCTCCTTTGGCTGGTGTCAAAGGGACATGTGTATATACATTTTTTTGAGTTCACATAGAGAGTGTGGAATCCTATAGAAGGTTTATACAATCGTACCCTTTGTAAGATGGCCATGTTTCTCACTTGTTTATATATATTTGAGAAATAAATGTATGGAAAATGTTGTTGGATCTACTTCACATGCCAGTTGAATTTATATAAACTATGTTATATAATGGTTTTACTTAATCCATTTTATAAAAATAGTCCATATCTTGTGTAACGTCCTGGTTCCAGAAGCCACCCAGAGGAGTCCCGTACCCGGTTGGTCACATGGTCTCAAATGCATTTCCCCAAACGCCAGAGGCTACTGACTAGCAGCGAGGGCCTTGAGTGTGATAGTGTGGAAACTATTCCCTCATTGGAAGAGTAACACAGCGGAAGAAATCAATATCAAAAGAGAAAACATGAATAATTCATACAAAAGTAAACAACAGAAGACTGGAAAATAATTAACTGGTGCACACACACAGATATATATATATATATATATATATATGATGCATGATACATATTTCTAGGAAGAAACCAAAAAAATAACAATACTGGAATATAGTACTAAACCAATGTACAAAAGAAAAAAAGTAAACTCCTTTGCATCGCAAGCCTCAGCTTGGTTCCATGCTCCCCATATCCTCAACAATCAAGCCCCTAAAGTAAAAGGGCACTAGCCCTTATCTATACCAGCAATAATATAATCTGTTTGGGCCTAAAAAAATAGCCCAAAAGGGTGTGAGACTAAATCCTAGTATGTAACCACCACGAGATCTGTGCCTAACAGTCAGTGAATATATATGGCAGGCAATAAGAAAAACAAGTGCAGCAAACAAGGAAGTACTTAGAAGCACACAATCCACAATTTCAAAACATTCAAATACCACTTACCAAGTAAGCAAGAAAACACAATAGGTAACCCTCTTGGAAGTACTCACAACTTATCCCCTCTGGTCCTACCTAGTAGCAAGAATGCAAGAAACACAACAGGCAACCCTTTGGGCAGTTCACTCAGTCTAACCCCTCTAGTTTAGCCTAATCATAGACTTTCTGAGGAAGCACTCAACTTCAATTACCCCTATAGTATTGTATTGGTACTAAAGGCACTCTGGGGAAGAACTCAACGTCACATTCCTCCTGTGGCCCGCGTCGAGGAACTGCATACACTCTGGGGAAGCACTCAACTTCAATTACCCTAGTGGTATCACATCATATGTTATAAAGACACTCTGGAGAAGCCCTTACATCCACCCTCCCTATGGTCTATAAACCAGGTTCTCACGACCCTGTGTATGTCAAGCATTTATAGCAAAGCATATCAGCCCAAGAAAACTTCATGAACTACTTGGATAGCTGTCTACAATATAACAACATATCCGAACAATCACACCATCCTAAAACTAGGCATAGGAAAGTTAACAGCAGCCTAACAAGAAAACTAGAACCTATAGTCAAAACAGGCAATCATGCATGGTCAAAAACATCCACAACATAGAAATTAACCCTATTCACATTCAATTATCATCAACTCAACCATACAAGCAGAGAAAGAAAACAATAGGGCTAAAACGGTAAACACGCAATACCCCATTCATGGGTAATGGAGATTTTGCACATAAAACTCAAAGGATTTTTATGAAAAGGCACAAAACACCTAACTCAGAATTGGGAGATCGATATATTTGAGTCTCAGGGCTTGAATCACCTTAGAATGACGAAGATCTACAAAAACGTCTAAAATAGTCAATAGAGGATAACTTGAGAAAGAGGAAGAATTTCAAAACGAAGCTCAAGAAGAAGAGAGAGCATACCGAGGTGATCCCAACCCAATCGATGACGGTCGAAATGGAGTTCAGATGATTTTTTGGGGGCTCAGAGTAGATTAACAATCATAGAAGAGCTCTAGACAGAAGGAGACCTAGAAGAATATCATTCTGGTGATTAGATGTGACCATTGTACATTTAATGAAAGAAAATAAAATACACGACGTGTACTTTTGAAATACATAGTGTGTACTTGCCTTTTCCATACTCTGCTTTAGACAGCCTCCATGTCACCCCCATATGGATGTTTGTGTGTCCATCACACGGCCAGAACATGGCCTCCTATGGTGACCCTGTACATGGCTTTTACTCATAAAGTACATGGATTTTACATCAAAAATTTCCAGAAATTCCTCTTTTTCTCAAAAAATGACCAGAAAAGGAAAACATACCTAAAAAAGAATATCCGTGTTCTTAAAAAATTCCCCCCTTAAAGAAATTTTTCCACATATTTCCATAGAAAGGCAGCATAGAAGAAGAAACCCTGAAAAGATCTGGCCACTATTCTCGCACATTGGCCTCCCTCTCCCATGTCTCATCCTGTACTCGCCTGTGCTATCATATCACTCATACCAAAGGAACAGACTAGCCACTGAGAACCTTTGTACTTCGATTAATGATCCAGATAGAATGCTCCTCAAAATATGCAACCACTTCCAACACAACCTCCTCAGGTTAGAAGACATGAGACATGTCTGAGATGTAACATCAAATATGAGAAACTTGGAAGACATCATGCATAGACCAGTACCTCTGAGGTAACTGCAACCGATAGGCAACCAGACCAACTCTTTACAACACCTCAAATGACCCAACATACCTTGGAAAAATCTTACCCTTTCTCCTAATCCTCCAGTTCCAAAACCTTGATGTGACATGCAAGAAAACCTAATCCCCAACCTTGATCTCCAAAGGTCGTCTTCGATGATCAGCATAAGACTTCTGTCGAGACTGTGCATTTTCCATCCTCTTATGAATCAATTCTATCAGCTTTCTGCTCTCCTGGAAAAAATGAAATCCTAGCATAGCTGCATCTCCTGCCTCCAGCAAACATAAGGGTGATCAGCATGACCAACCACACAAAGGATCATAAGGTGACACCTGAATAGTTGCTTGAAAACTCATGTTATAAGCAAACTCAACAAGTGGTATATTCTTCTCCAAAAAACATCCAAAATCCAGGATGCGTGCACAAAGCATGTCCTCAAGAACCTGAATCGTACACTCGGACTGGACATCTGTCTGGGGGTGGTATGATGTCCTCAAATGTACATGTGTACCCAAAGATTTCTGAAGCCCCTACCAGACCAAATAAGTAAATCGGGAATCCCTGTCTGAAACAATGGAGTGTGGAACTCCTTGTAGACGTAAGATCTCGCGGATGTATAATGATCCCAGGTCATCAAGGCTAATCGTATCCTTTATCACTAAGAAGTGAGAAACCTTCTTGATTCTTTCAATGACAACCCAAACTAAATCATTCCCTTGAGGTGATCTCGGTAAACATATCACAAAATCCATCACGACACTATTCCACTTCCACTCAGGAATAGGCAACTGCTATAAAAAGCCATGTTGGTCACTGATGCTCCTCCTTCACCTGCTGACAGGTGGAACACTTCATGAAAAAACCAGAAACTTCTCTCTTCATACCTGGCCACCAATACTGATGGTGTAGATCATGATACATCTTGGTGACACCAAGAGGAACTACCCAAAATGAGGAATGAAAGTCCCACATCAGCTCCGCACATATGTCTGCTGTCACCCATACACTCCTTTGTAAATGTAGGATCTCATCCTCTCCAATGGTCTATCCAGGATTAGGGTCCTCTTCTGACTTGATTTCCTGTAAGACTAGGTTTTCAGAATCTGATAGCTGCCTCATTTTCACTTGATCAAGATGAGTATAGGTAATATCCACAGAAGAAAGAAAGTTCTGCCCCTATCTATCATGCACCAAAATACGCATATCAGAGAACAAAGACATAAGTTACCACTCACTGATGGCCTCCTGAACTACCTGTATTTGAGTTCTCCTGCTCAGTGCATCAGCCACCACGTTTCCTTTCTCAGGCATATAGGAAAGCTCAAAGTCAAAGGACTGAAGTCACTCAACCCACCTTCACTATCTCAAATTCAGATCATGCTGAGTGAAGATGTACTTGATACTCTTGTGGTTGGTAAAAACCACAAAATGCTCCCCTAGAAGATAATGTCTCTAATAGTATAAGAAATGAACAACAACATCCAACTCAAGATTGTGAATTGGGTAATTCCTCTAATGTGGCCTGAACTTCAGAGACCCATACGCAATGACTCTTTCCCCCTACATAAGAAAATATCACAGCCTGATACCTAAAGCATCAAAGTACACAATATAGCTCTTTCCCGGCTCTAGAAATACTAGTATCGGTGCTGAATTCAATCTCCCTTTCTTCTCCTGAAGGGCTGACTCACAAGAATTTGACCACAAGAAATTCCCACCCTTTTTAGTCAGACCTGTTAGTGGTGCTGCTAAGCGTGAAAAGTCTTGAATGAAATGTCTGTAGTATCCAGCCATCCCAAGAAAACTCCATAGATAAAATACCTTATTCGGTTTCTCCCAGTAAACTACTTCTCTCACTTTATCTGGGTCAACTGACACTCCTGTCTCTGAGATAACATGGACCACGAAGTGAATCTGGTCTATCCAAAAGTGGCATTTTGGGAGCTTAGCATATAACTGATTCTCTCTCAGTGCACTCAAAATGATCTCATGATTTGTGGCATGGTCGCGTCAAGTGTGAGAGTACACCAAGATATCATCCATGAAGACTACCACGAAACAATCGATGTATGGATGGAACACTCAGTTCATTAGTTCCATGAAAACTGTATAAGCGTTCATGAGACCAAACATCATAACCACATACTCGTATAGACCATATCAACTCCGAAAGGCTATGAGAGGTATATCAGATGGTCTAACACGCAAATGATGATTACCGAATATTATGTCAATCTATGAGAACACCCGGGCTCCTCGAAGATGATCAAAGAGATCATTAATCCTCAATAAAGGATATGAGTTCATGAATACCAACGGGTTCAGCTTCCAATAACCCACAAAAATCCTGAGGGTACCATTCTCCTTCTTCACAAACAAGACAGGCAAACCCCAAGGAGAAGTACTGGGTTAGATGGAACCCTTTGCCTGCAACTCCTCCAACTACTTCTTGAGCTCCTGTAACTCTGGTGTAGCCATCCTGTAAGGAGGAATGGACACTGGTGCCACTCCTGGAACAAGATCAATAGAAAATTCTACCTCTAGCTCCAGAGATAAACCTGAAAAGTCTCTAGAAACACATCCCTAAAACGATCTACCACTGGAGTAAAGTCTATCTGAGAAGTCTCATGGTCATCCAAATATAGACTAGCAATCTGGGATGTAAATCCTCTTAACCAATGATGCTCGGGTCCCACTATGCTCTCCTGGACATCCCACTCACCCTTATTAAGAAAATATACACCCTCTGGCGATGTGAAACTCACCCTTGGATGATATCAATCGACCACTACCTAGAAGGGAACTAACTAGTCCATTCCGAGAATGACATCACAACCCATCATCTCTAGGACATAAATGTCATATAAAAAGTGACAACCACCAACCTCTAGAGGGAACTTCTTACACTGACACACACTAGCCGTTCTAGTCCCCAACGTAGTGTCTAGTGTCAAGATATCAACAGAAGAATAGATGTAGGGCCCACGGCTCTCCACAACCGCAACAGATATAAATCCATAGGAAGCCCTTGTATCAAAAAAAGAAATAGCTAAAACTAAGGAAACTAAGATCATACCTCTAACTGTAGAAGGTCAAGGATCCTCCTCCTGTTAATTCTGCTCTACTGCAAAAGTATCACATGTGTCATGGCCCTGTGACCCTTCCTGACCACTCTGAGCTGATCTGCCCTGATGTAGCTGAAAACCGGGCAACTGGCTTCCATAGACACAACCTCCACATCATCCTGAAACGCCGAAAAAACTTCAGTTCCTAGGCTTGTGGGAAACTGGTGGTACTTATCCTGAATGAGGAGTCATATAAGAACCCATGTCACCAGCTGCTGGTGAAATGAACTGACAGAAACGCTGAAGATGGCCCATCTTGCTGCAAGATCGTCACTCCACCGGGTTTCTCTGGAAATGTGGCATTAGATTACCACTCTTCCCACACTGGTAGCACACCACATTGTTACTAGAATATATCACTCACCTCCTCGAAAGGTTTGCATGAACCTCATAAAACCCTCTCAGAACTGTGCATCAACATCTGTGTCCAGAATGACGGATGGCGCCATGACTGGCACAATAGGAGGATCTAAAGGTAGTCCCTGATTAGTCATGTCTGGTGTCTGATCACTGCCTTGCAATTGGCATACAACCGTAGGACGTCTCGGGGGAATGAATTTTCAAGGTCAAATGCACACCTTAGATCAATATCATCAAGGACAAAAACTGGAAGCATAATAAGGAAAAAGGAGAAAAAAACCTTCAAGTTTTAAAAAACATGACTACACAGTGTGTATAATAACTACACATGTTGTTCCCTTAAGTATTTCACATGGGCGTGTACTTATGACAGACCTAGTCATGTAACACCCCAAACACATTGTGTGTTGTCCTTACACACGGTGTGTACTTGAATTCTCTTCCCCTTCCCGAGTCCTTCTACACGGCAAAGACACACAGTTATCCCTAGAAAAATATTACACGACGTGTTTGTGATAGACACGGTGTGTACTAGAAGAGCTTCACTGAACCATGTTGTTCATCACATGGCCGGTTACACGGCTCACCCTACACAGTGTGTTCCAGGTGGACACAGCATGTACCACTTAGGTTTCAACTGCCCGTGTTGTTAGTCACACAGGTGAACACACGGCGGACAATACACGATGTGTTAGTTCTAGACACGACATGTACATAAAGATTTAACTGACCCGTGTTGCTTGTGACACGACCGGATACTCAGCTGACACTACATAACATGTTCAGTAAGGACATGGTGTGTACTAGAAACGATATCACCGACCTGTGTAGTTAGTTACATGGATGGATTCCAAAATTACACTACATGTCATGTTTAGAACAAACATGATGTGTATAAGCTAGGATTTCTCCCTTCGTGTTTTTAGTCACACGGGCGGACACAGGGTCAACCCTACACGACGTGCCCGACCGGTACACGACATGTTCCCATAAGAACTTCCCTATCCCGTGTCGCTTCCCACACGACCTATGATGTAGTTAGAGACTACAAGACGTGTACATAAGGTACACAGAGTGTACTTAAGAAAAACAGTTTCTTCCCAAACAAAATAACACATGGACAATAGTCAAAACTACACAGCGTGTATTCTGGTTTTTTTCGGACTGCAAGCCTCAAAAACTACTTCGGAGCACAAAAAAACACTGAAACAAACACCAAAAATTCCAAATTCCAATCCATGAGGCCCATACTCCCCGAAAATCTAATCTTTCAATCTTATACATGTTATAAAAAGAAAAACAGGACAATGATCCACCAATTTCTGTTCCATGAGGGCCCATAACACCTCAAGAACCTATGTTTGGTGTTCATTCTAACAAAACCTTACACAACAATAACCTATCAAATAGCAGGCATTTTTATCATGAAAAATATCACAACACCATGCGTATGTTGCAAAACACCTATCATACCAACATTTAATAACTAATGCACCCTAAATAGAATGGCAAGTATGCATGACATCTTATTTCTAGAAAGTTACTATATTATTCATGAGATTTAATAACCACATCACATCTGGATACAATAGAAATAGAACCTCAATAAAATCAATAATAACAACATAAAACATGTGAATCACTCAAGGTGAAATCAAATCAACTGTAATAGTTTCAAAACCTGAAAAATTGCAACACGAGGTAAATTGGATTTTTCGTGTACACTGGTTACCTACTCCTAGGAACACATTATTACCAAGTACCTATTCCCTCATATTCCTGACTGTAGTCTTCAAATAGTAAGTAAAATAAATTAAACACCTTTAATACCACTTTCTAATGTCCCAGTTCCGGAAGCCACCCAGAGGTGCCCCATACCCGATTGGTCACATGGCCTCAAGAGCATTTCCCTGAACGCCAGAGGCTACCGACTAGCAGCGAGGGTCTTGGGTGTGATAGTGGGGAAACTATTCACTCATTGGCAGAGTAGCACAGTGGATAGAAACAATAGAAAAAGTGAAAACATGAATAATCCATACAAAAGTAAATAGCAGAATACTGGAAAATAATAAACTGGAGCGCAAACATATATACATAAAAATGATTTATGATACATATGTCAAGGAAGCAGCCAAACAAATAAAAATGATGGAATATAGTACTAAACCAAAGTATAAAATAAAACAAGTACAATCCTCAGCATCACAAGATTTAGCTTGGTCCCATGCTCTGCAGCTCCTTAACTATCAAGCACTTGAAGTAGAAGTGTTCTTGCCCTTATCTATACCTCCAACAATATAATCTGTTTGGGCCCAAAAGCATATCTTAAACAGTGTGTGAGAATAAATCTTAGTAGGAAACCACCACGTGATCTGTGCCTAACAGTAAGTCAATATATATGGTAGGAAATAAGTAAAAAAAAGTTTTGTAAACAAGGAAGTACTGAACAGAACACAATCCATTGTTTCAAAGCATTCAAATACCACATTTCAAGTAAGCAAGAAAACACTACATGTAACCCTCTAGGAAGTACTCACAGACTATCTACTCTAGTCCTACCTAGTAGTAATCAAGTAAGAAAAACAACAGGTAACCCTCTGGGTAGTACACTCAGTCTAACCCCACTAGTTCAACTTAAGCTTAGACTCTCTGAGAAATCACACACCATCGATTTCCCCTATAGTCTTATATAGGTACTAAATGCACTCTGGGGAAGAAATCAATGTCATATTCCCCCTATGGCACGTGTTGAGGAACTACAGACACTATGTGGAAGCACTCAACGTCAATTCCCCCTATTGTCACATATCGAAAGTTATAAAGACACACCAGAGAACCCCTTATGTCCATCCTCCATATGGTTTATACACCATGTTCTCACAACCCTATGTATGTCAAGCAAGTAAAGGAAAGTGGTTCGGCCAAATAAAACCTCAAGAACTACTTGGATAGCAGTCTACAACATAACGTCATATCATAACAATCACACCATCCTACAACTAGGAATGGGAAAGTAAACAATAACATAACTAGAAAACTAGATCCTACTGTCACAACAGGCTATCATGTATGGGAAAAAACATCCAAAGCATAGAAATTAACCCTATTAACATTCAATTATCATCCAATCAAGCATAAAAGTATTGAAAGAAAACAATAGGGCTAAAACGGTAAATACGCAATAACCTAGTCATGGGTATTGGTGATTTTTCACATAAATGTCAAAGACTTTTTACATAAAGGCATAATCCAACTACCTCGGTGTTGACAGATCGATATATTTGAGTCTCATGGATTGAATCACCTTAGAATACCGAATATATACAAAAACATCCAGAACATTCAATATAGGATATCTTGATAGAGTGCAAGAATTGGGAAAAAATATCAAGAAGAAGAGAGAGCTTCCCGAGGAGATCCCAATGCAATAGACGGTGGTCGAATCAGAGTTCGGATGATCGGTCAGGATCTTGGAGTAGAATCGCGGCCATACATGAGCTCTCGGCCAACCAAGACCTAGAAGAATATCGTTCAGGTGATTAGACACGACCCTGGTGTGTTTAATGACCAAAAATAAAATACATGGCATGTACTTTTGAAGTACATGACATGTACTTGCCTTTTCCGTACACCAATTGAGGCGGCTTCCAAGTCACCCCAATATGACCATGTGTGTGGCCATCAAATGACTAACCCACAACCTCTTTCGGTGACCTAGTACATGGTGTGTACTCATAAGTAACACAACGTGTACATAAAAAATTTCATAAAATTCCTCTTTTCTCACAAACGACTAGAAAAGGAAAACATATGTGTAAAAGAAGATTTGGGTTCTTACATCATGTAAATTAATGCCACTGATTTGAATATATTTTCCATCATTTGGAAAACTTATAGCATGTTTGGTTTAAAGATGATTTGGAATTGGAAAACCTATTTATTTGAAAATTGAAATCATTACTTTCGATAATCTACATTTGGAATCTGTTATAGAATTATTGGTGGTATCCTACATGGATTAGGATCATACCCTACTTTTAAATTCATGTGGTTGTAGAAATTGTTCTTCCCAGTCCAAGCAAGGGAAAAATGATCTCTTAGATGTGGATTCAATTGTTGATAATTGGACTTGATGAGTTGTGTTTCATGGGACCTTGGGATGTTTTCCATGTTTTATTACTTTGGTTTTAGTTCTTTGGGATGGTTTAAGCCTTATTGACTTCTGGTACATTACTCCCAGTGGAGTTTCATTTTTTATGCATACTTTCCTGTTTCTTTTCTTTTGCATTTTTGGGGAAAAAATCATTACCACATTTATCTTGTGTGATTCCAGGTGCTAGTCACTGACCGGTAGGGATCGGGAATTCTCTTTGGGATTTTCAAGGCCGTCATGACTATCCAGTTACCAGGGTACCCAGGTATGTTCGTGACATTTTATAAATTTTATCTGTTAATATAAGAAATAATTTCCTCCCTTTTCAATCAACATTGTGATGATTTGTGGGATATATCCAATATCTCTTCCACTATTTACAGTAATTATTTTATATCTTATAATTAATTCTCAAACCATTATGGATCAATTGATTAATTTCCGTTAAAATTTATAGAATTATTTTTGTATGTTCTCTCAGTATAAAAACACATTCCCTTTGACATAGGAAAACCTTAGTGAAAAAATTAATGTATTGAAAAAAATTCATAAAATACACATTTTTCAATGCCACATGTATGGAGACCCAATCTCAAACATGAATTTATTTAACTTAATTCACATAATCAAAACATTAATGAAAATAATAATCTAAAAACAATAATAGAATGGATTATCTTATTTTTTATTATCGACATATTTGACCTATTTTATAATTCTTCAAAAATTTACTCTTGACTGTATCATACAAGATATTATCTAATATTTCTAATATTTTACAATCGTCCTCATGACATGGGAAATGGAATCATAAGAATGATTCGAGATTGAGCATTTAGTAATGTAATAATAAACATGTCAAAAATGTTACCCATGGTAAGATAATAATCATACATGAATAAATAATCAGGATAATTTTTTTTTGTTTACATGAAAAAGGAATAAAAAACCTTTCCTAGTGAAAGATATGATAACAAGTAATCCCATATGATCAAACATATAACTTGGTGAAAACACTATAAAATAATGAGTCATCAATCATGATCCATGGTCATTACATTGTCACATATCAAAATATTGTGGAAGCAATATTTTAAAAATAGGGTATTTTATGATATATTTCTATTTAAATTAATTTTATTTCATTGATTACATTTATTACATGTAACAAAAAGTTTAAAAAAACATTGAAATACAATTAAAATATTATTATTTAGTATGAAACTAATCACATAACCATTAGATTTTAGGGTATTAATAAGACTATATATGTTATGAATGAGTATTTTTATTCTTGTATAAAATGAGTTAATTTGTTGTCAAATTAGTAATAATGAATATAATTTTATTGGAATGTAAAACTGTTTTTTATGGAAAACATTTTTTCAGAAATGAAATATGTTTTTTATAATAAATTATATTACTCACTATTTATGAAATAATTTAATAAAATATGTAGAGTGTATATTCAATGAAATTTTTTAACATTCATATAATGGTGTTTACTAGTAACACTTTAAGAATAAACCCAATTTCATGCCTATAAATGAATTTATCTAAAAATTATAATCAATATGTTTTTCATGTTTATTTCAAAAAGTTTTTTTCACATAAAGATATTTAACTTTGTAAAATATTTTCCATATTCAGAATAAGGAGATTCAAATTTCAAAAATTGGACCATTTTATTTTAATCATTCTAAATAGTTACCTTGATAAATATTTTTCACCACAATAAGAGTAAAACTGGTAAAAATATGGTAAATCTATTGGATAAGGATTTATAATAGCTCTAACACTTGTATTTATCCAATATTATTTGATTATTTAATAAATTATAACCCATGATTCGAAAATATGGATTCTTGGTGCCATTTTTCTTTGATTGTGACAATATATTATTATTTGGAAAGGATACAAAATGTCAATATATTGATTTTTTTATTTTATATAAATAAAAAGAATCAATTTATTAATATAAAATCATATTTTCAACAAAAATAATTTATTTTCATTATATCAATTTAGTTTAAAAATTTATTGATTATATAATTACTTTAAATACTTACACAACACTGATACACAACTTCAAGAGTAGTAAAAAAACAAGGTATATCATTTTATAAATTTAAAAATTAATATGTTTTTTATGATTTATGTTATGAAGAGAATTTAATATGTAATTATAATGTTGAAATTATGTTATTTTTTATTTGAATTCAATTTTTTTTAATGCCATAGTAAACAAATTTAATTAAAAGTTCCAAAAAAGACTATAATGATAATTTATTTTTAATTATATTTTATTAAATCATTTTATATTTTTAGGAAAAATTAAAATGGACACCTATGAAGAAAAATGATTTAAAATTTAATAATTATACCATCTTTATCCACTTTTCACCATAAAATATAATTTATGCACCTTAAATGTTAAAAATTGTGTTACCATAATTAATGCCAAAAATGGTTAACAAGGGGGTTAAAAAGTATGAGGTTTAAAATGAAACAAAATCATGTATAAAGTTTCATTTTTAAAGGTACCTAGACCATAAAATTTCGTAAATTTTAAATAATTGAAATTTTGGCCCACTTTTTAGGATTATGATATATATTATATTTAAATGTTTTTATATAATTTCAAGTATGGACTTACCTTAATTATTAAATTTCACCTTCTTTTATTTTTTATTCATAATAATTGAGACACATATATCTGCCAATACATTAACTAATACCTCAATAGATTCTTATTCCACATCTAACATAGTCTTTTCTTTCTAAAATATCTTCTTTTTATGGCATACGATGTAAAGAAAATGGTGTTTCTCAATGAAGAGGTGCATCAATTAACATAATAGATTAAATTTTACTTTATATTAAACCTTCATTAAATATATGGTTACCATTTTAAATTAATTAATTAAATATATTTATTACAATTAATAAAATAAACTTACTTTATATCCGATGGGAAAGGAAGACATCGCTCAAGTGTATGTGTAGACCACAACGTCCACGAAGCAATGTATTCTATTTCTCGTTACTGTCTCACATTGATAGTTATAAATAAGGATTTAAAAATAAGATGTTATATTTATGATATTATAATAGTTTTATAATGGTTAATTATTATTGACTTCTTTTCTTTCCATACATTTCTAAAATGGAATCATTACCCGTACATATATACAAACTACTATATCCATGAAATTATGTAATTCAATTTTCTTCATATTTTTAACTATATAGAAATTAATGGTTATATAATGATAAAATGTGATAATAATAAAATGATTAATTTTATTGATATTGTATAACGGTGATCAAACTCTATGGATCTAGACTATCGAACCGAAACAAGCATTAAAATGAAGTAATTATCACATGAAGCTATGAAATTAAAAAAGAATTATAAATAAATGGGAGATAATGTATTATAATAAAATAATATAGGGTATGATATATATGATTATGGTAATAAAATATATTTATATCTAATATCTGTTTATTATATAGGATATTCAAACATGTATGAAGCATGTTGTGAGTTGAGGTATGTGTTTATGCTACAATCTTAGTTCTTTTCTGTACTACTTTTGATAAATTTATTTTGAGGGAAATTTTATAGTTTTTATCCATTTAAACTATTTATATTATTATCATACTTTTTTATTCATGTAATTATCATGCTTATTAGCATTATTCTATATTTTATATATAAACTGATTTAGAAACCATTTTTAACAAAAATTCGACCAAATTTCTGCTATGGTCAACAAATTTTTATTACATGTCGAAGATCTTAAAAATTATATAATAAAATATTTGAATAATATGTTAAATACTTTAAAAGATAACTTTAAATACCCTTTACTTGATTTTAAATGGTTTTAAATGGAATCATTCATTTTTTTTATGAAAAAATTCATTTTTATCTTTTTATAAAAGTGTGGAAGGAATGTTTATTAACATATATTGAATGAGAAAATATTATTGACATCTTTATTGTTACATTATTTAATTATTAAAATAAATTTTTAAAATTTTATCTTCAATTAAATGCTTATTAAATATTATAGTAATTTTTAGTAATAATGTTTATCTAAATAAATGTATATTTTTCTCATCCTTTCAAAGAATGGTTAACATTTTATTTTAATGGTATTTTTATTGTTGTTCTTATTATTTAACGATTTTAATAATTCAATGAGGATATGACACTATGATAACATCCATGTTTCTAGATAACATAAGATGGTGGTGATTCTATTAAATAAATATCCATCACATGGGTTAATTAAGTAATGATGAGATCTTTATGAAACCTATTTCATTTCCATGGGTTATGATATATTAAAATGATGAGTGATTTATGAACTAGTGACACACATATATATGATATAAGTTATGTCTATATAATTTATTGGGTGACTCATTATATCTCAAGAGATAATTATAGGAATGTGTTGATGTGATAAATCAACTATGATAAAATTGTTGGGATTCTTGATCCACTATGATATGGTAAAAATTTAGTGATGTCTGCCCTAAAATTATTTGAGAAAAGAGTTGCGATTCATGGTCCTCTATAATATAGAAAATAGATATTGATTCCAAATCCATTATTATTTTATTTTCTAAATAGTTAGTCTTGAATTATGATATGTTTCTATTCCTATGATTGTGTCACACTCATAGGACATTTTTTAGGATTATGATTTGAAATCATATATCGTGATTGAATTTTTTATTATTACCCAATCTTGTGAAATGATAATGTATTATTACATAACTTGGAATTATAATCTAGGAATTTTTTATTATGATATTATATTTACACAATCATGTTTTCATACCCACATTCTCATGACATTCTTAAATACGATCACTGACAGATATCATCCATGTTTACACTTAATGAGTATCTAAGGTCACCCATTATTATGTTTTAATTTTCTACATCTTATGAAGAAGGGAACTGTGTATGATGATTCAAAAAGGTTACCTTATATGAAAAATAATTTTATATTTTATGATGTTTTTACTTAAAAAACATGTGTATATATAGTGTCAAAGTATAAAAAACATTTATCATTTTTTGGTGTTCCATATTATTAGAATTATTGAATATTCTTCTAAAAATATGTAATATTTTTGAATGAAATTCTTTATTCACCTCATACATAAACATATAAATCCAAAATTAGGGATCTGGAAACACTACATATTTCCTATTTCGGATCATCCATTAAAATATATTTCATAGAGGGGATCTGGTGTCACAAGATGTTTCCCAGAGAAGTTTATGCATCACAACATGTTTCCCATTGTAGATCAAGCAACACTACTAGTATCATCATAATCTCATGATATTTTAATCATTACCCAATTAATTTGAGGAAAATATTGGAGAAACCATTACATAATGATTAACCATACATGTATTCCACAAGATAATACTAGTAATAACATCATTAAAACCAATGAATAGTAGTGGGTTTTGAAAAACATTTTAAAAGGTATCCCATAAATATCAACATAAACTATATCAATTTGTACCTCCTTCAACCACACAAAATATGAGTTAATAAAATAATTTTTAGGGTGGATCATAAAGGATTACTTCATAGAAGATACCCCCTTTAGATAAGGAGGAAAATGAAAGCTAATGTTAATACATTTTATTTTTAAAGGAAAACCAATTTCGAAATTTTGTAATACCTTTATTGAAAAACCACAAAAAAAGAGATAATAGAAATTTCATTTCAAAATTGTACAACAGAAGTAAGAAAATCATATAAATTTACACAAAAAAAATATTCCAATAATTTAAATGGTATCATTGGTTGTAATTAAAAACCTTGGATTGAAATAAATATCCAATTATGATATAGATGTTAATTCCTGAAAATGTTATACTTATAGGTGATAGAACAATAAAGTATTATTATTTGAATAATTAAAAATTTACATATAAATATAAAATATAAAATCATATAATACTAGAAATAAATTAATATTGGGAATATTTAATGTAGAAGTTTGAAATAAACTATATAAATAGAAGAAAGAGATTTTAGTTACGAATTTCCCTTACTGAAAACATAGATTATAAGGAAAGAATATTTTGAAAATTGGTTTATGAATTAAAAAATTTAAATCCATAGAAATAATTTATAAAATAACACATAATAAATAATTGGGCTTAATTTTCCAAACATATATGAAATATTATCCACAAGAACAATTATAAATCATCAAACGAGAATAGAGATAACAAAACCCATTTTAACTTGAGGATTATTCAAATTAAAAGATCTTTAAATAAATATATTTAAATAAAACATAATTTCATTGAATAAAAGGTATTTGTTGAAATAATTTTTATATTAGGTACCATATATAGCATTGAAAAAAAATTAGGTGAAAAATACAAAACATATCTCAAAGGGTCGAATTTAGGATAAAACTCTTACCTTAGTCTTGATTCATTCTTCCCATTCACCAAAAACTCGGAATAGTTAAATTATTTCAATTAATTACTTAATTAAGAACCATATTAATATATATAAGAATTAATCCTTCCAATTTATAAATATTTTATATATAAAAATATATTAGTCAGTTTTTAACTATTTTCACACTTTGGGTGTTTATGGATAATACTAGTTTCGTAAGAGTGATGTTGTTATTTATTCATTTTGAAAAATTTATATTTTGAAAATCCTAAATTTCAATAAAATTGATTTTTTATATTGATTTATTATGTTTAAATTTCCAATCCTGAGTGCTTTAGTCTTTACCTAAAATATTAAATCAATAATAACTATATTTCACTGATGTTTTTCTCATGAAGGTTTTTTTCTTAGGTAGTGAATTAAATATTAATATAATTATTATAGGGAAATAAATTATTTAAACATTTATATCATATTAGCCGATTAAAAATGTTTTAATAATCACATGTGATATAATTTTATAGAATTGTTCACATTTGTGGTCAAATCCACCCAAACATGAGCATATCAAGATTAATGGATAATTATTAGGTAATTTAGTTGATATATAATTAAAATAGTAGAACATGGAAACAATTTTTGGTTTTTAGTGTTATATATCCTAATTACAAACAATTAATATAAGAAGGTATGTAAAAGAAAAAATTATATAGTATGCATTATTTTTTCCAACATAGTTTGATTATTTAAGGAATCTAATCATATAAATTTTCTATAAAAATAGTAAAATGAAGAGGTTATTGATTTTTTTTTAAAATAATATTATTCATATCATGAAAATAATATTTATTCTTAGATCTGTCTATGAATGGAATTATTGAAAAAAAATTCATCACACCATTGTAGTGGTAGTCAACATTAACGCAAGGATGCTGAATTATTTTTTCCAGATTTGAGATAAATAAGTAATGTGGTTTAGAAGTAAAATAGTAATATTTTATTAAAGATAATAATTATATTTTTAATTCCATATTTTGACCATCCAGGTTAGGTGGTGTTGGAAAAAAATTCATTTATTAATGGAGGCAATAGTCTGCACATATGCACATTTCACCTTTTTTTCGTTCTTAATGAAAAATGGAAAAGGTGGTTAATTATTGTATCCTCATTATTATAACATATAATTATACTAAGGAAACTGATTTTATAATTTTAATATAGTGTAGTGTAATTTTAATGAGTATAAATTCAAAAAATGGAAGGGAAATGGGAATAAAATGTTAGAATCTTATACCTTACATTTTAGATTATCTTCTCTGGGATGGGGAAAAGCCATTATAGTGTGTTAATTTGATAATACAAAAATTATTCATGGTTTATATGAGTTTTTATTATATGTAATTTCTGGATTTTAGGTCAAACAATATTGGTTTTTGTGTGAGTCGATGTGAGGAGATGAGTGAACCTTTTATAAGAGAAATAGAACAACAATTTTCAAAATACCCAAAAATATTCACTAATGTGAAGTCAATATAAGTGAAATTGGCACTAAAATATAGAAATAATGGATATAGAAAGGGTTAAGGTGAAAAAAATTTCCAACCACCAATTCACACTGATTTTCAATCATTTTTTGGACTTTTTCTTATGGTTAAACCGCTTATACCCCTTTTTATTTCTAACGTGGTAAATTATTCGTACTTCTGCTATATCATAATTTATACCCAAAATAAAATGGAACGTATTAAATAATTTATACAAAATTATTCTATTTTTTAAATCCATTTTATTTGTTTAAATTTATAATGGTGATAAAAATTAATTTTGAAATACTAAATGTATATTTTTTGGAAAATGTAAATGATTTTTTTGATAAATAAAACTGAAGTTCTAAAATGTCAACTTTGAATTTTTAAATGAAGAATTATGTTAAATTATAAATTCTCTTATTAAAATAATATTTTGTAAGAAAAGGTTTTCTTGAATTTTTTATTTAAATTTATATAGTAATAATCGAATAAAATACATCTTATCTGCAAAAACAAGATTTTGTACAATTCACCTAAAAATGATTTTTTTTAGAAAAATAAAAAAAATTATACTAATATTGAAATTTTATGTCCAAAAATAATTTTTATTTTTAAAAATTCCATTTTTATAATTTTTCAAATTATTAATTAAGATTATATAATTTAACATGATATTTATTTTTTTGGAAAATAAGTTTTTAAAGGGGTATTTTTATATATTATTCAATTTTATAAAACAATATACAATATATAATTAATGAATAAAAATTATATTTTATTTAAACACTCATTTAATGTAAACACAAGAATGAATTTCAGAAATATTTATCAAATAACCATTATATAAATAACAATGTATTTCATAATTCAGTTACTATTATTCATACCAACTAATTCAATGATCAAGTTTTAGTGTTCTAAAGTTATTTCAATTTATTTTTAGTTTGGTGCTAAATGTAAAGAGAGCTATTAAACACCTTGTTTGTTTATATAAAATGTACAATGAAATCACCTATCATTTCAACAAGTCACTTCACTATTTAACTACTATAAAAACCTAACTTAACTCTATTAAATAATATAAAATACTATTATAATAATCACTAACTATTTTACCATAAATTAATTCCCAAACATAAACAGTCATATAAAGAAATTTTTAATATTGTGGTGTTTCCACTTTTTACTTCCTGTGATATGTCTAATATAAGTAAACTACATTAGATATTTTATTTCACTATAACAAATAAATGGAAATCATAGTCCATGATAGGTCATTATTCATAGGATATAATACATCTGTAGATTCATTTCATGTCACCTAGTATAATATCTCTATATGGGTATCTAATATATACTCTCAACATTTTATCATAACCTAGTTTTTTATATTGAAGTCAATGTATCATGTCAACCTATGTGTTATAAATTTGTCACATTATATAATTAAAATTTTAAATATATCTCTACATAGTCATCTAGGATTATAGGTAATTCCAATATTACTTTAACTCACTTTTAGATCTATAGGACTAATCTATAAATACTCACCTATCGTTGCCATCGATTATAAAAAATACCAACGTAAAAGGTTTCCTAATTTATATTGAAGTTGAATCATCTCCAAAATAGGTTATTTCCCATTTTAATACTATTTTTATTAGATTTCCTGTAATTATCAACAAAAAATTATGGATTATTGGTGATGGAAGACCTCCATTGAGAAAAAAAACTGGTAGGGCCTTCATTTAATCATCCATTTTAACTTATCCTCCAACTAGTTATTCAAAATACATAGAATTACAAACCATATCAAAGGAAGCTAATATATTATAATTTATGGGAAACCCTATATATTATTTATCTTTGTATTCCATCTATATTTTCATTCAAATTCATAGTTCTATCATCTATTAGGAGGATTTCATTTGGAAAAACTATCATCCCAAAAAGATAAGATTCCTAGTTGGAAGGATTTAAAATGGGTTGTCATCATAGAATATGAAATGTATAACCATGGGATCTACCTATAATCTATTTGAATATCCTACTCATATACCAAACTATATTCTATTAAGATCCTCTTCATGGGTAACATTAATTAATAATATACTTCAATTCATTTAGGGATAATCCATATCCATTGGAATTACGATAAGTCCATAATACTTATTCATTAATATTGTTTTATTAGGCTCAACTAAAACATAAAATCCATGAGTGGAAAAAATCACATCTTTATCATTGAATCTATTTTCATGCATCAGTATATTATTTTAAATGACATGCCCGGTGGCCCATGATCATATTATGATGTCTTACTCTTTTAAGTGACCAAAGGATATAAAGGGTTAATCAAAATACATATTAACATTCTTAGTAGATCCTTCTAGAATAATCACTGACAGGTTCACTCTACATTTCTATAATAGGAAAATCTATATCTAGGGGATCTTGTATTCAATGATCAACACCTTCATGTAGTCTAATGATATATTCCAGTGACTAATATTTTAACTGTATCATTCTAGGTTGAGTCGTGGCCCAAAATTACTCAGCGATTAATATTTTTTTCTTTTCATAGTTCTATTTTGGTGGGGATATCCTCTTCTCAAAAAATATATTATGTTTTTCAATAGGATACAAATTTTTATCATGAATGGAATTTATCTAAAATACATGTATTTGTACTTGGATCTGGTGGTATGAAACCTCAATATTCCTCTTGCACCACCCTTGGTTTATCTTATATCTCTATTTTCATGGCTAGAAACTTTTACATTAGTATATATAAAATTTTCAAACATAATGATATGTAAATATATTTATGATTTATTTTATTCTATGAGATAGTCTCTCATGAATATGGGATTTTATTTTTTAATTTTGGATTCCTCAGAGATAATTGTGAGTTTCAATTCATTGGGTCTACATTTTTATAGAACCCTATAATTCCACTATTTCGTGACTCCATTTTATATGTATATTAATAATTATTTATTTTGATTATGATTATGTAATTTTAAACCATTAATATTTTTGATATATGATTCTACTTTGTAATTTATTATCATCCTCTTGAGATCAATGATTTCAATTGAATGAATTAGTTTTTTTGTAATTAATAAAAAATATCAGTGGAAAATGTATTTTAAATTTGATCCTTTTGAATTATGTTCAATGTATTTTTACAGTGGGGATAGTTTTGAATTCTCTGATATGAGAAAATTAGTAAGTTAGATTACAACCAAAAATGGTATGAAGTTGCTGATTCTAACTAGGATTCTTATGGAAACCCACTTAGTATCCAGTGGGTGTAATACGGTGAAAAAATCTCATGATTCCCATAAGAAGAATGTTGGAAGCCACATGCATTTTGTGGAGGCATCAGAAGGCTAGTGGGAGTCCACTACAGTAGGAATAATAACACATAAATGTTGATATGTTTTTTTTATAGTTGTTTTTCAGTACATCCATGAATTGGTGTGTCATTATATATTTAATGATGGGGTTTTCAAGATAGTTTCATTATACACTAATAATATTTATATTTGGAGATGGTTTTCCATATTAGTGGTTGTTTTCTGGAGAAAAATATTTACTGGTGGTCTAAGCCTCTACTAAATATACACATTTATCATATTTTCTGATGGTTCTTAAAATGACTATTTTTTTTTCATTTTTGCCTAAAACATTTAAAATTTAATTGAGGTGGTTAAAAATTCCAGTTGTTATTTAGTTTTTGAAAATGAGTAATTCATTTTCTCTGGATCCACAAAAAACTAGTACAAAATTAATATATACAGAAAATAAGAATCCTATATAGTATTTCATGATCAATTACTTCCATACCTCAATAAATATTATATTATATATAAAAAAACATTAAATTAAATTATAATTTATATAATTTCATGTTCCATGAAACTTTAAGAGAAACCCAAGTCTTAACAACTCTAATGAGATGCATGCCCATTACCCTCCATTAACTAGTCAAGCTTATTACCATCACCACATTCCCACTTCATATATCTAATTTCTATATATAACGTAGCTAACCACACATCAACGAAGAAAATATTCAAATAATAATAAAATTAATGTAATTAAAATGATATATGATTTGACCAAAATTTAGTTTAATTAATGGTACAATAAAAAATAATTGGTATCAATGAACATGCCCAAAATAAAATGAATATTACATATATGAAATGAATCATACATTGGGGAAATTGTCTGGTTAGTTTATAATGTATTTCATAAAATGACTATTATGCACTATGGATGTTACTTTTATTGTTTTAGAGTTAACAATTATGATTTTTTTGAAAAGAAATGGTCGAAAGATAATAAGAAATGGCCATGGTAAGAGAAATGGGACACAATTTAATTGTAAAAGAGAATTTTAGAGAAAATACATTTTATAGGATGAAACTATATGAATTTAGTGTTTAATGACTTCAGTAGAAGGCATGGTTAAACACTAAATGAAAATTGAGGGTTTACACGTATAATGAAATATATGCCTACTTGAGTTATACTAAAAGGAATGTAGTCCACATTATATTTAAATTAATGGTGTTTTAATCGATAATGTGCTTTTATAGAAACATCCTTTTATGAAATTAGTTCTCCAGTTAGTGAACCATGAAGAATAATGAAATTAATTTAAAAATTATTATCAATATTTATGAAACTAATGTCTTTAAATTTAATTAAAAACCTATACATTACCATTTTAGGTTGAAAAATCACATCACCAAAAATTTCTTGCCACAAGGCCACTAGAATACCTCTACAAATGCCAGAGGCTACCATCTAGATGTGAGTGTTGAAAAGATACATGGGGGAGACTATACCCTATAGTCCGAGATTTATAAATATAAAAAATAACTAAAACATCCATGAGGATAAACATTAGAGTACACATAATACTCTAATGAAAATAGACACATCCAATAGTAAGTGGAATGCCTCAAACAATCATACAAACTCAAATAAGGAAAAAAATAAAAAATATAGTCTCCCTGTGGGGTGGCCATATAAATTAAATATAATGAAAATAAATAAATCAGGATCTACTACCAACACCAAGACAAACATCATAACCAGTCTTCATGATGCTTTAGCTACACCACCTCGATCATGAGGCACCATATGATCATCTCCACTCAATCAAGAAATAATGGGCCTCAAACCAATCCTTGTTGCAACCTATTATCAACCCTAAATTTAGAAATTATTTTTTTATGAACATTAAGGTGGATGAGAAATAAATCTTAGCAGGACACCCCCAATGGTGTATAATCTACTATCTTAAAAAGTGCATGCACGTGTGATATTTATATCATATTAGAAGAGTATTATAATCCAGAAAAAAACATTATAAACATATATGGCATAAAAAAAGAATAAAATGAACAAAAGGTTTTAGATTGACACATGAGGTGAATCTACACCTATTTTAGACCCCATCTAAAGATTTATAGCACTTAGATATCCCATACATAAAACATCTGGTAGGTCTGTCATCTCTATATAAGACCTCTAAGATATATGAGTGAAAAGGAATGATTTCCATACCCCATGACATATGAAAATTATTCCACCAAAAAATGTGTGTCTACCAGAGTCTTAAACTCTAATGGAATGTTATGAACTAGTAATATATCTCCACTAAAAACATTTTAGAAACATTGATATCCAAAAAGTCTTATAGAACAAATTAGTATTCCAAATGGACCCAAAAACTACACTATAGTATGGGATCCATCCACATGGACCTAAAGATAGAAATGTACTATAGGGATTAATCTATAAAACCAAGAATATAGAGTATCCAAGGTAAATTTAGAGCAACATAATTTACAAAAACAAACATATATCTAAGGCGCGACACTGAACTAGAGTGGTTCAGTAATCTAAATCTCCCATTATCTGACAATTTACATTTATGAATTTCCATCCAATAGAGGAGATAAGCGTATATAATATTAGGTCCAATTCATGATCTAAGATATCATAAGGTTCTCCTCCATATACTAAAACCCTAATCAGCAACAGCCTTAAACAACAAAATTAAAGGCCATCTAAATAGGGATCACTTCAACTTTTGAACCCAATTGTAAAATAAATGAACTAGTAGTTCCAATAAAATGTTAACTAAAAAAGAAAACGGACACTCAATGTCCCATGGATCCTTATAACAAAAAAACCCCCTATATTCTCTCAATTACCAAACAAAGGGATAAACCAAAATAATGGTCCCCCATGGTCCTTGGAGTCACAACATAAATTGAAATCCTCCCAGAACTCCACTACACATCAAATAACTTGTCCCAAACCTATTAAAAGATCCATAAATGGTACAAATCCAATAGTTAGAGTTGAAAATAATATATGGATATCCTCTATATCATCCAATTAATAAGACATTCCTATTGTGGAAACATCCCAAAATAGCCACTAGTCGTATCCAACTAACCCGTGATAAAAAACATGGTCAAATTAAATCCAAAAGAAAATGATCCGTACAAAGGAATTCCCAAATTTCCTCATGACTGCCTCAAAATCATGACCCTACATGGTCTCTTCAACATAAGAATAAATTATAATTAAATCCCATAAAAGAAAAACTCACATGGACTTTTGGGAACACAATTTAACCATTAGTACCAATATGGCCAAAGGGGAATCCCCTATGGTCCCTAAGACTAATATATGAACTACAATTGAACCCTAAATTTACCGAAAAAAAATTATATCAAATAACCCAAAGGATATAACTGATTTGATCCATATACACAATATTTCAGCCTCAACTAATCTTCCCTCAAGAAACTGGTGCCACTAGAGGGAGACAAACAATGATTTCTACATAGATACTACATGATCCCACCTTCCAAAATTCATTTTAAATAACATTAATTAATACTATCATAAAATAAAAAATACATTACAAATAATGATTTCAAAACTTTTACATGGTCCATAGAACTCACTACCTAACTCCATGGAGTATTCTGAAGCCAAAAATTGAGTAAATCCTCTTGATGAACTATATAAGTCCAAAACAACATCCAGATGAATTCTAAGAACCGAAAATATTCCACGATAATAATTTATGTGAAATGAAGCTTAGAATAGACTCTTCTTATGTAAAATTATTACTATAGGATGAACAATATGTAAAGAGAATGAAGGAAACATACATGATGTTTATGATGCGGTACAAGGCGTGTAACCTTGAAGGTCATATCTATCCATGTTCCATTAGCCACTCAGTGTGTACTCTCCCAAAGTAAATGAATGTTAAACCCTATACATGATGTGTAACCCCACATGGATAACATCACAAATACATCATCCCCACTCTACATATGCACTGTCTAACTACAGAACATGTAACACCTTCATAAATGATGTGTAACCCCACACGGGTAACATCACATACACCTCATCCCCACTCTACATATACACTTTCTAAATACAAAACATTTCCCGACTTCATACATGATGCATAACCCACAGGGTTTCCCCATCTTTATACCCCACATGGGATACCCATCCATATACCTAGACATGTGTCCTCACACATGTTCTAACCAAGAACAGTAGACAACCACAAGTAGATTAAATTTTATGGGTTTTTCATGGGAACTGTACATGATCAAGTGCCCTCGACAAAACCCAGGTTTCCAAAAAACAGAGTGTACCCATGATACTTGAAATGTATTCACCAAAATGTATTTTCAAAAAATAGTAATAACTAATGGACTATTTTCCCTATACCATATTCTATGTACATAGGTTTTCTTAAATGAAAAACCCTCAAAATTGTAAGAAGACCCCAATTTGTACAAAAAGTCATAGATTGACCATCATGGAGTCCCAAACTACCCATTTAATAAATAAAAAAACCAAAAAACTATCATATAGAGATATACTATGGAAAACATAATAATGGGCCAACCACCTGGTGGGAACCACCAAAACAACACACAATATCCGCACCACAAAACTACTGATCCTCGATCTATCATTATTTGACCATCACAAGCAGTGCTACCTCCTCCCTCTCCCATTCCCTCCCTCTCCCGCTCTCGATGAAACAACAATAATTCCCCAAGAGGCATGCAAGGGAATCCAACTCCATTAATAGGGAAAAGAAAAGTGAAATAAAGAAAAAGGAAGGGAAAAAAGAAAATAATAATAAAATAAATGGTAATAAGACTAAGACACCACACCTGATGCATTATTATGAATACCCTAGAAAAAAATTCCCCATTCTAGATTCAACTATGATGAAGGAATTTCAATTTTATGTTCTCTACAAAACATATTATAAAAAGAAATTATGTGAATTATTTAATATATAAATAATTAAATACAAAATATTACACCGAAATGTGAATAAATTATATTTTCTTCAAATATATATACCTAGATAAAAAATCTATTATAGGAAAAAAACTGTTCATAAAAACTATATAAGATCATCTAATAAGAGAAATTAACATTCCCACCGAAGACACTTTTGAGAAATAAATTTAATGTTTCCCCTCATTTTCAAAACCTATGATGATGTGAGGTACAGAAAAATCCCATTCACAAACACTTATTTAGCATCATAAGTCTCTATGGTTAAATGGAATCCATTATCTCCCCCAAGCACCAATGAAAACGACACTATCTACACCATCCAACCACCACTCTTACAATGTACAAAACTCTCTCCCAACATCAGAGACATTCATCTGTGACCGATTTAATGTTTACCATTATAGGTGGATACATATAATATCCCCATTCCTAGTCCAAAAACCAAACATACCACATGGTCTATTACCAAACGAAATTGTTCAAGGTAGACAAACTGTTGACACATGAGTGTCAATATGAAACCTGCAACAACCCACACTCACCCATTATCTCCAAGAATAGTAACCTACATTTTCTTGAAACCACATAAAATGAGGTTAATGAAATGAAACATCCTATAGTGTGATCCCCACTACAAGTATTTCCTTACCCTACTCTTGAAAGAGAACCAAGACTCATACTCATTGAGTCATGTCCCAATGAAACTAGCCTATTGTGGCTAAAACAAAAGACTATGTTCATGAGGCATGTTAGGTCAATCAAATTGGATTTTTATAGGTAATACTATTAAAATATGTTGTATCTCCATTATTCCATAATAAACCACACAACCACTCTCAACTCATTAATCTATCTAAAGCCCAACCGTATTTCCACTATGTTACCAAAATTTTAGCCAGATCAAGTCAGGCTTGGTGTTCAACAAAAAATTCTCTCCCAAGAATACTAAAAGAAAGGGATAAATCATTGTTATATAGTTATCAAACACTAGGTACCACCATTATAAAACATACACTAGTGAAATAAGACCTCAATGGCCCCAGAAATGATGAAAAACAATGCCCACCCATGAAATCAGTGTTTGTAGGCAGGCATGCCCCACCGCAAGACCCAAAATAAAATATTTGCATGAAAAAATGCCTCCTAGGGAACATGATCATGATACTTGTGGGAAAACACCACCTCATTACAAATTAAACAAAATCCATGGATCTAAATTGGTTCATTTCCCTCACAAAGCCACTAACATGTCACTCGACACACATTACTGAACCACAAGGGTCCCCCTACATTCCTCAATGAAGGTATTGAATCTCCATCACTGGGGAAAATATGTCTATAATATCCACATGAAAATTCATTATAAGATAATATATACTTGTGGTTTTGTTGAGTGAACTTCTACCAAAGATCTATATGTGAAACATGGCGTATGTAATTGGAGACATTCCAAACAACTGAATATCCATATTCTATAATAAAATATACATAAACATTTCATGCGAGTGATATGGGACTATAATGATTAATTAATTTTGAAAAAGTATCATAATCAAAGACCTAACAACCAAAATACACCATAAATCCACAAACCAAAGTGGATCACACTAGTTGAAATCATAAAATTGTAAAAAATAAGTCCAGTAATAGAAATTCCATTCCTTAGAAACATGGAAATTATATCAATATAGTGTACATGATAAAATAGTCCTATAATGTCACTGACATGACAATCCTTTACATTACAATGTCAGGTGGGTTACATGACCTCCAGCATGCCACCCTGTATAGTAGAGGCTTCTGAATAGTAGAATAGGTTTAAGGAATATAGTTGGGAATTTATAATACTAGGTTCAAAATAGAATTATAGTGGAAAATAATAATAGACTAGTAGAAATAGTGGAAGCAATATAATCCACAAAAATACAACCGTAACAGAAAAAATAAAAACCCCTATTAATCAATAATAATAGAATCACATAATGAAAAACTGAAATGTATTTAAATATCATGTTGAATGTCAAACAAATAAAAGTCTAAGATAAGGACTCAAAAAGGAATTAGTTTCAAATCCCATTTCGATCCCATATATATGATCGAAACCATCAATAAGAAATCAACAACAAGTCCTATTACCCTTGTAAAAACCCGCATCCAAGAAATCTACTTGGGTACCAAAAAACAACCCAAATAAGGTGGGAGTAAAACTGTATAGATTGACATAAAAATTTATAAAAAACCTAGTGTGAATAGTAATATTATGAAATAATGTATTAAAATAGGGGTAATAATTAAATAATTAATACTATACATGAAATAAATCCATTGAACCCGGAGCTCAGGGTTTACATGTGAGGTCAGCCCCAACATACATTTCCACCAAGGAAGATATTTATAGGCATGTTAGGAAAAAATTAAATTTTTTTCCCTAACCCTCCCATAGTATGGACCATAAATCATCATAATATAACTAGGTAAATCCATATAATCATTAAAATATAAATGATTTGAGACCTATAATAATTACAGTATAACCAGGGAAAACCCTTTAAGAATTACATCATAACTAGGAAAAACCCTATAATAATTAATGTAAATCGAGATAAGATTAATATGAATTACAGTAGATCCAATCGAAGAAAAAATTATGAAAAAAGACAAGTCAACACACTAATAATATCATCACAATACATTATTGTTTATTTATCGAATTCACATTAATCATAACTAATTACATTTCAGTGATCAATTTTTCCAAAATCCATTTACATTCCATTTAAATTTTTTATTTAAAGTGATTCCATCTCAGGAAAGCACCAAAAATTATATAATATTCTATTTCAAAATATAAATAAATTCCTTCAACAAACACTGTTAATCCAAAAAAAATCACAAAATATGGGTTAATTAATAATTTTAATAGATAGGCTCATTCTTTGGTGGACAGAAGCCCAATATCAGTGACCACAGACCCAATGGGATCCAATCGGAGGTCAAATCAATTTTTTTATCCAAAAATTTGTAATAAATATTTTTGGCCATTAACATATATTTTTGGTGAAAATTACAACAATTACAATAAATGATAATTGAAATAGACCTTAGGGATTTATACTAGACAACATACCTCAAAAGTAGAGTTGACACAGAAAATTCTTAGCATCCAATGTAATGATCTAACACTGTGTTTCTTCCCTTAATTAATGAATGAAGATTCCTCCAACACACACATCAACATTGTTTTTTCATGTGAAAAAAACAAGATGAGATGGGGGAAGGCAGACTGAGGTTTACCTTCTATATCATGATTGTTTGAATAGATATCCAAGGGGAATGATCTTCTAGATTGATTGGAATTCCCATTGGTTTACACTAAATAGTTATGAAATTATAGGATATCGACATTATCAAAACAGAACATTATTGTGGGGTTTTAAGACTTGTCCCATCACTTCAGTGAAGGAAGTGGGTGGTTTACATTGTATACACTCTGTTTTCCATATACATAAAAAAACCCATTTCCTCAAACTAAAACATGAATAAAACTCATATTACATAATAAAATGTCATTAATGGGTAATATACGAATTGTAGATTAGAGTTCCATTTTTATAAAATATTTAGTTTTACAGTGCTTTCCATCCAAATTTACATCGTAAATTATAGTTTTATTATGAAAATACACCTACATCTTGATCTTAATGATTCCTCCTCCTAATTAATCTCTAAAAAACACCTCCATCTAGAAAGATGATTGATTTTAATGTATTAAACTTGAAACAACTAGTCACAAATAGGTTTAACCAAAACCTCAATGAGAGACTTACTTGTAAAAATATGGGATTTTAAAACATCCCTACAATATATTATCTTATCCCCGATGTACTCTAGAAAAAAATATGTGGTATCTATGAACAAGTCCTTTGATAATTCCCACATATCAGATTCCCTCTCTCAAGTATCCTCTTCCACACACCCATATTTTCACTAGATCCAAACAAGATGAATAATGTTCCACCTAATATTCTTCTCACTAAAATCCATGATATGAATCAGATTCTCTTTAAAGGAAAAATCAATATCCATCTCTATGCCATCAAGATTTATCACATGAGAAGGATCAGGTTGATATCTCGGATTTTCTGACACATGAAACCCATCTTTCACAATGTTGTAGCCTTGGGGAAGGTTTAAGTAGTTTCCCACTTGAATAACCATATCCACTATCATGAATGGACCAAAAACCATGGGAACTATCTTTCTATATTTTGAACATGGGTTTTCCCTAGTCTATTCGATACCCATAAGAAAAAAAAAATGAACCACCTCAAACTCTAGAGGTAATATCATATGGTTTATATATGATTTATGTCATCTATAAATGGTAAATTACCACTTTTTAATATGATTTACCAAGTCAAACATATCCTATACAAAACATGGTCTAATGAGTGCTTACTCGCTTACCTCTAACCAACAATGAGTTAAACATTGTGTACTAGCCTAAAAATATATAGAAGGATCCACTTTGGTAGATGCCCAAAAGATATTATTATTTGATCACTCCTTGAGTTCCATATAATACTTCCATGAACCAAAGAAATCCCAAACACAGGCTTTCAACCTATCCTCTATAATCTAAATCAAATATTTAGATTGTCTTTCAATATAAAGGAGATAGGCTATACACATAATGAATTTTGATCGCAGTTCCTTATGAAGACCGTACCTAATGTTATATGTGAAATGAGGACCTTGATCTAAAATGACCCACCTTGGAACACCATGTAATTGTTCTATCACACCCACATAGAGTCTACCTAGATCATCGATGGTGAATGTATCCCAAATAATCAAAAAGTGGGATCCATCATCATTAGATCTATGATCACCCAAACTACATCATTCTGGTGAGGTTTCCTTGGTAATTCTATCATAAAATCCATAGTTACATTATCCCACTAACATTAGAAAATGGGCACATGCTACAACAACCCAACATGCCTCTAATAAATATCCTTCACCTTCCAATATATGAAACAGATTACCACAAAACCTTGTATCTCCTTCTTCATCCTTGACCACCACTACTTCCTTCAAACATCCCGATATAACTCCATCTGACAAAGATGTTCCATCCTTATATAATCATGAAACTCCCCCACCATCTCATCATGCAGGGAAGAGGGAACCCCTACCCAGTCATGGATAAGAAGAACATTGATATTTCTAGGAGAGCATCTTGATGACGGGTCCCCACCATATAACATGTCCCTCAAAGATTAGACATCCATATTAGTAAACTAATATATCTTAATTTGGTTTTGGGTAATATGTATAATAAATTTTCAAGTTATAGATACTCATCCCTAAGACTCTTGAGCATCTAGATTCAAGTCTAAAAGGAGTTATATTAGTTACCAATGATTATAAGATTCATTCACTTCCTCATTCTATGTCTTATAACTCAAGTAATAGAGAACTATGTTTCATTTTACCTATGTGTAAGACAAATTGAAGTCGAAATACTATATATACTTGACCCACATACTCTTTCAATGGTTTAGGTATGACTAGGAAATGATATACTTTTGACTCATGGGGTCTTTATATATCATAAACCTCTCACCCATTATATATTTTTATTATCTTCTCATGGTGAGGACCCTTAAAACTGACTCTATATCATGAGTAGAGATACTCCTCTTGTGTAGTATCAACTAACTATATCCATATTCATCCACTCGATCGACCTACAAAATAAATCCTTTGAGTCCAACTCTAGATGTATCACAACAATGGTATATGCCATACCCAATATAGGTATGTAGATGATTGGTGCTGAGGTCAACCATCCCTTTATCTCTTGAAATCAGGTTTAGAAAGTATCTAACCGAACACAATTTACCCATTTCTAGGTCATCCTAGACATCTGTATTGGAAAATGGGAGATTTCATGGATGACATATTGATAATAAACTTCTAAACCTTGAATTCTTTTAATATCAAATAATTTATTGGGATAATCCCAAGATACCGTGGTTGTATCATTCTCTGGGTACACATCCACTCAATCCTATGAGGTAACATGGTCTAATAAGTTCACTCTATCCATAGAAAAAGTGTATTTTCAAAGTTTGGTGAAATTATGATGCTCTCTCAATGTACTTATATAACGTTAAGATAATAGGATTGATTTATTGTTGACTGGGATTACACTAATTTTTTATTGAAAAAACAACCAAATAATATAGGAAAGGTTAAAATATCTGATTCGTGAAGGAAATGAATACATCCAGTGAAATTATTCATACTGAATTAAGTCACTATGAACTCATATAAGTCACACCTTCTCCCTAATGAACATTGGGGTATGTATGATGGTCTCACTCTCAACATTCAATGAAATCTAATATATAATTATAGACCCTCTCAAATGATCATAGAGATCATCAATTCATGGTAGGTGTTACTTGTTATTTACCATATTTTGGATTAATATCAGATAATCCATATATAATCACAAGTTCCCATATTTTTTCTTGGAATGAAACATGGGAGAACCCAATAGAGAAGTACTAATCCATATGTATACCTTTTATTCTAGATATTGCAATTGAAAATTCCACTGATAAAACTATGCTCTTTCCACACAATAAGGTGTAGTGGATACTATTTCATCTCCAAACACCAACTTGATCATGAAATAAACATCATACAAGGGTGGAAATCATCATTATTATTCAGGAATGACGTCCTAAAAAAAGGGAAAATAGTAGAAAAAAATTACTCTACTTTGTTTCAACATCATCCAAAACATATATTTTTATCTGATCTACAGTGGAATCTAATCTTTATAAAATTTATCCTTCATTAATAAAAAAAAATAACACATTATCCTTAGAGGATATAGCTCCCCCTTCTGTAGATAGAGATGTAACTTTCCCTCTATAACCATCAATTTGAACCTAGTACAGAACTAGAGAATATATAGAAAGAATTAAATCCTGAATATCATTTCTAGTAAAAACAACCCCATAAGAAATATTATCTACCAATTTCTAGGGAAAATTCCTTACAGGGCATGACAGACTATAACCACATTCCCAAGAGTGTATCGACACACTAAACGAAATCCAATATTTCTATAATCAGGACCAAAACATTAAAAAAATATCAAATTAAAAGGAATGTGACAATACCGTATAAAAACACATTCAAGGATTTAGGATATAGAATCATACCTTTGAAGGTAGAGGGTTCAATATCTATGTTCTTGAGAATACTATATATCATGTAGCTGACATGACCCTCTTCCTTGGGATAAAATATGAATCTTCTGTAATATACCCTATAAATGGTAATTTCACTAATGTGTTGGGATACCACATCCCCTAACTCATCCTTCCCATCTCGTAGAACCATATCTTCCAATATATTAAGGATTAGTTGAGTCCTCTCTAACTCAGGTGTTTTTCTTAATCCCCTACTATTATTCCTCTACTTATATTCCAAAAAACCCTTTAATATGAACCATACTAACATAAGAATGAAACTCCATTGTGGTGTATAGTATTTGGGGAAACATGTGGCTAACATTCCTAAAATAATATAACTTCAACAATATATTGTTATTAGATAAATGAACACTTACCTAGATGCTATACCCACTACTTCACTATCAGTAACAATCATAGAAGCACTTCCTACTTCCAAAATATCACTCTCAATTTCCCTACTAAAAATATATGTAAAGCACTCATGGAATCTCTTATATTACCTTCCATGATGATAGATCAATTCATCACATATTCAATCACATAAAAAATATGTTCACCTATGACCTGATTTTAATGTTTTTACCATCCTCAGGAAACCACAACCTAAAATAACATCTATTATTAATGATAGAAAAAACTGTTATAGGAATATGAGGTATCTATCATAATACATCACTAACATTACCTCCCATTTCATGTGCATGAACTCATTATCCTTCTCATCACTCGAAGTATCTGGATTGAAATATATAGTAAAAATTTCTTCAAATTCATTTTAGGAAAAAATCAGCATGATCCAAGACCTCCAAATAATGCTTGGATGGTCCATGAATCATATAAGGATCATGATTTCCCCACAAATAGGTGGGGTTTATAGGTTAATGATTGACTTAAGGAATAACTAAATCAATAACTTAACTACCTAAGAGCCTTCATACCTAGTGAATGTTAGAATATTCTATCACTAAAACTCGTCATTCAACTCAGACATCATTTTTGTAGTGCGAACATTATCCACCTATATGCATTGGATGACCCTCGCAAAGCTATCATGAAGATTATCTTCTATCAGATTATCTAGGGATTTAGGAATTTTTGGATCAAATTCATTTGGATTGTATCGATTAACACTCTCTAGATGGTCAATTGAAGATGATGTGGATGCATTATCTCTACAATGACCCACAAAAGCCTTAGAACACAAAACACCACAAAAATGACCTCAATGGGTGATAAAAATAGAGATACAATAACTATTAGATCCTTTATAGACGGACGGAAAAGTGATTTTTCATGACATAAAAATTATTCTCATTTCATTTATTAGGTATAATAAGGTATTTTATATCACAATACATATGCCCAAATATGCCACTTGAGGTAAATATGTACCTATCATGAAAAATTCATGTAAACATATAAACCTATGTTTCTATCATGATGAATGAATAATCATATTGTTCGATACCATACCATGAATAAAATCTTTATAAACGATAACATCACATAATAAGTGCATCACACATGGTGAAATAACATCAGATGTGTAATAAGAGAACAATATGAACAAAAATCCCATCCTTGGTGACTTGGATTTTCCATCTTACATGTGTTACTACTCCCATGAACCAACTCATTACCAAGTACCAAAAAATACTTGTATTCTTTCTACATTTCCCAAATAGTAAAGAAAAAGGAAAAAAATTACTAATGATATAATAAAATTTGTTAATTTCCCAGACCTGATAGTCATTGATATGAATTTGTCAGGTATGTTATGTGACCTCATGAATTCCTCCTCATATTACAGAGTTTTTCAACTAGAAGAAGATGTACAATGAATATAGTGGGGATATTATACCCCTAGATACAATGTAGCAGTATAGTGAAAAATTGTAAAAGAGTAGCAAAAATAACAGAAACAATATAATAAAAAAAATATGCATCCATAAAAGAATAAAGAAATACCCCAAAAACACAACAATAACAGAAACATATAATGCCAGAATAAAATTTGACTAAATGATTTGATGAATTTGCAATAAATAGAAGTAAAAATAGTGTTAAATAATGACTCTAAAAGACCATAGTTCAAGACCACATGTTGGTGCCATCACCAAGGTACAACCCTTCCATCATGCAATTAACAACATTGTACCTTACCCGTGACTAGACCTTCTTCCATGATATCATACCTAGTACCAAATAACTATTAGAATATG
This sequence comes from Viscum album, assembly GCA_963277665.1. Lineage (NCBI taxonomy): Eukaryota > Viridiplantae > Streptophyta > Magnoliopsida > Santalales > Viscaceae > Viscum > Viscum album. The sequence continues at coordinate 738,154,572 of OY728122.1, forward strand.
GTGATAGAAAATATCAGTTCTTCGAAACAACCTTGTCTACTAAAGTCTATAATGAATAATATGTGAATGCAGTAAAGTGATAAAATTGGGGTATTGATTAATAAACTAATATTGTTCATAGAAAAAATAAATTGAACCTTAAGCACTGGTTAGAGCATATGGATCATCCTCAATCTACTTTCGCACCAAGCTAGATATCTATTTGCATGTCACATATTGATACCAACCACTTCCATAACCCTCCCATGGTGTAGCACATAAACCATTATAGGAGAACTATGAAGATCTCTATAAGAATTAAAAGAGTCCTTGGCCATTCCCTATTAAAATTACAAGATATGTAGTGCATGCCCTATAATCATTAAAACATAATCTATCCATTCCCTAAAAAAATAATAGCATAACTACTTCAAGACCAATAATCATTCCGATAGAAAAAATCCAGGAAAATACTTGAAAATAGACCACATGTCTAGAAACCATGAATATAATCGTAAGACATATTGGATAATTCATCTTATTACCATTAATCTTATCCAATTAAATTTTATTTATCAATTTATCCAAAAATCCATTATCTTTACATTTAATTAATTATAATCAAGTTGATTCCATATAAATAAAATGAATGAAATCCATAATATTCCATTTCATAATATCAAGAAATTACAAAAATACACATTGTTAATCTAGATAAGAAATCAAAACTTGTAGGGTCGTTAATATTTTCCAGGGTAGGCTCGCCCAGCGGGTGGCCGGAAGCCCGACCTGAATGTCAATAGACCCAAATTGATCAAACAGATTGTCTAATAACACGTTTATCATCCAACAAAAAATTATTCAATTAGTTATGTCATGAACATGGAATTATTATGTGAATCACAATCACTGAACATACTTAGTAAATAGAAAAAAGCATTAGTGATTCATTCCATTCCACCAACCTAGAAATCTTAATCAACATAGATAATTCAAAGTATTTGAGGAAAAGATCAAACTCCTTTTTCCCTTCCATTCATGAATGATTGAATATTCTTCCAACACATGCATGAGATAGGGTTTTCCATGTGAAAAAAATAATATTAGAATGGAGAGTAAATGATGAGTCTTTCCCTCAATATCATGATCCATTGCATGAAGATCTATTGATATCAGGCCTTTAAATCAATGGGAATTCTCATAGGCCACAACTAGAGAGGTCTACAATTAGAGGATACCCACGTTATCAGAACACAAAACTGCTACAATATTTTAATATTTGGTGTGGCTATTGTATATGTAAATGGGTTTCTATTTATTAATCTCTATGTTTTCCAAATTCACCGAAAAACCTTTTTCATTAGCCTACTAAGAGAATAAAATTTATTCTACATCATAAATATTTTATGGATTAATCTATGAATTATTGTTAGGATGGTCGTTTTTATTTTTTATTTAGTTTTATAGTGTTAAACCACCATATTTACATTTTAAATTATCTATTTATGGAAGAAATTCACATGAAACCATATTATTTTTCTTATTCCACCTATAACAACTCTAAAACTCACTTCCACCGAGACTAAGTCTCGATTACTATGTCTTAAACTAGAAAAAAACATGTAATATAGATGTTTAATAAAAAAATAAAAGAGGGTCATACCAGAAAAAGGAAGATATATTTAAATTATGATACTAATCACATGTTTTAACACAATAATACACCACCAGTCTACCAACTCCCAAAATCATGAAACCAAATAGAACCGACACAATTTTATAATTAACTCGACCCTCTCGACATAAAACATCACCCAATCCGTCTAACAAAAATGAATCATGCTCACATCCATGATATATCTTAGAGACCCTCACATATAATTCAAAAACTCTATCATTCTTAGAGGCGATCTTGATGCCTTGTGGTGGTCCATATTAAGTGACGTGGTAGTTTTATACAGGTGTGTTTTTACAATACTAAGGACTGTGACCTACATTCAACTTATCAATTTAAAATAACTATCTTACGAATTATCCGAAAGATCTCTCATAGTATTTGTATACTGTATATTTATATATTTTGTATATTTCATAACTATAAACTAAAGAGTATTAGGATCAGATGAAATGATGAAATAAATGTGTGCACAGTATGTGATGAATTATACCTTTTTTCATAGATGTATAATGAGAATCATGTAATAATGATAGAGTACTATCGCCAAACCTCTTCTAGAGTGGCTTGCCTAAAAAATCCATACATTTATTAATATAAAAAACAATAATTTTATTTAATAATATATATAAAAAATCATTTTGTTTATTAATATAAAAAAGCATCTTAAATATTATATTCCTAATTGGCTATATTTTTATCGAGTTACATTGTTAAAATTATTTCCTCTTCTTATTATCAATATTCTTCTTCTTCAATATCCCTCACAATATTGGAATTTTCAATATTTTTAAGAATAAATAATTCATTATGCAATTATTGATATGGGTTACTATCAAAAATTATATCACCAAATTTACACATGTCTCTCAGTTTCATGTAGAGAACAACTCTCCATACCAAATCCACTATATTATCAGTCGAATATACCATTTCTTCTTCAAATGTCATAATATATGGATGATATTATCCCCAATATCCTGTATCTACCAATTGATATAAATTTACAAAATTAAATTTTAATGAATACTTATTTATTCCCCCATTCATATTTACCCAATTTGGTTTAAAAAAAATTAAAAATTACCTAAAAAAATTTAACAAGATAATATTAACCAACATTCCCAAGTAACACTTATCCATGAATATTTATATTAATCTATTTTTTGTTTTCAATTATTTCTCATGATCAATAGAATGAAACTTGAAACCACCAATATTTTAGGAATTGAATATATATTCTATCTTTAATGGACCTCAATCTATAAATCTTTAAAAAATCAAATAATTTAACTCAGTTATCATCATAAATTAAAAATCTGAGTTTATATAAAAAATTATTACATAATTTAGTTAATTTTCATCATATTCAAACATTATATTATACTAAGAACTTACAAAAAATTCAAACCATTCATAAATTTACTGGTAAAAATGTTTTTTTATCACCGAGCAATTCTGAATTCGGATCCAATGGTGTGTTTTATTTTACGTCATTAATTCATCTAAATAGGGATTAAAAATATCATTATTGAGAATAAAATATATGATTGATTTTATTAGTTACATATATATTAATGAAAATGAAGAGGATTTTACAACAACTTGACCAAATGTTGGAAAAATTGATGACTCATTATTAGCCTACAATTGACATTGATTATCATCAAAAGACCCCATTCAATTAAATATTGTCTCTATCAAATCTGAACACCTTGAACAGAAGTTTATACACTAATTATAAAGGTAACTATCTATAATAGAACCTTCTAAATGAGATCTATTTTTCACATAATACTTTGAATGACCAAGATACCTAATAATAAAATGTAATAAATTAGTATATAATGTTAGTAAATATTTAATAAGAAAATAATAATTTTTAATGAATAATAATTTAAATGAAATACCACTCAATTGGATAAATCCATCAATAATGTATGGTCTCTCCAATTTTAGCTTCCTCAAAAAATGTGTCATCATACGAATCATCACACAAAAAATTGACTTGGGAGTTAAAAACTAAATATAATACAGTGTGCATATAAGTCATTCTTAAGTTTATTAAATTATTTTTTGTTAAATATATTCTCATAAAACTGACTAAAGAATGTGAAAAATTCCATTTGAAAGGTGATTAATTTTTAGGTAACAAATAATTTATTACCAAAGGTAGAAACTTCTCCATAAATACATATGATTAATTAATTATCAATAATTGTATCTTATAATTATTAAAAAAATATCATTATATATTACTATAATATAAATCAAACACTTTCATATTTTATAATCATTTATGGAAAAAATATTTATCATGGATTTTCACTAAAAAATTTACTATATCATTATTACCATTCACATTTATCTAGAGATAACATTTTATATTTATTTCTTCAAATTAATTATATGAATTTAAATGATCCTCTTATTTTACATGATCAATATGAAATGTTAACAATGCATTATCACAAAAATTATTCTCAATTTGTATAAAATAATATTATAGAATAAAAATTTATATTACCAAAATGGATGATGAAAAAATATGCTCTATTTCTTCCATTGTTGTAATATAATTACATATAACTTGTTTTCCCCTTTTATTTAGCCATATTTTTTTCCAAACATTGCACTAACATTTCATAATTATAGAATGATTTTTGATCCCTATATTAATTTTTTTGGAATTATCCATTATGTTTCTCTATTGAAACATTAATTTTTTTTAAAAAATCAAGTAAGATGTATCAAGGAAGTGAAGAGGACACATGAAACAACACTTTTTTCTATAATGTATCCATTCAGACTCAAAATCAAATTTATTAATTTTTTTTAATTTTCTATTTTTAAATATTATTTCTAATATAAAATTAAATCTTTGGGACATTTTTTTAGCTTTGTATAATTTTTTTCATGATTGATAATTATTTTCACTATCTGATATAATGATTCATGTATCTTATATTAAACTAATTAATCACATAAAAATTACAATATAATGGAAATTTTGTTATTTGTATTTCAATATAAACACTTGATGTGGTAGTAATTTAGTTTAAAATAAAATTTTCCCTATATTACACATCATTCATAAAATTTCTGATTTCTATTTTAAAATAAATTAGAAAAATCAGTAGTTTTATCCGTAGAGTTTTCCCATGTATTATTCTTATAATCATCATCCTTAAATATGTTTTCAAATTAACCTCGATGTCCTAAAGTTATGTAATAATCGTTAATATCTCCAACATCAATAAATGAATCAACTAACATATTACATCATTTATGGTGTTTCCCAACTATGTCGAAAGCAACATTTATTATGTTTTAAAATTTTTTATGCACTATAGATGCATTAAATTGTTTATTTTGTTTGTATACATAACTTCTTTAATTTTATAAGATGTTCAATTATCCATAAATAATCCAATGTACATAATGAGGAGGAAATAATTTTAATATCAATCGATCAAATACTTTATATATCCTCAACTACCATCTAAATTTTTATATAGGACATGGACATTTGAATCTTTTATCCACATATTTACATTCAAATGAAAAATATAAAAACATGTTTAAACCTGTAACATACTGAGTTGTGTTCTGAGCTAAGTTAATCTAAATTATACGCATATGTACTTGAATACATACACTATAAAATATAATATATAATTACATTATCATAGGTAAAAATAAAAAATATTTAAGTGAAATAAATTTTTTACAAATTATGGAACATGATGCATGAAAAAAATATATAAATCATAGTATGTCAACATGTCAAAATAGGTTAAATCAAAAATCATAGCCATATTTAAATAAAATCCATTTTATGAAATATTTAACAAATGAAAACCAGTTTTTAAATATTTTTCAATGTTCGGTACTAGATATATTATTTATCTCATATTAATATGATAACATTAGAAATTGAATCATTCAAATTTATGAACATTAACAATATAGAATACTAAATTATACATAATACATAAATTCACAAAAGATGACAATAATGAACAAATACTAAATAAAACTATCAATATTATATAAATAAAATGTTTTTCTAATAGTGATGAATAATGGGGATGATAAGTAGAAGAGGATGAATACATAATCATACAAAAAAATTATAATTGAAACTGTAATTGAAATAATGAACTGAACATGGAATTATATTCAAAATTTCATTCCTATCTTATCTATCTAGGTGAATACCCAAATTCATGAGACGTATATGCGAAATATATTTGTTGGAAAAGTTTTAACATATCAATCATCAACTAAAAGTTGTTTATGACTAAGATTGAACCCAAACCTTCCTAGGGTGATCTATTGACTGACTTTAATTTTGTCTATCTCAATCTGAATAGTGTCACCAAAAATTTGTTAACTATACTAAATCAAAAAAATAACTGAGAAATATTTTCTATCTAAATGTGGTGGATTAATTTTACATGAATTAAAGAAATCAAGTCCACATATTCACTTATTATGTGATAACATTGTAAGTGATGATATGAAGTATTATTACAACACATTACCTATTTATAAAATTATAAAATACAACATGATATACAAATTTAAAATTCAAATATAATTTACAGTTCCAAATTTATAAAAATCATGTAAAATTTATAAGATGTTTATTCCAATCATTTAATGTTAAAATGTCATATAAATTTAAACAAATATATACATATAAAGTAAAATCATTTATGAACATGTATTTATAAGTTATTTCATTTTAAGGAATCATGAGAGAGTATGAAGAATATGATGGATTAAAGCTCAAGTATCATATTATTGAAACAAACAATAATTGTTATATATGACACTGGTCAATTTTTATTTTTAATTTATAGAGAAATGAATCATCTAAGTGACATAATGAACGTCTATAGAATAAATTTGTAAAATGGAAAACATAAAAAGAAGAATCAAAATCTAGAACAACCTTATTTTTTTATTAAATCTATACTAAGTAAAAAATAATTCATCAAATATTGGAATCACATCATAAATGTGTTTAAATTTATAGATTAAGATAGTTAATAACTCTATATATTTTTAATTTATTTATTATTGTTATACTAGAATGAATAAAAACAATTCACATGAAACAATTTAAACACACCACCAATCACTGATTAATAAAATAAAAAAAACATAAACCCTTCAACCAAACCTGATATAATTTCACATATTTGAATATCATAATAAAATGTTAAAATAATATAATTGAATAAAACATGATTGAGAAAACCTAGATATAAGTGTGTTGGGGAGGGTATCAATTAGGGGGTTACGAATTTTATGGCATCAACAGAGAGAGGGTGTCACATCGATCGGTTGAGGGTATGAGGTTACGGGGGAGAGGGTGTCGAGTGAGGGGGATAGGGTATAATATAGGGAAATAGGTTATCATAGAGGGGTATATCAATGAGGGGAGATGGTTTATGTGGTGTTTAGGGGTAAAGGATTTTAGGTGAGGGGAATATGGTGTCACTGAGGGGGTGGGGTCAAATATCAGTGAGAGAGTGTTTAAGTGGTGCTATAGCAGAGAGGGTGTTTTTAGATTCATGGGGTAGAGGGTGTAGATGAAAAAGGGGGTCAATTATTGAGGGAGATAAATAGATATTGGGTGTTTTAAAAACATATATGGGAGGTTAAATAATACTTATTCTAAATTAAATTGTTTTCTATAATTTAAGAAAAACTACTACCAAATATTTCTATTCGTGATGATTATTAGATGCATCACTATAAAATGAGTTGAAAGTATTTTTTAAAGGTTATGTAGAGGTTTTTTAAAAATCCACTAGATAATTAACATCGTATACTATAATTCTTATTATGAACTAGGATTTTGGTGGGTACCCCCATCCTAAACTAAAGGGGAGGTGTATTTTAGATTTTTTGATTTCATTATAACTCCACATTTTCCCTTATTCCAACACAAAAATTTAAGACCATTCACTTTATTGATATTATATTCCAAAATTTATTCCAAACACTCTACTATTAATGTATTAAAACATTATTCATTATATTGATAACTATTTATACTAATAACCTCACATGCCTTTTTGGTTTCTCTCACTAAATTATCATTCTTAATTCTAAATCATAATTTAGGGGGATATTTTTATATTTATTTACTCATATTGATTGAGGGTGATAACACATAATATATGTAGTTAGTTATAACCTATAAACTATTTTTAAGTGTTCATTATGTTTTTATTCACTTTTATTTGATTGTTGTGTAATACGACATGTGAGAAAGGGGGAGCATGTGAGAAAAACCTGAAATAGAACTGAAGTGATTTTTTTTTTTGTGTTTTTTAGAGAATATTCAAGGATTACAAACACATAATATAATATTATGATGTTTTATATTGATTACATATCCACCAACTTCTATATATCAGATTATAATCTACTAATAGATATGGAATTAGAAATTGTATATTGGGTCACTTCAGGTGATTTCAATTTTCTGACATTTTGTGGTTTATTTAGGAATTATTTCGTCAGGGGAAATATGATGATAGGTGATAGGATATTGTGATCATATCCATTATGTATGATATACCTAATTATTTATTATTTTTTATTTAAAACATGTGAACGGTGACTATGATATATCGCGAGTTATACTAAGGATATGTTTGTGTGATATGGGTGAGTCTAGGTTTATGATGTAATTGTTATGTATGGGCCTCTTAGATTTATTTGTTGAACATATTGTTGTTGTTATTATGGAATATGTGTATAAATTTTTTAATAGGTTAGATTTTATTCACTAATTATTGGATGTATATGTGTATGTTGTACCCCTTCCTAATACATGTGAACATAAATTTGTAATCTATTATTCTAACTAAGAAAACCATTATTTACATGAATGAATCAGTTAGTTATTTTACTAACTACGTTTCTTTAAATAAGTAAGAATACACAAGTTATATGATTTTCAATCATAGTCTCCATATATTTATGAACAAGGACTGTATAGGTACTCTAATGATCTAGTCTAATAATATCTATGACATTGAATGGTCTTAGTTCTCTATCAAAATGGTATTCTATGCTTCTTAATATTTTATGGATGAGTTACCTACTGGATTAACATGCCTTTAGAATGACCCATATTCGATTATCTTATAGAAATTCATTATTGGTTGGATTTATTGGGAATAAATTACATCAGATATCTTATATTAATCATATCTTTAATCCTTTGGAACATATTCTTAATAAACTAGAACTGACCAAAGCTGGTAAGGTATGACATTTGGGTATGTTTTTTTTTCACTCGGTGACATATCTTGGTATTTGATGGGTGATTATTATCTATTACAACCCACATTATAATGACACAATATATACAATGAATCATTTTAGGGTCTTGTTTATTGTGTTGCAACAAGTATATTCCTCATACCTTATACATGTACCATAGGGGTATATACAATATTATTACTATTTCAAGAATGTGTAAGTACCCAATGATAGATAGCTGTGTTATTTTTGGGTGAAGGAGAATATAATATGGAATTTTTTATGGCCTAGAATTATTTTCTCTAGTTACTTTATTATTTAATATTTTTTTCTTATAAAAGGTATGCAATCGACCAAATGGGAAATGAATTTTTTATGAATACCTAAAAATTCCTTCCATGGGAATCATTTTTTTAAATCATGGTGTTTGATTTTTATATTGTTAAATATTTTCATTATTATAAATGTTATTTTTTATGATATGTGTGAGGATTTCCTATTATTTTCCCATTATTTATAGCTATATAATAGAGGGTATAGACTACCCATGATATTGATTGATCCATATTGCTAGTAAGCTACATGGTGGTCAACTTGATGTTGTGTGGTGAGTTGGATTTGGTTTCTAGTTGTTACCCAATTTAAAACATTACAGAATGGTATCCAAACATGTTTTTTTCTTATAATGAACATGGTGGAAGGGAATAGATCCGTTAAAACATATATGGACATCATTCTTTGGTGTAGTTAAAAAAATGTATAATAAAAAACCATGCTAGTTGTGAAAATGATTGTTATTATTAGTATATATTATTAGTGTTTTATGAATTTAAATTTTTAAATTGTTTTGATTTAGTGTTATTGGGTAACTATTAGTCCGATGGGGAAATTGTTCATATATATATATATATATTGTATTCATCCCCAAGGTCATAATGAATATACACGACTAAGAAAATTATTTTTAAAATAGTATTGGCTGATTAAAAGGAATATAGTAATTCATTCCATGTTTTCATAAATAATTCATTGGTGAAACATTAATTAGTTAAACCATTGATGGTTTCCTTTATCTTATAGTTACAATTAAATTAATAATGACGTGAATTCTATGTGTATTATTAATACTATCCCTGGGAGTGGGTTATTGGGAATAACAATTTCTTGAGAAAAATAAATAGCTTGATCCTTGAATGGCATGTTATCTTGTGATGATTAGACACAATCCTTATACAGAAGTGTTGAGAGTGATCATAAGGTATCAATGAAAATTTAATATTAATACATTACAAAAACTGTGATATCAAAGGTTGTGATATAATTGTATTGTGACATCCATTTGTAATATCTATAATATATCTCCATGATTACCAACCCTTGAGCATCAGGAGGATAAAGGCGAGAAAATTATACCTTAAGTGACACAATATTTTCAATGTGATCTGTAGTTCTAAGAGATATTTATTCATGTCATTCAACTCCTAGATTTTGTGACTTCTAGGGTGATGGAATCTATGTTAGACCTCACCTAAGAGTTTCTATTGTATCACTCACTACTCTTTCTGGTTGATAGTGGGAAATATAGTAAAGTGAATTTAGTTTATTCAATTCATTGAATAATTGAATAGTTTGAGTCCCTAAATTATATAAGGGTAAGTTCGATACATATATTTTTTAATCACTATTAAATAGTTTTATATTCAGGTCCAGGAGGGCTGACGTGGTAGATTCTCCAAGAATTTCATTTAGACACACATCTTTGAGAAGTTTTAGCACTAGAAATGATAGATTAATTTATAATAGGTGGTTAAATAACCTAAATTTGGTAATTTCTTTGTAATAAATTATGCTACATGATTTATATATTTGTGTCACTTTTCTCTGGTATTAGAAGGCTATGAGCCTACAGGGGATGGATTTTTTAAGGTGGTATGAATCTTCCAATCCATGTCAAATTCAAACTATTCATTTAAAATATTTGTTACAGATGGTGAATTAGGACATCATTGCTGATGGTAACAGTTTATATTTTATTGTAATATAGAATACTGTTCCTTTTGATGATTCAATGATTGCATCCTTTTGTTATCTGAAAAGGAGATGTGATGGTTCTGTCTAATTTGGGGACAGAGAGAGTAGGAATGGGAGAAGATTTCCAGAATAATGGAAGTATGTTAGAACCATTGGTTTATGATTCTACCAACCTATATATGTGATATTTTTTTTGAAAATTGGCATTACTAGAGGTTCCACCTAGTTGATAAAGACATGGTAGTGATTTGAGATGATTTGGAAGTGATTTTTTTAATCTAGAGTGCATCACAATATTAGGATGGTGATCATGTGAAGGATGATTCATAAGTGTAATCTAAAACAGTTAATGGTATGGTAGATATAATGTCTAGATTATTTATATAGAGTTATTTTTATGTTTTAAGGCTAAATCCATGAATATTGAGTGTATATTTTGTTAAAATGGATGGAGTTCCATGAATCAACATGTAACATCACATTTTATTGTGTTCTACATATAAAAAAAATATTTAAAAATATATATATTATTAGAATAGATACAGAATGTTGTGATAAGATACAAATTATTTTTGGTACATTGGTAAGTGGGGACTAAATCATATCCCATATCTATCTGGGTTTTTAATCCAAAATGATTCCAATATTTTAGAATAGTTGGTAGCATATCCCTGAGATTCAAAAGTAATATTATATAGAATTTTATTTGGATTTTGAGGATTTAAATTTGACCAAGGATCATGCTATAATGATATACATTATGGTGAACTATGGATAATTTGAATTATATCATGCCAAAATTTTATGTGTCACAGAATAATGTATTGGTTTATAATAGGTTTCAAAAAATTATAATATCTCTTGAATTCAAAGATATTACTATTTAGTTTTGACATTTTAGTTTAAGGATTATAAATAGTATTTTAACTATCTTGGTGGAATCTCTTCGAAAATTTTAAAGAATTATTTTTCCTTGTTAAATTAGAAAGAAAATAAATATTTTTTATAAATATAAAAATATACAATAATTATTTGAATTATGTAAGGATTGGGAATGATTAGAGTAACTATTGTTATCCGGAGAATTAATTGATGATATAATATATGTAGATAAAATTAGTACACAATGATAATACCCTAAATTTATGGTGTTAATATTTTATTTTGTAGTTTATTTGTGAGTAATATTTGTGTTATGTATTGTTTTATAACACATATTTTTATTGAAAAATTGATGAGGCTAAATATAGAGTGAACCTTGGATTGATAGTGTCACCTTCCTAAGTGTATGGTCATCTAAAGTGAGTAGTGACATCTCTTGGCACATCAAAAAAACACCTTATTATATTCCAGAGATTTTCCCTAGTGGTGAAACAAGATATATATATATTATATTATATTTCTTTTTTGTATTTAGATATTTTGGTTATGTACCTAATGCTAATATTTCTTGAGTGTTCTTTCAAACACATGGAAAATATTTTTTGGAATATGCGAAGATGATTTCATAATAACTCACCAACATATTAGGGTTTATTATTAGGTCATAATGAATATTTTTTACATATAAGTTATAATATACTTCCTAAAGGTATGTTTCTAGATGTACACTAGTGAAATAAATTTGAGGTAAAGGTATCATAACTACAAAACTATAAAGTGGAAGTCATAAAAATAGTGGTATATGACTGAAGATCTGAATGATGTTAGATAGAATTTTGAAGCCCATATTGGAATACGTCTATTTTGACCAGTATAATAATAACCCAACATTATTAAAGGTCTACGTAAGAATCATTAGAGGGTCACATTTGAATATCTTACACTGATCAATGAGTTTATAAATTTATGGAAATGCAATCTCTATGGGACTTGACCGGATAGAGGGTTTCCCATATATATTGGATGTTGGTAGAGATTAACATATAGATCAGATAGTGGTGTGATTGTATCCTATGAATGGACTATTCTAGAAATATAATTTTAAAATCACTTATTTAATATTATAATATGGTAATAATTTTATTACTTAATAAATAAAGAGTAGTTGTGTTTTTCCCAAGGAATATTAATAAGTTACAAAAATTATAAACCATTTTTTATGTTTTCAAGTTCTTTTGTTATTCTATTTTTTAGGTTCAAGAATGATTTTAAGAGAAAAACATGATTCGAAGTGAGATGTTATATTTTTGATTATTTATCTAATTGTTTTAATTAAGTGGTTCCTAACAGAAATTTTTTCAACAATTTTCTATAAAATAGGTTCTATAATGGGTTTTGGAATTCCAGATCTCAACCCAAAATATATGTGGGTTAGCGGTTGCAATATTTTTTACTAGTTACACAATATTAATTTGGATTAATCTATCAAAGTAATGTTTTTGAAATGGTTAATTCATATAATTCTATTTTTAGTAGTTTTTAGGAAAAAACTAGTAGATTTGGATGAATAATTTTAGATCTCATTTATAGTCTCTTATGATAGATTTTGTTTCGTAAGGATTCATAAAATACATGTGTGTAATTTTATAGAGTTTTTAATGACTTAATTGAAAATAATTTCTTAGGGATGATGTAAATACATAAAAGTATTTTTTTTAAATTGTATTTCATATTTTTTTAATTTAAAGGTTGGGGATGAAACATTATTTATTATTTAAATGAAAGACCTCTTTCAAACTAGGTAATGGGAGACCATTACATAGGCCAGAAGCCCAAGACCAAGTGGGGAAATGGGGGAAATATGAGGAGGTGTATATTTTTCAAAAGATATTTGATGACATGAAGACATGTTTTTGAGAAACAAATAATGTTTTCATTAATAATATCATTATAGTTTTTGTATCTTTTCCCACAATCAAGGATGAGATGAATTATTTTGAAATCATGAAGAATATATTAAGAATATTTCCACCTTTTTTAATAAAAAGTTTCCCACACTTGAGTAAGGAAATTGTTTTGAGTTCTCTCTTGATTATAGTTATAGAATGATGGTTCCTTATAAATCACAAGTGAATTTAGAAAGTATTTTTGTAAAATTATCAAAGAAAATTTCAATTAAATCAATGTAAATTTTTTTGATTCATTATGATAGAAAAAAATAAAAATATATTTGTGATGATTTTATATCTAATATAATAAGAAACATAAAGAATGAAAATGGAAGGTCTCACAAAAAGATTCCATTTTAATGATTTAGTTATGGAAAGGTAGGTCATATTACACCTAGATTTCCAAGGAAGGTTTATGGAGATGTTTAAGGTGAATACAAAAAATGGAAAAAGTACATTTCCCTTAATAAGAAACATAAAATCAATAAATAATTGTTGAATGTAGTTTCAAATTCTGTTCTTGAGGGGAAAAGAATATGATAAAGGTAAAGATTTCTTAGAAGAAGGTAATGATGAATTTATTTCTAATAAAAAGGATGATATGAAGAATTTTATTAATAAATATAAACCAAAAACCTTAAAATATGATCAATCATGTGGTATTGTTTTACCAAAATATAAACATAAATGCACACATAAGAAGATAAAGATACAATGAAAGATTAATATGATGATAATTGTTTTTAAGGAATAATTGAGTATTATGAAAACTCATTGAAAAAATCATTGTTAAACATGGTTCAATATGAACAATTATTTTCATTTTAATCATGGAAATAAGATGCGGATTTCAAAAATCCATTGAATAAAATAAGGTGATTTATAGCCGTAAAAACTTATGTTGATGAGTAAACTAATTGGGTTTTTTCTCTTGAATAATTTCTTATTTTTTGAGATATTGAATTGTATTAAAAATGAAATCAAGTGTTACAAATAATAAAATATTATTATGAAGGATCTTAGATGATGAACTAAATGAAATGTAAAACTATGGTATGAGGTGTGTCTTGAATGTTTTAATGGATCAAATACCAATTTTTATTAGTAAAAGTGGATTTTTATTATAACATGAATCATCAATGGAAGGGATAACAAGTGAGGAGTGGAGAAAGAAATAAAAATATTATGGATAATTCTTAACAATTGGGTGTTTATAAAAAACATAATATTTATTCAAAAGATGGAAATATATCAATATAATGGTAGAAAAAATATTTTCCCCTTCATTAAGTGAAAATTATATAACTAATTAGTCTACATAATTTTATATCATTATGAGGTATAGACCAACATAAAGGGACAAATACCTTTGAGTCAACAAAGAATAATGGTATGATCTCCCACTCCTCAATGAAGAAATTGATTTTATGGGTATTTCATTTACTGTTCAAATTTCTATCACCAAACCATTGAGTTAAGGGAAATAAGTGGTTGAAATTACTACAAATGTAGAAAAAAAAGGATGAATTAATGAATTCAAAATATGATTCATATGAAGAATATATTTTACATATTGTATGGAGTGGATTATTAATATATTTATAAAGATAAAGATAATGAGGAGATAACCTAACATTTTTTGAATCACGTGAATAATTAATTGAATCATGTGAATAAGAAATAAAAGTATATTGAAGATGATATTTATTTAAAGGTTTTGAAAAAATACTAATTGGATTCTAAATAGAGCGTAATTATCCAACATATTTATAAATAGTAAATTTTTGGATCATGTGTAGGGGAATATTGATAGAATGGTCTGGTTTGGAAATTATTGTTCATAAAATATCAAAGAAATAAGAATAATGATGTTTTTTGTAATGATTTTATGAATATATAGGTTCTTTATATAGATGGATTTCTTCATAATATATTTTGTGTGAAGAAATATTTTGACTCAAGAAAGGAAGTCACTTTCAATTAAAAGGGTTTTTATCAAGATAATGTACGGAAATGTTTAGATAAAATGATAGATAATTAATTGAAACTTATATTAATTAAACAATAAGGATGAAACATGCCTCTTAAATGTTTAATTGGAGAACAACATAATGAACTTGAAACTAAATAATATACATCAATAAATTACTAGAAGCATGTCTATGTTAAAGGATATAATTGATATTACAAATTTGTAGTTAGATATAGATAAGGGATGTTATACTTGTATGAGGGAGAGGATTTTTATAAATCCCTATCATTCAAATAAGATAATGTAATCCATTTGGCTTGATATTATTCACACTGATCAATAAATTATAATAAAATTACTAAAAACATTCGTAGATATATATTACAACATTATTATTGAGTAATATACTAACATAGTTTGTATAATGTTTATAGAGACCAATAAATATGTAATGGAATGAATTAAAAGATTTTGGTGACAATTCAACAGTGAAATTGGATGATCAATCATGATTTTGAGAAAAACAATTTCATAAAGGAAACCTATGTTGAGGTTGAAATCTACCTGGTGAAGTACTACATAAAGAATTACAATTAATTAGTGAGAACATAGTAACTAAAAAAATAATTAAAATAAGAAAACATATGGTTTTAAAAATAAGAATTACAATTCTCAGAGAGACTGAGATCTCTTGAAAATTTTGGTAGAAATTGGTAAAAGTAGTTGCGTTTATAAAAAATGGATTATCTATGTATTGAATAGAATAATATGACTACTAAGATATGTAATGGAAAAATTCAAACACATAAGCACATTAGAGTTTTTATAAGTAAGTGTTATTTCCATAATAATTAAATGATCCACGGAAACTATGAATATTTGGTTTTCCTAGAGTAAAGTTTATAAATTCAAAAAAAAAATATTGTGATAAGTATGTATATAGTCTTAATATGAATGTGATAAAAGATAAAGTTGGAATTATATATGGAGACTTATGTTTAAATGGAATTTTTAATGAATTAGATGATCATTAATTTAATTTTTGAGGTTTTAAAGGTCTAACAAAATAATAAGACATGATGATTCAGTTATGAGAATAAATAGTTGAATATAGTAAATAATTGACTCATTAGATGATTAAATGATTCGAAATTATTGAATAAAATATATTTAGGGATAATTATTCTGCATCAAAAACCTGATTGGTGATAAATATAGAGAATGATACTATATTATCTCATGTGTAATAGTTTTTATTTATATATGTAATGGATATGTCATGGGAAAATCCCATAAATGAAGTTCTTGAACAAATAGAAGAAAGACACTCTTGGGAACTAGGACTGAATTAGATAGATCCAAACATCATCAAATCCAAATATGTTTTCATTAATTAATGTGATGAGTAGAAAAATTTGTTCTAAAACAATTCATGGTTAGTGGGAAAAGGATTTACTCATATCTGAGGAGTGCATATGAAGAATCATTCACACTAGTTGTGAGACATGAGTTTATATGATTTTTTTCTATGACAATTTAAATTGGATTAATTATTGATTAATTTTTTTGAAAAATATAATAAATAGAGTGATCATGTAATAATTTTACAATGAAAAAATAGAGGATTTAAAATTTGGGATTATGAATCGAAATCGTAATTATTGAATCTAGAAATATATGGATTTAAGTAAAAACCTCATGTTTCATATAGTAATTTAGAAAGTTATTTAAAAAAAATATTTTTATAGATTCAGAGTTAATCACAACCTATATATTAATTCAACCAAATAGGTTTATTTTATAGAACAAATTTATGTCAATGATAACATATTTAATGGCAGAAACAAAAATTTCACTAAAGAGTTGGAGGAATTTTGCGCACAATGTTTGAGATGTTAATGATGGATATATTATATTTTTTTTTCAATCCATGAACGAGTTAAAATAGAGTGTATGTATTTATTTATTAAGGAAAAATGCGTGGGAGTTATTGAAAAAGATGATGATCTATGAGAGAAAAACGATTTAGACATTGGTTTCTATTAAAACCATGGTTAAGAAAGATGAATATGGGAAATAAATTGAACACACCTTATACTAGATATTTATTTGGTGTTTTTATATTCAGTAGAAACATGACATACAATCATTTATGATACATTCATGGTAGATTGATTTTAGTTGTTCCAAACAAATAATACCTCACTCCTATGAGAATAATTTTGATTTACATTCACAGAGTAGTCAGTTATAATTTTTGGTATCATATAAGGAATTATCATTATTTGTATGAAAATTTAGAGATAAATTTATAGTGTTATGTTATGGAAATAATATAATTAAGTGAATGATAATTATTTGTCATAAGAAAATGAATATTTTGAATTAAGAAGAAAAAATGGAGTATATCTTTGAGAACGGTGGGAGTGGAGTGTTTCCAAGAATAAAAGTATGTAACTAGTTTTTGTGGATGAGGCAACCATAGAGGATCTCAAAAAAGATGTTTCCATACCTATAGTGATTCACTGAGGTAACAAGGTAAAAATATAATGGATAAATATTAATGTAAATCATTAATGAATGGACCACAATAAAACCAGGTATCATTTTTTTTAAAATGAAGGTTGAATAATGGTTGAAGATTATTAATAATGTCTGCATGAATCAGTAAGTGGATGAAAGTTTCACAAAACCTGTAGGCACTATGGTGTTTTTGATGAATCACATGAACCACTAAATCAAACACCTCCCATATATTTATTTAATTTTCATTTTCTATAGTCATGTTTAGTAGGGAATTTAAATTTTGGTTAATTTGAAATGTGGAGCATTATATAGTGAAATTTATTGATTATGTAAGTATCTAATATTTTTTATATGGAATTATAATATTAAGGTGGAATAATGGATTATAATGTGGTATATTTGTTTCCAGGAGAATTCATGTATGAATAGAGTAAATCAGAGTTTAATGGGTTTTTTTTGTGGTTTTTATATTAGTGGTTCTTAGAGTATATGTAAAGAGGTATACATGATATTCATGGTATGTTAGAAATTTTATCATGGTAGACATGTATTTTTTTTATTTCTTGATCTATTGTTTTATAGAATATTAATTGAACAAATATAAATTATATAATAGATGCGAAATTATATGTATTTTTTTAAATTATCAGGATTCAATAGAACATAGATTTTACATGAGATATATTAGATATCTAATAGAGATAAGGGGGATATTTGAACAAAAGTTAATGAAATTGGATATTATTTTAAATATAATAATATTAAATATACTAGTGTCTAATTAGACAATTTATCGTGAGGGACATATTTGTTTTTAATAGTATTTACTACATGTTTATTATGATGATAATTAATTGGAAGTGATTTGAGAGGATTTGGAATTATCCATTCATATATAGAGTGAATTAAATTTAAATGGAGTTGATCACTCCTTGATGAAGGTTTCAAAAAGGAGAACAATTTTAAATTAGGGTAGGTTATTCCACAGTGTACAGATTCATGTTATATATTTCTTTTTCACCACATAAAGAGTATCCCATGAAAATTTGGAGCTTCTCAAGTTTTACATTAATTGAATATCATGAGACCTCATGAAATATCACACCACAATGCATGTTTTGTATGATTAAAATATTTTTGAACTGTTGATTAGGGGAAGTGGTCCAAAACATAATGATAGGCTATTATTTTTTTCTATTATACTATTGAGTGATTGATGAATCATATCATGTGAAAAAATTATTGTTCAGACCACTGTGGATCTAATATTTGAATCTAATTGATGTAACTCTTAAATTATATTTTGTTTGTATTTTTAGATATGCAGGAAAATAAGGATAAATCAGTAAAAATATTTATCAAAATGAAATATCGATAATTTAAAGTACATTATACTGTAATTTTGGGTGTTACACTATGATGATGTCGTTTCTACCCAGTTTCTTTGAATTCTAATATCTCTTAAATTTAATATAACTTTAATTGAATTTGTATGTTTTAATTAAACGATTATGGTTTTTTATTTATCATTTTTGTGGTAACACATAAATATTTTAATGGATGAATTTGATGGTATAAGTTAGAGTTGAAAATGTATTATTTAAAATTAGAAAAAATATATAGAAAATACAGTGAGAATATGAAAACATTGAATTTGAATAATTTCTAAACCATGGGGAAATTCATTCAAGATATGATCTTGATAAAGGAAATAGATAATGTTAAAAAAATCGTCATTATTTGGTGTTAATGTATTATTTTTGAGATTATTTAGGCGTGAATTTTGTGCTATATTATGTTTTGAAACTCTTAATTTAATCAATTATTCAATTGGGAGAAATGGGGAATGACCTTTGGATTGGAAGTGATCCCTTTATAAACTTATAATCATCTATAACAAGTAGTGATATCTCTAGAACATCAGAACCTGATTTTTTTTAATTTTCATTAGAATAACACTTACTAGAAAACAAAGTAAAATACCATTGTTCAAATATTTAGTTTTCTATTTTGATAATTTTACTATGCACTTGAGTTTTATAGGTTTGGAATGTTCTTTCAAAAATGATGATAAGATCCATTGGAAGATGAGAATAATTTTACACCATAATTTACACACCTAATTGTGTGCGCTTAGGACAGTGGTCAGAATTAATCAATTTATATGTCCACCTTTAATGAGTAAATTCATGGACTGATTTTAGTTCATCTTGAGAGGACACGTATGATCTTATTATCATATAATAATGAATTAATGTCTCCCGAATGGATAAATTAGATTAGTATATAAATTATATTTGAGTTCAACTTATTCTAGTGAATAACGAGGTTGTGGGTACTCTTAAGGATTATGGGCTTGGATTGCGAGATCACCAAAAAGTGGTTGTTAGATTTATTATGGTTTATTAGGGTAATGTGGTGAAAATTATTTATATAGAGAGATGTAACTTTTGGGATGGACACCAGGGAGCATCTAGGTGCCTAGAATTTAGGGCCGCAAGATTAGATCTGGTTAACATTTCACTACATATAAGGAACATTTCATTTATAATGATGGAATATCAACAATATTTGGTATGATTACTGTGACATCTACCTTGTCATTATCTCTATTATATATAGGTGTAGTGAATTATTATATATTTTCAGAATAGTTTTGTCAATTAGGGTAGTAATTGCAGTGTTTTATGGGTATATTGACCATTTAATCATCCAAATAGAATTTATTTGAGGGTATCCAGAGATGCTGTGTATGAGACATAGTAGTGATATTCTGTGGGAATTTACGGAATTTTAATTTTTATATTTAAAATAATTAATTAGATTTTCAGTATTTATTGGGTTACATGATTTACAGTTTACATCAATTTCTATCACTGATTGGTGTCTTCCAATTCTATTTTAGGAGATTGTTATACTTTTTTTATTGAATAATACTTTTAAGAATATTATTATGGAAAACAATTGGGTATGATTATGTATTGTATAGAGATATTTTTTAGGAACCAAGGGTGAAATAAAGATACTTTTTATTCCCTATGTTTTTATAAATTCTAGTCAATATTTCTTTAAGACTTATTAAGATCAATTTAAAAGAGAGATATTGAGTTTATGGTTGACTTGGAACTAGGTAGGGATACCTTTTTGATAAAATATTAATAGAAGAAATCAACTATTTTTAGGATGTTGAATGTCCCTCTGGAGGATCTTTGATTGAAGTGGCTTATTTTCCTAATATATTCTCAATGGTGTTCTCATGTTTTATTATCTAAGAACTATTATGGTAAACTATGTTTTTGTATTTATTATGAAAGATAAAACCAATTAATGATAATGAATCTATAAAAAAATTTAGTCATTCAATAAATATTTGAATATTCATGTAGATCCTAAAGGTTACCCATGTTTCATGGGAGTTTGGGTTATCTATATCTTTGTCTTTGGGAAGATAATGTTCTACGGACTCTATTCAGGATCCATTATGAACAATATGAGATTATTATGGTGGAAGTTAATCTAATGACTATACTGAATATGATCCTAGATCTAATGAAAATAATAATCCATGAAAAACATTATTTCTCATTATGGTTGGTGTGGAAGTAATCGATGTCTTTTCCTAGAAAAAATAGCATTAGAGAAGGCATATATATGATGTAATTAGTACTCTATTGGAGCATTGGATATTTGCTAAAAAATTTATTTTATAGTTACAATATTTTTGTTTTTTCTAGAATTTTATGTCTAAATTTTATTTCTCTATATACATTAAGAGGGTCGATTCATCAATTTTTAGTGGAATAAACTATTTGATAGGGAATTCCTGGAATAGAAAGGTCATATTACCTCTATCCAGATATTTATTTTACCTAGGTTTTGTAATGTTTATATAGTGCTTATTAAGGTATCAATTATTGGAATACGTATTTTTTGGACATAATATATTCAATTTTTCAACATTATGTCATAGAATTTATGCCTCCATAAGGGAAACTATTTATCCAATAACCTGAAGATGACTACTATTGTTCAGGTGTTGAAATAAGTGTACCACTATCTCTTTAGAATGATATTTTTTGTTAATGTTGATTATCAGATCCTTGGGTATGTATTATTGTATGGTTACAGAAGTGTCTAATTTACAAGATGTCTTGATTACTTATATCCCTTTGATTAGGAGACAATTTTCTTCCCTAGGATAGGTTATATAGTGGTAGATAGAATAAGTTGGAAGATTATAGAAAAGGTGCCGCAAAAACCTAGTGATGTTAGGTAGTCAATGGGACTATTTTAATATATATATATTAATATTATAAGGGGTTATGTGATGATTTCAATGAACAATTTGGTGATAAGGGTGAGAATATATGTTAGAGAGAAGCATAAAATTTTTACTCAGGGTGATAATGAAATCATCTTAAACATGGTAGGGTGGTCGTAACAATTAGAATGAGGGAGGGGATGATTATGGATAAATGTGCCTTTTTGGTGGTACACCATAGGTGGATATATATTTACCATGATACAAAACATTGATTTTGGTGTCTTAGGATGAATAAATGCATAGGTGGATTTGTTTCACGGTTCCTCACATATTAAAAGGTGAAGGGAAAGAATCAAAATCCTAAAATTTTGTCCATTATAGACCATGATATTATCCCATGTAGTCTAAAATCTATAAGAGAGTGTAGGTGTATTGGAAATACTTTTATAAGGGATGGAATGTATAGTTAATAAAAATATGATCCCATCCACACACAAAAATCATTTCACTCTTGGGAAAATCTATATTCCAAAAAATTGTAATACAAGAGGTTAGTCTCTATCCTTTGAATATTTTACATTAAAAAGTAAAATATTTTATTACAAAAATGTTGGAAAATAATGAAACAAATAAAGTTAATATCAAAAAGTCATTAAAAATTTTTCTCAAACATTGTATCCAAAAAATACCATATAGATTCATAATACTAACCCGAGAGAAAAAATCTACGAGTTTATCACGCCAAAAAATCCCCAATTATGTGTGTGAAAACAATTTCATGTGTTTCCTTCACATTTCTCTTCAGTACTTATAAGATATATTATTATTACCATGTCCTTTTCAACAAATCAAATTCATTTTCCATTATAATCAAATTTCAATGTCCAATCACTTATTCAGTAATATATTTCAATCATTTTATATTTATCCTATATGTTTTGTTGTATTATTATTGATTTTATTCTATTGTGTTTAATTTTCTTTTTTTTTTCAAAACTTTTTTCTATCAAAAATTTATCTATTAACAATTGATAAATCCAATATATTTCCGAAATCAATTTTGTAAAAAATGAGCATTCGAAATATAATTTTTCAAAACCCACTAAAATTCACCTAAATAATACATACATTAAATTAAGTAGAAATGATTTGTCTTAATTGATTGCATGAAATGAAAAGTGGATATATTAAATGGAATAAGTTTATTATAAAAAATACTCTTATAGAGTATCTTAATATCACAATGATTTATAATGATATAACAGAACATATTCATGATAAAAATCAATTTTATTAAAATCACCCATTAATGAAAAATCCATTCTCATACCCACAGGAAATTAGGTAAATAAATTTTCACTAAATGATAAAACAAGTTTAAATTGGAATATTTTAAATGAATTTTAATAAATTCCATGATAATATAGGCATTTAATATGATTATTTGGTATAATGTGATGAAAAAATGTAGAAATATTGATAGAAACCAAAAAATACGTTGAAACAAACCATAAATAGAAATTAAAGAAAGAAAAATAACAATATAAATGCAACAAAATTAGTTAAAATGATAAAAAATGAAAAAGGTAAATGAAATAGGAAAATACCATGTAGATAGAGAAAAATGGATAAAAAGAATAAATAATATAGAAAGAAGAAATATAAACACATAAAATTTCTAACTACCTATAGAATTTATTCACCAAACTCATAGAAATTTTGTTGTCCACAATGTAACAAAAATTAATGATGTTGTGAGATAGAAGGATATAAATTTTTTAGTTTCATTTTAGAGTTATTCTTGAATGTAATTTTCATTTATTGGGAATCCAAAAGGGATTTTTCATGCAAATTGGATACTTACAATTTAAAATGAACACTTTTTCGACTCTCCTCATTCTTATCCTACACAACCTAAAATGGATAGACATTAGGGATAGTGTATAGGAGAAACCACCATGAATTTTGATGCATTATTGAAATATTATAATTATATTGTCTTTTGTCCCTAATAGGCCTGGTGTTAAAACTCAATAGGGAGGTGAAGACTCCTAAAAAATTTAATATGAAAATCTCATAGTAAAATGGGTGTTTTAAAAAACTATATACTAGGACTTTAAATCACCGTATATTCAAAAAAAATAAATCTTTTATATTATGTTAGAATATTTGTTTTGGATTTTATTTACCTCTCTATTAGAAACCACAGATTTCCTACATTTTGGGGTGATTATATGTGAAAAACTAATAACCATCCCCATAACGATGTATGGATTTACACATTATGTGGTTTCAGAAATAATTACCCATGTCACTAATGATGAAACTACGAAATTCGATATTATAAAATTTTTTGTATTAAAACAAATTCATAACTATCATAGATTAATTAGTCCTTTTGGATTTTGATTCTATCGATTTAAAAACATAATACTCTATAAGAACAATGTACACTTCTACCAATGAATTAATAGATGGACCTATAATGAAATTTACATAAACAAAAATATTTATTTAAATAACAAGGTTATCTGTATCATTTTCATTATTTGGGATACATTTACTACCCATTGATGATGGCTAAAATCTCAAAAAAAATCATAGGCATAAAAATAATAAGGACACCTAAAATAGACCAGAATAAAAAACCTTGTGAGTAGTTTTTTTGGTTCTGATGTTGTTCTAAAAATAAAAACTTTGGAAAACCCTTGGAAGGGCTGAAATTCAAAAAATAAAAACCCATTCAAAACTACATTATATCTACATGTTTTCTAATTGTATGGGTCATCACAAATGTACCAATAAAACTCTTGTTTTAAATTCATAGAATGTGTTTTATTTAAAACAATAATAATGAATTATGATAATAGAATAATTTTCAATTTTAAAATACCATAGAATATCACCTTTTACATTGTATGTCTATCATCATGAAACATGTAATTTATATGAATGTAAGTTAATGTTTTTATTTCTAATGATATTAGGATAATATTGATATCATTTCCCACCATAGAAACTAATAAATTATTATCATTAGTTATTTAATTTAATTTTTGATGATGGAGCCAAAAATAAATGACATAGCTTTTTTCCTATTTTTTCATAGGTTATACAAGTGGGGTGAATGTTTAAATTACATATTCAAATTAGACCCTCGAATTTATGTTCAGAATTTATCCCATGAAAATATAATTTAAGGAAATGTTTCCTTTATTGTGGTGTATTTTTCCTATCCAGGGTCCTATATTTGTGTGGTATATGAAATGACATGTATAACTTGATTGAAAAATTAAAACAACCCCAAATCAGGATTTAGAAACATCACACATGAGTTCAATTGGTTAATTCTACCAAGGCAGTTAGAGTATCATCTTCATCTTATTAAAACCAAATTCAAACTTCTCATATAATAGGAATTAATTATATTTTTAGCATAATTTAGAGAATTGAAGAGTAATCATTCTAATTACATGAATAAAAGAGAGATAAAATCCCATATATCCTAAGGAATACAGCACATTCCACACTAATTTAGGGAATAAAATATGAGAAAATATATCTACTTTTGATTTATTGACTTAGACACTATCCTAGAAATAAAATGAATAATTATTATCCCTTATTATACCCTGAAATTTCATTATCAAATTTTTATAAATGAATATTTTAAATATGATGGAAAATGATGACCCCAAGACAGATTAAAACAATTATTAAAATATTAACTATTAAGTGTGAGTTCATCTCCAAATAATTTCGATGTAATTATAAAAATATACAAAAAATACTAAACATGTACTCCTAGAATGTACAAGGATAATTGAATATAAAAATAACATCTCCTTGTATGGGAATTTACAAAAGTGGTAGGTACATGATTGATTTTTCTAATCCTCACATTTTATATGGATATGAAAATATAACGAATATCCATAAAGGAAGTAGTTAGGGGACTTCCCCTGTAACCTCTCTAGAATTTGGTGAATTATTGGAAATAGGAAATATACCTTCATATATTTCTAGTTTTGTTAGAGATTATTTATATAGAAATACAAAAAAATTATGGAACTTTGTTAGTAAAAATTTATTATTTTCATTTTTAATTTTTCCCATGATCCATGCTGAGAATCCTTCCAACCGGACACCCAACTTAGTCCATGGAATGGATTGAATATAATTTATTCTATAAACGAGATGGAAAATAGTTCATGAGTATTAAAAATAAAAATTTTGGAATTTTTTCTCCAATAATAATCAACTGTAAACGACCCAAAATAATCATATGTAACGTCCTAGTTTAGGAAGCCACTAAAAGGCACCCCGTACCTGGTTGTTCGCATGACCTCAAGTGCATTTTCCCAAATGTCAAAGGCTTCTAACTAGTAGCGAGGGCCTTAGGTGTGATAATGTGGGAACTATGACCTCATCGGTAGAGTAACATAGCGGAAGAGAAACAAATATAAAATAAAGGAAGCAGTAAATATCCAAAAATAGTAAATAACATAAGACTGAGATAATGAAACAACAGTAGCATACACATATATAATTGATGAATGATACATATGTGTCTAGGAAAGCTTCCAAACAAGTCAAAATTCTAAATATAGTACTAAACCCAAGTACAAAAGGAAAATAGATAAAAAAATCCTCAGCATCGCAAGCCTCAGCTTGGTCCCATGCTCTCCAAATCCAATGCAATCAAGTACCTGAAGTAGAAGGGTGCTTTCCCTTATCTATAACTTTAACAATATAATCTGTTTGGGCCCAAAAACATGGCTCAAACAGGGTGTGAGACTAAATCCTAGTAGGAAAACACCATGAGATATGTGCCTAACAGTCAGTGAATATATGGCAGGTAAAAGTACCGAAAGTAGTAAACATGAAAATAGTCAACAGTAAACAGTCCACAGTTTCTAGCATTTAATTTACAAACAAGTAAACAGCCACTCAAGAAAGTAGAGAAAACTAGTAACCCTCTAGGTAGTTCTCATAGCCTAACCCCTATGGTTCAACCAACAAGTACTAGCAACCCTCTAGGTGGCACAAACAGTCTCACCCCTCTAGTTCAGCTAAAGAATACACTCTCGGGGGAATCACTCACCATCAATTCCCCCTATAGTCTCGTATCGTACTAAAGGCACACTGGGGAAGCACTCAATGTCTCATTCCCCCTGTGGCCCATGTTGATGAACTACTGACACTCTAAGGAAGCACTCAACATCAATTCCCCTGTGGTCTTGTATAGTATTATAAAGACAATCTGGGAAAGCCCTTACGTCCATTCTCACTATGGTCTACTACACTAGGTTCTCACAGCCCTGTTTAAGTCAAATAAGAATAGTGTGCATATCGGCTAATGTAAACCTCAAGAACTACATGGCTTGAATTCTATGGAATATCAGCACTTTAGAACTACAGTCATACAATCCTACAATACTAGGCATGGAAAGTAAACAGAAGCATAACAGGCAAACAATACCCAAACATAAAAACATGTAAACATGCATGGGAAATAATCCAAATCAAAACAATTCACCATATTCTCAAACAATATCCTATATTATAGAATATATGCAAAGTATAAAAACAACAGTGCTAAAACGGTAAACACGCAATACCCCGTTCAAGGGTATTTGTGGAATTTGAAAAAAATATTCAAATTCATCCAACAGGAAGGCACAAACCACCTACCTTGATGTTAGGATATCGATATACATGAACCACAGGGCTTGAATCTCTTTTGAATGTCGAAGATCTACAAAAATGTCTAAAACGTTCAACCCATGATAACATGGAAAAGAGAAGGAGTTGGGAAACGATGCTCTAGGAGACGAGAGAACTAAGTCCTGTGATTACAACACACTCACTAGTGTTCGAATCGGAGGACGAATAGAGGATTGGGGGCTCGTTGAAAATCCACGATTGCTCGATGATCTTGGACAAAGATGACCTAAATGAAGTCGATTCTGGTGATTAGATGCGACCCCGGTGCATTTAATGTAAAAAAAGTAAGTACAACGCATGTACTTTTGGAGTACATGCCATGTAATCGCCTTTTCCATACTTAGATTTAGGCATCCTCCATGTCACCCCTATATGGCCATGTGCGTGGCCATGACACGACCAAAAAACGGCCTCCAGTGGCATCACAATACATGGAGTGTACTTCAAAAATATCCAAAATTTATTCTTTTTCCCAAAAATGACCAGAAAAGAAAAAACATACCTAACAATAAGATCTGGGTTCTTACAAACATCCCCCCTTAAATAAATTCCTCCCCAAATTTCCCTAGAGAGGCGTAGAAGAAGAAACCTTGAACAGTTCTGGCCACTGTGCTCACACATCGGCCTCCCTCTCCCAAGTCTCATCCTGTACCCACTCGTGCTACCATAGCACTCGTACCAGAGGAACATAACGACCACAGAGAAACTTTGTACTATGATCAACAATCCGGATCAGATGCTCCTCAAAAGATGCATCCACATCAATCTCAACCTCTTCGGGTTCAAGGAAATGAGACGGGTTTGAAAAGTAACGTTGGAGCTGAGAAACATGAAAAACGTCGTGCATAGCCCGGTACCTTTGAGGTAACTGAAACCAATAGGAAACCGGACCAACCCTCTCCAACACCTCAAACGGTTTGACGTACCTTAGTGAAAGCTTACCATTTCTCTTAATCCTCATGTGCCCCAACCTCATTGTGACATGTAGGAAAACCTGATCCACGACCTCGAACTCCAGAGGTAATCTCCGCTGATCAGCATACGACTTCTATCGAGAATTTGCAGTTTCCATCCTCTTTCGAAACAACTCTATCTACTCTGTGGTCTCTTGAACAAGATGATGTCCCAACAAAGTTTCCTCTCCTACTTCTAGCCAGCATAAGGGTGATTGGAATGGCCTACCGTACAAAGCCTCATAATGTGCCATCTGAATAGTTTCTTGAAAACTGTTATTGTAGGAAAAATCTAGAAGAGGTATATACTTCTCCCAAGAACCTCAAAAATACAGAATGCATGCTCGGAGCATGTCCTCAAGCACCTAAATCATACGCTTGGACTAGCCATCTGTCTGGGGATGGTAAGCTGTACTCAAAAGTACCGGTGTACCAAAAGACTTCTGAAGCCCCTACCAGACCCAAGAATTAAAACGTGCATCCCTACCTAAAGCAATGGAGCGTGGAACTAAAGGAAGACGTACAATTTTCTAGATGTATTATCATCCCATCTCATCAACATAGAAGGTCTCCTTGATCAGAAAGAAGTGAGTAACCTTCATATGTCTGTCAACGACGACCCATACAGCCACATTCACACGATGTGATCTCGACAACCCTATCATGAAGTCCATCACGACGTCATTCCACTTCCACTCAGGAATGGGTAATTGCTGTAAAAGACTTGTTGGTCACTGATGTTCCGACTTCACCTGCTGAAAAATAGAACATCTCATGATGAAACTAGTAACATCTCTCTTCATACCTGGCCACCAATAATGGCGGTGAAGATCATGATACATCTTGGTGACATGAGGATGAACTGCCCAAATAGAGTAATGAAAATCCTGCATCAGCTCTGGGGGTATATCTGTTGTCACCCATACGCGTCCCTGGATATGCAAGATCTCATCCTTGACTATGGTCCATCTAGGAATAGGGTCCTTTCATGACACGGTATCTCATAGGACTATGCCTTCAGAATCTGATAGTTTCCTCATTCATACCCAATCAAGAAGTGTAGAGGTAACATCTACAGATGATATAAAAGTCTGCCCTTATCTGTTGTGCACCTCCAGATTCATCTCAGAGAACAGAGCCGTAAGCATCCACTCACTACGGGCCTCATGAACTGCCTGCATCTGAGTCCTCCTACTCAATTCATTAGGCACTGCGTTTCCTTTCCCATGCGTATAAGCAAGCTCAATGTCAAAGGACAATAGGTACTCAATCGACCTCTGCTGCCTCAAATTTAAATCACGCTGAGTGAAAATGTAACTGAGAATATCGTGGTTGGTAAAAACCACAAAATGATCTCCCAGAAGACAATGTCTCCAAAAACGTAGAGAATGAACAAAAGCTTCCAACTCCAAATCATACGTAGGGTAGTTCCTCTCATGTGGCCTCAACTGCCGAGACCTGTACGTAATGACTCCATCTCCCTACATAAGCACAGATCCTAGATCGATACCTAAAGCATCACAGTAGATAGAATAACTCTTTCTCGGCTCTAGAAAGACTAGTATCAGTGCTGAAGTCAACCACCCTTTCATCTACTGAAAGGTTAATTGACACGAATGTGACCATAAAAACATTGCACCCATCTTAGTAAGACCTGTCAATGGTGCTGCTATGCATGAAAAGTATTGTATGAAGCGTCTGTAGTATCCATCCAGCCACAGAAAACTCCACACCTCAAAGACATACTTTATCTGCTCCCAGGAAACTACTGCTCTCACTTTTTTTGGTTCGACTAATACTCCTGTCTCTGAGATAACATGACCTAATAAGTAAATTTGGTCCCTCCAAAAGTTTCATTTTGAGATCTTAGAATATAACTGATGATCTCTTAGTATACTTAGAACGATCTCAAGATGTGAGGCATGGTCATGTGGAGTGTGAGAGTACACCAAGATATCATCAATGAAGACCACCACGAAAGATTATTAGTATGGATGGAACACTCGGTTCATCAGTGCCATGAAAACTGTAGGTGCATTCTTGAGACCGAACGACATAACCGTATACTCGTATAGACCATACCTACTCTGGAAGGTTGTGAGAGGTATATCTGATGGTCTAATGTGCAACTGATGATAACCTGACCTCAAGTCGATATTCGAGAACACTCGCGATCCTCGAGTTAGATCAAAGAGATCATCAATCCTCAGTAAGGGATATCGGTTCTTGACCGTCAACTAGTTCAGCTTTGATAATCCACACAAAGCCTAAGGGTTCTGTCTTCCTTCATCACAAACAGGACAGGAGAACCCCAAGGAGAAGTACTGGGTTAGATGAAACCCTTTTCCTGCAACTCCTCCAACTGCTTCTTGAGATCCTACAACTAAGGTGTAGCCATCCAATAAGGAGGAATGGACACTAGTGTCTCTCCTGGAACGAACTCAATAGAAAATTCTACCTCACGCTCTGGAGAAATCCCTGAAAAGACCTTTGGAAAGACATCCCTAAAACCATCCACCACTGGAGGAAATTATAACTGCGAAGTCCCCTAGTCATCCAGATACAGATTGGCAATCTGAGACATAACTCCACCTAGCCCATGATGCTTGGGTCCTTCTCTACTTTCCT
This sequence comes from Viscum album, assembly GCA_963277665.1. Classification (NCBI taxonomy): domain Eukaryota; kingdom Viridiplantae; phylum Streptophyta; class Magnoliopsida; order Santalales; family Viscaceae; genus Viscum; species Viscum album. Next base: position 738,186,448 of record OY728122.1, read on the forward strand.
AGACATCCCACTTGCCTAGATGAAGAAAAGATTCACCCTATGGTGATATGAAACTCACCCTATGGAAAAAACTGTCGATGACTACCTGGAAAGGAACTATCTAGTCTATTATGAGAATGAAATCATAGCCTATCATCTATAAGACATAGAGATCCTAAAGGAAGTGATACCCAACCAACTCTAGAGGTAACTCCTTGCACTGATGTACACTAGCCATCCTAGTACCCAACAGTGGGTCTAGAGTCAATGTATTGGTAGAGGAAAAGATGCAGAGCCCAAGGCTCTCTACAATAGCAACAAAGTTAAATACATGGGAAGTCCCTATATCGAAAAGAGCAGAAGATAAAACTGAGGAAACTAAGATCATACCTCGAACTGTAGAGTGTCTGGGATCCTTCTCATGCTGGGTCTTCTCCACTCCAATACCTGACCTGTACCACGACCTTGTGGCCCTACCTGACTGCTCTGAGCTGATCCAACCTTCTTTCACTGAGAGACCAGGGACTACCCACCACATCCATGACCTCCACCTCGCCCCGAATGGCCGGAAGAAATCAAGTTCCCAGACTAGTGAGAAACTGGTGGCACTGCTCCTAAACGAGGAGTCATAAAAGAACCCATGTGACCAGTTTCCGGTGAGAATATCTGAAAAAACGTTGAAGGTGAAATATTTTTCCACAAGATCGGCACTCCACTGGGTCCCTCTGGCTCTGCGGCCTCGTATGCCCAGCCCTTCCACACTGGTAGCATACAACCTGACTACCTGAAGATGTGTCTCGCTACCTCAGATCTCCGTGTGTAGACTCCCTACGGCGCTTCCTATTGTCTGCTGGTGAAGCACTAACTCTGGAAGCAGAACCACCCTAGATCTCAGCTCCAGAATCTCTCAGATTTCACTCTGCAATCAGTTTTCAGTTGAAAATGGAAGCGATGGAAGTCAACCTGATGTTATTCACCTATGAGCCGATCCCTCGTCTGAGACCATCCTCAAAATTTCTTTCCATGAAAAACCCATCTACGTCGTGGAGGGGTGTTAAACACTGAAGCTCGCTGAAGCGTGAGGAATACTCCATGACATAAAGAGTTCCCTTCTCCAGACTCATAAACTATCGGGCTCGGTCGGCCCTCAGGGTCTCCGGGTAGAAGTAGTCATAGAAGACACACTGGAACTCCTCCCAAGCCATAACCTGCTGATGAATCACCTGTGAGATCATGTCTCACCACCTCTTAGCGGAGTCCCATATAATATAGGTAGTGATATTGAACCTCCTCTCTAGATGCATCTCCAGATGCTCAAAGATCATCAGCATTGCTTCTATCCATGACTCTGTAGCCTGCGGTCCTCCTTCCCCTGAGAAGGTGGGAGGATGCTGCTATTGGAAAACCCACATCAAGTCTTCCATAGTCGAGGCAGGAGGCGGTGCTCCCTGGAAGGTTTACATCATCATCATAAATCCTTCCATAAACTACGCATCGGCACCTATAACCGATATCACCGCGGGTGCCAAGGATGGCACAACAGGAGGATCTGGGGGAAGTCCTTAATCAGCCATATTCGACGTCTGATCACTGCCTGGCAACTGGCGTGCAACTGGAGGATGTCTTGGTTCCATGAATCTTCAAGGTCAAACGCACACCATAGATCACATTATCAAGGAATGAAAACTAGGAGTGTAAGAAGGGAATAGAGAAAGAAGGCATTAATTTTTTTTTACAAAACATGACTACATGGCATGTATAAAGACTACACGGTGTGTTCCCTTAAGTCATTTACATGGGCATGTACTTTTGTCAAAACTGGTCATGTAACACCCCAATCTCGTGGCGTGTTATCCTAACACACGGTGTGTACCTGAATCTTCTTCCCCTGCCCGAGTCCTTCTACATGGTTAAGCCACAGGGCTCTCCTAAGACAAAACTACATGTCTTGTTCAAAGTTGACATGACATGTACTCAACAAGCATTACTTGGACCTTGTTGTTAGTGAGACGGCCTGTGTACCCACATCACACTACACGGCATGTTCCATAAGGATACGATGTATACTAATAAGTCCCAACAGACCGTGTGGTTATCTATACGGCCGACTACATGGCTAACACAACACAACGTGCTCCAGGCGGACACGAAGTGTATGATATAGGATAATACCGACCCGTGTTGTGCGTGACACGGCCGGGTACATGGGTTAGACTCCACGACATGTTCAAGGTGGACACGGCGTGTATAAGAGGAGACACCATCGACCGTGTTATTAACCACATGGCCAGAATCCTAGGATTACACTACATGGTGTCAACAACTGATACACGGCGTGTTCCACGCAAGATTTTCCCTATCCCGTGTCTCTACCCACACAACCTATGACACAGATAGAGAATACATGATGTGTACATAAAGTACACGACATGTACATAAGAAAACATGTTTCTTCCTGAACATAAGAACACATGGCGTGTAGTTAAAACTATACAGTGTGTATTCTGGGGTTTTCCAGACAGTAAGCCTTAGAAACTATTCCGGATCCCAGAAAACACTGAAATAAACACTTAAAGTGCCAAATTCCGATCCATGAGGGCCCATACTCCCCACAAATCAAATTTTGACAACTTTAACACGTTACAAACAAGGTAATAAATTAAATGATCTACCAAATTCCAATCCATGAGTTCGCATAACACCTATATTGGATCGAATATGTAGATGTATATGTATATTAGATGGAACAATACAAGAGGGGGGGGGGTGAATTGTAGGTTTAAAAACTTTGTGTTTAAACACTTAAGAGATTAGTTTAAAATATCTTATACTAATACAATTCAAACAACCACAATTGTATTGAATATAAAGGTATGATGTAATGTAACACTATTAAAAAATTAAAGTAATTGTATTCAAGATGAATACAATAATCAGAGTAATATAGGTGTGAGAGATTCTACCATAAAGCGTATAGAATCTATTAATACAATATGTAATAGAATAATCATAATTGAAACAATTACAATTGAAAGTGTAAAGAATAAAGGAAATAATAAAAATTCCTTTCTAATAAAAAGAGCAGTGGAAAATTAAAAGTATTACAATTATTTTTACCCAAAGAGAAGGGTTATCCTTTCACCTAGGATAAGAGGTCTGTCTTACCAACACCTTGGTAAGCCCCCGATACGATGATCAGAACGTTTGTCTGCCTATCCCCGAAATCCCTCGATACGATGATTGGTTCGTTTATCTGCCTATCCCTAGCATCCCTCGATACGATGATCAGTTCATCTTTTTGCCTATCCCCGACAACCCTCGATTTTGTAGGTAATCGACACCTCTGTCTTTCAATCACTTGAAATCCCTCGATACGAAGATCGGTCGTACAAAGCAGAAAGCATTAGAAAAGTCACAACGTCTCTCTCTAGAACTTAATCGAAGCAAAGCATCACCATTATACTTTCTCGACATCAAATGACCTCTTATTCATAGGCCTCAGGTTCAAACGGTCACATTTCCTCCAACGGTCATATTTCTTCGAAAAACTCGGAGGGACATGGACAACTGGCATTTTAACGGTCATACTGAAAGAGAAAGCACGTCATCGTTTTGATTATTTTATAACTAACTCAACTAAATCATGTTGGTTAAAACAAAAGATATATGAAGATGATAAACAAGATTACGATTAATATGAAACATGTGTTTTTGACTAAGTACCAAAACAAGCATGTAATGAAAGTATGAGTATTATAAGTACTAATAAAAGTAATGTATTGATATGATACAAAGTAAGATACAAGAATGTGAGTATAATTGACAGAGTTAGTACGATACGATTGACAGAGTCATTACGATTCGATTGAAAGAGTCAGTACGAAAATTAGTCTCCGTACGATCAGTATGGTCAGTACGATCAGCATGGTCAGTACGACCATCATGGCTAGTACGATCAGCATGGTCAGTACGATCATCATGGTCAGTACGATCAGTATGGTCAGTACGATCATCATGGTCATTACGATCACCATGGTCAGTACGATTATCATGGTCAGTACGATCAGTATGGTAAAAGACATTTGTGATTTCTAAAACAAGGTATAGAAGTCAAAAGGGAACTTTTGACTCAACAATATCCCCCTATTTGGAAAGCAAAAAACACAAAGTAAAGACAATCAAGAAAAAATTATCTCCCCCTGATTTATTGAAAACTCTTTTGAATATGAAATTCAATACAACTAATTCCCCCTTAGGAATGTACTTGCCTAAGGATTGTATTCATAGATTTTCTGTGGTTTCAAAGTATTTGATTGAAACATTATCCCTTTTTAAAACATTCTCCCCCATTATAAAACTTTCTCCCCTATAGTGATTTAAAAAAATAATGGGGTAACCTTGAGTTTCCTGAATGTGGTAGAGAAAAGAAATGCAGGACAAAAGAACAAGTATCATAAATGTCATTTCAAAAAAATTATAGGTTCCATTAGAAAAGAAAAACAAATACAACAGTCATTTGTTTTATCTTTCCTTTTCCTTCCTAATCAGCTCATGAAGAATAGCTTTAATCTTTTCGATTTCTTTCTTGTCTTCACAAATTGAGTCACCCTGAGATCTGAGAAGCTTTTGTTGTTCAGAAAAAAGTTGATCTTGATTCTTGATAGTCTCCTCCTGGACTCTGATTATTTCCTCAAGAGTATCAATTCTGTTTTGGAAATTCTTGTTATCTTTGGATAACACATAATTTTGTTCCTTCAAAAAAACTATTTCATCTTTGATAGATGAAACCTTTGATAATTCAGACTGAAAAGAATTCATTCTCTCTTGCAATTCTTTCACTGAAGGAATATCGACTCCATGAGTTACCTGATTCAGTCTTTCAACAGTTTCATTGTCAGGATTATTAAAAGAAATTGAAAAATAATTTGACAACCTCCTTATATCTTCAATTGCTATCTCATGGTAATTCACCGAGCTTTTAGTTTTATATGACCACTTGGTCAACCTATTGCAAGCCTTCTTATGAGAATCCGAAGATTCAGATAAAACCTTCAAATCAGCTTCAACTGATAAAACATTCTTTCTCACTTCTCTTACAGATCCAAATTTCTTTTTCTGATTGTCAGTAATGAAATAAATTTTTCCCTAAAGCATGGGAAAGTATGGAATAGTCTTTTCAACCCTTATTAAAACATGAACAATGTAATCACTTCTCTTGAGAGAGATTGTCTGTTATAAGTCGGTGTCCTCATCATACGAATCCAGTTCATTTGATCGTCTTGAGTCAACATCTGGCTGTTTTCATTTTTCTTTTTCTTTCTCCCTTATTTCTTCTTCTACATTGTCACTGATGACAATAATTTTTTCAGTATGAGAAGACTGAGCACCTTTCTTTGCTTGAGAGGGTGTTTCATCCGGAGTTTCAAAAGTTTCAATAGATGCTTGATCGCCATGAGGAACTTGTTGAATAACTTCACTCTACTTTTGATAATATTCTTCTCTACTCTTTTTCGATGTTTGAAGGAATTCTAAAAGAAAATACCCTTCTTCTTCTTTCAACTTCTTCTATCTCTTCCAACATCTGTTTTCCATTTTCTTTCTCTAGAAGACTCTGTATGATTGGTTCTTGATGTATTTCTTCTGTTAGTTGAGAACTAGCATCCTCAACCATTTTCAGTACTTTAGAGATATCAAAGTCTTGAGCCTTTCTTTTCAAAAGAGTCTTATTTTTCTTTTCAGCTTGAATGGTTTCCTCTACCCTTATTCTCTTAGAAAAAACTTTAGCTGGGTCAAGACTGAACTTTAGATCACCCTCCTTTCTCTGTTCTCTTTATTTACTCCACTTTTCCACAACCTCCTAACTGTACTTTGTTTTCTTCTTTGGATTTGAACTGGTTTGTGGATCTGAATTTTGAGGAGCACCAATAGAAGGATTGTCTTTGACTGGAATAGGTACCGATTGATTTTGAGCCGATTTAGCTTCTAAATCATTTACAAAAAGTTTTAAATTCGGGTCAAAACAAACTTTCAACTTCTTCAAATTACTTTTACTAATCTTGGAGGGCTTTAAATATATCATATTTCCTTTCAAAGGAATATTAAAAAACTTCATACTATCGAGAATTAATTTTGTAAGAATAGATGGATACATAATCAAATGGGATTTAATTCCTCCTGGCTTAACATTCTTGATAGTTTCAAAAACATATCCCCTGAGATTTACTTTTCTCATATTTACAAGATAGTAAATCATAAGAACATCAGAAACATTCAGAGTTTCTCTATCTCCTTTCCTTGGGATAAGAAAACCTTGCATCCAAAGAGTCACAAATCTATTGTCCGGAGAAAGATGAGATACTTTCCTCTTTTCTTCATTTATAATAAACAGAGACTTTTCAACATTCACTTTGTTAAACGTACTAACTTACTCTGGTAGTTTATGGTATGGAACGAAAGAGTCACCTTCTATCGAAACATTAAAAAAATGAGCTGCTTGATTAAAAAACATAGAAATATTTCTATCGTACACAAAAAAGTTGATAGACATGTTTTTATTAAAGTATACGGTTTTATAAAACTGAGTGACTTCATCAAAATGAATCGAATCTTGAGATACTAGTTTTTTAACACATAAATGTTCCCATCCATGAAACAAAATGATTCTTATAATTGTAGAATCGTACGAATAAAATAAATTCTCGAGAAACTAACCTCTCTATGAAAAAGTCTTTCTCTGTAAAAGTCTTTGAAGACATTTCAGTGGGATTATTAGCAGAGGACTGAGACATCTAGGTGAAGCCCCTTGAAAGATCATACGATGACTTAAATCGGTGGAGCAGAGCTTCTCCATAAATCTTGAAAACCCGGTGTGGGATTGGGGAGGGGGGGTCTATTTATAGGGGACAAAAGGGTGACCGTTTACCTTCAATGGTTGAGATTAGAAGAAAATAAATCAACAGATAGGAAAAAAGAAAAAAAAAATTACAAAAAAATGAAGAGTATGTACATGCCGGAGATTGTAAGGTAATTGTTGGTTTAGATAGTATTGAAAGAAAAACACAGGCATATAAAGTAAAAGAATACCATCAATCATCATGCCGATGGAAAACAAAGTTGTTACCATTAACTGACGATCTGATGGAAAACAATCTTGTTACCATGAACTGACAAGACGATGGAAAACAATCTTATTACCATGAACTGACAAGCTGATGGAAAACAAACTTGTTACCATGAACTGACGTGCTGATGGAAAAGAAATTAATTACCATGAACGGGCATGCCAATGGAAAATAAATCCATTACCATGAACGGACGTGCCAATGGAAAAGAAATTCATTACCATGAATGGACGTGCCGATGGAAAAGAAATTCATTACCATGAACGAACGTGCTGATGGAAAAGAAATTCATTACCATGACCGGACAAGCCGATGGAAAAGACATCCATTACCATGATCAGACGATACTATAGGCAGATAGGTAAATAATACAATAAAACTGTCAATATGATAAACAAAAAAGTAAGTAATATGATAAAACTGTCAATATGATAAACAGATAGGTAAATGATACTATAAAACTATCAATACGAGAAATAGAAAAGTAAGTAACACAATAAAACTGTCAATACGTTAAAGAGATAGGTAAATGATACTATAAAACTGTCAATACGATAAACAGAAAAGTAAGTAACAGGATAAAACTATCAATACGATAAAAAAATAGGCAAAAACACATACCTGGAGAATAAATAATTAAATATCTCAAGATAAAAAGAAATACAGTAAGAAATAAAGTAAGAAATGTTATCCCCCTTTCTGTTGTTTAATGTAAGGAGAAATGTAAAACATGAAGTAGATATGAATGATTATTTTAATGTAATCATTCCTAGATTTTGTTTTATAAACTAAAATCTATCGGAAGGTAAATGTTTTTTAAAAATGTTAGCAAGTTGTTCTTGTGTTCCGATGACTTGTAAAATAATATCTCCTTTTTGTGTGTGATCCCTATGAAATTGATGTCTAACATCTATGTGTTTTTCACGAGAGTGATGTGCTGGGTTCATACTAAGAGCTATGGAACTAGTATTATCACATAGAATTTAGGTTTTGGAAAAACTCAATCTATAGTCAGTGAGTGTGTGTTTCATTCACAACACTTGAGCACAACAACTTCTAGCTGCTACATATTCAGCTTCAGCAGTGGAAATTGCTACCGAGTATTGTTTCTTTCAGGACAAAGAAACCAGAGAATCTCCAAATAAACAACATTTTCCAGATGTACTTTTTCTAGCCATTCTACAACCACCAATGTCAGCATCTGAATTTTTTTTAAAAAAAAAATCATTTCCAGAAGAGTAAAAAATTCCTAAATCCATAGTTCCTTTTAAATACCGAAAGATTCCCTTTATGACTTTTAAATGAGACTCTTTTGGATTAGATTGATATCTTGCACATAATCATACAGAAAACATTAGTTCTGGTCAACTAGCTGTCAAGTATATCAAACTTCATATCATACCTCTAAAAATTGTTTGATCTACTGGTTTCCCAGTTTCATCAAGATCAAGTGTATTTGAGATACCTATTGGAGTGATAATACTTTTAGTTTTGTCATATCCATAATTTTTGAGCAAGTCTTTAATATACTTATGTTGAGATATATATCTTCCTTCTGGTTTTTTGGGAAATTTGAAAACCTAAAAAGAATGTTAACTCACCCATAATACTCATTTCAAACTCATATTTCATTAAATTAGCAAAATAATCAGTTAAAGATTGCTGAGTTGATCCAAATATGACGTCATCAACATAGATTTGAACAATAAAAACATTTTTATTTTCCATTTTTATAAAAAGGGTTCGATCTGCTGTACCTTTTGTATAATTGTTTTGTAAAATAAATCTTATAAGTCTATCATACCATGCTCTAGGGGCTTGTTTAAGACCATATAGGGCTTTGGTAATTTTAAAAACATGATTAGGATGTTTTGGGTCAAGAAAACCAGGAGGTTGTTCGAAAAAAACTTATTCTTGAACAAAACCATTTATAAAAGCACATTTAACATCCATTTGAAATAGTTTGAAGTTAAAGTATGCTACAAAGGCTAATAGAATTTGAATAGATACAATCCTAGCTACCGGAGCATATGTTTCTTCATAGTCTATTCCCTCTTTTTGATTATAGCCCTTAGAAACAAGTCTTGCTTTATTTCGTACAATGATTCAATTTTCATCACATTTGTTTATGAAAACCCATCTTACTCCAATTACAGTTGTTTCTTTAGGTCATTCAACTAAAGTCCAGACTTGATTCCTCTCAAATTCATTTAGTTTATCTTGAATTGATTTGATCCAATCTTCATCACCTAAGGCTTCACATGGACTTTTAGGTTCAAATTGGGAAAGAAAAGTAAGATGTTCTACTTCATTTCATATGGAATTTCTGGTCCTTACAGGTTGATTTACATCACCAATGATATTATCAATAGGACGATTCCTAAGAAACAATTGACTTGGATTTTGTAAAACCTTTTCATCAACATATGGTAGAAATTCTTCTGTGGTAAATGTTTCAGAAGTATCTTCTTAAACATTTTTCTTATCAGAAGGATCTTCTAACAAAGGTTGGTAATGAGTTTTTGAAAACACATCTGAGGATGTAGGTTGGGATGATTTAAAAATAAAAGGACCAGTTTCATCAAAATTTACATGTACTGTTTCCTCAATAGTACATGTTTTTTTATTGAAAACTATATAATCCTTAGAAGCTGTGGAGTAGCCTAGAAATATTCCTTCATCAGATTTTTTGTTCGAATTTGTGTGGATTAAATTTTGTATTCAGAATGAATACTTTGCACCCAAAAACTATGAAGTATGAAACTTTAGGTTTTCAGCCAGTCCATAACTCATAAGGTGTTTTATTAAAAAAAGGTCTAGTTAAAACATGATTTATATTATAACAAGCAGTACTAACGGCTTCATCCCAAAAGTTCTTAGCAATTGAGTATTCACTCAACATGGTTCTAGTCATTTCCTAAAGAATACGACTTCTTCTTTCAACAACACCATTTTGCTGAGGAGTTATTGGAGCTGAGAAATTGTGAGTAATAAATTTCTTACTACAAAACGTTTCAAATTCACAATTTTGAAATTCACTACCATGATCACTATGAATAGTTATCAATGGTAGGTTTTTCTCATTTTTAACTTGGCCTCTAAAAGTTTTGAAATAGGAAAAGGCTTCAGATTTCTTTGTTAGAAAATAGACCCATGTGAATCTAGTAAAGTCATCAACTAAAACAAATACATTGTATTTTCCTCCAATGATTCCTGTTTGTGAAGGACCAAAAAGATCCATGTGCACTAGCTGTAATGCCTTAGAAGTTGAAACTTCATTAATTGATTTAAAGCTAGTTTTATGTGGCTTACCAAATTGACAAGGATCATCAACTTTTAAAGAATCATATCTAAGATCTGGTAGACCCTTTACAAGTCTTTTCTTTGAGAGTTTACAATGGTTTCTTAGATTGCAATGTCCTAGTCTTCTATTCCATATCCATGAATGGTCTTCTATTGCACTTAACCAGGGTAAATTTTGGCTCCTAAGGTCTTCTAAGTTAATAGTGTGTAAATTCTCTTGCCTATGGGCAGATAGAATGAACTCATCCTTGGAATTTTGAACTAGACACTTATCATTTTTAAAATTCACAAGGTAACCTTCATCACATAATTGACTTATGCTGATGAGATTGTGCCTAAGACCTTTAACAAACAAAACATTTGAGATAAGAACTTTTCCAAGAAAAACAATATTACCTATACCAACAATCTTTCCTTGAGAATTATCTCCAAAGGTAACCTTTCCTCCTTTTGTTTTTATGATCATTTCAAAGAAATCTTTGTTTCTGGTCATGTGTCTAGAACAACCACTATCCATGTAACAAATATTGTTCTTGTTGGTACACATCTCATTTTCCTGAAAAAGAAACAATTAGTTTTTCAGAATCCAAACCTGTTTGGATCCAGAAGTGTTAGATAAGAGAATTTTAGTAATCCACATTTGCTTTACAAAATGAGCTTTATGAAATCCTAAATATTGAGTTTTATTAATAGAACACTCTCTTTTCCAGTGTCCACCACATTGGCACTTAGTACAGAAAGGGTTACTTTGTGGAACAAAATAGTTATTACTAAAAATTGGGTTAGAATTAGTATAACCAATACCAAAATGATTCCTCAAAGGTCGGATTTGGGAATACATTTTGTCAAAGTTTTCCTTCCCATGAGTAAAGATTGACAATCATTTCTTTAAAGAGAAAATTTCTGACTTTAGTTTTAAAACTATGTTTTTATCTTCCAAAACATTTTATTTTAAACTAGAGTTAGGCTCTAAAACATTTTTCTTAGAAATCACATTTTCTAGATCCTTATAAAGTTTATCCTTATGAGTTTTGACTTTCTCAAGGGTTTTTAAAATACTTTCAAAATCATAAGTTTTTGTTTCAAGATCATTAGAAAGATCTGATACTTCTTTAGTTAAAACTAAAATTCTAGAATTTTCTTTATCAAGATTTTTCTTTAGTTTAGAATTTTCATTTTCAAGTAGTTTAACAAATATATATACTTCTTCAAAAGAAGGTAATGTATAATCTTATGATGATGAAGAATCATCATTTGAAGATTCATAATATTTATTATCAATATATTTGAATTTAAAGAGACATTTGTAATAGCTTCAACATTATGTACCTTGGACATAAGACAATGATCTTCAATTGGTAATCTGGATATAAGTCCAATATTTCTTTATCCTGAGGACTCATATTATGAAGAATTGTCTGAAGAATCACTACCACTTTCACTCCAAGTATCATTTGCCTTCAATACTTTCTTTGTCTCATAATACATTTTCTTATTTCTTTCAGAATGTTTCTCCTTTATGTCTTTTCTCTTCAGTAAAGGACAACCAGGCCTTATGTGTCCTACTTTCATACATTCATAACAATTTACCTCAGAATCTTTCTTATCCTTCCTATCTTTATTATTTAATATGTATTGGAAATCATTATTTCCCACATTATTTTTTATCCTTCGAGCAAGATTGGCTAACTCATTATCCAAGTGATTACTATCATTTGATTCTAATATAACAACTTTCTTGGCTTTGGATCTTGTTATCCTTTCAGGTGTTTTAGCTTTAGATGTAAAGGCTACACTTCCATTCCCAATTTTATTCTTGTTGAAATCAGTATCTCTTTTCATTGTTGTCTCATGGTGTAAAAGAGTTCCAAATAGTTCATCAAGAGTAATCTAGGAAACTTTTCTATTTTCATCAATATCTGCCCTTTTTGACTCCCATTAATTTGGAATTATATCAATAATCTTATCTAAAAGAGATTTATCATCAAGGTCGTTTTCTCCCATAGATTGTAAACTATTGAAAATTTTCATAAATCTTTGTTGTACTTTATATACTGGCTCTCCATAAGGGAAAACAAATCCAGGATACTCTGCTCGAAGCATTGTTCTTCTTGCTTCTATAACCTTGGATGTACCAAAATGCGTGACTTCTAATTTCTTCCAAATACAGTTGGCTACTTCACATAAAGATATCTGGCTGTATATATTCCTGGTCATAGAGCATAATAAAGTATTGCGTACCTTGTAATTCAGTTGATATTCCTGCTTCTCTTGGTTAGTGAAAGTACTGACTTCTTTATCAGGAATTTTGTAACCTCCAGTAAGCATAATAAAATTTTCTACAAAAATATTGAAAACAAACGTATTCATTCGATCTCTCTAGTACTCATAATAATTCCCATCAAAGATAGGTGGTCTAGAAGGATTTAGTTTGTCAATTGACCCAATATTCATTCCTTCCATCTAATGAAACAAAAATCTTTTCCACTCCACACGTTAGTGTAGTAAGAAGTTAAAATGAATGTTTGAAAGAAATAGAGAAAGTAATACAAATTAGTGGAAACCTCCTCAAATACCAATTGTTGGATTGAATATATAGATGTATATGTATATTAGATGGAACAATACAGAAGGGGGATGAATTTTAGGTTTAAAAACTTTGTGTTTAAACACTTAAGAGATTAGTTTAAAAGATCTTAAACTAATACAATTTAGACAACCACAATTGTATTGAATATAAAGATATAATGTAATGTAGTACAATTATAAAAGTAAAGTAATTGTATTCAAGATGAATACAATAATCAGAGTAATATAAGTGTGAGAGATTCTACCATAAAGCGTATAGAATCTATTAATACAATATGTAATAGAATAATTGTAATTGAAAAAATTACAATTGAAAGTGTAAAGAAGAAAGGAGACAATACAAATTCCTTTCTAATAAAAACAATAGCGGAAAAGTAAAAGTATTACAATTGTTTTTACCAAAGAGAAGGGTTATCCTTTCACCTAGGAAAAGAGGTCTATCTTACCACCACATTGGTAAGCCCTCGATATGATGATCAGAACGTCTGTCTGCCTATCCCCGATAGCCCTCGATACGATGATCGATTCATCTGTCTGCCTATCCCCAGAAGCCCTCGATACGATGATCGGTTCGTCTGTCTGCCTATCCCCAGCAGCCCTCGATTTTTTAGGTAATCAGCACCTCTGTCTTTCAATCACTTGAAATCCCTCGATACGAGGATCGGTCGCACAAAGCCCAAAGCATGAGAGAAGTTAAAGCGTCTCTCTCTAGAACTTAATGGAAGCAAAGTACCACCATTATACTTTCTCGACTTCAAATGACCTCTTATTTATAGGCCTCAGGTTCCAATGATCACATTTCCTCCAACAGTCATATTTCTCCAAAAAACTCAGAGGGACTTGGACACCTGACATTATAACGGTCATATTGAAACAGAAAGCACGACATCGTTTTGATTAGTTTGTAACTAACTCAACGACATTGTATTGGTTAAAAAAAAGAGATATATGAAGAAGATAAAAAAGAGTACGATTAATATGAAACATGTGTTTTTGACTATTTACCAAGACAAGCACGTAATGAAAGTATGAGTATTATAAGTACTAATAAATTTAATGTATTGATATGATACAAAGTAAGATACAATAAAGTGAGTATAATTGACAGAGTCAGTACGATATGATTGACAGAGTCATTATGATACGATTGATAGAGTCAGTACAAAAATTATAGTCCGTACGATCAGTATGGTCAGTACGATCAGCATGGTCAGTACGATCATCATGGCCAGTATGATCAGCATGGTCAGTACGATCATCATGGCCAGTACGATCAACATGGTCAGTATGATCATCATTTTCAGTACGATCATCATGGTCAGTATGATCATCATGGTTAGTACGATCAGTATGGTAAAAGATATTTGTGATTTCCAAACGAGGGTATAGAAGTGAAAAGAGAACTTTTGACTCAAAAACCTCAAAGAACAAAAATTTGGCATTCATTCAGGTAAAAACTTACACAATAAATGATCTAACAAGAAGTAGATATTTTTATCAAGGAATATATCACAACAGCATGTATATTCTACACAACATCTATCACAACAGCATGCAATCGCTAATGCATCCTAGATGACATGGAAAGAATGCATGACAAGTGATTTCTAAAAAGTGCCTATATGATTCAAGAGATGGAATACCCTCATCTCATTAGGTTGTGAAAGAAATAGAACCTCAATAAAATCATAATTAATAGCACAAAACTTGTGAATCACTCAAGGAGAAATCAAATGAACTGTAATAATTGAAAAACCAAAAAAAATTGCAATTAAACGAGGTAGATTGGATTTTCCCTCTACACGGGTTAGGTACTCTCATTCACAACATATTACCATGTACCTATTCCATCATATCCCTAGATAAAGGCCCCAAATAGTAAATCAAGAGAAAATAATCCTCTGATACAAATTCGTAAAGTCCCGATTCTGAAATCCATCCAGTGGCGCCCCGTACCTGGTTGGTCACCTGGCCTCAAGTGCACTTCCCCGAATGCCAGAGGCAGCTGACTAGCAGCAAGGGCCTTGGGTGTGATAATTGGGAAACTATGCGCTCATTGGCAGAGTAACACATTGGAAGAGCAACAAATATAAAATAGCGGATGCAGTAAATATCGAACAACAGTAAATAGTGGAAGACTGAGATAAAGAAACTACTGGAGCATACATATATATAAATGATGCACGATACATATGTGTCTTGGAAATCAGACAAACAAGTAAAAATGATGAATAAAATACTAAACCCAAGTACAAAAGGAAAAAATATAAACAACTCCTCAGCATCACAAGCCTCAGTTGGTCCCATGCTCTCCAGCTCCAATGAAATCAAGTACATGAAACAGAAGGGCACTTTCCCTTATCTATACCTACAACAATATAATCTATTTGGGCCCAAAAACATGGCCCAAATAGGGTGTGAGACTAAATCCCAGTATGCAACCACCACGGGGTCTCTGCCTAATAGTTAGTGAATATATGGTAGGTAAAAGTATATAAATTAGTAAAAAGGAAAATACTCAATAGTAAACAATCCAAAGATTCTAGCATTTAATTTACAAACAAGTAAGTAGCCACCCAAGAAAGTAGAAAAAATAGGTAACCCTTTGGGTAGTTCTCGCAGCCTAACCCCTATGGTTCAACCAACAAGTACTAGCAATCCTTTGGGACAGACACACAGTCTCACCTCTCTGGTTTATCTAATGAATTGACTCCTTGGGGAAGCACTGAGCGTCAATTCCCCCTATAGTCTTGTATCTTACTAAAGATTCTCTAGGGAAGCAATAAATGTCTCATTCCCCATGTGGCCCATGTTGAGGAACTACATACACTCTGAGGAAGCACTCAACGTCAATTCCCCTTGTGTTCTCACATCATATTATAAAGAAACTCTGGAGAAGCCCTTACGTCCATTCTCCCTATGGTCTACTACACTAGTTTCTCATGGCCCTGTGTAAGTCAAATAAGCATAGCCCACGTATCGGCCAAAGTAAACCTCAAGAAATACTTGTCTAGAATTCTATGGCATATCAGCACTTTGGAACTACAGTCATACCATCCTACAATACTAGGCATGGAAAGTAAACATAAGACTAAAATGAAATCAAGAACCAAAGGCCATAACTTGTAAACATGCATGAGAAATACATCCAAAGCACAACAATTTACCCCATTCGCAAACAATATACTCTATTCCAGCATATAAGAAAACAAGGAAAACAAAAGTTCTAAAATGGTAAACATGCAATACCCCGTTCAAGGGTATTGGTGGAATTTGCAGAAAATATTCAAAGACATTCAACAAGAAGGAAAATACCACCTAACTTGATGTTAGGAGATCGACATACTTGAACCAAGGGGCTTGAAATTATTTAGAATGTTGAAGATCTACAAAAAAGTATAAAACGTTCAACCCATGATTTCATGAAAAAGAGAAGGAATTGGGAAACGATTATCTAGGAGAAAAGAGAGCTCACCGCTGCGATTCCAACACACTCACTGATGTTTGAATCTGAGAAAGAATGGAGGTTCGAGGGCTCGTCCAACATCTGTGGCTGTTCGATGCTCTTGAATGAAGACGAACTAAAATAATTCGATTCTGGAGATTAGACACGACCCCGGTGCCTTTAATGAAAACAAATATAGTACACAGCGTGTACTTTTGGAGTACATGGTGTGTACTCACCTTTTCTGTACTCTGCTTTAGGTGGCCTCCATGTCACCCCTACATAGCCGTGTGTGTTGCCATGACACGGCCAACACAAGGACTGCAACGTCATCGTAGTACATGGCGTCTACATCAAAAATTTCTAGATTTTCCTCTTTTTACAAAAAATGACCAGAAAGGGAAAAACATACTTGAAAAGAGGATCTGGGTTCTTACATCATACAACATTTTATAACAAATTAGTATAATGAAAAGAAATAAAACTACCCAAATTAAAACATTTTTTGAATTTTTAAAAAATAAAAATTGCCAAATCAAGGAGGGGAAACCAATAATTGACTAATTATACATGAATCAAGAGAATCAATACCCACATTGTAGCTACACAAAAAGTGATAAGAAAAATAACACTAGAAACTAGATCCACCATCACCACCTAACATCATTCCTTTATCTGGTTCAAATATAACATGAGCTACAATCACTCATTGGTGTTTGGAGGATGTGAGAAAATTCACAGTTGGACACCACTAAATGAGATTCCATGCTATAACATCCTAATACAAATAAATATACTATTTTTATGAAAAACAAAGAGAAAATTCTTTTAAATGAATCATTATTTGAAATTAAAATGTAATGTAAACACAAAAAATCTGAAGGGTAAGAATTATATCACATGATAACCATAGGAAATCCCTAAATGCACTAGGGTTATTATGGTCCTAGGATACCCTTACCTCGATGATATGTAAATAAAAACAAAAACCCATTCTATCCTCTTGCATGATCCACTAGAGGTAAAACACATCCCAAGTTCTTGTTGTCTCAAATAATCATCATATGTTTATTTATTGTTGTATGAGAAATCATTCAAGGGGAACCAAGACTTATCCTTACTAGACCTCATAGATTACTAAGACTTATTTTCTCTACCTAGTTACCATGGATTCCCATTTTTCTCACTTCCTTATTCTCATGTCACATGAATAGCCACTTGCACTTATACATAACAAAAAATAGGAAATACACATGGAAACAAAAAAATTTAACAAGAAAACCACATTTAAAAATTTATACACACAAAAAAGTTTGAAATCATGATTGAAACACCCTTATAATTCATATAACTCATTTAGAAATCATGAAAAACATAAAAATATCATGAAAACATGATTTATCATGGAACTACGTACCATTAGTTTGGATTTTTTCAAAAAAGGGTGGAAACTATAAACACACCCAGAGGATACCCTATAATACAAATAAAACAACCTAATACTCAAGATCAAACAGAATTAACAATTATTGAACCCTATTTTTGGAAAACAATGTAATGGAGATTGAATAACCCATGAGATTAGGAGAAGGATACCAAGAAGATGGAAGAAAACAAGAGAGTATAGGATTATATGAAATGTTCCTAATGAACCCATGAAAAAATCCAATAAATTAAAGAAGAAGGGATCCAAGAGGGAGGGAAGTCATGCCTAGAGATGAGAATCCCAAATGGGGTGAGAGAGGATAGTTTTTTTTTTAAAATATGGGAAGGATAGAATTGGAAATTCAACATTATTAAACTCTGGTCAGGATGCACAATTTTCCAAATCATGAGCCAACCGTGCAAAACCTCTATTGATGAGAAAAAGTGTCCATAAGATTATTTGGGGAGAAAAACAGTCTCATTTGGTTGACTACATGCCTCAAATAGACCCATTCATCTGTGTGAACATTTTCCCATGCACCTATGCAGTAGTACATTCATCCTATAAAGTGACATTATCCTAGGAATATGGTCCCCTAAAAGCTAGCATGTGGTTTCTACTAACTTTGTTCCAACTTCTGCTGAAATCAAAAACCACAATTTTTCTCAAATAACATTGGGAAAATCAAACTGACCAAGATAAGACCAATATAAAATAAGAGTTACCTCATAGTGAAACCACATATGTGAAAGTTTCCATTTAATCATTTTTCTTAATAACTTCTTCGTCTGTAATGACCCATTGTCTATCATATACAAAGATAAAGGATTCCAACAACAAGTAATTTTGTTACCCATTTTTAATAACTTCAACAATTTTTGGGCCCCATAATAATTATTATTACCTCAATAGTTTATACACATTATTTTATAATATATAATTTATTCAAATTTAGGGGATAATATTAAGAATATCTACCAGTTTCCCCCACAATTCAAACTTTTTACTCCAGAATTTTGTCATGAAATCATAATTCATGAATTTAAGGGGTTGAACTAGACATGATTTTAAGAAACTTGTTTCTATTCTCAAAATATGAATATTTTATATTTTATTATAGTGGATTATGTTTTTATTCAGTCAACTAGAATCGTTGATGTTCATTTGTTCCTTGATGGATAACAAATCGTCAAATAAAAATTATATATGAAACTTTTCCATTACATTTAAACATAAAACACATGAATAACTATCTCTATTTTTTTATTATTGTTAAAAACTCAAAAAATGGATTATGGGAAATAAGATATGTTTCCACGGGATTAGGGATTATATAAAATAAATTATCTAACTAAGAAAAATGTTCTTCTAAGAGGTGTTTCATGGAATTAATTATTTTAACGTGGAAAATTTAAACACTAAACTCCCTATATAATGTAGCATTATGTACATTACATATTTTTTGGTAGTTTTCATGAAATTTCAATAAGATATATTTAGGATACAAACATTACTCCTATTTTTTTTCCAGTTTAGAGACATAATACCTAGTCTGAAAACAAAATTCTTTACCGTCACTAAAACATTCTCATGCGAATAGTGTAGTGTGATGTACTTTAGTTTTAAAAATGAATGAAAATTAAAATATGCATTATCTCCACATCTTAAAAAATAATTTAAATTAGAATGAAAAATTACACTTATTAATGCACACAAGTATTTCATAACACTCTAAAATAAATACTTCCCTATAGTACACAAAATTGGGAATATTCTAGGAACCTTTAATTTGTTATACCATTGTGATGGTTGGATTAATAAACAATCATTCGCCCATAAGATTTATTTTTAATTCCCAGGAATCCAACGTTGGTGTTTCCACATTCCCTTTTGAAACATTGAATAACATTAATTTTACATCACAATTTTGATAAAGGGAATGTTAACCTATACCTTTTAAATGTCTTTAGAAATTATTTTTCAAAAGTAGTCTGTTTTTCATTTAATTGTTAGGTTTCCCTTTGGGTTATTGGGATAAAATTTCTCAGTCTAGGGGTTTAATTAAAATATATTTGATTACTTATGATGGTCCCCATAGTTGGAATGGATTTCCTCATTTTAACATTTTTGAATGACTGAAATGATGGTTTCTTTTGGAGGAGATTACTCATATACAATATTAAATGGGGCATTAATATATTTGACACATAAAAGGGTGATGAATCTATCATTAACCTTACCCTATAGATTGAATATAGCTTAAGAATAATTTTTACTCAACCCTTTCCTTTGTATTTAACCCCATATGTTTTCAAGTTATGAAAATTGGGTTTTTAGGACTTTTATCGATTCTTGGGATGTTTCTTTGGAATAAGATATTATTCATAGTCATTTTTATTATTTTATATTATATGATATTCATTGGTTTTTTATGGGGTAGTTGACATGGAATTTTTGATGGTCTAAGGTTTTTTGGTTATAGTGGAGGATGGGTTCTCTACCCTCATGGATACCATGACAGTGGGGGTTAGTTATAATGCCCCACATTCAAATAAGATTCATTATCCTTCCATAAATAGTTAAAACATTGGTAAGGATATTTCTTAAAGGGTTGTAGTTAAACATTTTTTGTAAATATTTCCTCGATACTCTATCAAGGGTCTTTCTCTTATTTGAATTTTCAAGGATAATGGTTGTATATGGTATATATATTCATTGAATTGGTATATTATGTTTGGACTTCCAAGTTGAAAGTGTATTTTATTAAAAACTGGTATACTTCTCTTAAAAATCTTGGACTACATTCTTCAAAAAATAATTACCCTACAACTCATAGACATTTCTTATGTGCTCAATAGTCCTTGAACTGATCTACTAAGTTTTATTGTCCCTAATTATAATGAGATTTCATACCATGATAGAATTATTGTTCACAATTTGACCTCAAAAAACATGATTGACCATGATATGATCCATCTATCTTATTCCTTTATATAAATATTGTATTAATAAATTATAAAAAATTTAATTGTAGAAAATTTATGCCTGATCATTTAAATAATTCAAATTATTCATGTAATGTTTCCCCTTTTTTTTATTATTAAATATATTTATTTTCATCTTTTCAAAGATAATGACTTTGTAAAATAATATCTTAATAAAGAGAAATTTCATATCCACCCAGCCCTTAATTTATTAGTCAAAATTTATAACCAAAATTTTCTGTGACATCAAAATAAAATACAAATTATATTTATTTTATAACTTCCTAATCCACTATAAAGGCTTTTAATATTGTTCATACATTACTAATTTCATTTAAAATATTTTTTTTCCATTAACTAGATACTATATTAAATTTATGTAATAATTCAATTCCACTTATGTTATGTTTAAAATTAGGTGTTTCCTTGAAAATCTAGATGTATGCTTGTAGATATTCAATACCAAGTTAATTTGGTCCCATTAATGATAAGTGACATTAAACAATGATATATAAATTAATTTCGTATAAAATTTTAGCTCTATAATTATATGGGTTTAGAAGGCCCAATATGTGTTTTATTTCTTCCTTCAATGTTTTTGTCAAGGTATTTCATTTTTATTGAAAAACAAGCCTATGTTAATTGAGTTAAAATTGTGTAAAATTTCCATTATTATAATTTTTCAGGCATAAATACTATAAATATATAAATTTTTAACAATACATAATATACAACAAAATAGAAAAATATGTAAGAAATTATTGTCTTTACAAAATCTTTATGAAACAAACACTGAAAATAACGATACTACTTTAATAAAAAAAAATTGACGTCTTTATCAAGATAAATATATTTTTTAATATTAATAAATAAACTATAGTATTGAGAAGAACCTCGATAATTGATGACAGATTGTTAAATGTTGTATGACAAAAATTTAGACATATTTTATAAAAATTAAATACAAAGGGGGTGTATTTGATATGAATTATTATTAGATATAGAAATAAAAAATCATCAATTAAAATTATGTATTTTATAAAAGGAAGTGGCTTAAAATTGTGACTCATGGAGGGGATAATTATATATTTACTTTTTTTGGAAAGTTTTATTTTCTTATAAGTTCATTAGGTTTATTTTAATAAATTGGTTGAGGTTTAATCTAAATTCATGTCATCCACAAGCCCCTTAATGTGAATCACTTAGAAATTAACCGAAGTGTATGTATTATTTGTAAAAATTCTAATAGTTGGTTAGGGAAATGGTGGTTCAATGTTAAACTAGAATATGAATATTATTATAAATAATATGTCTCTTGTGTTTTCTGATAAGAAAAATATTTATTTCTAAACTCGAAATATCATAGAGGATCAGTTAATAGAAAGGTGGATTCATTTTGGTTGTTATTCTAATATACAAAAATAAAATTATATTTTTTTTGTGAATAAATAAATTGGGGGGTTAATTAAGTTTACTATAAAATTTTCTGATCTGAAATAACATAAAATAAAATCCACCAATTTAAAATGTATCCCTATTTATTAATATATTAGGTATAAATAATTTAATTATTTTAAATTACCACTCAAAAGAGCAATCAAAATAATGTTGGAATAATATTATGAATTTCATAATCATTTTAGGTTAATCTAATCACACTAGAATGTAGAAATATCACTTATAAAAACTAACTAACAATATATAGTTTTTCCAAAATATATTTTACAATAATTTTTAAAATAGTGGAAGAAAAAAATTGAAATATAAGATAGAGTAAAGACAAGAGGTTTATAATCAATCTAGGACCAAATTCTCCCCACTTTTAGATGACCTGCTACAAATCAGATTTAATAATAATAAATGATAATGAATGAAATAAAGAAATGGAATAAAATTCTAAATCTATATTTTAATGAAAATAAGATTATTATACATGAGGCATAATCATGGTGATGTAAAACAAGACCAAAGCTAATGTAATTTTCACTCAACCATTAAATTTGGGATATTCTATTTTATCTAATCATATTTTAATTTTTTAGGAATGGTCTATCCCCATTCTCTTTATAATTTTATTATTTAATTTTCTAGGGTTTTAAAATCCCATTTTATGAAATCTAATATTATTATCGTAAATTCAATTGATATAATATTTTTAATTGTACTGTTAAACATAACTATTTTTTTTGGTTTAACATTTTATCTCCTATATTTTCACCATGAATCTACTGAAAACTTATTTTAATGGTATTTCAGTTTTCTTAAACCATGTTATTTTTTGGATTTTTGTGGTTTTACTTTAGTGGGATTAATACCAATACACAATTATGATTTTTAGTCCATGAATTTTGTCAAAAACTATCTTAGATTATTATTATTTGTTTTCTTCTCCTCTTTATGAAATATGACCTATTCATTATTAGTTATACACATAAATTTATATAATTATGTTTTCACTTCAATTTTTTGAAATTAATTTTTTATATTTGTTGATATATTTGATATGAAACCACTATGAATCCAATTATTTTCTCATGGGTTTAATTATTTTCTATTATTTCTATAAGCTTCTCTTCTATATGGAATATATGGTTATAAACATTTCATAATGTGAGAGATAGGTCTAGAAATATATTTCCCACATGTTTTTTTCATAATGTGACATATATTATAAAAATATAATTATTATTCATGTATATATTGTTAAATTTCATATATTTTTATGATGTGATGATTTGTATGCATATGTTATGCATGATCACTATGTTAGTTTTCATTAAATTCTAATTGTGATATTTTTCAATATTATTGTAATGCATCAGTTTTGTTCAAATGAAATATTCCTTAGCTCCTATAAATGGTTTATAGATGGTTATTATTATAATTATGTATTTATGAAATGATGATAATGACTATACGGACCCATGGTTAATATTGATTCATGTCTCATGTTCCTATCAAGAAAATGTTTTCATAAAAGACTTATTCATGGGGTATATTTTATTTGGAAAGTAATATTACCATATTTATCATTCCTATCATTATCATATTATTTGATGGTTTTTTCTTATTTATTACAATGATTGGATCCTTGTATTTTAGTATTAGACGGTGATTGTAAATACATGATGAGAAATGTCAAATTTATAATTTTATTCAGCATTCTTTGTCACATCATCCAAATAGACTATTTTCTTTTTTCATTTACATTAATTAGTGGAACATTATATTTTGTTAGGCTAGCAAAAAAATATTATGTTTTCTATTTCAATAAGTGATGGAGTTTTGTGTGAGTGGAGGGATTAGTAATATTTATATTTGTATCTTTATGTTCCTTTATTACTTTTATTTTTTCAATTTGATTCTAACATGGATGTATAATGTATGGATGATTCATGATTATTATTTTTTCACTATTTTTTTAACACTAATTATGGGGTAAAACCATTACTACTAGTGTTACATTGATTCCCTCGAACTAGATTCTATCCTTAAGAAATCAAGAGTGTGCCATGTGTATGTCATGGGCCTACACAAGCATTCGATTGAGGGAGTGGTCAGGATGGTTCCTGAAATAATTATCTAATGATTACATTATAACTAAATAGATATTAGTAATTATTCTAGTTCAATTTGTATAAAATTAATCTTCAATGATTAAATATGAGATTTTCATTCCTATTAATCTCATTATGGTACATAACTTTGGGTTTCTATAAAATACACTGACTTTGTAGAAAATGTTTCTAGACACAGAGGTCCTTTTCAAACACACATTCCTTAAACTCCCTAACCTCTAAAAAATCCTAATCCTTAAGGATACAGATTTTGGATTTATAAAAGTAATTTTCTCAATCAGTAAGGGGGTTTTCTGGAGGAAAAAATTTACTGATCCATATTGTGACTCTTCAACTAATGAGAATCAAATTTTATGGAGTGGTTCACATTTCTTTATTTTGTGGGATTTTATATATCCTTCCGTATATGGTGGTAAGAAGTTTGAGAGGGTTTAGAACAACTTGTTTGTTAACAATGGTTCCACCTTTTTTCATTTTTTTACTAGTGATGATTTTATTCACTCTTTGGGGGATGTGATGTTAAATATATTAAATCTAGATTTATAGATGGAATTGGGGATACAACTAGTTTTATTTAAATATTTACCCATTTATTTTTTATACCTGAATGGAGATGTTCCTGATCATATAGTCTTTAAATTTATTAACATACTAGTCTAATACATTCCACCATTCCCCTTCTTCTTCTAATTAAGCGATAGAACTATGATCCACATAAGTTTTGTGTTTTTCAATCATTATATTTTATAATTCATCTGTCTTCTAGATTATATCTTGGAATATAATTTAATCTCATAAATTATTTTTATCATTTTAGTGGAGGGAAAATCAATCTCTGTTTTTAGGTAGAATTTATTACCTTTCCTGATCTCTTGATGTTTTAGTAGGTTGTTCTCTCTAGTAGTGATAAAATGCAATGAAACCTAATTAATTCATAAATAATACACATTATTCATTCAATATTTATGTATAATGATTCCTATACTTCTTCCATACATTATGATGGTGTTATTTCTATGTATTAGGTGGTGGAAATGTTTGATATTATATAATCATGGGATCTAGAACTAGTTTCCATGTTGGAATGAGATTGTTGGATGTCGTTCTAATCTAAAATATTTCTTCCTTTTTATGTATGGTGTTGGTAAAGAAATGGTATTACACAACTGTATGATATCATTTAGTCTTTATTCCACTAATATAAACTCTCAAAAACCACTAGTGTACTTTATGTGAATAAGAGGCATCTCTATCTCACCAAAGGGATGTTGAATATAAATTTACAGCACCCAATCTTGTAGGAGTTTCATATTCAATGGATAGGTTAATCTAGTCCACCCCGAAATAAATCTTGATACACTTTTTTTTGAGATATTTATATTTTTAGAGGTCAAGGGTAATCTTGTTTTTTAAAAACGAGATTAGCTTGTCTAGGATGTACCATTTTAGATCATCCCACTTAGAAAAAAATATCAGTATGGTAGGTTAATGTACTATAAAAATATGATTCTTATAGGTTCTATAATAAGAACCTAATTTCCACCATAACTTTTTTCTCTAATGTTACAATAAAGGGGTTACATTGATAAATTAAGTATGTGAGATTCTAGTCTCAGTCCCGTTGGCCATTGAAGGTTTGGAAGCTGGGATTCAACAAATTTAATATAAGAGGCATCACATTATCCCAATTTGGATACAACAAATATTTTTTATTCCAAATTACATGTAACCACTCTCGATATTCATCTGAGGAGTAAGGGACTTAATAGAATCATAGAGTTCTATTGGGAATAACTCTAAGGGAATTACCTAACAAGAGGTAATAAACCATGATTGATATGGAACATTAACTATTTATATTGTTGATATCTAGATTGATCCCACCAAGTGTATCTTTTTTTACATGTTAGTGGTTTCTTCCTTAATAGAGGAAATTCTAAATAATCTTCAACCTTCATTCTAAGATATATTTCTTAGAAAGAATCAAATATTTTTAGGCGGATGAACTTTGATCTTATTAGCTAAGATTATTCTTTCCCAGTGTATATATACCAGAGTAGGAACATAATATTCATCCTATAATATTTATATAATTAAATATTTATTATATATAATTTAGTATTGGTTCATCTCAACATATACAACTCAACTTCATATTTAGACAATATTTCCTCGGTATATAGTGGTTCAACTTTACCAAGTGGTGGGTGGGATGTGAATATAGTCACATGATTCCTTATCTATTTTTCCCAATCATTCCATTCAAGTGGTAGTGAGATATTTGGTAGATCTCCAATGTCATATGAATATATTTTATGTTGGGTATACACTGTTTCATTAGGGTCCAATTTATATATCATGTTTTAAATAGACCATTCCTTTTTGTTCTCTTCTATATTAGTTTCATTCTAGGTTTTATCTGTAGGGTTAATAAATTCACTGATGTGAAGTGTGTATTGAGTATTATATCATTATCCATCTTAGTATAATCAAATTATGTTTCGACTTTATAATACATTTTTAAGGATAAATTGTAATCCTCCTTGATAATTAGATTTTTGACATATCATTCTTCTATATAGCCACTGTAAGTATTGACTTAATTTCATTGATGAATGGGTTTTTAGAGAGATTCCGTTAAAAATTCACTAAACATGAAACCAATTAGGATGATGGACTACATAGTGGAAGAAACTAATAGGATGATTCTTGTGAAGTTAACCCGAATATGGAAAAACAATTTTCATTGGTTACTTTGGTAATAATGACCTAATAACTATGGGATAATGTTAAATTGGCTCTTAGAACCTCGAATATTAGGTCCAATGTAGATATAATCATCTAAGGGGTGGTTATAGCTTTCAAAATTCCTCATACACTATAGGCCGAGGCTAATCCTATAACATTATAGAGGAAGCTACTATCAATACATACATGTATTTTTTAGTCATTTATTCAGGAATAAGATGAATATAAAAAATAATTCATCTAAGATCAATTTTAAATTAATGAATTATCTATTACATTAGGTTTTTTTATCAAGCAAGAGGCATGGATTACCTTCTTAGAATGTTGATTTAGTGGTTTTTCAATGAGTCACTTCTACCATTTTTGGGCCTTAGGTGTGGAAGGATTTTTCTAGATACACTAGATGGAATATGAAAACATAATGACGTGGACTTATCTCAACAAAATGGTGTTATAGAATATATTCCCCCAATGGCCCAATTAGGATGGCTGGTGTTATAGAGTATATTTAAGCATATTAATCATATCCTATTATAGACTTTCCTGGTAGTGTATCTTCAATCAACCAATATAACATCTTTATACTACTAAGTAATAACTATTGGATATAATTATTCTATTTCTCAACCTATTTTTTTGAGATAATGTGATGTAAGTGAAATTGACAGGGATGTATAATTCACATAGCATCTTAGGTGGCTAGAAAACTCCCTATAAGGTATGTTTGTAGCCATAAGTTGATGGGGAATCACTAATAATATATTATGAATGAAGGGTATGTATTCCTATTTTAACACCTCTATAATGTTATATTGTAGGTAAAAAATTTATAGAATGAAACAAATATTCTGTCATTAGCAGACACTCTCCTCAAAATCACGAAATTATCCTCATCCTTATTTAGGTGTTCCTTGAACTGATCTAATAATAATGTGTTCTGGTACATTATTTTTTCAAAAAAATAACAATGATTCAAAATATCATCAATTACATCAGAAGGTATGATATCTAATTGATGTGGAGAAAATGACCATCATATTAGAATATATTTCAAATAGTTTGAGATGCCACTAGATAGTGATGAGGGGACTGGTTTTTTAGACATAATTTTTTTTAGCACATATTCATAAGAGGGTGACCCATGAGTGGGTTCGACATGGGGATATCCTTCATGTTAACAAGATATTACATTTCAGGTAGGAAATTTAAAATGGTCACCATGACTTTAATATCCATCTTCATCATATTTTTTCCCTTGAGAGGTCCTCTGGGGTTTCCAACTACTTATGCATTGGCCGAGAGTGGACTTTCTTGTTGGGATTTCATTGTGATGGGGGAGGACCCTCACAATTTCCATAATCGGGAGGATCATTATTTTTTATTTATCTTTACCTATAGGGATAAACTCCATGATATCTACTATAGGAAGGAATTCTATATTTTTTCTACTATGGTAATAAAAATATTCCCTCCACGACATTAAATTCGTTATCATTTGGATGAATAGATGGCTGATTCTTGAGCGACTGTTAAAAAAATCAAACAAATTGAAAGATAAAAAAATTGATTGGGACAATGAAATAATACTTATCCATGGTAGTATATTTCCCTAAAATAATTCTTTTTAGATACACTCTATTGGTTGATTGAGGTAAGTAACTTAATAAAAATTTAGGTCACACATAATAAGAAACAACACTCTTGAAGAAGATCACTCATAGGAGGCTCCCCGGTTATCATCAAAATATGTGGATGGGATTTTTTATGCAAGTTGGGATACAGAACTGATCCATGATCATTATTTTAATATTCTATGAATCCTTATGAATATTTAAGGGAGTATGGATATAAGACCCTTATTATGTTTCTACCCGAATATGCAAGAAAATATCATGGACATGAACAGGGATATGTGACCGCTTGTGTATTCAGATCATATTATAGTAATGGTGCACATGGATAAATGAATGGATATAAGACAACTCCTAGGGTTCTATTGGAATATTATAATAGGATATATGCATGTGGGTCGGGATATGAGGTTGGCCCTATGTCATCACTAGGATATGTTGTCAAAATTATCTAATTAGTGCATGAATACAATCTTACTCAAGAACTATATCAAGGATATGCTAAAAAATATTTAAATAATATGTTTATAAGAAAACACATAGTATTTATTAATCATTGGTATATGCTAAAAAAAACATCTCTATTGGAGAAGTCATATAAGTATAGACCTATGTATCCACTCAGATATCATAGTGAGATTCTTCTATCACAACTTGAATATTAATCATGAATTGGTGGATAATAGTAAGGACATGTTCCTACTCTATGTTCACCATAAGAATATACTTATGAGATACTTGAGTGAGAACTAGATTAGTATCTTGTTAATATATAATATATCCTTAGTATATTATGAAGGTGTACATGTTAAAATAAATTTGAGAAATCAGTGGCTAGCATATTCGTTACTAGTGAGCTCCAAAGTAGTAATGAGGATGTTGTCAATATCCTTTTTTTACATCCATAAGGAAATGGGGGTGAGCATTTTCATGCTCCATGGATAAGATCCTAATATGATTGAATGTGGTAGTTGGGGTCACCAGTATATCTATGTAATGTTTCAAATGTGATGACTCATGAGGCTTTATTATATAGAGGATTTCATTAGAATTCTCCAATTTTGGGATGGAGCTATTGCGATTTTATTATCAAACCATGGAATTGAACACCTTTTTGGAAGATTCTAGTTTATTGAAAACATCCTCCTTGGTTGAAGGGATATTCAGTTTGTCTTCATTGAGAAATATGTCTATTAAAGGAATTGAACCTTTCCTAGGTATTGATGTAATAAAATTATTTTTGTTGAAGGGAAATATGAGACGTTTCTTGAATGTATGGAAATGATTTATAAAGTCAAAAAATAAATCTGTTTATGTAATATCTAATACAGGAACATGGTAAACTGATTTCTTTCATGGGTAAGGAGTTATTATAGGTTTCCTTATTTTCAGTATAATAAATTTTCCAATGTTATATTTTTGAGTATATGTAGACCTGATTTCCAAAAGAAGTTTGTAAATAGAACTTTACTAGTGATTTATTTGACTGAACATTTTATGAGAGGATGGGAGGTAAGGATCATAATACACATTTTATAATAATTATATCTTACTATAAGATTCTATTAATTATATAAGATATATTAATTAGTCATTTATTTTAATTATTTTAATATTAGTTGTCATCGTGCCAAAAATTTATCAAAAAAAATATGAAGAAAAAAATATTTATATTTTATAGATTACCAATATTTATTATACATTGTAAATATGAAATAATTTGAATCCACACAGACATGAACTCTTAAATTTATTTTCATTATGGATATAAAAGGTGTTGGGGTGTAAAGATCAAGACCACAAGAGGGGATTCCTATATATCACTTTAGAGGTAATTAGTACTTATGTAGTTCATTACTACATCGTAGGACACATCGTACCATTTATGGTCATGTGACAAGGGAAAATGTGGTTCATTTTAAGGTTGTTGATCAATGACCTAGTGGACTTATTTTTTTATTTCATGCACTAGGACATAGGTGGTGTTTAGATAATTTCATTTAGAGGCATCATACATATGATATAATACAAGAATTGTCAGAAACCTAATCTGGTCGCCATCAAAATTGGTGCCAAACCTAGCTTGTTACAAGGCCTGAAGGTTGTTCCCTATCCACAATGGCTTGAACAAGTGAATAGGTATCATAGATTTTTTATGAGATTGATTTACATGAGTACTGATACATAAAACATCAAAAACAGTCGATAAACTAAATCTTAAAATTCATGCCAAACAAGCTTTATAAAAAATCTAGAACTGAGTACATAGGTTTAAACATAATAAAGAGTTACAAATACACTAAAAATTAGCTGAAAAAAATCCCCAAAGACTCCACATGAGAAGGGGTCATCACCCATAAGTCGTCTCCAAAACACTGAACAACGGAAGGGAACTAACAACCTAAACCGCCATCACCCATGGCCTTGCCTTTATCTGTGTCAAACATGATCAAGTATACTTACACCCAAGGGGTGTAATTAGGGTGTGAGCATAAAAACTGTAAGGATACCACAAAGATATTCTATAGATTAATCAATACAAGATAAAAAGCATGCTGGTTTTGAAAATCACGAAGATGTGGAAATACTTTCTAAAGAATGAAAAGTTTAAATATAAACATTTTTCAAAGGGAATTTTCCATGAGTGATAAAATTTAAATAAAACATATAATATTCTGTACTTTCCATTCAAAACCACCATATTTCAAATATAAAGTCAAAATATTCAATGAGCACTAATCTTGGGAACACCCCTAGGCAATAGTCAGTTTAAGGGCCCGTGTACATTGTATCTCAGTGTAAAGTAACCATAGAAAATTCCATTCTTATGCACGCTCCACTAGTAGGGAACATAAACATAAGACAGTGCTTCCCAACCATCATAAATATTGTTTTGTTAGTGTTTCCATTATCAATTTTTCTCATTGAAACAGTGATAAAACTACTCCAGATCACCAGCGTAGTTGTAAATATCCACCCTCAATGATACCATGGTTTCCCTATTTGTGAAAAAACCATATTCACGCATTACCAAAATCCATTAGAACATAAAAAAATCAGTTCCAGTCATTATAAACTCAAAAAAATAGCTACACATGCTTTTCACCACATACATCACTTAATAAAACCTTTAGAATTACAACAGAATAACATGACAAAATTTAAAAATGTTTTGAACACAAAATCCATTAAAAATCCCGAATCCATTAAAAATGGCACGGAGTAGGGGGGCATGCCATCCGGACAGCTGCAGCAGGCTGCCGAACTGCATGCTGTCACACCGCGGGCCGTCGCGCCGGCGGGCCGGGCTGTGTCGGTGGACCAGGCAAGACCCAGTGGGGTGGGTCGACCTGAACTGGGTCAGGTCGGCCCAAACCGGGTTGGGCCGGGTCGGTCCAACCTGATCAGACCAGACCCGGACCAACTCTGACCATTTTTCTCTCTTTTGGCCATATCTTGAGCTTTGGGCGTCCATTTGATGAACCGTCTACGACTCCAGAAACCATAGATCGAGACTGTCCTTTTGGTATACCCAACTTGAGTGTTGGATTAAGTTGGAGTATGGACAGGTTGGATCAGACATGAATCTAATTAGGCCCTCAGGACAAAAAGGCCAATAACATACAGACAGGGTGTCTGATTGATGCACTGTCTATTTCATTAAGACCCCTTTTACTTGGAGGTCCTTTGGGATACTTCTTCATGAGACTTCTTGGTAGTTGGAGTATCGACCCGTGAATAGAGGAGGGGACCCTCTTGGAATCAGGCGAGATTAGTGTGAGAACCTTGTAGCTATTTGTAACATGAGAAACGGATCATATGTGGGTCTATGCATGGGATCCTTTATGGGTCAGTGTTCGAGAGTCTCACTTGGATCCACTCTAGGAATCCACGTCGGACTAATCTAGGATCCTATGTGGGTCTACTGTACTAGGATCTAATGTGGGTCTGATGATGTACTAGGATCCTATGTGGGTATAATGATTTAGGTTCCTATGTGGGTCTGATGATTTATGATCCTGCATGGGTCTACCTCTTAATAGAGTATGATGTTTCAGTAGTTCCATATAATCATCTTTACATCTGTACCTATGTTATACCTGGTGTGAGATGAGTCTTTACCTTTGTGGTAATTTTTTGTGTGGCATAGAATTGTGGTACTTACCTTCATAGTGATACCTTTGTGGTATTCATCTCTGTGGCGTTACATATGTGGTACTTACCTTTGTTGTGTTGCCTTCATGGCACATACCTTTGTTATGATTCCTTTGTGGTATTCTTTTGTGTGGAGTTACCTTTGTGGTGTTACCTTCATGGTATTCATTCCTTTATGGAACAGTTGTACATTGGAAAAGGATTTGGGCCTTGAGTTTCCTCATGAATGAGATGGGTATACTTGATAACTTAGGTATTTGTATGGGCATATACCTAAGTTGGGTTGTCATTTATTTTCTTGCTTTTTGGTTTTTTGTTTGTGGATTTTGTTATACATTTGATGGTCTTAGGGCCCCTAATGAGTATCTTTATACTCAATCCTGCTCCGGCTATGCCCACACCTTATTCTATTTGGTGTAGACGACGGACATCCCTAACTGAGAATGAGGGTACTAGGACTGGAGGTAGCTCGGAGGTGAACCTTAGACAAGGAGTACTGTAGATACGACCATTCAAGAGTTGTACCTACCCTTCAGGTAGGATCCTTGGTGGGTGTTCACTGGATCTTTCCAATTTTCTTGTACTTTCAAGTTTAGCTTGTATTATGGAACCTTTTTTACTTACTGAACACTCTTTTTTTTCTATACATTTTACTTTTTTTCATATCTTGTGGTGTGCTTGGCTGAGAGTGTTTATAAGATATAAAGTAATGCCTTCCCGAATTAAGATAACACGCCTTTAGGTTCTAGTCGCCAGCCCTTGGCCTATGGAAGGCGGGATTTGGGTAGTCACAACACAGGCCCCGGGGGATGGTTCATGACAGTTGGGTATCATAGGAGTCAGTTCTACTGAAGAACATTGGACTCTGATATTGTTAATGGTAATAGTTTTAAGTGTATTGAGTGTGGTTATCATTTTAGTGAATCTAGTGTTGGTGTGGCGGCCGACGTATCCAAACACCAGGACCCTAACTTCTGATTTCTGACTCGGTGCATGAAAAAACAGGTTGTGTGTGTGTTTGGAAAAGTTTTTATTGTGAACTCTTTGAGTCAGCTCACCAAGTATAACTTATTGACCGTGACAGACCTATTACTTTTTAGGATGCCTCTACGTAGACAACCAGCTAGAGTTCTGAGTATAGTACACGATGATAGCCCACCCAGCGACGAGGTCTCGGTGCAGGTCCCTCTTCTAGTAGAGGCACCAGTGAAGGCACCAGTTGTACCATTACCCGTTAGGTCATAGATGCCAACAGCCCCAGTAGTAGAGGGTGCACGCTGCTTGACAACGTTGCACGAGTTCTAATTCCAGAGGCCACTGAGGTTCTGGGGAGAGACAGACCCACAAGATGCTGAGGATTGGCTGGAGGCCATGGTGAGAGTCTTCCGACTGGTAGTGACCCCATCTGATCTCATGGTGACCCTTGTCTCCATCTTCTATAGGAAGAAATAGGTAGATGGTGGAGCTTGATACTCCCGGATCACGATGATGTGACCTTCTATGGGAAGAATTTGAGAACCTATTTTGGGAAGACTTTTTCCAAGATATCCTTAGCGCAATGCGCATTCAGGAGCTCCTTCATCTGCAGTAGGACCGCATGACTGTGGATCAGTAGTCAGCGAGGTTCACTAACATCTCATGCTACTCCACTAATATGGTGTGGGACCCATTCTTCAATGCCCAGAACTTCGAGAATGGTCTCATGTGGGGGATCATGGCTTAAATGATTTCTCTCAACATTGCGACGCAGGCGGGGGTGTTTGAGTGATCCCTCTTAATAAAGAGTTTTCTTTCTAAGTTGTCACCATCAGCGAGACCCAGAATCGGGCATCACGTAGTGGAGACTTCTGCAGCTAGTATCTTATAGATGTCACAGAGGTCCAAGAGGACCAAACCTACAGGTGGACGACCGTAGGATTCAGGGTCGGTTGTGCGGGGCACCGGAGACAAAGCCAATCATGCGAGGAGCAGACAGTGTTAATCATGTGGTGGGAAGGGTCACATGGCTTGATACGGTCCTACCTTCCATACAAATGATCAGTATATGGTCAAAGGACCGCCTATGCAGGGACAGAGGTTCGACCGAGGAGGTTCGCAGGGAGCAGGCAGACGTGGTAGAGGAGTTGGTCGTGTAGCTGGCGGTGAGCGACGATTCGAGATGTTACCTCCACCACCACTAGGTGGTCCATCCCGACCATAGATAGTAGGTGAACAGGGGCGAGGTCAGCTCTAGGAATCTGAGGCCTATAAATATGACGCTCTATAGATGATATGAGATAAGATCTATGTCTACTCTACCGTAGCTATAGTACTTAAAGACATAAGTGTCGGTCATTATTTTATTTCGACTATCCTCATTCAGAGATCAGAGATTCTGATGGATCCTTTAGCTCGATCCTTACGGCTAGAGACTCATATGGGAGCAGATTTGACAATTACCCACTGGTGCCGACATTGTGAGATTATTGTAAGAGGTGAGAGCTTCAACTGGGTACTTCAAGTAGCGGTGTTGAGGCCTTATGATATAATCTTGGGTATGGACTGGTTATCCACAGTCCATGATCTGATCGACTATATTAGGCTAAAAGTGTGGTGTATCCATGAGGATAAGACTAGTTTTACCTTCACCGGCAAGAAGGGAGCCTTTGAAGCATTGGACGGACTTATCCGGAGGAGAGTTAATCTGATCCCTTATCAGTTGGATAGCCTTACCCTTGGAGCGGTTGATGTGTAGAATCCGAGTTATCCTGTAGTGGAGGACCAGAACACAGATTTCTTCCTTGATGATTTTTCGGGTCTACCTTCATCCATAGAAGTGGACTTTTACATTGAACTGTACCCCAGGATGACACTGATATCTACACCAACATATCAGATGGCTCTCGTGGAGCGTCGTGAGCCGCAGGTACTGCTAGAGGACTGGCAGGGAAAGGGATTCATCCGACCGAGTGTTTCTCCTTGGACATCCCCGATTTATTTTCCATGAAAGAGAATGGGATATTGAGACATTGTGTTGACTATTTGCGCCTGAAAATTGTGACTGTGAATAACAATTACCCACTTCTGAGGATTTGTGACCTCTTTTATCAGCTGAGGGGAGCATGGTGGTTCTCAAAGATAAACCTATGATCTGGATATCACCAGCTCAGAGTATGAGATGAGGATGTGAAGAATACGGATTTCAGATGTTGGTATGGCCACTATATGTTATTGGTTATGCCATTCGGTGTGAAAAATGCTCTCGTAGTGTTCATGGGACTCATGAAGAGGATCTTTTAGTCATGCATTGATCACTTTGTAGTAATCTTAATCGATGACATTCTGATCTACACGGCTACAGAGGAGAAGCATGACTATCATTTGTAGATAGTTCTGGACACACTTTGAGAGCACCATCTTTAATGTAAGCTCTCGATGTTCCAGTTATGGATCCTAGAGGTTCACTTCCTAGTACATGTCCTCTCTGAGGTTTTATTTGCAGTGGATCCAAAAAAGATTGAGGTGGTACATGCTTGGGAGCCACCCAGGAGTGTGACGGAGGTACGAAGTTTCCTGGGATTGGCCGGATACTACTGGAGATTTGTGTTATATTTATCCAATGTTGCAACACCTTTATCAACATTGATGAAGAAGGGGAATCCCTTTTTGTGGTCGGAGAGATGCTAGTGGAGTTTTAAGGAGCTTAGGCAGAGACTGACTACTACCCCCTTCTTGAGGCTTCCAGAGGAGGGTGTTGGGTATGTAGTCTACTACGACGCATCACGTATCGGGATCAGTTGTGTCCTGATGAAGGAGATAGTAGTTATCATGTATGGTTCTCAACACATGAGACCACATTAGTAGAACTACAATACCCATGACTTGGAGTAAACAACAGTGGTCTTCACCTTGAAGATATGGCGACATTACTTGATGGGAGAACGTTTTACAGTCTACTCTGATCACAAGAGTCTCAGGTATATCTTCTCTCAGAGGGACCTGAACCTAAGGCAACGGAGTTGTCTTGAGTTTCTACAAGACTATGACCTAGAGATAGTCTATACCCCTGGGAAGGGGAACTTTGTAGCAGATGCAATCAGTAGGAGATTTGGTATACATCTGCTAGGTGAAGCGACAGAGCAGTTGGCTAATTTACAGACATCCTTTATGGAAAGGGATGAAGAAGCTTTTCTTCTGTCTATTATTGTCACTCCCCAGCTTCTTTAGTGAGTCCAGGAGGCGTTGTCTGGGGACACTGACTACGAGGATCGACGTGCTCAGATATCCATAGGACAAGAACCTGATGGATTTTCTGAAGGTGGGGAGCATTTCATCTTCTTCAGAGGACGTACCATGGTACCAATGTTGCTTCAGGAGGAAGTATTGAGGGAGTTCCACACATCCCCTCAAGCGGTACATCTAGGAGTGGAGAAGATGTACTAGGATCTGTGACTACAACATTGTTGGCCAGAAATTAAGAAAGCATTAGAAGATTTTGTCTCTCGATTCCTCACATATCAGCAAGTGAAGGAAAAGCATCAGGTACCAGTAGGCCTAGTATATCCTTTAGAGGACCTAGAGTGGAAGTGGGATGGGATATGCATGGACTTCGTGACAGGAATTCCATGTACATACAGGGGTCACGATTATATTTGGGTGATTATCGACCGACTCACCATGTTGGACCTCTTCATAATGATATGAGAGCAGGGTTCAGTAGATATCTTTGGATGCCTCTATTTGTAGGAGATTTTCTGACTACATGGAGTACCCTTGACGATTGTCTCCAATAGTGATGCACATTTCATTTCCTGTCTATGGAAGGGGTTTTAGGTGGATTTTGGGACACAAATTCGTTTAAGAACCACCATTCATCCCCAGATGGATGGCCAGACTAAGAGGAAAATTCAGACCCTTGAGGATATGTTGCGTGCTTGCGTCCTTGAATTCAGTTGCAGTTGGGAGGATCACTTGACCTTGGTAGAGTTTACATACAACAACAGCTATCACTCCACCATTGAGATGGCACCTTTCGAGGCTCTGTATGACCGAACTTATAGACCGCCTTTGTGCTGGACTGACCCCGGGGAGTCGGCACCTATGGGACCAGAGATGGTACAGGCTACCATGGAGAAGGTGAAGATCATCCAGGAGTGGATTAAGACTACATAGAGTAGGTTTCATAACATAGTAAAATCATTCACACATGTGCCACATGATAATAAAACATTAATCATATCATTACCCATTAAAAGATATTGGTCTTATAAAAATCAAATCCTTACCAAATAAATGATGTTTGTTTCATTAACATTTCATCAAATCATAACCTTTAGAAAAGAGATAGGTTTCATAAAAATTTCATCTAATCATAACCTCTTAATGTGAAATGGATTTCATAAACATATAACCCTTGAAAAATATTCAATTTTCATAAAGACCATGAAATTAAGCATACCCGTTTCATAGAACGGATATAAATGGAACCTTTTGAGAATTTACAAAAAGGTCATGAGTAACATCCACATATGTCATATTAGATGGAATGTAGTTTTTAAATATCATTCAAAAAACTTTCTTGATGGAAATATACATTCTTCTTCGAAAAATTATTTTTAATACATAAAACCATTTAATAATTATTTTTCTTGTAAAATACATTGAAATCATATAAATAAGACATGAATCCATTTTGAAACACTTTTTCCTTAAGAATTACTTTTTTTTCAAATATTGAACTTTAAAAAAGTGAAATAGAATATTCAATGGAATTTGAGGGGGTAAATCTGTATATATCGTACGAAGTTAGAAATGGGACATTCCTTTTTGACGATAAAAAGGTTAGAAAGAATGGATTTTTTGGAAAGTTACAATAAGGTTCCATCGAAGCGATTAGAAAAATATAAAAATGGAAAAACATTATTTAAAATCTTATACGATAATGGTACAATATTCTTGGAAAAACATTTTAGAAAACATAGATTTTTGACAGAACGAGGGAGGTGGTGGTAAAGTCAATATTTCTTGAAAAAACATTATTAACTATATTTTGGAAAAATGAGTAAAATGGGTAAAAATACATGAGTATATCATGTATAATCTGAGGTTAAAAAATTGATGAATTTAATTGAGAGATGATAATAATATTTCCTAAAATGAAACAGAAACATAAATAATCTTGAAAAGCGATGAGATTTTCCACATAAACTCTTATAACATGGTCACATGATATCATACTATACATGTATGAAATCAATATAAATAAAGAATAAAATATAATTAAAAGTTTTATATTCATTATATAGCATGTAAAATTGATTTTTATACACATTTAAGAAAGAGTTCAGTTGCATAACAAAACATTAGTCTCAAAGAAGGAAAATTTTGACAAACTATGTTACAAATTTTGTATCTTTTGAAACATAAACCCCATGAAATAATGATAATAAAATAGACATGATAAATCCCATAAATTAAAATTTTTTAGACTTATAATACAATATTGGGTTGTACATACACAACAAAAAATGAAATAATGGTGAACATAACATGTAACTCATGAAAATTAAAAGTGAGATGAAATCCCCTTACCTTATGTCTTGAATCTCTACATAATAATACAATATTAAACATTAATAAATTAAATTTTATTATAAATCATATAAAAAAACATAATAATATATATAAACTATAATTTTTTTTGATTAAAACCTTATATTACCCTCTTGTTAACGATCCTATGTTAAGGTGTCACTTCGAGTAAAAATTACATCATTCTACACATGTGTCTTAATTTGTTACATAATCAGTAGTTATACCTCTATCATAATTAAAAAATGAAAAAATGATATAAAAAATAGGTATATATAGTATATTTTTGTTATAAAAATCTTAAGAATATTGGAGTATGATATGGAATACAATGTTCATGGAGACAGTAAGTCGTGCATATGCATGAATGTTGTTTTCGACTTTAATGCCGTATTGAAAGAAAGTATGTAAATGAAATATATATATATGTATGTATAAAAATATATTAGTAAATTATAATTAGAATATCATATATACCATATAATTTCATTAAAACCATCTTTAATATATTCTAGGTGTTGTGAGAATGAATCATATCACTTTGACGGGGCAATAGTCCACACTTCCTCAAACGAGATTATCATATTTACACCAAATGGAAAGTAATAGGATGTATGTAGTAAAAGTTATAAATTGCGTAAATACATATAAAATTTAATATATTAAATATATAAACATATTTTCTATCATAATGGACACCATGAGTGGTGGTAAAGGTGAAATAAACAATCATCGTTTTGTGCGAAAATAGTTCACCGTTCATAGAAACGGTATGGTAAAAAACCATTAGATGGAGGTTTTTTTAATTTTAGGTAATTATATTTTCAAAAAAACAAACTAGTATGTGTTTGATACTGGTTTTTTCACACAATAATGGATTAAATAATGTTTGGGTGGTGTAGAAGGACAATAAATTGAAGGAGTATGATAGAAGACATTACCTCTAAATTGGGTAACTCCTTTTTCTTTGTGCCGAAAGGATTCATTGAGAGGCTTTATTCTCTAAGGGAGGATTAAAGTTAGAAGGTGTATTTTAGGGATTCAATTTTGTTATATATCGGATGATAATTTTTTATAGGTGTGAATAATTGGTATAGGTTGTGGCCTTTTATAGGGAAGGAAGAGGACTCACATAGAATTTTTAGAAACAAGTTAGGTGTGCACAAGTTGTTACATAAAAGAAGTAATACCATAAAAACTAAGCTCAATAATATAAGTTTTATGGATGAAATATGGACATAAAATGGGTGATGGAAAACTGGTTTGATCATTTTGGCCTTTAATTTTAAGGTTTAGTCCCTAATTAAGCTTAATTTTTCCTTAATCAATGTGATTAATATTAATCACTTTGATTAATCATTTCGATCAAAAAATAACATTTCCTTATTATAATATTAATATGATTTTGAAAAAATGGTGTATGTTATATTTTTTAAATTAAATTCATAGAATTGGAAAAAATCAGATTAGTGTCAATCCCAGAGACGCTACGAATTAATGGGGTTTTAATATAGGAACAGTTTAAAAGTTAGTTAAGATTTTATATTCAATATAAAAGTGAAAATGATTATAATAACTTAATTTTGTATTAGTAGATTTAATATTTATCTATTTTGACCTTATAAATTTTAATAATATCATTTATCATTAATAATTAATCATAAAGGTAGTTTTTAACTAAAAATCGTTATTTGTCGCTATTGATCAAAAAATGATGTTTCTTTGAAAAATTTAAAAAAATAACACAAGGATAATTTAGAATTTTTAAATTAAAAAATGATGTTTATTTTATCAAATTAATTTTATAAATTTGATTAAATTAATTTTTTTTATTAAAATATGATCATTCAGGCAAATAACATTTTTAACATCAAATACATTAACATAAAATATTATCTTTTATTATGAATATGTTTTATTTATATAAAAAATCATAAAAAATATTTGGAAAGTATTTATTACTATTATTATTACATTGTT
Organism: Viscum album; assembly: GCA_963277665.1. Classification (NCBI taxonomy): domain Eukaryota; kingdom Viridiplantae; phylum Streptophyta; class Magnoliopsida; order Santalales; family Viscaceae; genus Viscum; species Viscum album. Next base: position 738,227,957 of record OY728122.1, read on the forward strand.
TAATCGTGAGGTTATAAATATCATGTGAGTAGCTCCTCCGATGGAGCTAGGATTACACTATTGGATATTTCACGAGTTTTCAAGATCCTAAAAAACTATCAAGAATAATGTTTCATATATCTCTAACTAATACTTGTTGAAAAACCATCTCTATATTTTGTGTCTGAGTCATCTATGGTTGGGGGAATTTTTTTCATGATCTATATACCCTGCCACATTTAGGCTCCTCATTTTTGGGTGTTCCACCAAACTAATCTCCGCAGAACCATCCAAATACATGGGAAGATGGTTTTTCTGGAAAGAATTGTCTTTGTTAAATATTTATTTGAATGATGTTCTCTTATCCCATTGAGCTATGTGTCTCACGATCTGCTGAAAAACTTATGTGTCCTACTCAGAGAGCTCAGATGATCGGCATGGGGATTTAGGTGTTGGTAGTTCCAACATCCCCATGGACATATATACTTTAATCCAATATAAAAAACATTTTATTGTGTTACTGAGATTTTATTGGTAGGTGAAATGATTTCCATGTCCTACCATCCTTTCAACTCTTGGTTTTCTCATCATAGATATCTCAATAAAATCATTTTCAATGGAATAATTGAAATACCTAGGAACAATTCATGATAGGAAGGAATACACTTTTTGTTGTCTATATTCAAGGGATATGCAAGCATACTTCTTCTCATTGATGTTTTTTATACCTTTATTACCATGGGTGAGTTGATGAGTTTGGAGCTCTAGTATAGAGGCCCGACCTTTTTCAATATGAGGGGAAGGTGTTGATGCATTAGGGGTTTTAGATGGCATAGATGCTTCCAATTTATTAAAACCTCCAAAATATCTTGGAGGATTTATTGAAATATATGATGTTACAAGGTTAGCAGATTACCCCCTATGAGGTGGTGTAATATATTGAAATTCACCCATCCTAGTAGGTCAGGTCTTGGAAATATGAAAATTCCCCCATCCTTGAAGGCAGGGGTGAGCTGGAATAAAAACTAGATATATCCCAATGATGGATTGTAAAATATTAAAATTTACTCAACCCTATTAGTAGGTTCACATCACTATAAGGTGAGAATCCATAATTAGACATGGGTATATCATCTTAAAGAAAAGATCCCCAGAGTATTCCCACTGTTATATACCATAACTCCCTATTCTATTATTAGAGCTGAGTGATCTCATATTCTGTAGAAATTGCATTCTCATCCTCAATGTGATGCATTTTAGGAGATATGGAAACACCCTTTATTATATTAGTGGTATGATGCGTTGATGATAATGGGAGTTATAAGATAGACCCTAGAGACTGAATCCACTTCTTCCACAGTTCATGTGTTCCATTATCATTTCCATCTAAAATACCAACATAGTTGTTAATAACTTCTGTATATGCATTAAATTCCACACTAGACCTATAATTTCCTATGTGATATGAATATGATAGGTCATGATATCATGGATTATATGTTTGTAGGGGTTATGAATGTTCTATTTCGGAGTCTACCAATCCAGATTTTATGAGGAGTCTTCAGATCCAATTGATTTCATATTGACTGAGACAAAAACAGGTTGGTTCTCCTCCTTAATTTAGAATCCTATTTTGAAGGTCTATTTCAACGGTACAATTTTAGGGGTTGTTTCCCATGGTATTGTTTGATGGGTCGGTTCCCATTTTTCCATTTTAGGGGATGGTTCCCATGGTACCTTTAGTAGGGTTAGTGCCCATGATACCATTTTAGGGGTTGATGTCCATAATACCATTTCAGGGGTCGATTCCCATGTTTAAGATGATCCTAGGATAAAATATGATATAAATTCAACTATCCCAATGGGTTGGTGTTTTCCATAGGATTCTACAGTAACCAATCCAAGATGTGATGATGTCAGAAGCTCCTGGCTAGAAATGATATGGGATTGACTCGAGGACACTCTCAAGAGTCACTGGTAGGCCACAAATTGACTTCTAATATAAGGGATATAATCCTACTCCAGTGGCACATCATTTAGATACTCTTGGTCGTCTCTCCTACTTGGTGCCGCAACATGGTCAATTAGTGTAGGTATAACCTCCTATACAACTCCTTGTGAAATCATAGTAATATTATGGGGATGATGATCAGAACGAATTTGATAACTCCTAGGAATATCCTAAGTGATTTAGTTTTCATACTGACTATAATCATACACATCCTTGGGTTGGGGAATGTATTAATTGTTTTTCTCTAGGGATTGGATCCAAAAATAGTTGATTTTGAAACAAGGTCCAATTCCTCTTCTACGGTCTGTCATGGGAATGTCGATCTGTGGGAAATAATTCTCAAATTGATTTCATGGGATGACTATAGAGTCGAGATGGAGTTGTTGATAAGGTATTTATGGACTAATATTTTCCCCAACTTCTATTGGACGTGGTGTGTTGGTCACAACGTACATTGGGGCCTTAGGGACAAAGTTTCTTTCCCAGCGATCTCAAAATGCATCGGCACATTCAATGATTTCATTTTGATTACAAAGAATATGGAAGTTCTATGGAATAAAAAAAATAGACAACCTATTAGTTAAATATCATATATAAGTGTACTTGTTCTATCAATAATTTTAACCGTTAATATATAAAGATGTAGTCCCTCCTTTTTTAAAAAGGTTTACTACGGTTAAAAGAAACATGTTGGCTTCATAATTTTGTTGTGCAATGAGCATGCATAAAATGTTTTAATGTGAACTGGACAATCATTAATTTTTTACCCATGAAATGGATTACATATTTAATTTCATTTCATTTCTGGTTCACTGTTTTGTTATTTTAAGATTTATGATGTGGATGGGATTATTCCCAATTGATAGATTATAAGGGGTTTATGGAATCACTCAATCGCTCACATTGGGATTTTTTTTGGTTAATATTTTGTAGGAACACACAATAGTTCCCACATCCATAAATTGGTCTGGAACTTCTATCCAAATTTATGTGTTCCTTTGGTGATTCATGCCCAACATCGCTTTAGAACACACATTGGTTTTGAGGATGGGAGGTCAGGCTCATTGCACCCTTTTGGGGGGAACTATTTACTATTTTTGGACTCTATTATAGATTTAATATATGTTAATGAAATAAATCCCAAACCCCAAAAATGTAATTCGTATCCATGTATCAATGAATTGATTATAAACACGTATCAATAAGAATAATGGGTGTATATCACGATCTCTCTATCTCCCTATTATTTATTTATGATGCATTCAGTTATGTCCATGTTTAAGAACTCTCTAGACTATTTCCATCTCGGGAGACAGTTTGTGTTTTGGATATGGGATTGAACCTCTCTGAGGCATCGTACATATATTGTGAAATAAGAATAAAAACTGAAGTAGTTTTCTAGGCATAGATTATGATCGTGAAACATGACCCATCCATGTTGTTTAATGTCATGAGGTATGGAGACGAATATCAGTATTAGACTTTGACGAGGAATCCTATGTATTCAATTTGAAATAGAAATCGTAGTCTATTTAGTTCTTATTACAGGTATCTATGTAATAAATGATATGAAAATAGATGCCATGGGTGGGACATATGCAATTGAGGCTACCCTGGATTGCTTCTTCGAGAATATAGCCATGTGGGAGACGATGAGATGTAATTGGACTTACATTTTAATGATTTGAACACATATAGTTAATTCCATACATTCTATTAATACAATAATTTCTAGTCTATAAGACCTCTTGATCCATTATTGGTGTGAGAAACATGAGATTACGGTAGATTAGACACAATTCAAGAGTTCATATATGTACGGGGCTTACACATTAATGTTACCCTTTGAGGGGTGTGACTTACCATCTCATGGAGGATATGGTATTAAAATCGGGCCATTGTATGGAATCCTACATATCTTATTTTTATAATAAGAATCAAAGTCATCAATGTTCAACTCCTCTCCATATTACACATGGGTTTGAGGTATTAGAGGGAATGATAAAGGATTATTATTAAAATGATGCCAGTGTAAGAACCCACTTCACATATTCTAATTAATATGTAAGGACAAAAGACCTAGGTGGGAATTTAATCCTTTATGTATGAAATTATTAGGATATAAAGGGATATATATTGTAGTGGATTCTCATTGGAGTTTGGTCCTTAAGAAGGAGACTTACATATCTCTATTATAGTGGGAATCATAGTTCTTGTAGTTTAGTTACCATTTTTTCTATAGTCTAGATAAGGTGATTAATCACCCTTAGACACATTATTAATGTCACAATGGTTCCTTGAATGTTTGGGCATTATACCATGAAATATTGCTTATTTTCAGGGCTTGTTCACTGAGGATGCCCTTATATTGCGGACATATTATATTATTTCAACAATCAGGGAATATACACTGAGGATTATTATTGAGAAAAACATAATTAATCCGATGATGGATTAAAGAGAGGTGGTAACCATAATAGGTCTGTCTGATAGAATAAAATTGGTAGGATCATGTGAGTGAATTACTGTAGATCTTTAAGGACAATTCCTTTAAAAGAGGTGGATGCGGCCGAAGGTTCTGGGCTAGGTTCCACATGGAATGTGTCTTAGTGGGTTAGAGAGATGAAGTTGACATGTTCTAGGATATTTCTTGTTCATGTAATGAATTGTTTCTGAATATATCTTGATTTTCTACATGACATATTTGGGGTGTCTCTCTGTTATGGAAGAAAAATCCAAGTGTGTCGGTCTTAGATGTTCAACATGACTTGGATGAAGTTTATTTTCATGAATAACATATTGAAAATGACCATAGTGGATATGACCAGGGACATTCTCATGATCAACCAAGTTTTCTAATATTAATTTCCATGAGTAACATGGGTTTCTCCAAGATGTTTCAAATAATAAAATCCAAAATTTCTGCCATCATGTGCATGACTGAAATGGACATGACTATGCACTATCATAGGATCATCCCAACTCATCTCTAAATTGTCGTATGAAAATCATGACATGTAAATGGTTCAATTGTGCGATCTTGATGACATATCTACAAATCCCATGAAAGATCAAAGTCAATTATCTTGGATATAATCACATGATCTAAAAAGACAAATCCTAGGTTCTTCACATGATTGACCTGAATTTTCCTAATCTTGTCTTGCAATAATGAAGGCGTGTTAAGGGGATATCTTCTGATCCACATGGCTTGAATTTGGAATGTCATGTAACAAATGGTGACATGTCAATTACGCATCGCAAAGTCATCACAACATTTCTAGGGAATCCCATGTGACCAACATGATTCATCCATCACGATACCACCCAAGAGTCTTGCGATCATGTATCTCAAAACTATTCACATAGGTGTGTATCATTGATGTATTTAAGATCTTGTGTTTGTTTGAAGTGTTAAAGTTAATGTAAAAAAGGGATCATGTGGCAAGTTCGTATAGGCACCAAATTTCCTAGGTAGGAGGATTCATAGCTAGGGGTTTTCTTTAATCTAAATCTCTTGGGGTATCACATGATGGTTCCCTGTGAAGGTACCCTGACTCACATGACCTTGAAGAGGTCTTGATTTGGATTCTTCAATCATGAGTGGGAATTGTTTTTGATGTTATATATACTGGAAAGGTAATACACTACATAAATATGGTACATGAAAAATGGGTCTCACATCCTCATAGTCTGTCTTGCATGACGGGGGTGTCTGTGAGAATACTATTGTTTCGAGGCAGCCACTTTCCAGGACGGATGTAGGAATTTTTAAACATGAAGAATCATGGCACCAAAAGACTGAGGGTATAATAAATCTCCTATTCTAGGATATATTAAGGAATTTAATTCATGGAGAGACTGTGCGACTAGTTTTCCATCTTGGTTTCTAACTCCATGGTTGCAATCCTATATGATCACAGATTCATGAGAATTCATCATGCTCATGAATTTCTCTTGGTTATGTGGTATTCATGTATTTAAAAAAGGGTCTCATGATGGTTTTTTGTTTTAGGAAAATGTCCCATGAGGTTTTTTCAAAGATCGTTACATCCGTGTTCGAGGTTATATGAAATCATTTCAGGACAAAAGGGATCATGATATTTGATAGATAGAGATTTTTCATGTATACTGGGGCATACTTAAAAGTATATTTATAGGTTCTCAATGCATCCAAAGACTTATATTATCTATTATCATTAGTTTCCATCAATCATGATATCACATGATCTAGGTGATGGTACTTCATGATCTATTATTGCTGAGTATAGAGGGTGGGCATTAGGGCATTCCACGTAGATATAAGCCCTTCATAGTGATGTCACAGAACCCAAAAAAGGTGAGGGATCATGTAGGATCAGGAATACCTTTTATGAATCATGGGTCACATGATGCATAGTTCATAATGAAATCTACTAATCCTCATGTGGTCATAAAATAGGTTCATTCTCACACCTGAAGAAGTTATTTGGGAATGGTTGTTGATTCATTCTATTCCTCCACCCTCCTTTCTTTTTAGAGATCACCTTTCTTCTCTAATGTGTGTCCTTTTTTCTTAATGGGAGCCATGTTTTTATTTTCCATGGGAGGAAATGATTGATTCTTCTATTCACAGGGAGGATGTTTCATGCTCCAAATTTTTCTATCTAGATTTTCTAAATAAACACCTTGTGGAAATTGGACAACCTTTCATGATCCGCATCCCTCCATACGACGTTCCTCTCATGAACGTGTGATTAGTGTCTCACAGTATTCAATTTTATTCAGAAATACCACATGATAAACCTGATTTAATTTGGATGAAAGTAGTTCTATAGGAAGAAGGTATCTCAGTCTTAAATTTATCGAGATGTCTCTGGTGATTTCCGCCTCTTTGATTAAATTATTAAAGGATGATAATGTGATGGGTTTAATCACTAATTGGAGATCTCTCATAGGCCAAATGGTGTTCTAGATTGGATATTATAGATCCTTGTTCTAGTTTCCAAGGACACTTGTGACTAACATAAATGTACTAGAGATGGAAGAAAAGTTGATCATTAAGTGATTATGTGGGTGGTGTCTTTCTATATAGAACCTGTGGCATTGAAAAGTGTCATACATGTGAGATATTGATAAAGAGTTTCCCAGGTGCAAAGGACTTATTTGAATTTTCACAGTGCGGAATTGAAAAAGTTTCATATCATGGTCAATGGGATTGAAGAGGATGACTGAGATCTGCAGAAGGCATGACTGGAAAGCTATGCTTTCATATCATGAATAGTAACTATGAATTTCACAATCCCATTGATATCTCATTACCACATCCTATAAATTTATAATATATAGAGTTACTTCTACTTCATCGATCCAAAAATGCGGTTTTTGAACCCATATCACCTGCTAGAAATCCACCCTAGTATCATACTTCTTGGATTTGTTCCCATGTTATGTGAAACTTCAGGCTCACACACCATGAGCCCCATAAATTGTCTTGCTCGCTTTCTATTGGATATATTCTCCCTCATCCATCCACTGGATGACCCATGATGAATCTTACTAGGAATGGTTAACCCTCAGTCCAACATGGTATTGTGGTTTTGTTGTTCTAGTTGGCTAGTGGATAGCCACATTTTTTTTGAAAATGTAATAAATAAAACTCTAAGCTACTATAAATAAAATTCTAAGTAGAATATAAGGGTCCAAATTGCGTTTTATATATGGCCAACCCCATTATTTAAGTATTCAATGCATTCTATATTCATAACTTCATATAGTCTTCAAACATCTTAAATATTTAATAAAATAATTGTAAGAAGCACATTTATGGGTGCCCAAAGCCCTCATATTAACAAACACACACATATATACACATTCAAAAATATGAGTTTACATATATATACATATATTGGTTCATAACCAAATTATTATATATATATATGTTTGTAAAAAATTCCATAAAGTGAATAAGTAAACATTATTCTAATCATTTACCCAAAAAAATGGAGTCCAACAAGGTAAACCACTAAAAGTACCTAAAATCCTAAATAAATAATATTTTATACCCTTGACACAATAATATAATATATTATAAAAAAATTCTCTTAAACAATTAAAGAAAATTTAAATATAACTTAGTAAACATGTCAACCACATGGAATAAACCAAATTATTTTGAAAATAACATTCATGTGTCATTATGAAGAAATGAAATTGTGAATGTAATTAAGAAAACCAATGTTTTAATATTTTTTTGAAAAAAATATAAATAAAAATACAAAACTTTGTGTGATAAAAAATTTATGTCATTGAACCAATTTCCTCAAATGATGTGTGGGTTAAACGAAACCACCATAAAAAGGATGAATACGAACCTATATACGATACTTACACCCCATCAATGAGAATCAAAGAACAAAACAAAAAACCCCAAACATTGGGCTCATCCAAGAGAGAACCTAGAAATTTGAAGAAGGGAAACCATGAAAAATTTTAGAGGAGAAGATAAAGAAGGATTACCACATTTGAACCCCCAATAATCGAGGGAGGACATTTAAAAAAATATGTGAGGGGGGAATAGCGTGTACATAGGTATCCTGCTTCCTGATCCATGATATAATTGAGAAAACCCATTTTGTATCAGAAACCCAAGGGTGTACTTTTATAAATTTAAAAAACTTAGTTTCAGGTTGCTACACATGGTATGGAAGCATTATTTAAAAAAATGTGAAAGCATTATCCACTTAACAACATAAGAACTGGGAATTTTTTTTTTGGTCCACATGGTTATACAAACATAGTTCCAATGATTCAAAATGGTTCTATCATGCTATATAATAATTTGTATGGAATTAAAAACTATGCAGTATAACATCATACCATGCACAAAATCCCCAAAACATAAGCATTTTATACTGGATTAAGTCAAAATTGGATTAAAAGAACATATATATATAATATTATAAAATTGATGGTGTAGGGAATGACTAAGGTAAGATAATTATCACCACTGAAACCCCATTCTACCAAAAAAATCCCATTGAGTTCTAAATAAAATATAAAAAGGAAAAGGGATCCATCCACAATTAAGATAAAATATTTCCAACCAAATCACCAAAACACTCAAACCAGACTTAAAGAACATAAAAGTCATGATATTGAGATCCATAATGGATCCCACCTCCATTTTTCAATTTACAAATTTAATTGGTTCAACAAAACAAAAAATGGACATTGAAATCCAAAATTGTAAGTTATAAACTAGGAGACTCAAATAACAAAACAAAGTGGAAGAATATCCATAAATTTCTCAAAACATCTACTCACTCTCAAAATGGGAACATAAATCCAAAAACCCAGACCGAGAAGCCAAAATGATAAAACTAAAAAAATTAATGAATGAGGTAAATACCAATGGAGAAAAATGAAATACCTCAAACAATTCAAGAACTACGTATCATGATTTTGAAACTATATAGGATCACATCCCCAAAAGAACAATCTGATCACAAAATATATAAAGTGTCCAAATCATCCATATTGAAAATATTTCTTAGTGTACATGAGATAGTGGGAATAAAATGCATGGAAAAGTTCTTTGGAATCACATTAGATAAACCATCTTCTCTAAATAAGATATAGCTAAAAAAGGATCACTCAAAAAAATATCCTTAGATTTTCACACCTGTCCATATGGGGAGCCTTCATCAACTATGAAAGGAAAAGATCCACTATTCACTAAGGGATTCCCTAGTAAAGATAATGCATATAGAGGGGCCTCATCCTCCAAATTATCAAATATAACATGACCAGATGATTGTACTATTTCACTAATATCTAGAATAATACCCTTCACGAATAGATGATCCTTCAAGGGGAAACTCAACACAAACTATATAGAAAATGGACGAGGTCATTAAAATGGCCAGTGTAGCCCTTTATTGTACATTATCCCTATTAGAGAATCATAATATTTTCCATCTTATCTACTTTAAACTTCTTAGGAAGGAAGCACTGAGTGAGCATCATCTTATACAACTCCCAAAACATCCTAACATAGAAAATAGATGGGATGATAATCTTGTAATGATCTATACTCACACCATTGAAAATTCTAAGACATTCACAATGCCCATTCTTCCAAATGATTGGAATACTTCTTAAACATCATTAAAAAACAAAATCACCTATTTAGAAAAAATATCACATTTAAATAATGTAAATCCCTAGTAGGAAATTTGATACACCAAACTATCATAAGTCTATGATGTCTCATAAACCATCCTAGTTATACCAGGATCATTATGAACCTGTAGACTTATTTTATTTAGAATAATATTAATTAAAAAGAAACAAAATTCCACATAAATATAAGCTTCAATGAAAATAATATCAATAGATAATTAAATCTCATCATAAAATAGTATCTCTACATAGGGATTAAACCAAATAAAAACTTTTGGTTCAAAAAACCTAACATTTCGTATATCAAATTTCTAAATAACTTCAAACACCAAACATAATAGAGAATTTCGACCACCAATTTAAATAAATTAAAAAAAAAATTATTTTCCATTTAACCATTTATAGGGCCACAACCTAAAAATTATTCCACTTTATTTAAAAAACACCCCTAATAACCTTTCAAAACCAATCCCATCCATTTAGAACCATGTCTCAATTTCCAAATAAATTTAAAATCAAATAATTTTTCTCTAATAAACCCTTAAAATATCATTTAAATCATGTTAATAACATATCTAGATAACTCATGATGAAACTCAATAAAAATTAATACAACAAAAAAATTAAATTGGGAGGATAATAAATTGCATGTTTTGACCACACGATTTAAGAGTCACTCTTCCAACAATGAAATTTCCAAATTATGGTAACATAACCATCTATATAGTGATTTTATAGTTTCTAGACCACTCAAGGTAACCATGAACCTCTAATTCATCCTTATTTCAAATCAATAAAACCTTAAAACCTAATAAACACCCATAAAACTATCATTACATCTCAAATACTATAAAATGTTACCATGATAATCCATGATACAATAAACCAAGATAAAAAATCAGGGATCAACACCCAATAAACAATTGTAAATAAGGCTCAATATTTTTGAGATATCATAACTTTCTTCCTGATCCTACCTCTCATGTTACGATAATCCTAGATATAATTTACAATACATCCCCAAATAAGAATATATCCACTGGTAACATTATATTAAAAAACTGCCGAGAACAACCCATGAACTATGAACCTGATACAATAATTGAAATACCCAAGGGGTGTCTATGAAACCCATGGTGTGAAAATTAACATTAAATCCCACATAAGAAAATCATTATGTGACGATTTCACTAAATATCCAAAATACATAAAATAGTAAAGAGAGTCAATCAAAACTAGAACAAATATACAACTGACAAAAATAAATAACATCAATAGAATGGATACAAGATCTAGATACATGACTCATGATAAAGGATGAAACTAAATCAGAATAAAAAATGTCCTCTATGTGACCCCTCTATTTCCATTCATCTTGAAATACCACTCTCTCCAAGAGAGATAAAAATAGTATACCTGAACATATAAAATAAAACATTTTCCTAACAATTCAATGATGTATAAATAAGGTGTGAGTATAAAAAGGCTCATTAGGTAATCACTAGTGAGTCCATGTAATTACTTTCTCTAAAACTATCCATCAATTCTAGCTTAAAATATATGGTAATAGATATAATTTTTACTTTAATTTAATCAAACCATAATATTTTTCAAAAAAATATCACTAAACCCAATTTTTTCATATAAAAGTATTTAAACACTTTTAAAGAGAAATATTTTCAAAACAAATTAAATATATTTTAAAAAACCTCCCATCATATAATAAAGGAACCATAAATCACAAAATTAAATAAAACCCATAATTGAATTAACAATATTAAAGGAAGGGTCTAACAGGGAAAATAATAACAGGACTATAAATTAGAAGCCAATACATAATCTAAAACATGAATATAATCATATTCAATAAGTAGGAAACATATAATGAAATATAATAATGGAAAATTCCTAAAAATTCTAGGAGGAAACTATATTCATACTTGGTTTAGAAGCACCTTCCATATTATATATGAATTCCAATGTCTATCACCATCTTATCTACTCCAACCTAGCCCCACCAGTGATATAATCCACCATTGAATTTCCCTATAAAAGGGGATCCAATCTATCTAATTGTGGGGAGATAGAAGAATCCCCAATCCCTCACTAAAATTATTGTGATCCCATGTTATATTAAAACATGGAGGTGGGGTAGAAAAATAATAATCAACATATCAATCATATATAAACACAATCAAAATAGATTGACCATCCCAAATCCTGAAACTGTCCAGGTGAAACCACCATTCAAGTGAAAGGGCTTATATGAGGGAACACTATGATTCAAAGGAGACATTTCAGGGTGGAAACAATGCCCTGATATTTATATCTATAATTATTATTATACATTATTTTTTGAATACTATTCAATGTCAAAACCATTAGAAAAAAATTTAAAAAAAATTCCAAAAAGGGTTAAGTACCATTTTAAGAAATATATTTTGGAAGACAATTTTATAAGGAAAACACTATTTTGAGAGTGAATTTTAAAATGGGGCCTCCAATGAAATTCCACCCAGATATATATATATATATAGATATATATATATGTATATATGTATGCATATATATATTTATATGTATATTCATCTATATATGTATGCATACGCACACACACACATAAATATTGAGGCTTAGAAGGAGAATATATATATATATATAAATTTTAATATGTAATGTAATGGAAATGAAAAAGGAAACACAATTAAAATAATTTATCCAAACTAAAGGATTCTTACAAGAAAAACCATGAAACTACTATAGTAATTAAAAAAATAAACGAATTTGAAACACCGGATAAAATCAAATTGAATCCTTATAAATATAGTTAATTTAAAGTAAATAATTATAATACATTAGAATCCCCCATTTGCATTTTAATAATCACATAACATCACTACTAGAAATTGAATCATTTTTCATGGGTAATTTATGATGGTATCCCATCACAAAAGGACATTTGCGACAGGGTCTCATCACAAATGTTTCATTGCGGAAAACAACATTGCAAATTTTTTAGACCTGTTTTAAAAAAAATCATTTTGTGATGATCCCATTGTAAATAGTTAAAGATATAAAATTATAAAATTAATATTAATTAATAAAATATAAATAAGAAAATAATTATAATAATTATATATTTATAAATTGATAAAAAAATTAAAAAATAATAAAAATACTAAAAAATTATTTATGATATTGAAAATAATAATAATATAATACCCAAAAACATAACATTCATAAAAATATTAAATAATAATAATATTACTAAAATAATAAAATAATAAAAATAATAAATAAATAATAAGAAATTTAAATAATAAATAATAAATAAAACAATAAAAAACATAATATTCGCTACAATATAAAAACACACTATGTAGAAATGTATATATATGTATTAATAAAAAAATTATAGAAATTTCATACATTTAAAAGTTTATCATAAAAAGTATATAAATAACTGAGATTGAGTGTCATATAGAGGAGGGGGAGGAGCTGGTTGAGGAAAATCAATCCCTAAACCATGAGTTAGATGTTACATGTACTCTATAGCCTCCTCATGCTACTACTACTTCCATCGACACATCTCCTCCTACTGCTAATTCTACTATCTATGGAGCTGTTCATACTCTCTATGAATAGTCTCTATAAGTTAACACTGATCTCTTAGCTTCTCCACATATTCGGTTGCATATGATGATGACTCTCCACAAGATCCTATCGAGTTGCATGAAACATCATAGTAGTACTATAAAAACTCCCATGTGTCAATAGAGAGCTGATACCATCTGCTTAATTTTTATCGAAGGCATACTGTGTTTCCTCTATACATGATGGATCCTCAAATCTTATTACATGGAAGGAATGATCCTCAGCCTCATGCTTACTCTCAGAATGTGTCTGAGACTTTGTGGAGTCTTATGAATCCTACAATTAAAATAGTTAAAATATAATTTTTAATTAATTTTAAAACTAAAAATGAAATTACACTGGCCATAGTATGATGAGTGCAATCACATTTAATCTAAATAGTGATAAGATCATTGTAAATACTCCTATAAACATTAAACCATGTAATCATAGGTTGTTCAACTGCCTATACGAGTATAAAATTAATAGTTTACATTTAATGTTATATATAAAATTTTGTAAAAGGACATAGCAATTTTCGCCGATGCATACTAAATGTACGACTACAAGCTCGATGTGTCACCTCCTTCCTTTAATTATTTTTTTGACCTAATGATGTTCTCCACTGAAATGTAGCTCCCATACAATATGAACATAATCCATCCCTAAACTTAGAGGAGATATAATCTGGTCGGTGGGGACAACAAGACCGATCTAATTCTATTTCCCCCACTTTCTGCATGGCTTTCCATCTTAGATTTTACAACATTTGAGTTAAAGGATCATGAATACAACCCTCCCATGAATCCCAGATAGAGTCACACATGCTATAATCGATGGGATACGATAAAACATACAAATAGATAATAATATAAATTTATTAATTCAATAAATTTCTAAATAACTATTATTTATTTGGATACCATTAAATGATCAGACCTGTAGTGCTAAACATAAATGAGAATTTGATCCCATGTAACCCATGGCCAAGAAAAATAATTCTGCAATATAGAACTTCCCTATCCACCTGGTATATGATGAATGCTTTGAAAATGGAACAAATAATAAAACACACTAGTATTTAAATAAATTTATGACAACAAATGGAAACTAACTAAAATACGAAACTGATCATACCACATAATGTGTGGATAAAAGTAAAGATGTGGACATTATTTAGGGGTTGGGTCAAGAATTATCAGTCTCACAAGAGTACGACCCCTCTAAGTCGTCATCTTACGACCAACAGTTTGAGGTTCAGATGATCCAACATCATTCTCATCACTAAGTAGATCACCATCATTTAACTCAGGATATAGATCAAAGTTCATTTGAAATATGAAATGATTTTTATGATAAAATAGTTGAAAAAACTATTATATACTAATATATATTATATATGATTATAACTAGAATGTAATTGTGTCAATCATCCTCACCATCCTAATATTTGTATATGAAGGGGTCAATATCATCAAATTCCTCCACAGTATAATCAATTTCCATTTGAGTTATAAATTCATCATATCTCAACATTTGAAATTTATTTATTGCATTGATAACATCATCATCGTCATCGAATAATAATTTTGGTACTAATGATTACTAATAATTACTAAGTATTTTATTATTATTTATTACTAATTATTCTATTACTATTTATTACTAATGATTAGTATTTATTGCTATTTATTAATATTTATTTTTATGTACTTCTATTTATTACTATTTATTACAATTTACAACTATTTGTCACTATTTATTACTAACTATTAGGAATTATATCTAATTGTTACAATTTATTTCTATTATTTTCTATTTACTACTATTTACTACTATATATTACTATATATTACAAATTATCTTTATTTATTTCAATTTACTAATATGTCTTCAATATATTACCATTAATTTTAATTTATTACTATGTTTTAGTATTTATTAGTATTTGTTAGTATATGCTACTAATTATTATTAATTATTACTATTTATTTCATTATATTTCTTTTAATGACTAGTTATTAGAAATTATTACACATTATTTCTAATTATTACGAATTATTACATTCTAGCACTATTCACTACTATTTGTAACTAATTATTACTTATTATTAATTTTTATTATTAAATATTAGTGCTAATTAATAATTATTACTAATTGTTACTATTTAGTACTATTTAGAACTATTTAGTCTTACTTTGTACTGTTTTTCAATTTATTACTAATTTTTACTAATTTTTACCATTTATTACTACTTATTACTATTTGATACTATTTTTTACAATTTTTTACTAATTATTAATAAATTTGTCTAATTATTATTAATTATTGCTTTTATTTTTTAATTTTTAATGGTCATTACTAATTATTAAAAATTATTTCTATTTATTACTAATTATTACTAATTATTACTATTTATTAATATATATATATATTTATTTCTATATAGTAATATTTATTTCTATTTATTACTAATTATTATTAATTATTAAAAATTATTACTAATTATTAATGATTATTACTACTTATTACAAGTTATTACAAATTTGTAGTAATTATTTGTAATTATTAGTAATTATTAGTTTTTATTACCATTTGTTAATACATATTGTTATTTGTTACTATTTATTACTATTTGTTACTAATTATTTCTAATTATTACTAATTATTACTAATTATTACTCTTTATAACTATGTATTACTAACTATTACTATTTATTACTATTTATTAGTAATTATTACTTATTTTTACTAGTTATTAACATTTATTACAAATTATTTCTATTAGCTACTAATTATAACAAATTATTTATAATTATGACTAATTATTAGTAATTATTACTATTTGTTTCAATTTGTTAATAATTATTACTAATTACCGCTTCTTGTTGCTAATTAGTGCTAATTTGTACTATTTATTAATAATTACTAACAATTAATACTATTTATTAATAATTATTACTATTTATAATAAAATATTACTCTTTACTAATAATTAATACAATTTATTAATAATTACTACTATTTTTTTCTAATTAAATCTATATATTTACAATTCCTACTATTTATTACTAATTATGAATAATTACGTCTATTTATTTACAATTACTACTATTTATTAATAATTACTATTTAGTACTAATTATTACAATTTATTACAAATTATTAGTATTTATTACAAATTAGTACTATTTATTAGTTATTATTATTATTTACTACAATTTATTGTTATTTTTTTCTAATTAATGCTATTTATTAATATATATTTCTGATTATTTTTAATAAAAAATAAAATAAAATGAATAAAAAAATGAATAAATACCTCTAAACTGGATCTATTGTTTTATGCAAACCTTGAAATTTGCTCTGCATGGAAATCTAAAACAATTAAAAATTAAAGGAAAAAATATGATAGGAGAAAACGAGAGTTGAGTAGAGAGATAATTGAAATGGGAGAAAATCAGTGGGGGTATATATAGGTTAGATCATTTACGACGAGGGTATTATCGACGAGTCTCATCCCAAATGTTGGTCGTGTATGAATTTTGGAAGCATTAAAAGGATTATATTTGTGATAGGACCTGTTATAAATAGTTTCCTTCCAGCATATTATTTTCGATAGGAGTGTACTCCCATCACAAATACTTCAAATCCAAAAATAGTATTTGTGATGGGTTTAGACACCCATCACAAATATTTTTTTATAACGAACTATTTATTATGAGAATAGGGATATGTCACAAATAGTCTTTAGCAATAGGCAATTTGTGATGTGTCGAACCACTGTTGCAAATGACCCCTCAGAAAAAACATCTTTATCATGTAGTGCATGTAAAAAATCCTTATGAAAAAATTGATGTGTCCCATTCCCTATGAAATACATTGTGAACGTAGTTAAGAACAAAAAATTTATTATAATTTTAGGGTATTTCGTTGAATGCTCTATCACAAATGGAATGTGAAGATAAATAGAAGGCAGGAAACCACCCACCCCACACCATATATAGATAGAAAAAAACCTTCATAAAATGGAAAATAATTAATTATGATGTGATATGCATATCATAACATTGGGAACCTATAAAAACATCAAATCCATACCACATGTTTTGTCCAAGAGAAAACAAATCCATGGTAATAAGTGAAACCATGAAATAAGGGAAGAGGAGAAACGGATGGAGGGTAACCATATGAGTTTTATGAATAATCAATGGGAAAGGAAACTAAAAATTTATGGGAGGAAAGACTTGGTTGTGACTATGGACCCCCTTCATGACCCACGATGGAATTCGGATAACCAATCCTATTTAGGATCTTAAACTCTAGAGGTTAATTTTGAAAAATTCAAAATTTAATTTTATAGGAACTACACACATTTTGGCCTCGTAGATTACAAAACTGCGCACCCATCACTGGAGAGAAACTACATTCCCATAGGTTGGGATGCATGATCAAAAAAACCGTGCATAAAAAATTACAAGAAAATTTGTAACGTAATTGAACCAAACCCCATAGTTTGGAAAACTGTGAGGGCTAACCATGAACCACACACATAATCTCCATAACTTGTTTTTTACACTAACATGACTTGAAACATGAAGAGGATATCAAATTTATATAAAAATAAATAAATGTGGTTAAAAAAGGTTGGTATAGACACTTGTGAATATAAAATCAGGTTCTGGAGTCATATCCATATATGGAAGTGGGAAAATTTCTCATAATCAATTGGAAGGGAACATTAGTATCTATACTACAGAAAATTGGGTATTTGATCAAAGGAAAATGAGACTTAGTACCCATTCCATTCGATGTCATTCTATCCATGCACTACTAAAAAACTATATTTTTATAACACTAAAATATAGAATCTCACGAAAAATGTAATGAGAAATTATATATTTATCTCTGCTAAAATAAGCATGGATAAAGGGGGACCATTATTAGTGATTTTTTTATCACTGATAAAGATGTTTCTAATCAGCACTTTCAGTGAACTAAAAAATATTGAGACATATCAATGCTTTTTAAGCACCGATAAACATTAATTTTATCAGCGCATATCAAATTAATGATGATGAAATGGATATTTATCAGTGCTTTTCTAAAAGCACTGTTAAAAATGCTGCTAAAATATTTTAAGAAACCATTACCTACACTCTGTCATAGTGATTCTGAGGCTCTCACGGAAATACTCTGCTACTGGCATGACTCCACAATGATCCATCGGATAAATCTGGGATAGAATCCAAGGTATGTTATTTTTGAATTTTCCTACATCGTTTTGTTTAATCTTTGTGGGTTCCACATTTTATATTTTTGTGCTATTAAGAACACTACATCTCATCTCCTCACTATGTCGGTGCGACTCTTCTTGAGGACCAACCAAATTAATTTATTGATATATAATCATTAAAAATAACATATTATGAGATTAATTTCCACACCTAGTCATTTATACTGTGTATAAAAAATATTATGGAGTCCCATGTATGTTCTCCATGGCCATGAGAAACTCAAATAAGATTTTTTATTTCTTTCTTAATGGCCTTGAAGAAGACCCCATTTGTTTACCTCATGTAATTACTTTGTGGAGGGCTATCTATAAAAGTTTTATTGTAGAAATTATCCTTAAACTCATTTATCTACCATAGATTCCACTCATTTACATAAGGAATTAAATTCTATATTGTCGATTGGATTCCAAAATGATGTGTTTCCCTATATTATGTAAACCACCTATTTATAATATTTGATCAAGGATGAACCCTTAATAAATTATCAATTATGTGGTCTATAAAAATATCAGTCTACTCTCTTATTCATAGATTTATATAATTATTTATTAACTATAGATTAATAATTTATCTTCAAGGGTCTCCGGCCTTAGATCATATTAATCTATATGCATTGATGGATCAAATTAACTTTCATACATGTTATTTACTTGGTTAAAACCCCTATAAGAATATTTTATTAAGGCCTCCTCTGAAGAAACATTACTCGGATGGGTAGTACTTAGTTCCCCAGAACAATCTAACTTTTAACATTTATCACATGAATATTAATACATATTTTAAAACATTATGAGTGTTCTTTTATGTAACATTAATGTTATAATGTCTTGAGAATATTTGTCACATCGAAATGCTATATGAGTTACCCAATATAATGAGATCTATGAAATGTAATGGAAATATTTATAAACATATATCCAGTTATCTAGATTTCATTTTTATTATTGGACAAAAATGATGTTTGATTAGTAAGTATTGGGTGCTTATTGGTACAAGAAAACTATTCTATAGAATTATAAACCATGTAATCCTCAATAAGGGGGGTTTTGAGGACTTACCCTGAAATAAGAATTAAACTTATTATATGTGTTATTAGATATTTTTAACTAGATATGTGCGTATTTAAATATATATATATGATTTTATTAATGATGTATATTATAATCAACATAAATTTAATTTTTCATGTAAACAGTGGAATCATATTTTAATGGCTTGTTAAGATATATTGGGTTTTTCATAAGTTATATGACATTAATTGAATAATTGAAGAAGTAATTTTTTTTCATTAATTTTATAGAATATTAAAAATTTACCCTTTTTCTTAAATGACCATTTTTCTTAAATCCATAAGCCATATTGTTCATTGATGAGTTCATATCAAGAAATTCAAATAAATATAACTCAATAATATAGGTTAAAAAAAGTATGAAACATTTATTATGAGATATGATTATAAATGGATTTAAATGAATATTATGCTTTAATATGACTTGGTTATCATTGTGACATTATCTTAGCTATATATGGGTGTCTTAATGTATTTATATATTTCAATCATAGACTTTTGGCAACTTCCACAAATTGAACTGATAAATTTTTTTATATGGTCACACAATAACTATATCCCCAATCTCAAAAAAATATATATTAAATTTAATATTAAGAATAGATATAATTTTTTATTATGATAGGAAAATAATATACCAGAATTAAAAATAAATAACATACATAGAATGAAAAAATGATAAAGATATATTTTAAAAACTAAGTCTTAAGATTTTTATAGATCTTGATGACTTAGATAAATTTGTTTTTTGGTCCATTAGCCACATATGTACCCATCATACTTGGTTTAGATTTATTTTTAGGCTTCTGATCCAGTTGTGTTGGCTTGAGATGTTCCATTCAGTTGAGTTTCAGATTGATTCAGAATCTGATTTTATGATTTTTATGTTATTCAGAATATCCTACCCATTATGGTCCCTGATATTTCATGTGGGTATTCCCCTATTTTTTGTTCTCCTCAGCTTATAACCATCTTCCTTAGAAATAAAGATTCAATAGAGGTAGTGATGTGGCTTCAGGACGTTTACCATGTATTCAGAGTGTTTGGAACTCCCAAATATGTTAGAGTTTGTGTTATTCTAGGGCTTCTTAGGGGTCCATCATTGGAAAAATGGAATTTTTTTATCCCAAAAACAGTGAAATTAGGATGGCATGGGAAGATTTTATTTCCCTCTTTGTCTAATGGTTTATACCTGAGGAGGTGAAGACAAAGAAAAACGAATAGATCATGATTTTCCAAATGGTTCCTGGGCGATGATAGATTATGATGAACACTTCAAAGTCTTGTTTTCCTTTTTTCGAAGGTGGTGTCTCAAGATGTGTTCAATGCATATCTTTTCATTTTGGGTCTCAATTCAGAGATTATGTAGAGATCCCTCTTCTTAAAGGATCTCCATTTTTAGAATTTTGTGTAGGGAGTGTTTTTGGCAAAGTTGTTGTGAATGAAGCATAAACACATTGGCTCAATTGTTTTCTCCTATATTGGGGTGCTATGTCCAAATATTTGGATTGTTTTTTAATGTATGTAAAAATATGTTTTTATGTAATTGTAAACACTAATTTTTGAAATGTTGGTAATATAGTGTTTTTTCTAGTATTTTTATTACATTTCATTTAAATTTTGAAATGTGACTTGATTTTATTAATATTTTGGGTGTTTTTGTTGTATTTCTAGTGACACACTTTAGTTTTCTGTAAGAACACAAAATATTAGCACTTCTCAAAGAACATATAATGAAAAAAATTATCAGTTCTTTCAAATGAACTAATAAATACATTTTTCAGTACTTTTAAAAGCATTGATAAATGACACCTTTAGTAGTGCAAAGAAAGCACTGATAATTCAGATCATTATCAGTGCCTCTAAAATCATTGATAATGGTCCTATTTATCAAGGATTTTGTTAGCACTAATAAATTTACCTTTTATGAATTCTATTTGAGTGAAGATAAATGTCTTGGGCTCTTGACATCACTCAAGTGGTCATCTCTTTTCTGGCACTAATAAAGACCATTTCAAGCATTGTTAAAGACCATTTTTGTAATAGTTTTGTACCCATCCCATTACTATTCTATATATATAGTATTTGTGTATAAATTCAAACCCATTTTCACCATAATAATGGGTTTAATGAACTTAAAAAGTAATCTATAATAATATATTCATGTTATTCATGTCTTTAAACATCACATTTTCTTATATTAATATATGCTCACATGTATACACGTGACAACCATAACTATAGTAGTCCAGAGTTAGTGGACATTTTATTATGATGGAATATATATAAGGGATAAAATCACTGATGGTCAATCAATTTTTTAGTATTGAATAAACTAGATACATATGTGGATCTCTTATTACATTGGTTATTAAACATAGTACATAACAAAAGAAAACAATCTTCTTCTGATCACATATTTAAATATCACATCATCACAACCTAGGGAAAGAATACAAATAAAAGGATGATATTAAACCCCCATTAAGCTTTATTTGAAAAAATAATAAGTGATATAAAGTAAATAAGGAATATAAATTATGGAAATGTAAAAAATTTCAAAACACATGCCAATAACAAACTCAAAATGAGAATGAATTCATATATTTTGCTATGGTGAAAATATCACAGAATGTAATAAGTGAATGCCGAATGAAGAGACTTATTAATCATTGGAAGTGATGTATCTATAACATGAACAATTAAATATTCAATATGGTTTATGTCATTAGGTATCAACCCATCTAAATCATCTTGGAATCAAACACTAAGGGTTTGTCCCCAACCGTTTTGTCTCATAAGACATGTTAATGAATTGAAGGGCTATCTATAATGGGTCCCCACCCATCACTATAATTTCAAATAATTATTTACCCATAGATTAAATTCTATTACAACATCATATGTAAAAAATGGTATACCACCAATACAATAATCATTTATGGACGTTTTTATGAGTTATATGATCTGATTCCATTATTGGGGAGTCTTACTTCCTTGATTTCCATTATCTGCTTACTTCTATTCTTGTACATAAAATCATGTAAAATGTTAATAGTTTTAAAAAATTGAAATTATATTTCATTAATTAAATTAATTAATATTAAATTGTAATTTATTTCATTAATTTATATGATATGAAGTTGAATAATTAGATAAAACATTAGTGATAATTGTTTAGATTATTTTGGAATGTTTTTCAACTATCTCCGACATGGTTTTTTATTAATTAATTTAATGTAAATATACTAGATTCATAAAATTAAATAAGATATAAAACATATATTTTATTATATTTTAACCATAAAATGAATTATGAGTATTTGTGAATGAAAAATTGAAAAACAAAAACACACTATCCACGAAGGTGGTAAATTTGAACCTCACACACAATGTTTTCATTTCTAGAATAAAAGGATTAGGAGAAGAGGCAAGATGATGGATTTTACAATGATGTAATAAAATTATAGTATATACATTTTATTGGAGTTATCATGAATGTTAGGATAGATGCGGTTTGTGAAAGATAACAAAAGGGAAAAAATAAATGAAAATTAATGGGAAAGATTAAGTGTTTTACAACTTCAATTCTTCTCCTTAATAACCTCCTTATAAGACTTAGGTTCACCATTTTATTGTGATCAATGTATCCTTGACAAGGGGAGATTCAGGGTAATATTTTTGGGGAGAAATAAGAAAATATTATTGTCTTTAGTGGTTCATTAAGATGAGGATGTGAGGGGTGATATTTGTAATAGAGCAGATGAGTGTTTTTTATTATTCTATTAATTATTTTATTATTTTCTATCAGTACGCAAAATAGTGATGATTATTTTGACGAAATGAATTAAATATTACATATGAGTTCAAACCAACTGTTCTTACAACAACCATACATCAGTTATGACTCAATAATTCATGTATTTCGATTATACCGTAAAATACTGTATTTCACTATTCACAATAAAACTACTATTTTAGATAAATCCAAAAAATTATTCCTAAATATTAATTGATATGTATAATTAAAAACATGAAGTCAATTTTATGAAAATAATTTTCTAAATACATAAAATTAAATTTTAAATGAAAATCATAACCTACTGGAAAAAAATTTTAAATTTATAAATGATTTTATAAACCAGTGAAAAATTAACTAATCTCTCATAAAATTATCTTATAATCATAAGAAAATAAAATATTTATTTATGATTCTATTTTATAAAGATATTTATTAAATAATAATGTTAATTATAAAATTTTTATTAAGCATTCTTGTTTGGTAAAAATATCCACACTTAATTTTTCATTTTACAAAAATATTATTTATTTATACTATTAAATAATTATATCTTATTTTCATTTATAATAATCCTAAATTTTATTAATACAATCATCGGAGTGTTTACTATTCTATTGGAAAAATTACTATTCTTGAGGGTCACATTACTATTCCAATGTCAAGTTAATATTTTAGAGTATATTACTGTTCATGTAAGCTCACTTTTATGTGTAGCATAAGTTATTTATTTAAGAAGATACATACAATATAAATGTGGGGTACTATATTATTCCCTCCTTCAATAAATTTCATCCTATAAATTTGGAGTTGTACATAGAAAATGAAAATTTGATACTTAAAAATTCCTTCATGGGATTTCCAAATCGGAAATTGGGTTAATAAAACATCATTTTAGTAAGATGGAATTTGAAAAAAGAATCTTTCCAAAGAATAAGGATTTTAGGTAGGAAATCATTAGTATAAAGTGATAATATCAACATGGAAGATAAATATAAATATCATGTTCCTATAGAGTTTGATATAGAACATGATCATTTGAATGTTAACCATCTCAAAATATTATATCTTTTGATCGGTTAAAATACCATTGATTTCTTTAAAAGGAAAAGTGAAACAATAACGTTTTTTCCCAAAATCATTTTCCTAGAGTTGCAGGTTTCTTTTACCGTCTAAAAAATAACTTGATTAAATAATCTTATTGTATTCGTTTCCATTTTATAATATCATCCTTATGGTGTGATTCGATGAATCTCCACTACATTTCATAAATCTATATATGGATATTCATGGAAAAAATTATACCTGAAGCACTTTTATGGATCATAATATCCATTAATCATTCCTCAGTCTTTAAATGTTTTATAAAACCATGATGGTTAACATATGTTATTAATAACAATAATTTCCACTTTATTACTTCATCTATTTTCCAGGTAGGTAAAATAGGACTCATCAAAAACATGTTTGTCCACATTCAATGAAAAAATTGGAAGGATGGTCACTAAATATCTAAAATTAACTTAACAAAAGATTCCCAAAATAATGTAGATCTTATTTTCACAATATAAATATATAACTAACTTAATAACCTTATACCATTATGAAAACATGAATTCTTCCATGATTAAAATATCAGGTTTTTCTCAAATGAAAACATTTAATAATTTCAACATAACATAAACCATCTGATCACTAACCACCATCATGGTCACCAATACTTTCCCTTAAATATCTATTTAATATTATCTTAAAATAAAACACATTTTTAGGGTTATATTTCCCATGTAATGTATTTTCACTAAGATAAACTTAAAATATAATCACTTATCATGATTACTTATTTTACTGATCACATTCTTCCAATTACTTAAATAAAAAGTATTGTAGTACAATCCTTATATATCTCATGATTCTGAAAACCATTGTATTATTGATAATATACTCAAATAACATGATTCATGAATCTATGTAGAGGAATATTAATCATTCCTCTTCATCTATGGTATTACCATACACTTTTATATGATCCATTATCCTATTTTGGTGTATATTCCATTGAAACATGACACATTGATTTTTTTACATTATCATATCCTTGAAGTTGAAGAATTTTTCACTGGAAAATTTTATCTTACCCATGAAATTAATTCAAAATACATTTTTTGATTTCCATGATACAGACATGTACAATATTCATTTCTAAAATAAATTTTATTAAGATCACTGAATGAAAAATTAGTTAAAAGAAACCTATACGCTCATCTAGGTCTTCAGTGTTGGCATCTATTGTGAAGCGAATGAATCCATGAATTCTAGTGGTACATCCCTACATCCTCCAAATCCTTTACCTACCCTTTTCAAATTAAAATATTGTAGTTTGTATAAGAATTATGAGGAAATTAATAAGTATTTATAAAGGTTTTATTTTCAAAATTCAATTTTTGAACATCCGCATGAACCTGATAATTATAAAAAAATATTATTGTACTATCCCAAAAGGTCTCAAAATTATCTTCAATATAGCCAAATATATAAAAATTTAAAAATTGATACATTTATTATTCTAGGATGTTGAACTTCTCTGAAGATCCATCAAGGTTGATGAGATCTTTGTATAGTTTAGTTAGGGCAATGAATTGAAAATTTCTCTGGTAACACATTCCATTCCTAGAATAGTAGGAAATCTGATAATTTATTATTTTTTCATATAAAAACCATGATCCTAGGAATACATGTGTAATATTAAAAGTGTGATAATCATCATAGATTTTTATTTCGGTATATTTAATATTGATTAAGTCCTCAAAATCATATTATCATGATTTCATGATTATCCTTGAAATTATATCCTCTGGAAGAGAGAATATTTTTTCAGGATCATTCCCCTCCCATTTCGATGTTTTTTCTCAACTAAAAATAAAATTTAATGAATTATAGTTTGAATAAAAGAATATAGATTGAAAATTAAATATATTTTTCACTAAATATCATTGTGTGAGCCATTTCTAAATAATGGAATATACTATATTGTCTCTTAAAATCAGGAATCCTAATGTAAGATTGTGAACTAGAAAAAAAGCACATAAATTTAAAAAAATTTCATAGATAATATCATAATTATAAACATGGTTTCTTTTGGGAATATTTACTTTTAAATCCTTCATAATGGATTCAATGGATAATTTGAATTATCCAAAGAATATCCCTTGGAGTGTCATACCTGGAGAATAGAAATGACCATTGTCATGTACTAGAGTTAAGCCCATCCCACCTTGTTGGAGTTGGTACCCCCATGTATATATATACAGAACAACGTCCACTTGTAGTATATAGACATGGTCATATTTTGAGGAATACCCACATAATCATTATACTAATAATATTATAGTATTTTTTCTATGCTTATCCTCAATTTATATCTTATGGCTACTTTCCCTAAATTATGTTTTATAAATATTTTCCCCAAAGATCCTAATAAACTTTTTCTGATACTAACCGTAACAACCTTGATCCCAGTAGCCCAAAGTTGGTAGTCATTTTATTTGAATAAAATATAATAAAGGGACCATATCACCATGGATCGATCAGTTTGGTATCCTTGGATAAACTAGATTCATACTTGGTACCCTTATTTTATTGGTAATTAAATATAGTACATAAAAAAATATACTTATCTTTATAACATATTGAATTATTTCATCATTAAATCATGTGGAAAGAAAACAAAAGGGGGGTGCATTTAAATTCTTAGTATGGGTTATATGAAGAAATTATAATTAAAGAAAAGTAAATAAGGCATATACATTACTAAATGGTAAATAACACAAAAACACATTCAATCAATAATTTGAGAATGAGAATGCATACATAGATTTTTCCATAGTGAAAAAATCTTGGAAAGTTATAACTCAATACCTAATGAAGTGAATTCTTAATCATTTTACTTCATGTTTTTGGAACAATAACCATTATCCCATAATGATGGTATAATTATTTGGGTAAAACATGTATAATTATTTTTGGATACAAATAAAAAGTTTTTTTCTCCAATTGTTTTGTCTTATGAGACTCGTCGATGCATCAAGGGACTATATATTACTAAGATCCACCCAAAAATGGAAGTTATAATAATTATTCATACAAAGAATCAATTCACTAACAAAACCATATGTAAAAATTTTATATGAATAAGTTAATAATCATATCAATGATACCATAAATATGATTATTTTGTTAATGGTGATCATAAAAAAGGGAAATATACATACACCAAAAATAAAGAATAAATGGTAAAAATGAATATCATAATAGATTCGATGAAATATTTGAATTAAATCATACGTGCACATTAATATAGTAAAATAGTAAAAGGTCATGATAATTGATGTCTAAATAAAGTTTATACATTTAAAATTGTGTTTAAGAATTTTTATAAATGAGCCTCTTTAGTGCTATTTAAGGAAAATATTAACGAGTCATTAAACTATTTATTTAAGAAGATACATACCATAAAATCCTAGTGGATTTATAATATATATATATATATATATCACATGTATGACCAATTAAATATATATGATCTATCATCAATGGTCTAAGGACTCTACATAATCAATTTACAATATTATTCATAAGCCTGTAACCATTTTGAAATATTAGAAAAACATTTATATAAAAAGTATAAAATTTTCTTTAAAAATACATTCTAATAACCTATTTAAACTGATAAAAAATCCCATGTGTAATATGAATATTATAAATTAGTATTATGAAATTCATTTTTCCATATCAACTATGCATAAGTAATAAGATATAAAAACATGACAAGTGGAATGGGAATAAAAAATATTACTAGTATCATAGAAATACTATGCAACCAAATAAAATAAATTCGTACAATACATGTTTAATAATTTTTTGTATTTTAAATAAAAAAAATTCATTTTAGGTTTAAACTCACATTAACCCCTGAAATTGGTAATCGATTAAATATATTAATATAAAAGAGAGTAGGGGGTAACTACTAAATACCATGTTGAAACATACTCTATGAGTTGGATGAAGAAGTAATGTTTCACTCTAAATATTTTTAAGAACATAATAAGATGAAATATATTTTATTTCTATTTATAAAAAAGGATGACTCATAAATTAATATTAAAACACATGTCCTTAAGGAATTCAATGAGTAAAATAAATCATTTATCAATTCAATAGAATAAAATTCCAAGTATAATGGAAGAATCAAGATAGATGAAGGGAACAAGTTTAGTTATTTGGATTATTAGTGAATGATTAGTATATAATATGAAAATGGTTGGATTAATAAGAATTATTTCTCTATATTACCATATCTACAAAATGATGGTGATATATTTGAAAAAACGTGAGGTGTGATTCACCTTTAAGGTTAATAGAAAATAGACGATATGTTTTAGAGGGTCTCAAATGAGATATTGATGAAAAATCATGAGGAATAAAATTTAATAGGGATTAATTTTTGAAAAAGATAAATTATCTAAAAAATTCAAAAAATAGAAGATACGAAAAATAGATAGATGGTATAATAGGTATTCTATGGACACCAAGTATCTTTTAACTTTTCTCTAAGCACTAGATTCCATTATTTGAACTTTTCCCCTCTTACCTTCTCCCCAAACTCTCTTCCACTAATTATCAATCCACCTTTAAACTCAAAAACTAGTGTAATTTCGAACTGATTTATTAAAATAAGAAAATATTTAAACACAAAAGAGGAGGGCCATAAAGAGGGTGTATTTGAAGGAACACAAAGATTTATTCTGTCATGGAGAATTTTTTTGAAGAAGAAAATCAATTGTATTAGGAGAGAATATCATATTAGTCGAAATTCCTATTAAGGAATAAAAATTTTGGATGGTTGAATTAATGAATTGAGATTTTATATAAATGAAAATAATGATATTAGTATTATTAATTATATGGGGTTTTCACAACTGAAGTTGAATGGAGTAAAATTTTCACTAAATGGTGAGGAATTTTATTTGAAAACTTTTACTTGAAAGTGTTACTATAAATAAAAAATTTATATTGTCTAGAAATTTACAATTTTATAGAAAAATTACACAATGATACTAAACAAGTGTAGAGTTTCTTAGAATATTGGTTTATTAAATTAAGGCGAAGTAACCTTCCAAAATAAATAATATCAAAATATTAAACAACATAGAGATTATATCAACTTAGTAAGAATATTTTGTTTTAATGTACAATGATTATATAGAAAAGGATATGGCCACACATTGAGATGATTCTAGTTCAATGGAAAAATACCTCAAATCATGTGAAGTGAGTGAAGGAATATATATATATAGGTGGAGAAATGCATTTACAAGGAAGGATGTACAATAATAATATGTATAGCAATGTTTGAATTTGAGGACTCAATTTTTTGATCTCGATAATGTGTGAGGAATATTTGACCAACATGGTCGAATTTTACAATAGTGCATCATAATATTACCAACTAAAATGAATTAATAAAATGAGTTATATATGTAACAACCCAATATATATTGATTTTTTTAATAAATAAAATTTTTAATAGAACGAACACCATGTATTACTAAGACGAAATTATTGAAATATACTATGGTAAAATTATTATTTAAATATTGCTATTATTTTTAGGCCATTGAATTATAGAGAATGAATATAAATAAATATTAATAGAAATATGTATAAAGTATTTTAGTAACGATTAGTTATTTATTATTTACTAGTAAAAAATTATTCAAATTGACATGTTAAAAATAATATATTTTTATGATTAGATATCAATTTTAATGATATTTTATTTTTATATTTTATGTATCTCGATTTCCAATGAACAAAGGTTCTGAAAAAATATTTTTTTGATTGTAAAATAATTAATAACCATTTATAAAATTATTATAAATTTCATAGTTTTATGATAAAACCATTTGATGGTAAAAACATTAGTTTTCATAAAACTATTTGTTTGGTACAATGTATTTTTTGCTTACTAAAATAAAAAAGTAACCATTGATTAATGAAATTAATTTAATTTGTAAATAATGTATTCAATATTAAATATTAATATTAACCTAATTTTTATTATAATTCACTGAATGAGAATAAGTTAATTTTTTATGATAAAAAATGTTTTCTTTAAAAATGGTTTCTACGCATTCCATGCTTGAATATTAAAACTAATTATTTTTCACTTAAATGAATCATATATTTTAAATTGAACCCATATATTTAATTATAATAATTAATATTATTTAATTATCTTAACATAATTTTTTCTCATAATGAATATTGACCATGATAAAAGTTTAAAACCTTGGTAAAGGATAAAATGAGTAAAAACTGATAGAAATTAGTTAAGCATGAGAGTTATTGGTTAAAATAACCTAAAAACGCATCTAAATCATAATTTTTTAATTTATTTTGTACATATCCCATCCCATATTCTAAATTGATTCAATTTTGATCCATATGTCCAGAAATATGACCTTATAAATTTTAAAAGAGTTAGAATAATTAGAAGTGTGACACTCTCCACTTATAAAAGGGTACCTTCTCTCATCTCCTCTACAGGCATTCATTAGCCACATATCAAAACCAAAATCCACCTAAAACTCTCCGTTAATTCCCTATACACATACGAGTGGTTGTTTTTATCTTATATGAAAAACCCACATGTCCTTGAGATGAGATCTAATGGAGGATTCTAAAAGAAGAGGTAATCGTTATTGATGAATCTGTAAATGTTTATTTCTTATTAAGAAATATATACATATTATTGAATCATGTTAACAAAGAAAAATTAGTGACAATATATTATATAAAATATATTATGTTAATAAATTATCCTTTTTCTATTTTTCCTCCATCCTAATAGAATATGAAATGGATGCCATGCCAATATATGGACTACAGTCTCCACGACTAAGATATGTTATTTTCATCACCAACTCTCTTATTTAGATATATAAATGGGTTAATGATTATATATGATATTTATAACATTATTATAGTCTGAAAGAATGAAATATTATATTTCTTACGAACCTAAAATCCAATGTATGATAATAATGTCACTCATTTTTACATGTGGACTATCAACTCAATGAAACAATGTGAATTTCTTCCATTTCCTCTTTATAAGAAGGGCCATAAAGATATATTTAGTTAATTTGAAATGTATATATATATATGATATAATTATAAAATTGTGAATTTATATTTTATTTCAATTCATTCCTTTCACAGAAAATTGAAAACAATACTCATGTTTACATACATACTACCATATCCAAGAAGTCATGTTACTCAGTTCTCATCACAACTTTATTCGAATGGTAATAAAAGTTTGTATAATTAATAGATATTATACCTATGAAATGTTTATTATAATATTATATATTAAACCATGACCAAGGTGCATGTACCATAAACACCATACCAAAACTAGCTTGAAAAAATAGAGCAGTTAACACTTAGAAGAATGATTTTGAAGAAATACTATTAATAAATGGTTTATAAGATATGCAATGACTCTATATTTCTCAAGTAAAGATTTATAATATGTCTAATAATATTTGCAGATATAGGATGAGTCGATTTCATATAGCAAGACACTAAGAGTCTTGGTAATTAAATTATATTAAAATTATATATTTTATTATCATGTGTAACTAATTTTAGAAATAATGGATGTAATCCTGATAAGAATCCCATATTAGAAATAAGAGACACTTTTTCAGTTCATAAAGTAATGTAACAGTTCTGGGAGCCACCCAGAGGTGCCCCGTACCTGGTTGGTCACATGGCCTCAGGTGCATTTCCCTGAATGCTAGAGGATGCCGACTAACAATGAGGGCCTTGGGTGTGATAGTGGGAAACTATTTCCTCATTGTAAGAGTAACACATCAGAAGTAAAATAGATAGCAATAGAAAAAGTAGTAAAACATGCAATATGTAAACAACAGAAGTAATAAAAAACTGGTGCACACACACAAATATATAAATGAGGCATGATACATATGTGTAGGAAACCATCCAAACAAATCAAAATTCTGGAATACAGTACTAAACCAAATTACAAAAGAAAGACAAGTAAACCACTCCAGAGCATCGCAAGCCTCAACTTGGTCCAATGATCCTTAGCTCTATAGAAATCAAGTTCCTGAAGTGGAAGGTCACTTTCCCTTATCCATACATGCATTAATATAATATGTTTGGGCCCAAAAGCATGACCCAAACATGGTTCGAGACTAATCCTAGTAGGAAACCACCCAATGATCTATTCCTAATAGTTAGTGAATATATATTCCAGACAATAAGCATAAAGAATCAGTGAACACAAAAGTACTCAAAATTAAACAGTCCCACAATTTCATTTACAAACATTTAATTTTATGTATTTAATCAACCAAGAAAAACAAGCATTCCTCTAGGTAGTTCTCACAGCCTAACCCCTTTGTTTCACGATACAATAGAAGAAATAGAAAATAATCTCCAAGGAATCACTCACCTTCAATTACCCCTTTATTCATGTGTGATCAAAGACCCTCTAAGGAAGCACTCACCGTCAATTACGCCTATAGTCTTTTAATAGTAACCTATAGACACACTGAGGAAGCACTCAATGTCAATTCCTAGTGATGATTTGTAACGTAACTATAAAAACTCTAAGGGATCACTCAACGTCAATCCCCCTAGGGTATCACAATGTGATAATTAAAGAAAACACTCTATGAAATCCCTAAACATCAATTTCTCCTATGGTCTCACTACACCAGGTTGCTGCAACACTGTGTAAAGAAATCGTGCACAAATGATAATCAGGAGAAAAAGTAAACCTCAAGAAAAACTTGTCTAAATAACTAAAACATATCATTGCATTTCAAATAATAAACAATCCACCAAACAATACTAGTCATGGAAAGCAATCAGCAAGCTAACAGGAAAGGCTAGACCAAACGTTCAAACACAAGAAAATGCGGGCAAAACATCCATATCTTGGTAGAGATAACCCTATTCTCAGTAATTAACCACTATCCAATCAAATAAGGTATAGATGGAAAATAAAAGTCCTAAAACCATAAACACACAATACCCCAAATGAGGGTATTGGACACTTTTCCACATAGAACTCAAATACTAACTACGGAAAGAAAAAACCACCTACCTCGGCATTGTGAGATCGATATACGTGAACCTCAGGAGATGAATCTCCCTAGAACATTGTACATCTACAAAAACGCTTAAGAAGTTCAACCGGGGATATCTTGCTTAAGAAGAGAAATCAGGAGATGATGTTCAAGATGAAGGTAGAACTCACAGTGGTGATTCCAACACAATAAACGGTGGTCGATTTGGAGAACGAATGGTGAGTTGCAGGATCAGAGAAGATCTGCAGTCGTACGAATTCTCCTGGATGAAATCAGTTGAGAAGTAGTGTGTTCTGTCTATCAGAAGGGACCGTGGCCCATTTAATGAAAAAAAATAAAGTACATGAGGTGTTCATTAAAAGTACACGGTGTGTACTTTATTTTTCCAGCCTCCACTTTAGGCAGTATCCAGGTCACTAGACATAGACCTATGCCCAGCCATTACATGGCCCATACATGGTCAACCGTATCAACCAGGTACATGGCATGTTATTAAAGTACATGGTGTGTACTCCTGAAATTTATAAAAACTCTTCTGTTTCTCAAAAAACCCAGAAAGGAATAAAATACCTAAAAAGAAGATCCAGATTCTTACAAACATTCCTACTTAATGAAAATTTTCCCCTAATTTCCCTAGAAAGACGGCGTAGAAGAAGAAACCTCGAACAGATCTAGACACTCCGATCATACATTTTCCTCCCTCTCCACGGTCTCGTCCTATACTCACTCGGGCTACCATATCACTTATACTAGAGGAACTTACAGACCATGGAGAACCATCACACATTGATCAACAATCTGGATAGGATGTTATTTGAAAGATGTGTCCACCTTGAGCTCATCCTCTATGGGTTGGAAAACATGATATGGGTCTGAGAAGTAAGGTCAAAGCTGAGAAACATGGATGAAGTCATGAATTGCTTGTTACCTCTGAGGTAACTACAACCGATAGGCAACTGACTCAACTCTCCCCAACACCTCAAATGGCCCAACGTATCTCGGCGAAAGTCTTCCATGTCTTCTAATCCTTCGGTTTCCCAACCTCGGTGTGACACATTGAAAAACCAGATCTCCGACCTCGAACTCCGTAGGTATTCTCCGTCGACCAGCATAAGACTTCTGTCTTGTCTACATAGTAGCCATCCTCTTACGAATCAACTCTATCTTCTCTGTTGGACTACTAAAAAAGTCGATGTCCGAGCATAGATGCCTCTCCTGCCTCCAGCTAGAATAAGGGTGATTGGAATGGCCTACCGTACAAAGCCTTATATGGTGCCATAAGAATAGTTTCTTGAAAACTATTATTGTAGGAAAACTCCACAAGAGGTATGTCCTTCTCCCACGAACCTCTAAAATCTAGGATGATTTCCAGAATCATGTCCTCAAGAACCTGAATCATACTCTCAGACTGGACATATGTCTGGGAATGATATGCAGTACTCATAGTTACATGTGTACCAAAATCCATCTTAATTCCCTTCCTGACCCGAGAAGTAAAGTGGGTGTCCATGCCTGAAATAGTGGAGTGCAGAACTCTATGTAAACGTACAATCATTCAGATGTACAACCTTCCCAACTCTTCAACACTTAAGGTCCCCTTAATCAGAATGAAGTGGGAATCCTACGTGAGTCTCTCAATGAGAACACATACAACATCATTCCCTTGAGGTGAACTCTGCAAACCTGTCAGAAAATCCATTGCGACATCATTCCACTTCCACTCGGAAATGGGTAAAATCTGTAAAAGCCCTGCTGGTCGCTGCTGCACCGCCTTCATACACTAATAGGTTGGAAACCTAATGAAAAAACTATCAATATCTCCCTTTATTCATAGCCAAAAATACCAATGGTGCAGATCTCAATACATCTTGGTGACACCAGGATAAACTTCCCAACATAGAAATGAAATCTTGCATCAGTTCCTCACGTATGTCTACTAGCACCCACACTCATCCATGAAAACACAAGATCTCATCCTCGCCTACTATCCATACAAGAATAGGGTCCCCTCCGAAAACACTCTCTTGTAGGACTAGAACATTAGAATCTGATAGGTGATTCTTTCACACTAGCTCCAGTAGAGTAGAGGTAATAGCCATAGAAGAAAGAAACCTCTGCCCCTGACTGTCGTGCACCTCCAAATGCATCTCAGAGAATGGAGCCAAAATCTACCACCCACTACTGGCCTCTTGAACCACCTATATATTAGTCCTCTTACAAAACTTATCATCTACAGCCTTGCCTTTCCCAGGCGTGTAGGCATGCTCAAAGTCAAAGGACTGAAGGTACTCAACCAACCTTCATTGTCTCAAATTCAGAATTCACTGAGTGAATATATACTTGAGACTCTTTTCATTGGTGAAAATTGAAAAATTCTCTCGCAGAAGATAATTTCTCCAATAGAGTAAAGCATGAAAAACTGCAGCCAGCTCGAGATCATGCGCTGGGTAGATCCTCTCATGTGGCCTCTTCTGCCGAGACCCATATGCAATGAATCCTTGTCCCTGCTTAAGCACTGCTCCTAGAATGATACATGATGAATCAAAGTATAAAGTATATCTCTTTCCTGGCACCGAAAATAATAGTATCAGTACTACAATCATCCTCCCAATCAGCTCCTGAAAGTATTACTTGCAAGAATCTGACCACAAGTACTTTACACCCTACTTAGTTAGGCCCATCAGTGGCACTGCTAAGCGTGAAAAGTCCAATATAAAATGCTTATAGAAACCAGCCAAGCCTAGAAAACTCTGTACCTCAAAGACATTATTTATATGATCCTAGGAAACTACTACTCTAACTCTCTCAGGTTCAACTAATATTATTTTGAATGAGATAACATGACCTATGAATTGAATTTGGTCCATCCAATAGAGGAATTTTGAGAGCTTAGGATATGAATGATGAGCTATCAGTGTACTCAAAACAATCTCAAGATGTGCGGAATGGTCATGTCAAGTGTGAGAGTACACTAAGGTTTCATCCACGAAGACTACCACAAAATAATCCAAATATGGATTAAACACATAGTTCATCAGTTCCATGAAGATGATATGCACGTTCGTGATACCGCACGACATAACCACACACTTTTATAGTCCATACCTACTCCAGAATTATGTAAGAGGTATATAAAATGCTATAACATGCAATTGATGGAAACCGGACCTCAAATAAATCTCCGAGAACACTCGATCTCTTCAAAGGTGATCAGATAGATCATCAATCCTCGTTAAGGGATATCAGTTCTTGATTGTCAACTGGTTCAACTTCCAATAATCTACACAATGTTTGAGGGTATCACCCCCATATTCGATAACAGGACAGGATAACCAGAAGGAGATGTACTGGGTTTGATGAAACCCTTTGCCTAGAACTCATCCAACTACTTCTTGATTTCCTTTAACTCTAGTGTAGATATCCTATATGGAGTAATGGACACCAGTGCCACTCATGGCACAAGGCCAATAAAAAAGTCCTCCTATCGCTTGAGAGGAAAACTTGAATAGTCCTCTGGAAAGACGACCCTGAAACGATCCACCACTAGAGGAATCTTCATTTGTGAAGTCCCTTGGTCATCTACATACAGACTAGAAAACAGGGCTAGAACTCCTCCCAACATATGATGCTTGGGTCCTGCTCTGCTTGCCTGAACATCCTGTTCGCCCTTATGAAAAAAAGATTCACCCTCTGGCGATGTGATATTTACCCTACGACGATAGCAATTAACAACAACTTAGAAGGGAACTGACCAATCTATTCCAAGAATAACGTCATAGCCTATCTTCTCTAAGACATAGAGGTCCCATGAGAAGTGAAACCCATCATCCTCAAGAGGGGACTCCTTGCAATGACGTACACTTGATGTTCTAGTCTGCAATGGGTGTCCAATATCAAGATATCAGAAGAAGAAAATATACAGAGCTCAAGGCTCTCCATAATTACAACAAATATAATACTATGGGAATCCACTATATAGAAAATAGGAGAAGATATAATTAAGGAAACTAGGATCATACCATGAACTGCAGAGGGTCCTGGATCCTACTCCAGCTGGGTCTGCTCTAATGCAAAAATCTGACATGAAACTCAGCCTTGAGACCCTGCCTAGACTCTCTGAGATAATATTCCCTATTGTCACTAAAAGACTGGCGATTGGATACCATGGACACAACCTCCACCTTTTCCTGAGTGGCCAGAAGTACTCCAGTTCTTAGACTGGTGAGAAACTGGTGGTGCTGCACACAAATGATGAGTCATAGAAAAACCCATGTCAGCAACTGTAGGTGAGAAGATCTTATAGAAGTGCTTAAGATGACCTATCTTTCTACAATATTTTCACTCCACTGAGTCTCTTGCACAATGTTTCCTTGTATTCCCAACCCTTACACACTGGTAGCATACCACCTGACTACATGGAGGTGCATCCTGCCTACTCGGATCTCTATGGGTAGACTCCCTACGACACTTCCTGCTATCAGCCAGAGAATCAATGACTCTGGATGTGGAACCGCCTTGGCCCACAACTCCAGAATCGCTCAGGTTTCACTCCTTGATCAGTGTCTAGATGACTATATAAGATTTAGAGGTCAACCAAAAGATGTTCACCTGAGCCTGAATATCCTACCTAAGACCAACCTGAAACTTCCCTACTAGGAACAACTCATCTCCTCCTTGAATGGGTGTACAGAACTGCAGCTTTGTATATAAAGAAGAATACCTCATAACTGAATGTGTACATGGTTTCGAACTCATGAACTCTCAGGATCGAATGGCTGTAATGGTATCCGGGTAGAAGTAGTCATAGAAGGTATGCTGAAATTCATCTCACACCATAACCTGCTAGCTTCCGGACGGTGAGAACTCATCCCACCAGCTCTTGTTGGAATCCTGAAGAATATACGCAACGAGGATGACCCTCCTCTCCTGAGGCGTCTCTAGATGCTGGAAGACCATCATCATGGCTTGTATCCATTAATATATAGCCTGGGGTCCTCCATCCCCTGACAAAGTGGGGGGGGGGGGATGCTACCGCTAAAAGACCCGCGTCAATTATTCCATCAATGAGGTAGGATGCGGTACTCCCTAGAAGGTCAGCATAATCCTCAAAACCCCCTCTCAGAACTGTGCATCGACCCCTGTATCAGAGATGATGACTGATTGCAAGAATGGAACAACTAGTGGGTCTATTTGTCATCCCTGATCATCCATATCTATTGTCTAATCGCTTCCCTGTAACTCGAGGACAACCAAAGGACGTCTCAGTGGCATGACTCTTCCAGGTCAAGCGCACACCTTAGATCAAAATTAATAGGGAATGAAACATAGAATGGTAATAAGGGAACAAGAGAAATAAAGTATTAATGTTTTTTAAAACATGGATACATGGAGTTTATAATTTCTACACAGTGTGTTCCCTTAATCCTTCAAATGGGTGTGTACTTCTTCCAACCCAGGTCATGTAACACCCCATACACAAAATGTATTGTCCTAACACACAACATGTTATAGAATCCTCTTACCCTACCAACTTCTTCTAAATGGATATGCGACATGGTTCTCCTACAACTATACAACACAACATGTTAGTGCTAGACACGACGTGTACTAGAAAAGCTTCACCGAATTGTGTTGTTAGTTACACGGTCGGTTACATGGGTCACTCTACACAGAGAGTTCTAGATGGTCATGAAGTGTACTATAAAGATTTCATCACCCAGTGTTGTTCGTTACACAGCCGGATACAAGGGTCACACTACACGGCGTTTTCAATCATGACACGACGTGTAAAA
Organism: Viscum album; assembly: GCA_963277665.1. NCBI lineage: Eukaryota > Viridiplantae > Streptophyta > Magnoliopsida > Santalales > Viscaceae > Viscum > Viscum album. Next base: position 738,267,888 of record OY728122.1, read on the forward strand.
CCTAGGTTTTATCCATCTGTGTCATTAGTCACATGGGTGGACACATGGTCTCCACAACACAACATGTACATCCATTACATGACATGTCCCTCCAAGATTTTCCAACCCCATGTCTCTGCCCACCAAGCCAGTGACACGGTTAGAAACTACACAACATGTACATAAGAAAACTAGTTCCTTATCGAACAGAAGGACACATGACATGTATTCATCATTACAAGCCATGTATTATGGGTTTTTCTAGACAATTAGCCTCAAAAACTACATCGTTTTTCCATAAAAACACTGAAAAAAATATTAATTGCTAAATTCCATTCTGTGAGGGCCCATAATCCCCGTGAATCAAAGCTTGACATCTTATACATGTCATACAAAAGAATAACATTACAATGATCAACTAAATTCGGATCCATGAGGGCTCATAACAACTCAAGAACCAAATATTAGAATTCGTTAAAACAAAACCGTACACAATCCAATACCCTATCAAATAATAGGTATTAAATCAAGACATCTATCAAAATAACATGCATATCTAGCACAACATCTATCATGACAACATTCAATCACTAATACACCCTAAATGGCATGGAATGAATGCATGGAATGTGATTTCTAACAAGTGCCTATATGATCATTAGATGTCATACCCTCATCTCATTGGGTTGCAATAGAAATAGAACCTTAATAGTATCAATTATAATATCACAAAACATGTGAATCACCCAATGGTGAAATCAAATCAACTGTAAAATCGAAAAACCAGAAAAATTGAAATAATGAGGTTGATTGGATTTTACTGGAAGAAGGGTTAGCTTCTCCTGGGAATAACTTATTGCCAAGTACCTATTCCTTCTTATCCCTAGATATATACTCCAAATAGTAATTCAAAAAGAAAAGAATCCCTTTGATACCACTTTGTAATGTCCTGGTTCCGGGAGCAGCCTAGAGGTGCCCCGTACTGGGTCAGTCACATGGCCTCAAGCACATTTCCCAGAACACCAGATTCTGCTGACTAAAAGAAAGTGCCTTGGCTGTGATAGTGGGGAAACAATTCCCTCATTGGAAGAGTAACACAATGGAAGTAAAATAGGAAGTAAGTAAACAACAAGAGTAATAATCAACTGGAGCACACACATATATATAAATTATGCATGATACATATGTCTAAGTTATCATCCAAACAAATCACAATGCTGGAATACAGTACTAAACCAATGTACAAAACAAAATCACATAAACAACTCCACAACATCAAAATCCTCATATTGGTCCAATGCTCCCAAGATCCATAGTAATCAAGTACCTGAAGTAGAAGGCCAAATTCCTTTATCTATACATGCAAAAATATAATCTATTTGGGAACAAAAGCATGACCCAAACAGTGTGTGAGACTAATCCCATTAGGAATCCACCCAAATATCTGTTCCTAATAGTCAGTGAATATATATGGCAAAAAATATGCAAAAAATAAGCAGTGAACACCGAAGCACTCAAAAGTAAACAGTCCTACAGTTTCATTTAAAAACATTTACTATTAAGTATTTAATCACCCAACAACAAAAAAACAACCCTATGGGTAGTTCTCACATCATAACCCCTCTGGTTCATGACACAAATAAGATATATTAAAGACACTCTATGGAAGCACTCACCGTCAATTCCGACTTTATTCATTTGGGATCAAAGACTCTATGAGGAAGTACTCACCCTCAATTCTCTGTATAGTCTTTTAACGGTAACCTATAGACACTCTGAGGAAGCACTCTATGTCAATTCATCATGTGGCCTCATAATGTAACTATTGAAACTCTGAGGGAGAACTGAATATCAATCCCCCTATAGTCTCGCAGCGTAATAATTAAAAAAGATACTTTGGGAAAGACCTCAACGTCAATTTTCTCTATGTTCTCACTACACTAGGTTCCCGCAACCCTGTGTAAAGAAATCATGAAAAAATGATAATCAGTAACCAAAGTAAACATCAAGAAATACTTCTATAAACAACAACAACAACATATCATAACATGTCAAAGAATAAACACTCCGCCCAACAATACTAGTCATGGAATGAAAGAAGCAGCCTAACAGGATAGGCTAGACCACATGGTCAAAAACAAGAAAACATGGGAAAACCATCCATAGATTTGAATAGATAACCATATTCTCAACAATTAATCTCTAGACAAAAAAAGGCATAAAAGGAAAATAAAATGGAAAAAACCATAAACACACAATACCCTGAATGAGGGTGTGGGGCTCTTTTGCACATATAACTCAAATAATAACAATGGAAAGGCACAATACATTTACCACAGTGTCATGAGATCGATATACATGAACCAAAAGCATTGAATCGCCCTAGAACACTGTAGATCTAAAAAAATGATTATGATGTTCAACAGAGGATATCTTGCGGAGGAGGAGAAATCATGAGATAAAGATCAAGTAGAAGGGAGAAATAACCATGGAGATTCTAATGAAATCGACGATGGTCAATTCGGAGAATGGATGGCGAGTTGGGGGCTTAGAAAAGATCCACGGACGTATGGACGCTCCTGGACAAAATAGGTCGAGAAGTAGTGTGTTCTGTCCTTTAGACGCTACCCCGGTCTGTTTAATGAAAAAAAGTACATGGTGTGTTCCTTAAAATTATATAGTGTTTACATTCCTTTTCCGGCCTCCACTTTTGGTGGTCTTTAGGTCACCACACATAGCCCTGTGTTCGGCCGTTACATGGCATGCACACATTCACCTGTGGCAACCAGGTACACGGCGTGTACTTAATGTACACGACATGTATACCTAAAATTTCAAAAAACCCCACTTTTTCTAAATAGAAACTAGAATGGAATAACATACCTGAAAAGAATATATGGGAATTTACAAATAACATGTGGTCTAAACTTGGGAAGATATAATATATTTCCATGTCAGGTGTTTTGATGAATCCCATCATGGGAAAAATAAGAAAATAAATGAATAAATTAATTTGTTTTATTTTGTTTGGACTCATAAAAATATTATTCCCTACAAATATATTTTTATTCCTAAACCCTTGGGTCAGCTACATATCCATATAAATTTATATTAAAGAAATCATGATCATGGATTAATGAATGTTGTAACAGAAAGAATAAAAAAAACAACAAATTATTTGGATCTCAATAGTGAAAAAATGACGATTTGTTATTAATTATTGATTTATCCCAACCCAAGGTATATAATTTGATCATCATGGTTTATTTCTTGACTTGTTTTACACATGGTGAATAATAAACAATTGTTCTAATTGTTTTATTCCTGTGTCTATTATGTTGTATCATTTTTAGGGTTCTTCGCATTGTTTCTGGGAATTATATTTGTTTTTTATTTGTAAATATTAATTATTTATTTTAATGGAAATTAACTGAGGCCAAAATAAAAAATGGTTTTGGTTCATTCCCCTTCTATGGTTTGTGATTTTATTTACTATTTCTATAAATGACTCATCGATGATATTTCCTTAGAAAATGGTTTAACCAATAATCTAAAATCGATCATTGAACAATCATTATTTGGTGTAATGGATTGAAAATGTAGGTTCATGTTTGAAATAAAGGGAGTGACCATGGTGTGGTGGTACTATAGATAAACTTGTGAAGAATCAATACCTGATTGATGACCCTTGTTTTCCAAGTTTGACACGTGGTGATGTTTTAGTGGGAAGATATTTGCAATTTGAGTACATTGAAGGCTAGATTCCATCCATTAGAAATGGAAAGGATAAATTATCATCAGATAGAGGTTTTCTGATAGATTAAATGGTGGAATATAAGGTGGTATTATCAAGGGAATACACGTGAATACTTTAGGGAATTTTTGAGAAATCTACAACTTCATTGTGTATAGTTCACTGAACACACACCACTTAGTCCTTCTTTAGTGGAACTAGAATTTATGCTTATAGAAATAGATAAAATTATATGTTACATATTTTAAAAACTATTTAACCTAGTGATGGAGGCTCAGAGTATACCCCTGGTGGTATAGGGGCGTGGATGCAACCAGGTATACAGGTATGAACAAAAGTACACAGGCATAACTGGACGAACATGCGAAAGGGATGTTAGAATGCTATCTATCGTACCCACCTCTATACACTATGTACCTATGTAGGATATTACATGTATTTGGAGGATTACATTCCATGTGATATAGAGGTAAATGGGTAGAATTAGGGTATAGAAGACACACTATGTACCCCCAATACATTTTGTGTACTTATTTCAGGTTAGGGTGAGGACTTGTGTCTCTTCAGCAAATACCTGGTTTAATTTATTGTAATCCCTTGGTTTGTCCCCACGAGGGTACAATGTGGAATTACATTCTAATATAAGTATTTTGATACCCTATATAGTGTCCATTTCATTTAGTGTTTTTGATATCTCTCCATGAGGCCTTGTGTGGGATCCTCTATTGTATCTTCATCCCTAGGTGGTGTTTAAGGTATCTGTGTGAAAACTATTCATAAGACATTAATTCCCTATCATGAAAATTGATATAGTATGATTTTTTCTTGACCTTGGAACCCTATGTGTGATCCCCTACCTAGAATTTGATATATTTAATGTTCTAGTGAGAACTTCATGGGAATGAATCCATGAGCTTGACCCCTTGTATGAGCACTATCAATGACATATGTCTTATAGAGTGAGTTTTTCTAGATGAATGTTACCTTGAATCCTCGTGAAGAATATTATAGATGATAATATAGTGGGACCACATGAAATATGGAGTCCATTATTATTATATCTGGGTATATTATAGTTAATCCTTATACTACATTGACATACATTTTGGATGATGATCTATCAATTCCATTGATGATTTTTTTTGTTATTTCGAGGAGACCTATTAGGTAGTATTATAATAAACCTTAATGGTCAATTATGACACATGTTGGGTCTTATGTAGATTACATGCATTTTGATGGAGTCTTGGGAGGACTAGGATCAGGTAGACCATAGTGAGCTAGGAAGACAATGGTCTAATTTGACAACAATACCCTTCTTCAAACTAGGTTGGACTCATTTGTGGGTTTTTATTGGATTGTATATAGCTATTATGATTTCCAGTACATTTTATAACTCTTATATGGGATAAAAATTATGCATGAATTTATGGTATCATATGTTTTTAACTTTTAAGGATTATACGATTACTTATTGATGTGTGTGTGAGTAATAGTACATAGTAAAAGGCCAACCATGTGTGAGATGTTCCTAGTCAGTGATGGTCACAACCCCCTAGTAAATTGCAGGAGTGATTGGGGTGTTACAGTCTACTTACCACATGTTAAGAAGGCCTTGGTGTTCTAGGTTATGATAAAGTGGTATGAGATTTTGTTCATCTTTGGAATCTACTTTTGATATTATCTAGTAATTATATTGTTTTGGAAACATGGAAAAAATGTTAATGTTTTATTAGTTCATAACATAGGTATGAGACCCTAGTGTTGTTGTATTGGCCTTTTTATCCATTCACTAGGACTCTTACAAAATTCTTTTTGATTGGAATATAAAGAAATCGGTAGAAAGGAAATCATTGGTACATGCATCATATAAGAATAGATTGTGGTTTCTTGATCCTTCTTGAGCCAGATCCCCATATATAATTGTAGACTATGGAATGACTTGATATTTTTAGGATGCATATATGGAGATTCCAATTTAATATCGCATAGAATTATCATGTGGATGGTTATCCATATGATGAGACTTCAGTACAACATCTTATATTATAGGTGGAACCTCGGTGGTTCTCAAATTTTATAGACAACTATTGTGTAGATGGTTATGCTAGGAGAACCCGATGATGATGTGCACCTACTGAATGAACTGCAAGAGTTTTTTAGGTAGATACCTCTTTGGATATGGGGAATGAAAAACCCTTAGGTATCTGTGGTTTGTTTAGAGTTATTTTTCCATGTTTTCTTCATTTTGAGGACAAATCTGGATATAATGATGTTCCTAACAACGAGTGTCATTAAGGGTTCTACCACAAAATGGATGATTCTAGTGGATAAAATTCATGATAATACATTTATATTCAATTTATAATTTATGAATTTAATCACAGGAAGAGTTATATCATTTCACATTGTGATCAATGTGCCTTCATGAGGTTATATAGTTGCAACAAGGAATCATTACTTTGAATGTGTATTTTATGGGTTTCAAAAAACACCAAGGACAATATAAAGATATGGTTATAGGTACATTTTTCATAGGAAATAACATCAAATGAGTATTACCTAAATTATATAGGGTTTTAGGGATATAATATCTCAATCCCACTTATAATGTTGTTCTAGAGAGTGATTTTGTAGTCATGAACATTATGCTAGAGTAAAAAAAAATGGGAGATGGTAGTGTGCACACAGAAGATGATACCTGAAAAACATGTAGTGAATTACAATTAAATGGATATAAGAATTAAAAATTCATTATTACATGGTCCCATAACAATTATTTTATAGTTTAGGACTCTTAGGATGGTTCTTGTTATATGAGACAGTGGCGGTGCTTTTCTTGCAATGGTAGAGGAGAGCCTTTGTGTGGGATTGTCAAACCCACATTCCGTCTAACAAAGATACAGTTGATGGACCACTAATAAAGATAACATGGTAGGAGTAAGGATATCCATAGGGTGATAGATGTGGTCGATGAGTGGATAGAGTTGTAGGAGGTGGTAAGATGTTTGACCAACTTCCACCAGCACCCCTAGGTGGTCTGCTACATTCATAGGGAGTTGGGGTTTAGTGATGATTAAAAATATAGTAAATGGATGCCTTGGACACTGATTCTATGGTTACGATTACATGTATGATCTATGTATTCTATACTTTAGCTATAGTGATGATATAAACGGGTGTTACCCACTCTTTTCATTCCACTTCTCTGGGTCAGGACAAAGAGATTCTGGTAGACACCTTGGCTCAACCCTCTCAATTAAAGATTCATACTAGAGGTGACTCGGAGACCAGACACTTAATCCGATAGTGTGTTTTGACACATGGAGGAAATATTTTCTTATGAAATCTCTTTTTATTAGTGATTAGGATTTATGAATTAATAATATGTATGGAGTGGTTATTTATATTTCACACCCATATTTACTTTTATAAGTGGAATATGCATTGTGTCTATAATCCTGAGATTTGGGTTTCCTTCATTGGTGATGTGTTCATATCTTGGATGATATATCTGATTCGATACCATTTTACTAGTGTTATTCATAGTGTAGTAAATTCTATTGGATTTTTCCTTCTTGTTCTTGTGAGAGAGAATGTGGAAGTATTTTTGGAGGATGTTCTTGGATTACCAACCCACTACGATTTATAAATATATATTTAATTTCACCCAAGGGATACCCTAATTTCTATACCATCTTATCAAATGGACCCCAGATATATTTTTGAGATGAAGGTGAAGTTGTACGACTTACAAGACAAGGAACTAATAGATATACTTTTTCACCTTGGAAATCCCTAGTGTTGTTAGCTAAGAAGGTGGATGAGAACATGAGGTTTTGTGTGTCTTACTATCACCTAAACTAGGTAACATTAATGAATAGGTTTCTACTACCGATGATCAAATATCTCTTCAATCAATTGGGATGGGAAATATGGTCCCTATAGATAGAACTTAGATTTGGTTTTCCCCATCTCTGAGTATGTGATGTGGATTTAGTGAATATGACATTCTTATGTCGCTATAATCATTATCAGTATATCTTAATTTATTTTAAGTTGAAGAAATTCTGAATAGTGTTTATAGAACATATGAGCCAAATAATTCAGCCATTCTTAGACCGATTTATGGTGGTCTTAATACAAGGAATCATAGCGTACTTTATCTATAAGGAGGAGCACACAAGATAGTTGAGGATTGTCATGTGTAATGACCCACTATTTATTAGTAATATTGTTTTCATGAATTAATATGTATTATATTATATTATATATGTGTTATATGTATATAGAACATAGAGAAACCCAATTTTTTTTTAATTAATTAATAATGATTATTAAATTAGTCAGTCATGAAATCAATTAAAGTTATACAGATTATAATTGGGGAAAAATATATTAAAAGGAAATCTAAAATCAGAAAATATGGGTCTCCCAAATTTGATGGAATCATCTCCCCCATGTCCAACACTATAAAAATAAAACAGAATATTATTGAACAAATCAATATATTAGAAAATGAAAATATACAACATTGGGATGATTTTTTTTGAATATTTAGTAAATAAATTTAGAGGAATATATAGGAGGTAATATGAACGTTGTAAATGTAATGTGACCATCAGAATAGTAAGATGACGATTGGGAATAGTAATTTGACTGCTATGAATAATAAATGGACTATAGGAATAATAATATAACCTCAAAATATTAACTTTTGAGATAAATAATATTTATAAAGAGTAATATATGTAAATATAAATATTATAATGTGGAAAAAATGTCATGAGTAAAAAACTGAATGAAAATATATGCATATTTTCAATGAACAATATTTTATTGTTTTCATAAAAATGATATTTTTTAAATTAAAAAAAAATTAATTATGTTATAAATATATTTACAAAAATGAATACCATTTCCTAAATAATCAGGTCGATATTTTTATAGGGTTATTTTCTTAGTAATGTTTTAAAATACATAAAATCTCATGTGAATAGTAAAAATATAGTTTTTTCATAATCACTATATTTTAAATTATATCATTCATGGTGTAATAATGGTGTAATAATTTTAGAACGTGTGGTTCTGAAAAATAAATATAATTTCAAAAATTGTTCCTTAAAATTCAATTTACAAAATTTTAAAACCTATATAGCATTTTGAAAATCCAAAATTCAATATTATTCCCTCAAAATCACTATTTTTCCTTTTTTCCACTTACATTTGTAATTAGCTTATTTAATTAAATTTATAATGATAATTTATGTCTTAAAACCATTCTATTTTATTCATATATGATTTTTATTTAAAAAACTCCTAATTATAAGTTTTACCTTGAATATAATATTTTACTTAACATTTTATTTTAAAAATACCCATTTCCCCAATTATAAATTACCCATATCCATTAACATGGAAATCCACTCATCTATAACAGCAATGAAACAAATTTATGAACAAATCCTCTCCCTTAATCTCTTATCTACCTTACGGATATTTTGGATTAATCTAGATAAAAACATCGAGGCAATTTTAGTATCCTAAAATAGAATCCCCATTGAGGAAGGTGAATGTTTCTATCACGTCTTCTCTTTTATTTCTTTTTATATTTCTTATCATCCCAATTACATTAAAAACCAATAGTTTTGAAATTAATTAGGTAGTATGTTACATTTATATTAGTGATTTTAACTTACTATATGTATCATATTCATGAATTATATAAATATCAAATGTCCCTTTTCTTGTTCATTCAAAAATGCCCCATTAATAGTTGGTTAATAGCCAATGAAGAAATTTCCAACAATTTTACTATCCCCAAAACTATGTTAGAAATAATAAATTATTTATGATATAAAAATTAAAAAATATAAGTTTTCAAGATTCTATAATAAATTCATTTAATTTATAAATGGCCTAAAAAATAGACACATCGAAACATAATGGTAAAATCGAATGAAAACATGATATGAAAATAATTCAAATTTAAAAAAGACTGTTATAAATTATATTCTAATAGTTATGATGTATATTTTATGGAATAAATGAAATTAATTAACTTCTATGACTATGTTTTAATAATCCTATTTTTATTATTTAGTATTTGGGAAATAAAAAAACAGAGATATATTAAACATAGGAGGATTCTCGAACCTGAATCCCTTTTTTGAGTTATATCTCTTTCATGTCATTTTCTATATATATATTCCTCTAATTTTCCTTAAAAATACTTTCACTATAATTATATTTTCTTATATATATATATATCCACTTTAATTTATAATCCAAATACAATTATTTTCCCAAATGATATTTCCTTTCAAAACACATATTTTACTCCTCTTGAGTTGTTTCTTATTCACATAGGAATGATGATATTTTTTCCAAATATTTTTTTCTATTTTCATTTGATAACATTGATTTTATAGATGAAATGATTATTTATGAAATCCTTATTAAATAATCCCTCTCTATGGGTAATTTTAAGACTACGGTTGTTATACATTTTATATGGAAAGCATGATTATGTAAATATTTTGAGGTAATGGGTGGGCCTATAAATAAATACCCTTCCAATTAATTTGGTAATGTGACATATTTAATGATTTTAAGTGTATTATTCACGATTATGATGCTATATGCTATTTCATAATGATGATATTATGATTTAAGTACTTATGTTTTGAGTGCACACGATGCTATCTTTGTTCACATATGTAATGACCTAGACTTTTATCAATAGAATTATCCCTTGTTATAGTATTGTCTTAATCACATATAATCACTTATGTACCACAATAGAAATATTATAAATGAATAATTAATGAAATAGGAAGTATTTATAGAATTTAAAGAACCAATATCGATGAGATATTAACTCAACATTATGAATAGTAATATTACAATTATGAGTAGTAAACTGGACATATTAATAGTTACCTCACCTATAAAAGTATAAATAAAATTTAGTCATCTTATAAGTGAAAATGGGATATAATTATATCTGATTATATGTAAGGAAATATTTAAAAAATATTAATTAAGTTTTGGAATTTATAAAAGCCATAAATATTTAATTACAATTTTTTGATTAATTTATTGATTTAAAAGAGAATTCCTATTCATAAAATTTATTAATAAATAAATATTTTTTTGTCTTATGATTTTATTATAATTTTATGAGGCCTAGTGTTATTATTCAAAGTGTTATAAAATTAGTTACAAATTTAAAATATGTATTTTCCTTGTAAATGATGATGAAAATTAAAAAATAAATTACTCATATTTAGAAAACAATTTTCAAAAAAAATTATATTATATTATAATTACAGACGTTAAAAAATGAATAGGGTTAATTTCTTGTATTTTTATCAAATGGTTGAATTTACTGTGAAAAGTAAAATACAATAATTTACGGTATAATAACATTATAAGTTAAATACACTATTGATTGAGTGGTAAATGATGTAGTAGCATTGGTTCAAAATCACATGATCTAGTTGAAATATTTTGTCTCAAAAGTAAACACTATTTATTTTTTGAGTAAAATAATAAAAAAATGAATAAATTAATGAGAAAACACCCCTCTCATCCACTATAAGAACAACTCCTCACACCCTCTTCTACTCACACCTATCAGAATTTTATCCTTTATAAAATTCTACACTTAACTCTTTAGTAGTATTTCCACCATGTCTTGGAGATCTTGGTCTCATAAAAAGACCAAAAATCATTCGCTAAGGAGGTTCTCAAGGAGGATATATTTAAGAGGTAATATCCCCTTTCTTTTTTATTTAATTTCTTTTTTAATTTAATTTATTTTTCTTTATCCAGCCCACATTATCATGTCCAAAAGGCATGATAACTCCGTTATGTTTGATATAATGAAACTATATCATGTAAATTTAGTATCCATCATTAAACTCCTCCCTCTACCTCTTTTTTTCTAAAAATGAAATCCTCACCTATGATGTGTCAATTTACCCACATCTTGGGCGATACACATTCATTTTCCGTTAACAAAATCAATGATATTAATAAAACCATTATATGGTTTAAAAAATATTTTAAATGTCTATTTTATAACCCTTTTTATTTTATAGAAAAAACATATAAACATAATACAAAATGATAAAACAAAATGAGTTCATTTTGATTGAAAAATCTCCAAATTAACCTAAAACCATCATCAATGGTTTTTCTCTAATGATTCGTCCTTTTTGTATATAACCAAATAATTTGTAATACAATTATAAGTAATATAATATAATTAATAACTTATATTATAAATTGTATATATTTATCCACATTTTAAAAGAACTTCCATTCATGTATACAGGTGAACCAATCGTTAATCCCTTAAAATGAATGCTCCCAAAAAATAAAATTAAACATTATAACTCATATAAAGGCTCATAAATGAACTTAATAAAACCATAATGAATATAATTCATGTATAAAAGGGTCTATAAATGTTAATTAATAAATGTAATGTGATTATACTAGGCATTGAAGTGAAGGAAGTATTCATAAAAAAGGTATGGGGAATTCTCAAACCTAACTCTTTTTTATTTGGGGTTTCCATATTTCACCACATTTTCAGTATGAATATTCCTTAAATATAAATTCATCATAATTACCTTAAATTTTCTTAGATGTAAATGTTTTCTACTTTAGTTTATTTTAGACACAATTTTTTCCCAAAGCACTATTCTTTCAAAAAACACACCTTTTACTTCTGGAGATTGTATCTTCTTCTCTCAAAGTTGATGATTCAAGTATGTTATTCCCTATTTATTTTGGGAACCCAATTTTTTTAAATTTATTCTTATGAAATGAAATCCATTCCATTCGACTGTTTTTTTTATTTTCAATATTGATATATTTTCTATTTGGCATGCATGATAATGTAAATGTTTTAATGTGATGGGTGCACCCAAAATTATATAGTGCAAGGTAAATATTATGATGTGACTGGAGAACCTGCAATTATAACGTTCTCCAATGAATTGGGTAATATGAATAATATCATTTGATAAATTATATTATATATGAACATGATGATATCTTTGTTCACAACTATATCTGATAGTTGACTACTAAGACATGATGATCCATTTTTATGTATTTCTACATTCTAAGACATTTTTAATTATTATTCTAATGGTTATGAGACTATTCCAATGTTATTATGATAATGATTTGCATCACCCCATGTTATATTGTTTCATTTCCTTTTCAATCCTCTTACTTGGATTTTAGCTCACCCCTTTTTGATGTATATCCTTAGGTGACTAATTGTACTAAGGAGAATTCAAGGTCTAATAAGAAGCTAATGAAAAAGGAATTAAATAATTTTTTATGTTATATTTTTTAAATGTTATGTATAGTCATTATTTTCCAAACACATTAAACCATTAGATCCCCATTGTGTAATTAATTTATGTGGGTGATCATTATAATTATGAAAAATGTTATGTAAGAAAAATAAGGGTCACTATAGTTTGTATCATAGGATGGTTTATTTAATTTGGGAATTATTATTAGAGAACCTAAGTGAAAGATGTTCATATAAGACTATGTATATGTGAGAACCCATGATGACTTTTTTTTAGAAAATTCTAAATATAGTGATCCCATAAGATATTAATTTTGATATAAATGAAAAAAGGAATAAATTATTTATTCCATACATGTTGACTAATAATATATTGTTTCCTTTTATATTTTATAAAATTGTGGGAACCATGAGAAATTAGTCCAATAACCCTTGTGAGGGAATGTCCATTGATTTCCCAAACAACATCCCCAATTCATTGGGAGTTAGAGTTCAATATTTCGTGGATAGGATCACTCAGTTATCTCAGGTTAAGAACAATAACATGAATAATGTGGAATGTCTTCCTTTACCTAATAGGGAACAACTGGATATAGAGTGTTTTATTGTGGCAACGACCACCAACATTTAGTGGATCCTCTGATCCAGCAGTCGAGGAATAATGGGTCAACTGTTTAGAGAAAATATATTTTATTCCTCACTATTCTAAGATAGATAGGGTGAGTTTTCTATTTTTCATCTAGATAGAGAATCCTATCAATGGGGGGATTCAATTAAGAACCCAATGTCAAAGGATGAAATTGAATAGATGGAGTGGGAACACATTAAGATAATTTTTCTTAACAAGTATTTCCCTAGAACTCTTCATACAAATATGGAGAGAGAATTACTAGAGCTGAATCAAAGCAAGGTGAATCTATCATGGATTATGAAGAAACCATCAAAAGGATTGAAAGTTATTATTCTTGTTTTGTTATAAAAAATGATAGAAAAATTGATATATTTTTTAGTGGATTAAAACCACACCTTAGAAAGCCTCTCTCAATTCATGAATTTGGAAGTTTTGATCTAGTTGTTTGATGTGATCCCAAAGTGGAGATGAAGTTTGGAGAAGATTCTCGTGACTATAGTGATAAGAAAATAAAGACAATATTTCATTACCAAGGATCTAATTATAATGTTTGAAAGAAAACTCAACCTCCCACATGTAAAAAATGTGGGATAAAGCATAATGGGGATTTCCTCAAAGGGATAGGTAAATGCTTCATGTTTGGGAGAGATGTCCAAAAAACTTATGAATGTCAAAAATACATGTGTAGAAGGAAAATGTGGTGGATGAAAAGAGAGAACCACCCATAGTCCAATGCTACAAATGTTGAGAGAATGGGAATAAAGAAATCCAGTGAACTAAACCTCATTTCCTCAAGGGCAATCATCATAAGAAACCAAAAATTCCAAAGGATCAGGGAAAGTCTTATGCCATCACTTCTTTTAAGCTGAGCAATAAAACCAATTCGTATAATGTATACATCAAATTCACTCAAGAATATAAGAATCCTTATTGGATTCTAGTTCTACACATTCCATTATATCTTTCATGTTATCTAGTAATATTGAATATATACATTGAAACCTTTTTGTATAGTTATCCATAAAATCATAATGTGGTGTAATAATTGCATCCCAAGTATTGAACTCTTCTCCTATTGGTGTACATGGGAAGATTCTACTAGAAAATATTATAGTACTTCGCTTGGTGGAATTTAAATATATACAAGAGATTGATTAATAAATTTTATATAGAGAACATATCAACTATTGGGAAAAGGAAATATATTTTTATATTATGAACCATCCACTTGTCCTTAGAAAAATCATTGAAGATCATGAATATGTTTTTAAAAATCCTTCAACAGTGTGGGTGTTGATTCCCTATAAAGAATCATACCTTTCTCCAATGATTATGTCAAAGTAAGGTATCAATGTATGGTAAATTCCCATTGTGAGGGAATACAATGATGTATTTCTTGAAGTGTTACCTGGACTCCCCCTATATCAGGAGGTAGAGTTCTTAACAGAACTCATAGACGAGGCTAATACTATCTCAATGTGTTCCTATATGATGGCAATTATCGAACAGGAGGAGTTAAGGAAGAAGGTATAAGATAATTTAAAAAAAGAAGTCATACTCTATGGTGAATCACCTTGGGGTGGACCAATGATATTTGTCAAGAAGAAGTATGGATCAATGATATTGGGTATCAATTATTAAGAACTCAGCAGGATCACCATAAAGAACAAGTATCCTATTCCATGGATTTATGACTTGTTCTATTATTTATGAGGAGCTCGATACTTCACAGATGTTTTTATTCATTCTAGATGTCATAAGAAAAATGTAAATAAAGAAACTATTTAGAATACTACCTTCTGTACAAGGTATGGGAACTATGAGTTTTTGGGGATTCCATCCAAACATAATAATGTCCTTGAAATATTCATGGTTTTGAGGAATAAAGTCTTTAGACATTACGTAGATAAATTTTTGTTAGTTATTAATGATGATATTATCATCTTATCTAAGTGAAAGGAATAATATGATGAACTTATAAATACTGTGTTGGAAAAATTAAGGATAATTTTTAATCCAAGTTCAGAAAGTGTTAATTTTGGATGTATAATGTCACATTATTGGGACATGTGATCACAAGTGACAGAATATCTGTGGATCCTTAAAAAAAATGAATAATGTCCAAGACACTATAGTGTCATATAAATATATAGATTTCTAGGATTATTAGTGAATAATCAATGTTTTTTGAGAAATTTCTCATGATTGTTGAGCATGCTAACTTTGTGAACAACGAAAGGGGTAAAGTATGTCTGGAAGTATGATTGTGAGGAAAGCTTCATGGATCTAAAGAAGAGGTTGATAAAGGAATCTGTACTCACATTACAGAAAAGTGGTGAATGTTTTCTGATATACATTGATGCTTACAAGAAAATAATGGGTTGTTTACTCATAAAAAATGATAATGTATTATCCTATGCCTCACAATGGTTTATGTTACATGAACAGAACTACCCAACTGATTATATAGATCTAGATACTAGGATTTTTTCATAGAAAATATGGCCGTACTACATCTATGGCGAGAAGTGTGACATATATACCGATCACAACAGGCTAATGTAAAAATTCACACACAAAAGTTCTCAAATTCATAAAAGGAGATGGTTAGAGAAAATCAAAGGCTACAAATGCTCTATTTACTATCATCCAGGAAAGGCAATAAAGGTTGTTGATGCTCTTAGTAGAAAATATCATGCAAATCTATCCTGGTTTTGGCTAAATTAAGACACTATATTCATTGATATTTAAAGTATGTATTTGGAATTCATAATGGAAGGGAATATATCCTACCTTTACCAAATTATTTCCCAACCATCTACCCAAGAGATGATTAAGAAGTCAAAAAGGGACCATCTCCAGTTAGAAATTATGGTGAATGTAGCAATGGAAGGGAAGCTAAAAGAGTTCCATATAGATAATGTTGGTGTGATTTGGTTCAGAATGAGGCATTGTGTGTATTCATCACCTAGGATAAAGAATAATATACTAGACAATGAACATATCAAAACTTTATATATACATCTCAGGAGTACCAAGATGTTTTATGGTCTCTATGAAAACATCTAGAAGGACAACATGAAAAGGAGATTGGAGATTATATCTCAAGGTGCTTGATATGTCATCAAGATAGAGTTGAGTGACATAAGTCCAAAGGGATAATGCGACCATTGTCTGTACCTATGAGGAAATGGGACAATGTCACTATGGACATTGTCACGGGTCTCCCGATGATATCCAATTGAAATAATGCAATATGGGTTATGGTGGACGAACTCACCATGGATTCCCACTATAGCGCAATTCATGAAGATATTGATTGAAAAACATACTAAGATATATGTGATGGAAGTGGTGAGACTGTATGGAGTTCCACTCTCGATTTTCCCTGATTGTGATCCCAAGTTATGGCTAAATTATGGAGGAGTCATCAATAATATTTGAGTGTGGAATTGAATTTTAGCACCCCCAAACTAAAGGCCAATCTAAAAGTACTATTTATACACATGAAGATATACTAAGATCTTGATAATTAGAATTCAACGGTAGATGGGATCAGCATATCCCATTGTTGTAGTTCTCATTCAAAAATATCTTCCACATGACTTTTCAGATGAATCTGAATGAATCACTATATGGAAAGTAATGTAGAACTCCAAAATGTTGGGATGAAGCTCGTGAAATGCAGCTACATGGACCTAATATTGTGAAAGAAATTAAAGATAATGTTCAATCCGTCATGAAATATATCAATGTTGTATAGAGTCGAGAAAAGATTTA
This sequence comes from Viscum album, assembly GCA_963277665.1. Classification (NCBI taxonomy): domain Eukaryota; kingdom Viridiplantae; phylum Streptophyta; class Magnoliopsida; order Santalales; family Viscaceae; genus Viscum; species Viscum album. The sequence continues at coordinate 738,285,372 of OY728122.1, forward strand.
TGCTGACAACCATTGAAGGGACCTGAAATTTGACATTGGAGATAAAGTCCGCTGTCTATTATCACCATGGAAGAGGGTCATGTTTTTTTTTTGGAAATATAGGAATGTTAAGACTAATGTACATCAACCAATTTTAAAACCCTGATAACATAATATTTTTGGCCTATCAGCTACACTTCAACCGATTATGGATCATGTTCACGATGTGTCCCACGTATCACTCCTTAAGAAGTACATAGAAGATCCCTCACACGTACTGAACTCAGAGGTGGTACATCTGGAAGATGATCTCTCTCATGAAGAGTAACCGATAATGATTTTTTACAGGATAGATAAGGTAATATATGATAAGAAATCCCACCATATCAATGTTTTTGGGTGGAAACTTAAGTACGAAGAAGAAACACTGGAAAAATTGGTGGCAGTGAAGGAGATGTAGCCTCACCATTTTATGTAAAAAAAATTAAGGGATAAATTTCAAAAGTGTGGAATAATGTATGACCCAAAATTTTATCAATATGATATATAACTTATTATAGTAATGTAATAATAAAATATAATCACTTATAAACCATAATTAAAATATTATAAATGAATAATTAATGAAATATGAAGTATTTATATAAGTTCAGGAACCAATACCAATGAAAAAATAACTTTTCCTTAGGAATAATAACATGACCCTTATTAATAGTTAACTAGAAAAAGGAAGAGTATCATCACCCATGTATTTATAAATAAAATTTTGGTATATTTTAGTAGAAAATATGATGTAATTATATCGTAGTCTAAGTAAGTAAATATTTTATAAAATATTAATTAAATATTTGGATTTTTATAAGTCATAAATATTTAATTATATTTTTATGATTAATTTATTGATTTAAAAGAAAATTTATTTTCCTAAAATTTATTCAAAAAATTAAATTTTTTTGCCTTATGATTTTAAGATAAATTTTTAGACCTTATTTAATTTATCAAAAGTTCTCTAAAATCAGTTATAATTTTAAAATCTGTATTTTCCATGTAAATGATGATTTTAATTTAAAATTAAATTAATAATATTTCAAAAATATTTCTTAAAATGGACTTCAATTTAAAATTCAACATGTAGGAAAATGGTTAGTGTTTTCTTTTTTTATTTTACTAAAATAATTGAATTCTAGGTGGATAGTAAAATAAGATAATTTATGGTATAGATATATTAAAATCTATATGTGTTATTCATCATGTCTTCACTGATGTAACAACCATTGATTTAATATAACATGACCTAATTAAATTATTTATTTTAAATAATCACCACTATTTCTTGTCTTGAGTAAAATAATAAACTAATGAATGAAATAATGAAAAAACTCTCCTCTCCTATTCAATAAAATCAACCCCTCACACCATCTTATCCTCACAACTCTCATGTTTTGAGCCTTTCCTAAAATCATACCAATAATCTATTCAAGTCCTTACCCAACTTCCATAATATCTTGGTCTCATCTAAATAAAAAAACCCTTTCCCTAAGTATTTTCTCAAGGAAGTGATATTTAACAGGTAAAATACTCTTTCTTTTTCTTTTAATGTATTTTCAATTTAATTACATTTTTCTATTCTACCTACCTTTTCATATCAAAAAGACATAATAAATATATTATGTTTTATATTTATAATAATATCATTTTAATGTAAGATCAATCATTAAACTCCTCCCTCTTCAACTTTTATTATTAAATTTAATCATAGCCTGTGATGTGTCAATTTACCCGAATCGTGGGTGCTGCACATTCATTTTAAATTCACACATTCAATGCTGTTAATGAAATCATTAAATGGTTTCATAAAGATTTTAATTTTAATTTTATAACTCTATTTATGTTGTAGAAATATCTTACATACACAATAATAAATGATAAAACAAAATGAGTTTGTTGTGATAAAAAAACTGCCAAAATTAACCAAAAACAATCATCAATAAATTTTATATAATTATTAATCGTAATTCCATATTAAAAAATTATATATAATATAATTAGAACATATAGAATATCATTAATAACATATAATATAAATTATGGATATTTATCCACATTTGACATGAATATTTATTTATGAATAAAAGTAAACCCACCATGACATCCATGAAAACGTATGCTCCTGATTGATGAAATTAAACTCAATAACTCATTGGAAGTCCAAAAAATGAGATTAATAAATTCATAATGAATCTGATTAATGTAAAAAAGTTTTTTTATTAGTAATTAAAGAATATAATGAGATTATACAGGACATTAAAGTGAAGTAACCATTGAAACACAAGGTAAGGGAAATTCTCCAACCCAATTTTCTTTTTTGGGTTTTACCTTTTTCACCCCATTTTCAGTATTTATGTACCATAAATTTCATTTATTCATCTTTATATTAATTTTTTTGGTATATAAATGTTCTCTACTTGTGTTTATAACAATCAGAATGTTTTTAAATAGAACTCTTCTTTCAAAAAAACACATCATTAACTTCTCGAGATTGTTTCTTCTTCACCCAAGGTTGATGATCAAATTATGTTTTTCTATATTTATTTTGGGAAACCAAATTTTATTAATGTATGAATATAAATGGATGCTCATTTATTTCTGAGGAATATTTTTTCGTCAATATTAATATATGATCTATGTGGAATGTATGATAATGTAAATGTTATTTTGTGATGGTTGAACCAAAAATTATATTGTGCTCTAATGCGTTGGGTAATATAATGAAATATCATGAGATATGGTGAATTATGTGTGAACATGATGGTATATTTCTTTACAACAATGCATGGTATTTTACCAATAATACATGATGTTTCATTTTTATACATTTCTATATTCTAGGATTTTTCTTAATGCTTCCTCTGGTGTTTATGATAGTATGAATATGTTATGATGATAATGATTATGATCACCCCATGTTATATTGTTTCATTTCCTTATATATCCTATTACTAGGATTTTAGTTCAACCCATTTCATTGTATATCCTTTGGTGACTACTTGTTCAAATGTGAATTCCAAGGCCAATTGGAAGCTAGAGAAGAAGGAATTAAAAAAATGTTTATGTTTTATATTGTAACTATGTTTTATGGTAATAATTTTACCAAGACACTAAATTATTGGATCCTTGTTGTTTAATTAATTTATTTTGTTTTTCTATAAAATGATGCAAAAATATATGTAAGAAAAGGAGGTTCACTATAAAAAATAGTTGTGATATTTGACCACTATGACATGATGTTTGATTTTTTGTGCATTACCACAATCTAGGAAATTATCAAGAATTTCCATCATGATTATAAAGATGACCCAATTCTTATGACATGATAATAATGATTGTTATCACCTAATTTATATTGATTCATGTCCCTTATTCATCCACTTAATGGGATTTATGCTCACCCATTCCATTGATATAAATCCTCAGGTGACAATGTGTACAAAGGATAACATTATTTTACAAGGGGAATATGTTTTTAGATAAATATTAATATTTAATTAAGTACATGTGATGTACGGTCATGATTTCCCCATGGAACCAATCATATTGATCCTTGAATGTATAACTAATATGTTGTTTATCTTTTAAATTGTGTAATATTCATGATAGAAAATTTGGGGTCCCTATAGTTAGTATAAGAGATATGGTTGAGTTAATTTGGGATTTAGGGTTATAAATTTTTAGTATAAAACATATGTATAATCCTATAAATAGGAAAAATCCTAGAAATATAGTTTTAGAAAAAGGATAATCATAGTTATCCCATAAAAGATGCTACTATATTTAATTGAAAAAAATATATTATGAATTCACACTTTTTGTATTATGTTTATTCAAACAGTTTTTTTAGAAAATTATTGATAGATAGAGAAACAAAGAAAACAAATCATGTGTTTTAGAATGGAATAATTGAATTAATTACATCTCAAATGTCATGGGAGGTGGAGTTATAACAATTATGGTAATTATTACCAAGTTGTCTCAGTGTATGAAAAATTACCTAAACCACAACAAACATCATCCTTTCTCCAAGAAGGAACAATTGGATATTGTATGTTTTGTGAGGAAACTAACACTAACATTTAGTTTCTCTTTTAACCCACCTATCATGTAATAGTGGGGTTACCCAATGGATAATATCTTTTATGTTCTCCACTATCCTAGGAAAGATAAGGGTAAATTGGTTTTATATAATTTTGATGGATAGTCCAATAAATTGTAGGAATTGATAAAGAACACCAAGGTGAAAGACGAAATGAAATAGATGGAGTGGGATGAAATTAGGTAATTATTTCTTTATAAAATTTCCTAGAAAATCATTATGAAAATATGGATAGAGAATTAATAGAGCAGAATCCAAAGGAATTTGAATCTATCATGGATTAGGAGTAAAAAATAACAACGCATGTATGATACATCTCATTATTAGTTATCAATATTGATAGAAAAATAGTAGATTAAAAAGTGGTCTAAAAACAAACCAACCAAAGGAACATGCTATTTGATACATTGGTAGTTATGGATAAGTTATTTGATGTTCACCCAATATATAGATTTAGTTTGGATATTTATAATTTATAGATGGGGATAATAAGAGAAGAATGTTGTTTCAATCCTGTGGGTCAAATAAAAAATGAGAAATGGAGATACAACCGACCACTTTTCAAATATTTGGGAAGAAACATTATTTTAATTGCCACAAAGGGATGGGAAAATGATTCAAGTATGGGAGAGAAGACCACCGGGTTCATGAATGTTGAAGAGACATGAATACGATGGAAAAAATTAGGGGGGGAAATGCAGCTCCTAATTAACCACCCAGAGATCAATCCTAAAACTATAGGGAGAAAGTGAACTATGAAATCTAGTGCACTATAGCAGTGGTCCTTGGGGGTAATCATAACCTAAAACCTTCAAAGCCAAATAATAAAGGGAACTATTATTCCATCAATACCACTGAAGTAGATCAAGAAATGATTCTATACAAGGTAAACATATTATTTTCTAATGAGTGGATATTTTTTTGATTTTCGTTCTGAACATTCTTTTATATGGTGAATGTTTTATAGAACTATATAATTTGATCCCTGAATCATCAAAGTAAAAATATATATAAACATATTTTTTTTATAAATGCAAGGAAAGTATTGGGAAATTCTCCAATTATAATATATGTGATGATTATTATATAGAATCTTATAGTCATTACCTTTGTGTAATTCGATTCTATCCTGAGTATGGATTAACTCTTATTATACATTACAGACATTGACTTTCAAGATATGTAAATCAATTTCTATATTCCGAATAATACTATGCTTCTATAAAGATTCATGTAAGAACCTGAATTAAATTTTTTAAATCCTTCAATGGTGTGCGTGATTATAACATGTGATGAAGCATACCTTCCCCAAATGGCAGATTCAATGTGTAACGACCCGGATCTGAACACCCATCTAGAAAGTGATAAATGGGTCGGGAGTTACTACCTTAGGCGCACCTCACCGAACGCCAAAGGCTTCTGACTAGCAGCGATGGTCTTTATAGGTATGGTGGGGAGGCTATACCCTCTCGGAGGATAATAATTATGGTACTGGTCCATGTATAAAAATAAAGATGCAACAGAATAAATGACTCAGTAGACTCGAACCAGACCCGCAGTGCAGAAGCACATTCAATATCAATAAACAGCAGAAGTAATAAATATAAACAACAGTAGCAGAAATAAACAGAATAACATGATGATTACTTGTAACAACTACTGAGCAATAAAACATGCATCCAAAGGAGGTCATACATATCAAAATACAATGGGAGATAATAGCTGACCAAATGTATCTACAAAAAAGTATTCTGATACAAGAAAGTATGCAAAACCTAGTAAACTCCAGTTAGGAATGACCTCTAGGTCCATACCATCTCCATGCAACAGTTAATGCAGCCCAGCTCCTGAATCTGGCCACATTATTTCATGTATGTCCATAATGTTTGTACGCATCCCGTAGGGCCCGTGCAGGGTGTGAGACGAATCTCAGTAGGATACCACCCAACGGTGCGTTCCTGATATAAGTGTTTAAGCAGACAAGCTTTTATAAAGGAAATAGTAAACATAATGATGTATAAATAACAAAAAATCCACCGGTTCTTAGTAGCCACCATGGAGTGTCACCTTATTTGGCCAATTCCAGAATCTCTGTCATGTAACCCGACACTAGATGCCCCCTAACACCGCGTGTCTCAAGTACTGACGTCCCGAAAGCACACTCGAGAAACAGTAACCGAGAGGAACAGTGATGCCAGTCCTCAATAAGTAATCAGAAGGACAGTGATGTCTGCCCTCAAAATAAGTTGCCGAAGGGATAAAGATTTATACCTTGAAAATAAATTATCAGGAGGGACAGTGATTTCGGCCCTCGAATGAAGTATGCGGAGGAACAACGATATCTGCCCTTAAATAATAGAGCCTCTTCCCTCAACCCGATAAAATCATTGTTATCCCCTGCAGGATCCTCATCTCCCACAGGGCTTCATATGGAAAGCACCCCCCAAATCAATAGTACCTAAACCGCAACTAAAACAGGGGCCTCTACTGACACTAGTGGTAAAAACCACATCATCAAGGAGTCTCTCTGTATGCACACTACTCAATGTTTCTGGTTGAGGGGTAATCACCGAAATAGAACCCAAGCCACAACACCTCTAACACCTCATGTCCCTGCAACCATGCTGCTCAAGCCTGATGGCCATGTCATCCCAGTAACCCGGGCCATGTCCAACCTGGTAGTCATCTTGCCACAATCCGACGCCCATGGCACCAAATCCCGTCATCAAAACCACCCAATATAACCCAGAACAAGCCCAACCTGTGGTTAGCATCACTCAAGAATATCATGGCCATGCCCAACACAACCAAAAGGGTTTCAGAATATACAATTCAGAAATTAAATATATAACACATTTAACAGAACACATAAACAGGCCAAACAATCTAAAAAGATGAATTGGACTAACACAACAATTATCAAACAACATCACTGAGGTCTTGAATGCCTCTAACAATTCATATCAAGGTTTAAAAAACTAAACTCAATAGTTTAAAACCATACATTTCAATTAATACCATTTTGGAATCCTCAACCAAAATGCCCTGATGAGCAACGACCACTCACCTGGCCCTGGTCAAGAAAAACAGGTAACATGTCATACCCAAAAGAATCCCATAGATCAGATAATAATTAAACAAGAAATAAGATGCAATACAGGTTCACACTCAAAATACCCAAAAACGCGCCATAGGCCACGCCACCTAAAACTCTGCGAACACAAAAAAACATGTATGCACCACCTACCTGAGAATTGTACTATGCTACTCCTCCAATGATAGCTTCCAATTAGTTCTAAAACACGGTAGATCTACAAAGGAATCAAATACATTCAAACCCCAATAAATCGTTCCTGGACATAAATCAAACAAAACGGCTCAAGAGGAATCAATTCCTTACCGAGGGGGTTCCAATGGATCAATCGGTGTCCGAATTGGGTGTCGAACGAAGGAAATGGAGGGGATTAAAATCCCGACCAGAACTCCCCACTCAACCTGATGAAAAAATTGACTTTCTGCCTCAATATGAATCTACTGCCTATTTTTGTGAAAAAATAAACTACACGGCATGTACATTAGGAATACACACCATGTATCATTTTACTTTTCATAAGACGGCTGAAATTCTGCCGCCATACTTTCCATGTAACGACCCAAAGTTTCATTAATGGAAAATCCCTCTTGATCCAGTTAAATGTTTCTTTATGAATTTTTTTTTATAATATGTCAACTTCTTTAGTTTTATGTTACGATTTGTGACCGTTACTTTTATAGCCGTTGAACAGTGATCATCTGAGTAGTATAAATATAAGGCTTTAACGAAACCATTTCTACCCAGACAAAGGAAGCGATGGCCTCATCCAGTAGAATTGCCCCTTACGAAGCCCATTTGTCGGAGCTCGGAAAAGAGGTGGCGTCTTTGGGCTTTGCCCTTGACCAAGCCCAAGCTGAGCTTCATCAAGTCAAGCTCGAACGTGATCGTCTATGGGAAAAATGGAAGTTGATAGAGATTACCACTCGAGCGATGTTATCCGAGCAACACCAAGAGTCTGTCACCATCGCACACCTTACCCTTAGGTCTTATGCGGCTATTTTAAGGGGTTATGTAACAAATAAGTAGCACCATGTTCATGTACATTATTTTTGTATATAATAATGAATATAATTTCTAGTCATTTTTGATACATTGTAATTAGTTTTTAAAGTACAAATGGTGTTTTTAGTTATTATTTAATTAAGAATTATATTTTATTAAATTAAAGGATTTTTGAATTAAATAATATTTTAATAAAATATTATTATTAATATTAAATTAATTTTTATTAAATATAAATGATCTTATAATTTTATGAATGCAATTAAAATTTTTATTAAGGTTAGAAAGCCATTTCTGTCAAAACCCGTGAATTTTTTATAAATGTCGGTTTTTATTTTAAAAGTGAAAATTCACATATTTAGAAAATTATTTAGATAAAATAAATATTCTTTTTGGAATCAGGACGTCGAAATTATCCAACGGTGAATTTTTCATAATTTTCTGAGATAGTCAAATTTTTGGGTAAAAATTAAATACCATTTAAATATATAATGTGTTTTATGACATCATAATGACCCAATGGTGATGTAATAAAATACCATAATCCTTATGTTAGGCCAATATGTGTTTTATAATTAAAATAATGAGGTTTTGGGTTTGTTTGACTCACTTTTCAAAGCATTAATGGAGCCCTCAAGACTTATTCAACACTTTGCCTTTTTAAATTAATTTCCATGGGAGTATGACTCACCTCCACATAAGCAACCCTAATTTTTTAATAAGTTCGGACCTTGGCCTTGTAAAATATTGTTTTCCTCTTTCCTTTTCCAGAAACCATGGGCAAATACCATGGGATGGTTTGTGGTTTGGATTATTTTAATATAAGGGGTCCCAAACCTAAATAATAAAGAATTCTCTCACCTTTCCTATATAAACCCACCCAAGCTCCCACTTCCTCCTCACCCAAAGCCCTTTAAGTTCTTCCAACCTCTACCCTACTCTCTCTATAATCCTCTCAAGGTGCCCCGAGCTCCCAAGAATCCTCTCACAAGCCTCTCTCTAGCCATTGGAAGCACACTTCCAAGTAAGGGTTTTTCTTCCTTTCTTTTTTTTCTGTCAATTTTCTTTAAGTTGTATTGCCCTTTTTATTTCAATTATGAATGTTGGGGTATGGTTTCACACCTACCCAATACTTCCCTCTTATTGTTTGAATGATGGGAGAACCCTTTCTCTCTCATTAAATGCCTCCCATGTACACCCGTTACTATGCCGAAATTCCGAAAGGAACTTCTCTCTCTTCTTTTATATTCAAGCAATACTTTTGTATCATGAATCTAAATTCCATTTCTATTGTTGGGACATGTATATATATGATTTCCTTACTGTAAATTACATGTAAATATGATGAGGAACCCCTTTCTCTCTCATCAACCTTTTTATGAATTCTTATGTCACGCTGTTACGCTGCCGAAATCGCACCGATTTTCTAAGACAATGTCTTTGTGTAGTGAATACCATGCCCATTTCTCCATCAAGGGTATTCACCTTTATGCACATTTACATATTGATTATAAAGTTTCATGTATGAATTCCACATTCCTTTATTGTGGAAGGAATGATTATTTTTTTTGAATCCATGTTTTATGATCCATGTGGCACACTTATGCATGAAATGAAATGTTTAAGAAGGGTGCGCCCTTTATAGCACTCCAATGCATTGGGTAAAGTATAGTATCATGATACATCATGTGCAATGAGTGTTGACTCATGCTAATTCAAGTGCAACGAGGGTTTACTCATGCTTCAAGTGCAATGAGGGTTTACTCATGCTCCATGTGCAATGAGCCTTGGCTCATGCTAATTCAATGTTAAGTGTTGTTGCCACATTTCCATGTTATGATTATCATGCTTTATCATGCCATTATGTTCATGTCTCTCTTATGCTCTGTTGATATGCCTATTGCCTAACATGTATTGTACTCCTCATGTTATTCATTGTGTACTCCCTTACTGGTCTTTATAGCTCACCCTTTTCTTATGCATGTCCTCAGGTTATCCCATGCAATGCTAAGTACGAAAGAATGTAGTGGTCATGTAAAGGAAGTTTTCAATAAAGATGTTGTATTTCATGTTTAAAGTTTTTATGTAATGATCCTAAGACCCAAAGACACTAAACCTCTCGATATTCTTTGTTGGATCAAGTGAAGTTTTATGTAATAAAGCATGTTTAAGTTGTAATAAAAAGCAGGGTTTTCATATTCCAGCACCTTCTAACATGAGTACACGGTGTGAACCAAGGGGTACATGGCATGTTCTTATTTTTTCTTCTCTTCCTCACCGACTTACCCACACTCTATGTATATCCCTCATACATGGACAACCTACAGGTCATGTCCAAGAAGAAAATAATGTGTACTTGGTTAAATGATTCTATCTGGCCAATAGGACTACACACCATGTATGGCCTCCACATGGTCAAAGGTACATGGCGTGTCGATAATACATACCATGTAGTAAGAAATTTTTACATAGTCATAACATGGAATTTACTCAGTGATGAAACGATCGACACTAGCCTAACCTATACATAGTATGTACTTAAAAGTACACGGCATGTAGGCTGTAAATTTCCAGAAACATCCCAATTTCTCTAATTTTCTCAGGGAGATGTCAAAAATTCAAACAGGGTCATGCTTTTGACCCGTTCTAAAAAACTGAATTCTTACAATCTCCCCACATTAATATATATCTTCCCCAATGTATCAAACGAATCCCGGAGATGGCACTGAACATTCCACCCCGATCAAAGTAACCCAGACTTCCCTGGTCTCAAAGATTCTGGCTAAATTCCTCAAGGGGCTCCCCACCTTAGGAATCACCTAAATCAGTCTCAACATGACAAAACTGAATCAACTAAAGGTTCAATAACTCGTTTTCCAGACCCATAGTCCCTCCGTGATGCATCGTCACACCTGTGCCTCATTAGTGCTCCTATGTCATTCTTGACACCCAACGTATCCCACAACGCATCGGTGTCTGCCTCCATGAGGTCTTGCATCCCAGGGAAGTTCAAAAACAAACCTGGTGCCTAGGACCTCATGTAACCCACATCATCGATGCCTTGATGCCCAATGAACCTCATGTAACCCATATCCTCGATGACACTGATGCTACACATCACATAAAAATATATAAATATATCATGCACCTGATATGGTGTCAATCCCCTTGACTAGAATCTAGTCAGTCCACATAGATCTTGTGCATCACGTGAACTCAAAATGGACATTCCACTACAGGTCATGCCAAAAAGGAAACATGGAAATCATCGCCACAACCGTGGTGTACCACTAACCATCGTCGGCTCACCAGCCTGCTCAGCCTCTGGCAGCTCCATAACGTGAATCAGGATGGAAGTACAACTGCCTGATGCATGACCTCCCTGTGGTGCTGCTCCAGCCACTAGCCACTGACCCCTCAGCTGGATCCCGCTCTCTCTTTCATGTCCTCCAAGTGCAGCTGAACCTCAGCTACCCTCACCTGGTACCGAACCTGACCCAACTCTAGATGACATCGTCTGTCCTGGTCCCTTCCTGCTGGTTGTCTGAGAAGCCTCGCTACAAAAGCTCCCAAGGTTCCTGACCTGTCCACATGTCTTGCACTCCTTTGGAGGCCTATCGCACTGAGTTCGAACATGCCCTGGCTGTCCACACTGAAGGAAAACCACTGAAGAACTGCTACGAGGTTGTCTAGTTGAGTCCTTGGCCTGACTGCCCTACTGGAACTCATATCATCCATGATTCCTGTTGTCTGAACCCTCACCTGAAGCCGTTGTCTGGCCAACCTGAGGCCAATATCTTTGGTTTCCCTCTTCTATGAGCGCCTGATTCACCACATAGAAAAAGAAACCAGACTACAGATATTCACCTGGAACCAAATGGTGTGTCGTAATCCATACTCAAAGTTCCTCAACCTAGCTACATAATTGCTTACCATACCAGGTGAAAAGCGAGACATCTATGTGAAAGTAGCTGCATAGTCCATGAGAGACATGTCTCCCTACTGAAGACTCAAGAACTCCCGATCTCTCTCTACCCTCAGTGTCTCTAGTTAGATGTTCTCAAAGAACCAATCATCTATGTCCTTCCATGTCAGTCCCTCGTGATTTCTATCATAAACATGCACATCCCAACAAGGCTTTTCAGGTCCTCGCTGCATGTATGTCTCCATCTTGACCCTCCGCCTTGGAGGAATCTCGACCTGCTCAAAGATCATCTGCATGCTCTCTATCCAGTTCTCAGCCGCCTGCGGACCAACCTCACCCTGAAAAAGCAGGGGGTTCTGTGACTAGAACTCCCATGTCAGATATTCCATTAATGTCTCTGTACCGTGCGCACCTCTGTCGATCAACTCCAAGACACATACCGGGCTAGATCAGAGCATTTTGTCAAGACATGGATTGAACACTTCCAAACCTGGCTGTTATACAGCCTGCACTGGATCCTGAACCTGATCCTATCCCTGAGCCTGTACCTGTGGCTCCTGCTCTGCCTGCACCAGATCCTGAACCTGATCCTACACCTATGGCACTGTACCATCTCCCGTCTAATGCCCCATCTGAGTCACCCAATAAGGAACCCGCTGAATACGATAAATGGTTAGACAACCCATATATATATAATAATATATATTCAACGCAGATAAGAAAGCAATAAAAGGCATAACACAACAACCACCCTTACTCTCCCCCACTGCAACCATGCCCTACAACATCCCGTCCTCATGGCCTCCTTAACCGCCCCTAAAACAACAAAGTATCAAAAGTGTCTTGGGCCATGCCAGTGATGAAAACTAACGTTGCCTCAAACCAACGACCGAGTTTCCCATTCCTGGTGATAAAAATCACCTCAAAAGATATTACATGACTGCTCGTACAAGATCCAAACCCAAATACTCTATCACATGCAATTCGACAAAAATATAAAGCATGGAATACACATTGAAACAACAAGAAATTCTATCAGGAATTTATCCTATTCACATTTCAGAGCATAAAAATCATGGAAATTGATTTTATTCACATGGAATTATCACTTCACAAAGAATAAGTGCAGTTATGAAATTAAAATACCCTAAAAATGTGCCTATCAAAATCCAAGCCACTAAGACTTGCCATACCAGTCCAAGGTCCAATTCTCCCTTACTACACTGGGTCACGGGTGACATATGACAATAAATAAAATCATAGTCCAAGTGATCCACCGAGGTGAAAATCATATAAAATTTAATCTGAGCAAAAAGAAAACAGCAATTCCCACCCATGGCAATTTGGTCCATCCCTCATACCTGGGGATGCAGGCACCCAGGAACAAGCTAGAAACCAAGTATTAAGTAAAAACCTATCTCCAGTCTACCATATACCAAATAGAAAAACCAGAAAAAATAAAAGAAAAGCATCAATATTATTAGTTTCTGGAAAAACACTGCTACTAAATCTATGTCAAGAACTCATCTGATACCACTTTGTAACGACCCAGACCCGAATAACCACTCGAACAGTGCTAAATGGGTCAGGTGTCACTATCTTAGGCGCACCTCATCGAATGAAAAAGGCTACAGACTAGTAGTGAGGGTCTTTATATGTATATTGGGAAGTCTATACCCTTTAGGAGGATAACAATAATGGTACTGGTACAAGTATAACAATAAATATGTAGCTGTTTCCCTCGGAATTTGGGGATGACATCATTCATTGAAGGTTCAATCATTCCAATTGGTTTCTAATGGGTTTGTTTGTAGAACCGTAAACATCCAATGATTCCATATCCATTTGGACCTACATTCTAAATGTAGGAACTCATTAGTTTGTGGACTAATGAGGATTAGGAATTTTCATTGGTCGAGAGGATGGGAGGTCAGACTCATCACACCTTTTTGAGGGGAATTATTATCTACTACATGACTCTCTTTATAGATTTAAGTTATGATCATGAATCCTTATCACATTACCAAGTATAAAATGATATTTCCTTCATATATGACAATCAATGATTAAATATGTAGTAAATTTAGAGAATATTTTATATGTATTTGAGGTTCTTCATCGATAGAGAATCATCTGTATTTGTTAGAGATTCTTGGTCAATGGTATCCTTCGACACATTTATATTGAAGTCTCTTGGTCATTATGATGACCATGATGGTTTTAAAGCCACTCAGTGGGGCACTTGAAGTTTATTTTCATTCAGAAGGACATGGATTATTTTAGAGTTGGGATCGAACCCGCAGATGGGCTACCTATGAATCATTTGTTTAGAAAAGGAGTTAGAACCCACGTAGTTCGAGTAAGGGAGTATGATGCTTATGATTGATGGCTCAAAGAAGGATTTCATAATTAATTTTACACTCTAGGCTCACGTGAGTCATGCTCGGTGTGAGAAACAAGAGGTATTCGTAAAAACCAAACAATTGTTCCCTGAAAGATGCAATCATAAGAAATAATGTGGGGCTTATGTATGTATGACTGCCCAGATAAATGAAGATTAGGATTTACTTCAGGGAAGAAATCCAGGAATAGGGTTCATAAAGGTATATTTGCTTCATGGAGATTTGAATACTCTAAAATGGGGATTACTCCTAAAAAGGAGGCCCAAATTAGGCGTGGACTTATTATTGGGTTTTACTCCTGAGAAGTAATCCCAGATCAAAGGTAAATTAGGCTTGGTTAAGGGAAATTAAGACTGGGGATTACTCCAGAGAAGGAGACCCAGGTAATGGGACTTGAAAAATTAAGGGACTTGGGGCTTAATCCTGAAGAGGATGCCCATATTTGAGATATGATCTTACTCATGAAAAGGTGGCCCAGGTTAAGAGAATTATGGTTGGGGCTTACTCCTGAGGAGGAAGCCCAAATTAGGGGACTTGGGGCTTACTCCAGAGAAGGAGGCCCAATTAAGAGAACTTGGACTGGGGCTTACTTCTAAAAAGTAGGCCCAGGTTAAGAGAATTTTCTCATCTTAAAGGATGATATTGAATGAATGAAATATCAATCTTTAGTAACAAAAAGATGTGTAAATCATTAGGTTTTGAGAAATGTTCCACTGAGTTCCTTTCAGATAAGGAATCCAAATCAATAAATCAATCCATAAATGGCTTTGAAGAGTGTTTTGAAGACTGAATCTTGAATAGGAGAGGTGGAACGACATAAGAGGGGTTAAATGGGCAAGAAAGGCACCCAAAAAAGGCAGGGGTGTTCAAGTCCTGGCAGGCGCGCAAGTACTGCGTGGGCGTGCATGTCTTGGCCGTGCAGGTATACCTGCGCGACACATGGGTACTTGCACATTTGTAAACCAGCATGGTAATACATGGGAGATCCTTGACCAATGCCTTTGTCAATTTTTGATGTTTTTTTCAAAGGCTGAATCAATTTGTGCTAAGTCATTTTCCATTACATTCCTTTGGACTCTATGATGAAAAGTAGCGTCAACAAAAGTCCCCCCTCAGAGTTGGATCTGAAAGAAATGAATATGTGACTCTGAGGAAAAGAATAAAACCAAAGGAAAGGTGGCACGCAAGTGTTGATGGTGCAGAGGGAGGCACGCAAGTGTTGAGCACGCAGGCATCAGCGCGTAAGGGTGCGGCCTGACCTATAAATATGCAACCCCACTTTTGTACAAAGCATCTAGATTTCATACTTTGAAGCTCTCACCGCGCAAGTTGCCTTTGCCGCACAAATTGCTCTGTTTTCTAATGTTTCTTTGCTGTCGCACTACGGTATTGGTAATAAGACTTGCGTTGTGATACTTGCATGCCAAAAACTTCCACGGCGCAGTAACACTTGCGCGAAACATTCATACTTGTGCGCCTTAATGACTTTTCCATTTTTTCTGAAATTTTTTCACAAAGTTTATGAAAAATCAATCCATTTAAGAGTTAATTTATTCAAATCTTGTGCAGATTTAATGGCTCCCAAGAGAATCAGAATGACTGTTGGACTGGCTAGCAAGCAGATTGATGGCATGATGAACATTGTTGGCCATGATTACTATGATATCTGTGACAAAACTCTCCCAGATTTGGCTAAGTACTTGAAGAAATATCATATTAATTTCCCATAGAGAATCTACCTGCCTCTATATGGTCATGGTCATCTGCAAGGAGTCAATGTTCCAGATGAAAATAATTATATGCCTGAGATGAAAATGCACTACTACTCCTCTATTTCGGTTATGCTGTGAATTAAGAGCAACAAAAATGGTGTGAACTTTCAAATTTTTCCTCCATATCATTTCATTGCAGATATGATAATGGAAAACCCATGGGCTGAAATGTTTTCCGTTGCCGGTTGGTGGGGAGAAGAAAAACACGGCATTAGAGAAATATCTGAAAATAGTACTCTCTCCAAATGGCTCTTTACTTCCAATGATTCATTCTAAAATCCATGTATCCATCTTCCAAGTCTCTTGGACAGAAACAGAGTCACTGTTTGATCAGCAGAAAATTTTCTCAAACTGTACTCAAGAACATTCTTTTACAATTGTTCCAAGAAGAGCTGGTATCATTGCATCTCTTATAGTATCCAGTTGAATTAATGAATTCCAGGTGGTTGCGGATGAAGCTCGGGATGCCGTAAATAAAATGAATAGTTATGTTGAAAGTCATTTGTAATTCCTGAAAAAGAGAAGAGACTCAATTTTGTGGATGTCCCTCTAATTCTTGTGCATCAAATGGAAAGAATGCCTTCATCTTCAATCACTTGTGAACGTATTTTCCTGCTACCTTCTTTAAATTTTACCTAATCCAATGGGTCTAGTAAGAATAGTTTGGTTTTTACTAGGATTAAAATAAATAACCCTAAAAACTTTGAAACTCTTAATTGCTCAATATTACCTAAATCATACAAAATGTATGTTTAGTGAGCTGGAACATGACTTTTATTCAGAGTTCCCTTGTCTTTTGTGGGTAGTTTAAAGTCATGCACATCGGAAATAAGGAGGATAATGTTTATGGTCGAAATATCTTTGACTGAAATGGATTAAAATTGACTCAATTCCTTGAAAATATATCTGAAAACATATTACCACACTCAATTATGAGGGAAAATATGTAACCTATGACTTAAGAATATTTGGATTTGTGGAATGATATGAAAATAAGATAAAAAGGAATTAGAAGAAGTGGTTCCCAAGAATGAAGTTACCATTATTTAACAAACCCGTTAGGGGGTTGAATTATGCAGGGCCACCTAAGGGCATTGGCTTCATAGTCAAATAAATAGTATCTTTTGGCTAAAAAGTCTGTTATGTAGACTGTTTATGCAAGGACACATAAGGGCACGTGCTGCATAGTCAGGCAAAAGAACTCTCATAAATTTACTTTCGTAGTGCTAAAAGCCTGTGAAAGTTTATGGTGATTCAAATTTTCCAATGTATAGATTTTTCTGTATGGAAAGAGGTACTTGAATATGGAGAAGAAATTTCCAAATAAGATTACCGAAGAACTGGATGGATATCACTCCTACGAAGGTCTGATCCAAACATAGGGAAGGAGAATATAAACCATAGACTTGAATACTTTCAGATCATGAAAAAGGATATGGGACAAATATGTTAAGGATGACTAATTTTGCGGCTCCCTACATACGGTCATTTAAGACCAACAAGGACAAAAGAGGATTTCTTCTCACGAATGAAGTTACCAGTATCCGACAAACCCATTAGGGGGTTGAATTATGTAGGGCCACCTAAGGGAATTGGCTGCATATTCAAATAATAACATCTTTTGGCTGAAAAATCTGTTATGGAGACTATTTATGAAAGGCCGCCTAAGGGAACATACTTCATAGTCAGGCAAAATAATTCTCATAAGTTTGACATTTTTGTGACTAGAAGTCAAGAAAAGGGTTATGAGGATCTGAAAATATTTTAGGTTAGGATTATGACACATAAAGATGGTTATTGTCCAATGTATGCAAAGATACACAAATCAATACTAACCATAATCATGTTGTGGTTGTGTCCTGAATGGAAATGTTGGACATCACTACGTATCCCATAAGGATGGGAATCAAGACACACATATTTCTTGAACTATAGTTTAATGTCTTGTGGGGAAAAAGGATTAGAGATCTTAGTTTAGGGTTATAGAGCTTGGACCATTATAAGAAATACACAGTGTGTGTTTTCATGGGGACTTTTCAGTCAAGGGACTGAAAGTGAAATTTGGGGTTAGGACCAAAAGACTTGGGGCTGGATTCAAGGGACACTCGAATGTTCCTACGTATCCCATAAGGATGGGAATCATGCCCATGTAGTTCTAGAAATACCCTCTGTAAAGATTTGGTTCGTACATGTGAAGGGTGAAAGGGGACTTTAGTGCAATGATGGTTTAACCCAAGATAAAAGGTTCGGGCATTGCCATGTATGCAAATAGTATTTGGAATAAAACATGATTGAAAATCAATGTAAATAATGATTCCCTCTCAGGTGAGGGTGTCAAAGAATATTTTAGTTTATTGTCACACTGGAAAAAAGTGTTGTATAGTTTAACATCGTATAGAAAGGAAGAAAGTGAACCAATTTAAATATATTGATTCTAGAGGCGGTTTCATGAATCAACATCATATGAGATGGAGGTGAACCGATATGAAGAGATTGGTTTTGGGCATGAACCTTGGGAGGTTGCCTACGTACCCAGCATAGAAGGAAAGGATCAAATTCTGCGTAGTTAAATTAGAGAATGAATTAGTGATCAAGTTGTTCTTGGGGACAACGACCTAAAATGTGGTGTTGGGACTTACACATGGTTAGTAGCTCCCGAGAGAGTGTTATGGTTGAAGTTTTCTCTAAGCTCATGTGAGTCATACTCGGTGTGAGAAAAAAGAGGTAACAACAACCTTAACGATGCACAGTTTAATGTCATGTAGGACATATAAAAGGACGATGCAGTTTAAAGTCTTCCAGTTAGGACTATTGGTGCTGCACAGTTTAGTGTCATGTAACAGGGACAAAGTACATTTTAATGTCATGTAGGACATATTAGAGGACTTTCTGTATAGTTTAGCTTCATGTAGTTAGGACGATGGAGATAGTATAGTTTAATGTCATGTTGGACAAAAGGGGAACTGTGCAGTTTAATGTCATGTAGTGAGGACAAAAGAGTACACCTTTTAACATCATGTTGGACGTATTAGGGAATTTTTCACAGTTTAACGTCATGTTGGACGAAAAATGGATGATATAGTTTAACATCATGTTGGACGAATGTGTGAATAGTTTACGGTCATATGCATGGACCGTGGATGGTGATGCAATTTAACGTCTTGCTGGACTTAATGAGAAATTTTAATGTCATGCAGGACAATGGTGTAGTTTAAGGTCATACCGGACCAAGTTTTAGTTTAAGGTCATACAGGACCATGGTTGATGCATTTTGTGTTTATAAAAAATACTTCTTCAAAAATCTAGCATTGGTTGGAGTAGTGATGAGTTCTCCATCCATCGAGATTAATGAATAAGCTCCATTGGAGTAGACCTTATTTATTGAGTAAGGTCCTTCCCATTTTGACTCATGCTTGGGAGGTTTTTTTCCAGGTATCATTAGCGTTCTGAGAACTAATATACCAATTCTCCCTGAGTGAATGAATGAAGACAAACTTTTTTGTTGAAAGCTCGTGCTATTCGATTCTGATAGACTTCCAAGTGGTGCAAAGTGCACAATATTTTCTCATCTAACCATTCCAATTCATTCAATCACTTTTTAGATTGTCCATCTGTAGATGATTGATCACAAATGACAACTCCGAGCGAGGGTAGTTGAACTTCAATTGGAAATACTGCTTCAGTTCCATATAAAAATGAATATGGAGTTGACCGCGTTGCAGTGCGGGTGGTAGTCCGATAAGCCCATAAAGCATGAAAGAGTTTATCAGGCCATGAATTCTTATATTTATCCACTATCTTCTGTAGTATATTTGACAGAGTCTAGTTGAAGGCTTCTATCTGGCCATTGGCCGCTACATGATACTGAGATGAATGGTTGGATTTGATGTTGTATTCTTGATACAAATTCTTCACCTCGGATGAACAGAAGTTGGTGCCATTTCTCGTCAATATGGTATGAGGGACACAAAATCTGGTAATGATGTTAGACTTGATGAAGCTAATAATGAATTTAGAACTGACTTCCTTGAGAGGTACTACCTCTGCCCATTTGGAAATGAAATTAGTAGTAGTAAGAATATACTTAAACTGCTTGGTCGTAGCTGAAGGGTAAGGTCCCGCCACATCCATTCCCCATGTGGAAAATGGCCATGATTATTTAGTTGTATGAAGCAACTCTAGAGGTTGATGAATGAAATTGGCATGTACTTGGCATGAATGGAACTTATTTGTGAAATCAACACAATCGTGTATCATTGAAGGCCAAAAGTATCCAAGCCTTCGAATCTGATCAGATAGTCTATGTCCAGACTAGTGGGAACCATAGATTCCTGCATGCACTTCTTTCATAAAATCCATTGTCTCTTCCCCATCAATGCATCTGAAGAGAACTCCATCAAAACCATGTTTGTAGAGAATTTTCTCTAAGTGATCTGGGCTATCATAAAGAGTAAAATTGACCACACGTCGCTAGATTTGTTCTTTCTCAGCTCTATCAGGTGGAAGTGTTCCATTTTGAAGGTATTCCCTGATAGGTGACATCCATCATGTAGTATGAACATACAGTTTAGTAATGGGACTAATATCATTAATTTCCTCTATTCTGATTCGAACATAAGGTGAAATTGCATGATAGTGGGAAATACTGACGGTTTTCTCATACCGATTTGGATCTGACAGAGCTGTGGCTATATTAGCTAGTGCATCATCTTGAGCATTTTGTGATCATGGGACATAAGAAAATGTCTATTCCGAAGGTAATTCCACCATTAACTCTCTGATGTAATCATACAAAGGGATTAATTCTTATTTTCTGATGGAATAATCCCTATTAACTTGTTTGATTACCAGGTCTAAATCACCTTTCACCTTTAAATGATTCACTTGTTCTTAAAGCGCCAATTCTAAGCCTGCGATGAGAGATTGTTATTCTGCTTCATTATTGGTACCACCTTCCCATAATAAGAAGGAATATGGTAACTGTAGACGCCAGAAAAGTCCGATTGTTCCCAAACGAAGCTCCGGATGCGGAAAGCGAAGTGATATTTGGAGTCAGAGGCACGTTCCGGAGGGCCCGGAGGGCTTGCGCGAAATTTCAGAGGCCCGCGCGCAAAGTTGAGTCGCGGCGCGCAATCCTCCCGGGATGCGCGCAATGCGCTGGGCCGGCGCGCTATTTTGCGCGCCCGTGGCCTGCGCGGCGCCCTTGCGCGCCGGGTCCTGATTCCGCGCCCGCGAAGGGAATTCCGCGCCCGAGACCGGATTCCGCGCCCGGGGTTGCCTATAAATATAAGGCGACCCCCGACGTTTTGAAGGTTGCCAGAATCCGAAGCGTCGCTCGTTCGCGCAATCCAACCCCTTCCGCGCGCAATGCCGATCTTCAGGTAACCTCCTTTCTTTCGCGCAATAGAGACTTGGGGTTCGCCTTCACGCGCAATCCCCTTGGCTCCTTTCCTTTGAATAATCCTTAACCCGAAGGCCTTTGCGCGCAAAAGAAGCCTCTTGCGCGCAATTGCCCCCGGGTGCGCGCAATCCAGCCCGATTGCGCGCACCCCCCATTTTCAAAGTGACCATTCGTTAGAGAATGAGCCGTTGCCCCCGCGTGCTACCCGAAGCCCGGTGCGCGCAATCTCAATCATCCGCGCGCAAAGGGCTGGCCCGATTGCGCGCCAGCCCGCCATTTTGCGCGCCGACCTGCTGTTTTGCGCGCAAACCTCCTCTTTTGCGCGCAATCCGCCACGGTCGCCCCCCTTGACCCCCTGAGGGTACCCGCCTGCGTGGCGCCCGATGATCTTCATCCTGGGTGCCCGCACCGTGCGTTGTCTTCCCGTGCGGCCCTCCAGGCTCGCGCGAAGTGACACGGACCCATCGGCGGCAACCAACGTCCTGCATGACGTTAAACTGCACATACGTCCAGCATGACGTTAAACTGCACATACGTCCAGCATGACGTTAAACTGCACATACGTCCAGCATGACGTTAAACTGCACATTTGTCCAGCATGACATTAAACTGCACATTCGTCCTGCATGACGCTAAACTGCATCCGTCCAACATGACGTTAAACTGTACTACGTCCAAGCTGCACGACGCTAAACTGCCTAGCCCCTATCGTCCGTGCTGCAAGACGTTAAACTGCCAAGCACCTTCGTCCTCAACACACGACGTTAAACTGTACTTCGTCCGGCAAGACGTTAAACCGTCCGCTTCGTCCTCAACACACGACGTTAAACTGTACTTCGTCCGGCAAGACGTTAAACCGTCCGCTTCGTCCTCAACACACGACGTTAAACTGTACTTCGTCTGGCAAGACGCTAAACCGTCCGCATCACCCGATCCCGTGCCTCGCACGCAGGGTCCCCCCCCGGTTTGGATGTGGCCCCCACCCGCTCGTCTCTGCAGGGATGTCGGGATTGCCCCTCTTTAGGGACGATTTAATGGGAGCGGCTTTTCCCTACGGGGGTAGGGTATTACAAACCCCTAGTTTCTTGTGGGGGGCTGCACATGTGTATCTCCATTGCGCTCCCCCACTGCCGAAGCCAGTAGAGGGTGTGACTGGGATCTAGGTGTCTCCTACTTTCGGTCCAAGTCCCTTCCAACTGAGTTTTGCCGCATCTGGGCTGCCTCAAGTGCGTAAGTCCTGACAGAATGAACTACGTGGACTTTGATCCCTGTCTTCTAAACAGGGTACGTAGGAAGCATCCCTGAGGTTCAAGCCCACCACATGGTCGTCCCGGTCGTATTCACGTCGGTTCGTCCATCAGTGGACCCCTCCAGGGTTCACGCTTGCGTCGATTCACCTATGAATCCGCCCCTGTGGGAGACTGCCCATGTGTATCTCCACTGTGCCTCCCCACAGCCCCTTTTTCCATTTCTCCTTTTATCGTCCAGCATGACGTGAAACTGTGATCCACCCGGCCGTTCCATCTCTCCCTGTGCGAGGTGGTTCAGTTCAATCCTCCGCCCGACGGCCTCGACCCCTTCGTGAGTCAGCTTGCCGACGTCCAGCATGACGTTAAACTGTATACCCGAACTACGTTGACTTTGATCCGTGCTAACGCGCGGTACGTAGGAAGCCCCTACGGGGTCCAAGCTCTTCACTTCATCATCCATCCTGATCCTTACCCGGGCCGCCACATCCCGGTGGGGTCATGCCACTTCACTCCACTCCATATCACTTGGGAAGCCGCCCATGCGCTGGCCCCAGCGTCGGAGGTTCCCCGCAAGGGGTTCTGTCATCTGATCCACTTTTCGTGTTGATCGGTCCGATGCCGTCCCCGCTGGACGTTAAACTCGCGGCGTACCCCGTGTTAAACATGGGAAGCTGAGGAAAACCTCAGGGGACACAGTTCCCCGCACCCAGTGCGGGATGCCTCAGGCCATCATGCCTTCGAGAAGCCCTATTAGGGACGGAAGACAGACGTGCAGAGCCGCAGTGTTACGACACGCCCCCAGCACCCAGAGCCACCCGGCCTCCTCACCGCAGGTTGCTGCCCCAACCAGACTCCTTGGAGCGTCCGGGCGGAAGCAGCGTAATTAAACGGTGTCCATGAAGATATGGCGCCGGGAACGAGATTCACGAGCATGTCTTAAATCTATGCGGGAGACCCGGATTAGGCGACGAGTTCCGAGGAGACGTCCAAGGAAGGAGGAGCCGACATCCCATCATCCCGGTTTCGATCAAGGAGCAGACGCCCCTGAATAAGGGACGGATGCCGCCCGCCTTTGGAAAGCGGGACTGCGGGACCACAAGCCGCGCGCCCATCCCCTCGGGTTGACGGGTGCACGTGCAAACACGTCCTGGCGGAACAGCGTAACCTGACGCACATCCGCACCGAAATAGAAAAATGGTGAACCCGACGTGAATCTCTTCTCCTCGATACGAAGACCGATGGCTTTCAGAGGTGTTGGAAGACCGAAATTTTGCCCGGCCAAGCATTCAGTCTTACCCGCCAGGGGCTGGGGAAGGGACATCGGGCACTCCGTCTCGCAACGTCGAGGGCCTGGGTTCCCCCCACGGAAGGCGTCGTGGCGCTAATGGTTGGTTGTCGATTCCTTTTTCCTGTCAGTGTTAATGGGTCCTTCTCCCTGCTTTCAGAAATCAGGTCGCCCGATCCAGCGCCCGATCACCGCCCGCCCACTGGCGCAGAGGTAGGGGAAACACCGACGCGGCTACTCCGCGCGGTCCCGCCCGTTCCACAGCCGTCCCAGCAGCCGCAATTGCGGGACGACCACGCCCTCTCTCCCCCTCGGAGGTCATCCAGAGAAGGGTGATCAACACCCTAGTGCGGAGATATGAGGAAGAGGGAGTCATCCCCACTAGGGACATGGCTCGCCTAGACCTTGAGGAGGCTGCACCTCGCCACCACCGCCACCCCCAAGGGCCGCGCAGGGAGGCACCGCTGCCTACCTCAACGTCCAACCGCTTCGGGAGCTTATCCCCGGAGCGCTCTGACAGTTCCCTTCCCTATGCGGATGAGGTGGAAGATGCCCGGGATCACCCTATCCGGGATTCGCTCCAGGGATCTACGGTAAGGACTCCCGCCAGGCCACGGCGACACCGCCGCCAGGCCTCTCAAGTCGAAGAGCGGGCTCTCCACCTGCCCGCGCCGCTCATCCCGACTCGTCTGTCCCGACGCCAACGTCGGGCACGAGCGGAAGAGGATGCCCACCTTGGGGCCCTAGCAACAGCGGCCGCATTGGCCCAAGCCACTGTTGGCTCCAGTCGCCAGGCCCCTGCGCATCCTGAGCAGGGGAACTCCTATGCCCGACCTGGATCGAGGCCTCGACCGCCCCAAAGGCAGGTTGGGTCGACTCTCCCGGTTGCTGGTGCAGGCAGTAGCCACCGCGGACCACCTCGCGGTAGCGCTATTCACCAGCGGGATCTACTCCGTGTGGCCGATCCAGGAGGCATGGGTCATCCCACCTTCCGATCCCGGCCCGGAGGCCTGCCCGGAATCATCTCTCCCCGCGTCCCCTTTGATATCTGTCCCGGTGCCCCTCGCACCTTTGTTTCCAGTCCTCTTGGCCCCAGCACCAGTGCGGCCGGAGGACGCCAGGACAAAGATCAGCCCTGCCCCGAAGAACCACCCAGGGGCAGGAAGGCAAGGCGTCGACGCCGAGGGAAGAATGTTACGGAATTCCGGACAGAGATCCGACCGGTTCGCTTCTCTGATTCAGAGGCGGAATACGATTCGGCGATAGAGCCCTTTCCCCAATCCCGCCAGTCAAGGGCAGGGGTAGGAATGCGGCACGTCAGCCTCGTGCTCCCCGAGAGTGAGATCGATGTGATCCCCGATTCTCTCTGAAGGTATATCCGGAGTAATGAGGGCCTGGTAGACCCCCAAGGATCAAGCTTGCGGTTGGTACTGGCCCCTCCGGAAGTGCCTTCCGTCTCGATCGGAGAAGCCGGAGACTTTTTCTGGGGACCGACGGTCGAACCACGATCTGGTCCACCCTCGGCGAGCACCGATGCTATGGTAGGATGTTCGCTCGCCGGCCCGTCCTATCGTGATGTGGTAGCCAGGGCACCGCCACCCTCCGAGGGCGGCCCGGGATATGGAGGCCAATCGGCCTGTTCGCCGTATTCACCGCCGGCCAACCCGTCAGCCCGGCGGCCCGCCTCGGCACCACTGCCGGTTCCCCGTCCGTTCCCAGCCATTGAAGAGGACCAAGGAGATCTGGGTCCCGAGTTTGAGTCGTGGAGCTTCTGGACCGTCCTTGCAGAGGGCCACTTCCCTGATAAGTTTTGGCCAGTCGCATGACCGGGCTTTGATGCACCCGAATCGCTCACCCCGGATGAGTTCGAATGCTTCCGCCGAACTCTCCGGGAGACTCGCTCCTGTCTTCACCGCCTACAAATGCCATACCCCGGGAGTCAAGTGCACCTGGAGGATATTGGTGAGCAGTGTCGTCAAATTGACCTGGCCATGCTCCCCGCGGCTCGGCACCCCGGGTCATTTGAGCACCACGAGGCCCTCCAACAACGATGCGTTGAGTGTTTTCAAGTACTCCGCAAAGTTATCGAGGAAGCCACTCCCCACGTGTATATCCGTGGATGGGGGCAGTACGCTGCCCTACGCTTCAGTGTGATTCGCCGACAGCCCGATTCGCTGGGTGGCCCTGAGGGTATATCCCCAGGGACAGAAACGGTCAATATGGCTAACCTGTCGGGAGAGGGGAACGACTTGGAACTTCTCGACGGGGGCTTCCCCCCCGAAGACAAGCCGTCGTCAGAGCCATCGGTCAGAGTCACTCGTCATCAGAGGAACCTCCTGGGGCTCCCCGCACCCACTGAAGCACTGACGTTGAGCCGAAATGTCAGCAAAGGAAAAGAGCACAGCGAGGCTATAAAGCCCACCGACCCATCTGCCTCCATGCAGAGGGCAGAGGAGGATCCCGAGAAGGCTACGCTACGTCAGCAGCTCGCCGAACAGAAGAAGCTGGTTGACCAGCTCCTCGCCGAGCGCGCTGCAGAACGGCGACCTGACTACGGTGATCCTAGGCCAGGACAGCAGGGACCGGAACAACCGCTCCTCGACGAGACTCTCCCGGGCAACCGTGATTACGCCGTGTTCGCCGACAGGAGAGAGGCCATTGCCTACGGCAAGAGGGCGTGGTATGTTTCGCCACACCCTCCCGAGCGGCGTGACTACCTGAGAGACCCCGCTCGGATTCCTCCCGCTGCCCCAAGGGCCGCTCCGCCCGCCATCCCACGAGCTGCCGAGTTCGACGACCCGGTCGACGACCCGATTGAAGGGCCATGCAATGCGCTCGTGGTTAGAGATCCTCGCCAGGACTGGAACCCATGTCCGGACGATCCGATGGCGGCACTCATTGCCCGCTTGGAGGCCTTGGAGACTCGGCAGGTGGCGATCCCACCGGACGGCAAGCCCTACCCAGCATGGGTGGATGACATGCCGGTGCCTCCGGGATTCGGGAATCCAACTTTCGCTCCCTTCAACGGGACTGAAGATCCGCCACAGCATTTATCCCACTTCAACTCGAGGTGCGGGCCTATGTTGGGGACTCCGGCGCAGCAAGAGGCCGCTAAGCTTCGCTGCTTTGTTCAGACACTGGAAGGGCCAGCATTTGTCTGGTACAGCCAGCTCCCCGTCGGGTCGGTAACCAGCTGGGAGGACCTCCGTAGACAGTTCCTCTACCAGTTCAGTTCCACGACCCGGAAGACAAGTATCGCAGACCTCTTCAAGTGCAAGCAGAGGCCTGATGAGCGAGTCGCGGACTTCGTCGCCCGATGGAAGGGTCTCACGTATTCCCTTGACATGCCATTGACTCAGGAGCAGTTGCTGACAATGTGCGTCGGGAACGTCAAGACCGAGCTGGTCCCTTCCCTGATCACTCAAAATTACCCCGGAGGGTTCAGGGACTTCTCAGACAAAGCTCAACGTCTTGAGGAAGCCATGCAACAGGCCAGCCAGGCACACCCGCTGCCTCCTATGATTCCTGCAAGGAGAGTCAGCAGGGCTGAGCCCGCTGCTGTTGCCCAGATAGAGGCCCCCAGGACGTTGGAGCTGCTGTCGGCGAGGCCAGCTCCACAGCCTCACAGGAATCCGCCTCCACGGGCTCAGTTCCCGGCCCAGCAGCGGCAGCCTCAGAACCGGCCGGCCCCTCCGCGTAATGTACCGCCACAACCCAGGCGAGATAATCAGGGTCCACCTCCTCGACCGGCCCCTCCAGCCCCTCGTCAAGACCACGCTCCCAGGGGCCCGCGACACCTGACTTACTCATTCCACGAGGACCAGGTCCCCGGTTATTTCCGGAGCACCCTGGAGCAGAGGATTGTGCGACTGCCTGAGTGTTGGAGGCCAGAGGAGGCACATCTTACGAATAACCCCCGCTACTGCCCCTACCATCGGGCCCTGGGGCACACCATCCAGCGGTGCTATGTGTTTAAGGATTGGCTCCAAGACCAGATTAACAACAATGTAATCAGGTTGGGCCCAGCTCCAGCACAAGTGGAGGGCGTGTTCGTGGGATCAGATGACGATAGTGGCAACGAGGACGAATGGCAGCTGGTCTCCAACCGCGGATCCCAGATGTATAATAACTGGATGGCCCGAAATACGACCATTCGCGCCCATGGAATCATCCATGCGCGCTTGAATCAGCCTGAGCCCCCAGAATCTGTGGGTGCTGCTTCGGCATCGTCGTCCCAGCCTACCTCTTCCAAAAGGAGCAAACGGCGGCAGCGCAAGAAGGAAGAGCGCGCCCCGCCGGTTCCGCCACTATCCCGCACTCTCGGCTATTTCACGCCCCCGGAGATGGGGGTCCCTCCTCGGATCCGCCCGGTGATGGATGATTCGTCCGATGACGGTGTTGGGTACGCTTCGGTTAACACCGTCGAGCTGGTAAATCCCTTTTCGGTTCCCGACGTTGAAGAACACCAGGTGGACCTCCCTAGTGTCCCCGGTCGTCGCCACCGTCGGAAGAACCGCAGCAGCAGGAGTTGCCGGGGCACAGCCGTTGGTACCTCCAGCCAGGCCGTGCACGCCACTGAGACTAGGCAGCAGGCTCAAAACTGAGCACAACGTGCGCCGCCCCCCCATTCGGGGATGACGGATTCGCCTCCGCCGCTGTTTGTGGTGTGGGACCAGGCAGAACCGCCTCAGCCGCGTCACGACCAACTCCGCCCTGCCACGGGTCCATCCCGGCCTCCTGACCCCAGTACGGTGACCATTTCCCAGACTGCAACCAGTGAACAGCGAGATGTGCCAAGTACCAGTCGGCCGCCGATCCAACCGGCAAGGCCCGTCATGCTTCCAACCGCAGAGCAACCTCCTGCAACCAGGGGCTCGCGCTTGGCCAAAAAGTATGATGTCCTGAAGCACTTGGCCGACATCCCAGCAAGGCTCTCCATCCTTGAGGCTCTGCGCATGTCATCTGAGATGCGCGAGGCACTCGCTGAAGCCCTGAAAAGCCCCCTCCAGTTTGAGACAGAGGTTGCGGCTGCAGAGTCCTTTCACGCCGAAACGATCGAGGACGCCGAATGTTAGGCAGTTATCTCGTTCTCCGGTAAGGATGAAGACCCTCCTATACAGGGACATATTCGTCCGCTGTATGTCACTGGCCAGTTCAATGGCCTTGATGTCCGGCGCTGTCTTGTCGACACGTGGTCCGGGATCAACCTGATTCCAACTCGGACGCTCCGGAGATTGGGGTTGTCTGAGGATGACTTGATTCCCTCCGACCTCAGGATCCAGGCGTACGACCGCACTGAGCAAACCCCGGTCGGCAAGATACATTTGAAGACCCAATTCAGTGACTTGGTTGCCAACACCGAATTCATGGTAGTCTCTCAGGACACTGCGTACAACGCATTGATGGGCAGGCCATGGCTCCACCTTCACGCGGCGGTTCCCTCATCATACCACCAATGCCTCAAATACTCCCTTAATGGTCGAGTAGGCGTGCTTCAAGGAGGTGCCTCTCCTTTTGCCTCATGTGAAGCCCGCTATCTGGACGCGAACTATTACAAGAGCAAGGATAAGCAGATCCTGGCAGGTGAGGTTGAACTTGTCGCTGTTGCAAGTGATCCCTGGGCAAGTCTGGATGACGCTTACGTCCTCCCGATTCACCGATTGGACGTCGCCATGGTCTCGACGGCCCGCGAGTCTCCTGATGAGATGACCGCGACCGCCCGCGCCAGCACCAGTGGCCCAGCAGGATCTGGTAGCCCCAATGCAGTTTCCAACGCAGTCTCTCCCGTGGACGATCCCTCCCCGAGTGGAGAGGATATAGAAGACGCACCCCCAGCCTTTGAGGAGGGCGTCCCCGCCACGGTCGATGAGTTAATACAGGTGAACCTTGGAACCGAGGCCGATCCAAGACCCACATTGGTCAGTGCCGCCATGCCCTCTGAGGAGAGGCAGCAGTACGTGGACTTTCTCAGGCAGCACCGTGATGTGTTCGCTTGGGGCTATGACGAGATGCCGGGGCTAGATCCTCAGGTAGCCGTCCACCGCCTTGGTCTCCCGGCGAACCATCGCGGGTTCAAGCAGCCTCCCAGGAAGATGCACCCATCCCACGGTGCCATGGTTGAGGCCGAAGTTGACAAGCTTATCAAAGCCAACTTCGTGAGGGAAGTTCAGTACCCCAAATGGCTGGCCAACATTGTGCCGATCAGGAAGAAGAACGGGCAGATCAGAGTCTGCATCGACTTCCGCGATCTCAACCGCCACTGTCCGAAGGATGATTTTCCCCTTCCAGTGACAGAGCTGTTGATTGATGCCATGGCAGGGTTCCAAGACCTCTCCTTCATGGATGGATACTCCGGATACAACCAAATTCGGATGGCCCCTGAGGATGAGGAGTTCACTGCCTTCAGGGCCCCCCAAGGTACCTTTTGCTACCGGGTCATGCCCTTCGGCCTGAAGAATGCAGGTGCCACCTATCAACGGGCGATGCACCGCATATTCAAGCCAATCCTCGGCACACTGGTGGAATGCTACGTCGACGACTTGGTTGTCAAATCGCGCCAGCGTCAGGACCATCTCAAAGATCTTGAGAAAGTGTTCGGCTTCCTCCGGTCTCGCTGCCTGAAGATGAACCCGTTGAAGTGTGCCTTTGGGGTCACCTCCGGAAAGTTCCTTGGATTTGTGGTAAGATACCGGGGTATTGAGATCGACCCAGAGAAAATCAGGGCGATTAGCCAGATGCCTCCCCCAGGTACCATCCGGGAACTGCAAGGGTTCCAAGGCCACTTAGCCTATATACGCCGATTCATCGCGAATCTGGCCGGCAAGTGTAAGCCCTTTTCTCGGCTCATGAAGAAAGGTGCCACCTATGTATGGGATAAAGAGTGTCAGACCGCTTTCGAGGAAATCAAGCAGTACCTGCTTCAACCTCCGGTTCTGATGCCGCCTGTATCCGGGAAGCCGCTGGTCCTCTATGTGACCGCCCTGGAACGGTCCCTGGGTGCCCTTCTCACCCAGAAGAACAACGAGGGAACGGAGAATAGCCTCTATTACCTCAGTCGCATGCTCCTCGATGCGGAAGTTAGGTATTCCCCCATCGAGAAGAGCTGCCTGGCGCTCGTATTTTCCGTACAGAAATTACGGCACTACTTGCAGCACCATGAGGTACAGTTGGTTTCTCGGGTAGACCCGTTGAAATATATCCTGAGCCGGCCTATGTTGACTGGTCGTCTAGCACGGTGGGCTGTGATTCTACAGCAGTTCGACATCAGGTATGTGTCTCAGAAGGCCATCAAAGGGCAAGCATTGGCATACTTTCTGGCAGCTCACCCGACCTCCGCGGATCAGCCGCTGGATCTAGGCTTTCCTGATGAGACCATTCTCTCGGTTGATCGAGCCGATCCATGCTGGCAGATGCACTTTGACGGTGCCTCCCGGAGCCCCACCGGTAGAAGGCTCGATAATCCTAAGCTCAACAGAGTGGGCTTGGGCATCGTCTTCATTACCCCGGAGCGAGCCGTGCTGCCATACTCTTTCCTGTTGTCAGAGGGCTGTACCAACAATGAGGCGGAATACCATGCCCTCATCACCGGCCTCGAGTTAGCTCTCGAGATCGACGTGCCCCATCTGTGCGTGAAAGGGGACTCCGAGCTGTTCGTTAAGCAGATCAATGGCGACTATGTTGTCAGGAAGCCGGAACTTGTGCCATTGTTGGAGTGCACCCTCCTTCTGATGGCCCGGTTCCCTTCTCGGCTGGAAATTGTCCATATTCCCCGGTCGCAGAACGGTCGAGAAGATGCTTTGGCCAGCCTTGCTGCGTCACTTGCGGAGCCTGAACAGGACAACCTGATCGTCTGCGTGACGCGCCGCAGGCTCATCGCTCCCGTTATCCCGGAAGAAGATCGCGACCCGTTGGTAAGTAATCTCACCGCGGTTGCCCCTATGCCCGGAGCCCCGAGTACCCCAGATATGACAGTCGGATCAGCCCCTGATTGGAGGACGCCTTTGGTTGAGTACCTCCAACATGGAATTCTTCCATCGGATCGGGCCGAGCGCGAGCGAGTTCGACGCCGCGCATCACAGTTTGTCCTCCAGAGCAGCCCCGGCCTGGAGCAGATCCTCTACAAACGCGGATTTGATGGTGTTCTCCTCCGTTGCCTTCAGGGAGTTGAGATCCCACGAGTCATGCAAGAGGTTCATGCTGGTTCATGTGGCGCCCACCAGACTGGGCCGAAGCTGTCCCACCAGATTCGGAGGTTGGGATACTTCTGGCCCTCCATGATCCATGACTGCATCGAGTATGCCAGGAGGTGCCATGCGTGCCAGGTTCATGCGAACTTTGTGCATCGGCCGCCGGAGCCTCTCCATACCACTAAGTATTCCTGGACCTTTGCAGTCTGGGGTCTGGACGTTGTGGGACCTTATCCACCGGCGACAGCTCGCCAGTGCTGGTTCATTCTGACCGCCACAGAATTCTTCTCCAAATGGGCAGAGGCGATTCCGCTCAGAGTGGTCAAATCTTGTTCGATCGCTGACTTCGTGACCTCCAACATCATCTATCGATTTGGAGTGCCTCACGCTATCCTCACGGATAACGGAACCAATTTCCGAGCAGCCGAGTTGAAGAAGTTGTACGCCAAGTATAACATTCGCTCGAACCATACATCTCGCTATCATGCGCAGGCGAATGGACAGATCGAGGCGTTTAACAAAACCCTCTCTAACATTCTGCAAAAGATGGTTGGTCAGAACAAGAAGAGTTGGCCGGACAAGCTCCCCAACGCCCTCTGGGCTTATCGGACGACGACTCGCAATTCCACCCAGATGACCCCTTATTCCCAGGTGTATGGAGCTGAGGCCGTCCTGCCCATCGAGATCCAGTTACCGTCCCTGCGCACTGCGGTCTACGACCAGCAAGCGCCGGACAGAGTTGCTGAAGCCCGTCTAGTTGAGTTGGAAGCACTTGATGAGAATAGACTTCGCGCTTTGCACAACTTGGAGAGGCATCAAAGCAGAATGGCTCGAGCTTTCAATAAGAAGGTTCGCCTCCGCTCATTCCTGCAGGGTGATCTAGTGCTAGCCCTAAGAGCACCGATGATCCCCGGCAGGAAGCCGCCCAAGTTGGAGCCCAAGTGGGAGGGACCTTTTGTTGTCCACAAGGTCTATCCCAATGGCGCGTACTCCCTAGCGACTATGGATGGTGAGCGTGTCACTCCTCCCACCAACGCTAGGTTCCTCAAGCAGTACTTTGTCTGAGTGTGCCAACGTCCTGCACGACGTTAAACTGCATACGTCCAAGCTGCACGACGTTAAACTGCCCAGCGTATCGTCCGCACTACAAGACGTTAAACTGCCAAGTGCTTCGTCCAACATGACGTTAAACTGTACATCGTCCCGCATGACGCTAAACTGCACCACGTCCGAGCTACAAGACGTTAAACTGTTCAGCATTCGTCCTGCATGACGCAAAACTGCACCTCAAGAACTACGTGCGGCTTGATTCCCATCCTTATGGGATACGTAGGACCGCCTGGACATTCATGTTTCAGGCCCAGCCCCATCCTTTGGGAATTTCCATCCCATCTCGGGCCCTTGGCCCATTTGCCTCCGGGTGTGCGGCGTATGGTGTGAACGCGGGGCTATGCCCTCATTCACGTCGGTTTGCTCGCCACGCTGTACGCCCCCACGTTTGGGGATGCCTTCTGCTCCCCCCTTCTTTTCTCGTCCTGCATGAAGTTAAACTGCCTCTCAAGAACTACGTATGGCTTGATTCCCATCCTTATGGGATACGTAGGACCGCCTGGACGCTTGTGTTTCAGGTCCATCCCCGTCTCTTGGTTGATCACGGGGATCTTCCCTCTTTTGGTTGCTCTCAGGGTGAGTGCTCCGACCCTTTTCGGTGATCTGTTAACATGTTTTGGGTACTTCGGTCTATGACTCGTAGTGTCAGATTCAATCCCGACAAGTCCTGTGTTGCTTGTCAGGCCTTGCGCTTCCTCTTGTTCGAGCCTTCACTCAAATGGATCCTCGTTAGCGGTTTGGGTACGATGCCTCAGTTCTCTCCTACCGCTCCGGGTCGATTTACCGGCGGGTCTTGGGCCGCAAATCGATATGAATCCTGCGATTGAGCGGTCGATGCTCGTTTGCTTGCCCCGTCTTAGGCTGACGCGATCGGATGTTGTGTTGCGAATATGGTCAGCAACGTCCTTGATCGCCATGTCGGCTCTTCCAGGCTCTGAACATTGGTTGCGCAGTCCTCATCACACTCCGCCTTTGTGCGTTGTAGTGGAATCTCGACACTCTTTTCATACTGACCTTCAGTACACCTCTACATGTTAGGCAGACCAACCAGGGTAATGATGTCGTTCGAGGCTCCCATGATCTGAGCACCAAGGATATATGCGGATATCCTCCCTAAGGGCCATGTGTAGCTGGACCCTCGTCCCCATAAGGAGGAAGGAGTCGCCCGAACAATCGCGTTCTGGGCCCAGTATATCTGGAGGTTAGCATCTCTGCCCCTCGGGTGATGGACATACGCAGACCCCTATCCCAAGACTCTTCTCCTGGAATCGTGCGTGACCGCAGGGCTGGGTATGTTCCCACCTCCTCCATGTCCGCCGTACCGCGATAAGCGGATTCCTCCATGGTCCGAACCACACGACCTTAAACTGTGTTGTCTGGTCCTACCACACGACCGTAAACTGTGATCGTCTTGGCCGCCTGACGAGAAACGGCACTGCATCGTGATGTCCTCCTCAGGGGACACTCATGTTGGGCGCTGGTTAATAACCACGCCATTTATCAATGCCTTCCGTGGCTTGATTATTGTGGCGACGCCAGAGATTTCTCAATCACAGGCATGTCGCCGCACAAAGAAAAACCATTCATCTTTAAGGACAAACGATAAATATCAAATGCCGCTCCTTCTGTGTGCGAGGGTCAGACCTGCACTCTTCCCCGCGCTGGTGCCCGATTGTGTTGCGCCGCGCTTCAAGAACTACGTGCGGCTTGATTCTCATCCTTATGGGATACGTAGGAACGCCCGGATGTTTGAAACTTCGGGTCCAGCCCCCCACCTCTTAGAGATTCCCCCTTCTCTGGGGAATCCGCCGCCTTCAGGTCACCCTCAAGGCGTGTTCCCCGACCCCTTGCAGTGGTCCACCGGTGTCAAGAGTACTCTGGTTTATTGCCAGGAGGGTCAGGATCCGCTTGGTCAGGTTTCCTCCACTTTTCAGGCTTCGTGCTCCCTTTCATTCGGACCCATCGTCTACGCCCTGGGTGGAGCCCCCGTGAACGGTTCGAACACAATGCCTCAGTGCTCTCCCACCGACTCGGGCCGGTACCCCCAATGGCCTCGGGCAGCA
The DNA here is from genome assembly GCA_963277665.1 of Viscum album. Taxonomy (NCBI): domain Eukaryota; kingdom Viridiplantae; phylum Streptophyta; class Magnoliopsida; order Santalales; family Viscaceae; genus Viscum; species Viscum album. The sequence goes on from OY728122.1 coordinate 738,320,991, forward strand.
AATCGATATGAATCCTGCGATTGAGCGGTCGATGCTCGTTTTCTGCCTCATTCCACCAACGGTTAGTGCGATATTGATGCTGCTTTTCCGCCACGGTCGGCAGTACTCCCATATCGTTACCCCGGTGCCCCCAGTCCTTGAGTGAATGGCCGCATGATTCACATTGTCCACCTCCCATTCTGACCAGGCGAAACCTCGACACTCTTGACACTATCCCTCAGTGCATCTTCGCATATCCAGGGGATAGGACCACGATGTGGCGTACTTTGAGGTACTTATGGTCCGAGCTCTAAGACCTTAAACTAAGATCTCTCCTTATGGTCCGAGCTCTAAGACCTTAAACTAAGATCTCTCCTTATGGTCCGAGCTCTAAGACCTTAAACTAAGATCTCTTCTTATGGTCCAAGCTCTAAGACCTTAAACTAAGATCTCCCCTTATGGTCCGAGCTCTAAGACCTTAAACTAAGATCTACCCCTATGGTCCGAGCTCTACGACCCTAAACTAAGATCTCCCCTAAACGGGATTCTACGTCCTGCATGACGATAAACTGCACTCTCAGAACTACGTGTGGCTTGATCTCCAGCCTGATGGAGTACGTAGGAACGCCCGAGCATCTCGACTCGGGTCCAGCCTCAGGGATCGTTAAGTACCGCCCCTCCTCGTCGCCGGCCGTCTGGCCTGGCTTCTGGTAGAGTGGTGCAGTTTTGATATTCTCCCCGATTCAGCTCGGGATTCCCCACTGCAATGGTGGGAAGCGACGGTTTCCTCGTCAAAGAGGTGCTGTCTGAGAATTGGGGTGACTCACGGCCAGATTAGTGCATCCGCCTAATACGCTTTCCCCAAGGTGGCGCAATTTTGAGAGCGTTGGACTCTGTCCGAACAAATCGTCACTTCACCCCACGCTTCGCATGCCCTGTTGATCTGGATTTCCACCCTTGTGTCTAAAGGAACCCCCAAAGCGGTATTCATGATGACATGTGGTCCGCCTCCTGCAATATGAATGATGACCTTCGGTCCGTCTATTGCAGTTGTTATGGTCGATCCACTGTCCGCCTACCGTCTTGGGCATTTCCTGGAAGGCCGACCGTTGTGGATGTCTGGATTCGGGACACGCGATTCACCCTTTCTCATTTACCTATGTTCGGATAAAATCTCAACGCCCCTAGCGTTGTCCCGCTCGTGTGTTGGAACAAGTTGGGGGGATGATACATTGATTAGGTCTGAGGTCTCCTTTCCTAGGAATGACCTCCCTCTTTTCTCCAGAAATCCAGGCCCAATTATGGATGCCTGATGCTTGGTTAACACTCCCGCAAGACAACGAATTGTGGTTGAGCATGTTAAGCCAAAAGTTGCAGATAAATATATTGGTTCATACAAATGGATCAAAGTAGCGGAAGTAAATGTTTTGGGAACGGAAAAACAAAGCCCTTAGGGATTAGCGTGCTGAATGAGTCTTTCTAATGCCGCTACCCTTCGGCTGGTGGCCTCCAGAGCTGCTTCTCGCTCTCTGCGTGCCCTCTCTTCGTCGGCGGTCGCAGCACGCAGTTCGTCGATTCTGGCCTGTGCACGCTCCCGCTCAACCTGAATTGTGACCATCTGTTGGCCCGCCTCCGTCAGCTGTACCTAGGCATCAACCAGCTGGGCTGCTAGTTGCTCCACAAGCTCGGTACACGTTGCGACGAAGGCCTCCTTCTCTGCCGCCTGCCCTTCGAGGCGCCGGACTTCCTGCTCCGCCGCGAGGAGCGCCCGCGTGCTCTCCGACATGTCCCGACTTTGTGTGACGTCGGCATGCCGGCAGATCTCATGCATCTTTTCGGCCATGAAATCAAAGACCGTCAGATGGAGGCGTTGAGCATCAGCTCCCCCGGCACACAGGAAGCGCAGCCAGGTTTGAAGTGATCACATGCGCCCCAGCCACTCCGATGGGTCTCGCTTGAGGAAGCGCTGGATGCAATTCCACCCCCTGCGGCGCGTTATCTGGCTCTCCTCGACCGCCTCCGCGTCCGAGTTGTCCATCTCCTCGGGGTCGGCAGGCCGGTAGGTAGGGAAGGCAGCCAGCAGGTCTGCTGCAGGGTCCGCCCCTGGGAGGTCCTCATGAGGGATAGGTTCCCCAACATCTGGGCGACCTTCTTCTCTCTCCCCAGCGGCGCTGACACCCTCGTCAGCCCCCGACCTCTCTCCGATGTCAGCACCGCCGGCGTCCGCAGCCCCCTGATCAGCAGTTGGTGGGGCCGGCTCGGTTTGGGAAGTCTGTTCCGGAGCAGGCGGCATGTCTGCCACTGGTCCACTCGTAGATGGCCCGGGTTCGGCAACCCGACGAGCCTCCAGTGTTGAGATCACTGCGCGGGGCATGCCATGGTTAGTCACGGATCGTCAACGGCAAGCACCAGCAGTAAAGTAAGGAGACTTACGGGAGTTCAGAGCGTCATCTTCCGCTATCCCGGCCGCCGCAGGAACAGTTGCAGCAGGGGGCCCTTCCGCGCTTGTCAATTCGATAATGGGTGCCTGGCCCCCGCCTTGTCCTGCTGGCGCCCCTCCTACTCCCGCTGAGGACGCCTGACAAACATCCGTGCGCTCCTGAGAAAGATGGAGAAATGGGTTAGAAGCTGCATAAGAGAATGGATGAAGCAGATTGAGTAGGGATAGAAGCGGACCTCGAGGAGCTCAGTGACATCAACATTGTCAGAGCCGGCCACCTCGCCGCTCTCCCGCGGACTCCCCTGATGGGATCTTCCCTCGGAGCCTTCATCCTCCCCCATCTCCTCCTCTTCCTCGGAGTCGTTGCTACTGTCGTCTTCTTCCGGTGGCATCTGTTCTGGAGCGGGCTCTAGACCGAGCATCACCTTCACCAGAAGGGATGGCTCCGCACGCTGACCACGTTGGCGCGCGTAATCGTCCATGTCCGTCAGATACGCATACTTCCGGTTGAAGTCCACCCTGTCGGCAATATGGAGGCGCCCGACCTCTGGCAGATGGATTCCTTCTCTGAGAATCTTTCGCCAGATGGCGTCGGTCCCCAGTGACTGCCGCAGGGTCATCCAGGCCGACCACAGCGCCGGGAAGACTGCATCGTGGGAGGGTTCGAGCAGACGTCTCACCTGCTTCCCGGGCCGCTCTTCGACCACTGCGCGTGCCCCCTCTCTGGGCGCCGAGGTCGTAGCGGCAGCCTGCGATGTGCCCGCCGCCGAAGTCCCTGCTCGCGCCGGCTCCGCTGCTTGGCGCGCCTCCGTTCTCCCCCGTGTGGCGGCTCCTCGCCTCCTCCCTTGACGCCCGGTCTCCGCACGGGTGACCTCGAGCCACCGAACTGGCTTCCGTAGAAGCCCCTCGGGGTACGCGATGGCCCAGTGTTCGGCGTACTCGGTTGCCAAGCCTGCGTCAACCCCGGTAGGAGGGAGAGTGATGACGTCGCCAGAGTCGAAAGCGGCAAACATCAGCCACATCTGGCAAAGGACGCAAGGGTTCGTCTCCTCCCGGACAGCAGTGAATACCCTCTTCGGCATCCGTTGAAGGCACCCGAACTGCCTGGCGAACCGGGTTGGCACGTAAGGCTCGCAGATCACCTTCCCGTCGATCCGAGCCACGAGCACTCCGCCCCGCATGTTCAGGAAGTATTCATGCTGCTCCAGCGGACCCTGCCCATTGTCGATCATCTGGCCGACGGGAGTGGGGAATGGACTGAAGTTGAAATTGGCATGATTTCCAATCTGAATCCTCACGCCCTCCTCACTTAGGGTCATCGGAGCGACCCCCGCGATGTTCAGCAGGGAGGGTCGCAGGCCGTTGCCCGGAGGAATGATGGCGTTCGGAAACGTGTACCCACCGAGGTGAGAAGCCACCCAGCCGTGGAAGAATTGGAAGGGCCCACAGATCCTTCGTGGCGACCCCCCTCGTGAGATGCGTCCCAGGATGGCATACAGCCTCGCCAGCACTGGGACCCCGAGGTTGTATCTTTTGTTGGCGGCCATAGCGCCCGCCACCGCCAGTGTCGCCGGGCGAACGCCCATTCTCGCGTCCCGCACTGGCAGAAGCCACCCACTCAGAAAGGCGGCCAGGAACGCCGCGTACCCGACATTTGGGTCCCGGGCCTCAATGACACGGTACCCCCATGAGCGGTAGTCGCCCGTCTCCAGGACCCGCCAGTACGACCCGTTCCGGCTCCTCTGAGCTGCGGTCGGGCACCGCTTCCCCCTGCCTGGCATCTTGACCGCTGGGTCATGCTCCAAGAACTGGCCGAACCACTCCTTGTAGGCTATGTCCTTCTGGAAGTCCTTGACCCCGAGCCGCTCTGTGGCCAGGTCCAGCAGATGCCATGTCAGGATGGGAGTCCGTGACCTGTCACCCCAGGTGTTCCTCGGAGGCAGGAACTCATCATACTGGTAGCCCTCCAGCGGGATACCTCCGATTCAGTGGATGTCCCAGAGGCCGATGCCGACCTCCCCATGGTGAAGATGGAAGGTGTTGGTATCCGAGGACCAGCGGGTGAACAGCTCCGGCCCGAGCTCGGACTGCTGGTAGAAGTGGAACTGCGACGTCCACACCGCCTCAAATAGGCCGATGTACCGCAGCTCCTCTGCGAAGTGATCGCAAGTGTGGCGTACCCAGAACGCCCAGGCCCACTCACTGGTGAAATTGCCCCCAGAACGCAAGTCCCAGTCCTTCAGCCAGCCCTTGGTGTCGTCAGTGACACTCTGGTGATATGTGCTCGAGTAGAGGGCTGGAGAATTCTCCGCAGTAGGCTCACCCCCGTCAATGGTTCGCGTCCTCGGGTTCAGGACATAGACGTCCAAGTGCCTGGTCTCCCTGGCAGGATTCCCATTGTTGGTGATGTTATAGCGGGGAAGCTCGTCCTCCCGAGTCACCCAGGTCCGTGGCGCATCAACCTCGAACCCTGGCACCAGAACCTCATCTAGGATGCCGAAGTTCCAGAGCAGCAGGTTGTCCGATAGTGGATATGTCTTCTGGGTCGGCGTCAGTAAGTCGAACAGGGATTGATTGTTGGAAACAATCTCCTTGGCTCCGTAAACCTCCTCGTTCGCCGCCATCTCTGCTCTGCGAATGGCGGCATCCCCCTCATTTCCTTGATGCGCGGCCATCTCAGAAGTTTCGGGAGTCGTGCGGGTTAAGGGATGAAGCTTGCGGGATCGGACGAGGCTGGTAGAGAAGTTTGAAGGTTGGCGCGCAATCCAAGTGGATGGCGCGCAATTGGGAAGAATGTCGCGCAAAGTTCCGGGTTTTCGCGCAAAGACAGGCGAATTCCGGATGGTTTTGCGCGCCGATCGGGAGAATTTCGCGACCGGAAAAGGCAATTTCACGCACGAGAGCGTTGAAGCTTATCACGCGGAAGGCCTGTGTACAGAACGCGGAACCCTGGACCCCTATTTATAGACGAGGCCGGGATTCCGCGCCACGCGGATTGTTCGATTGCGCGACTGCGTCGGCGAATTGCGCGCCCGACGCCCCTTTTTGCGCGCCTAAGTCCCGCGCAGCCCAGGACTTCGGCATTCCGGCGTCTCCCTCGGAACCCGATCGTTGCGACCTCTCGCTGATCAGATTCCGAGGGGGGGCTTTTGTAGACGCCGGAAAAGTCCGATTGTTCCCAAACGAAGCTCCGGATGCGGAAAGCGAAGTGATATTTAGAGTCAGAGGCACGTTCTGGAGGGCCCGGAGGGCTTGCACGAAATTTCAGAGGCCCGCGCGCAAAGTTGAGTCGCGGCGCGCAATCCTCCCGGGATGCGCGCAATGCGCTGGGCCGGCGCGCTATTTTGCGCGCCCGTGGCCTGTGCGGCGCCCTTGCGCGCCGGGTCCTGATTCCGCGCCCGCGAAGGGAATTCCGCGCCCGAGACCGGATTCCGCGCCCGGGGTTGCCTATAAATATAAGGCGACCCCCGACGTTTTGAAGGTTGCCAGAATCCGAAGGGTCGCTCGTTCGCGCAATCCAACCCCTTCCGCGCGCAATGCTGATCTTCAGGTAACCTCCTTTCTTTCGCGCAATAGAGCCTTGGGGTTCGCCTTCGCGCGCAATCCCCTTGGCTCCTTTCCTTTGAATAATCCTTAACGCGAAGGCCTTTGCGCGCAAAAGAAGCCTCTTGCGCGCAATTGCCCCCGGGTGCGCGCAATCCAGCCCGATTGCACGCACCCCCCATTTTCAAAGTGGCCATTCGTTAGAGAATGAGCCGTTGCCCCTGCGTGCTACCCGAAGCCCGGTGCGCGCAATCTCAATCATCCGCGTGCAAAGGGCTGGCCCGATTGCGCGCCAGCCCGACATTTTGCGCGCCGACCTGCTGTTTTGCGCCCAAACCTCCTCTTTTGCGCGCAATCCGCCAGGGTCGCCCCCCTTGACCCCCTGAGGGTACCCGCCTGCGTGGCGCCCGATGATCTTCATCCTGGGTGCCCGCACCGTGCGTTGTCTTCCCGTGCGGCCCTCCAGGCTCGCGCGAAGTGACACGGACCCATCGGCGGCAACCAACGTCCAGCATGACGTTAAACTGCACATACGTCCAGCATGACGTTAAACTGCACATACGTCCAGCATGACGTTAAACTGCACATACGTCCAGCATGACGTTAAACTGCACATTGGTCCAGCATGACGTTAAACTGCACATTCGTCCTGCATGACGCTAAACTGCATCCGTCCAACATGACGTTAAACTGTACTACGTCCAAGCTGCACGACGCTAAACTGCCTAGCCCCTATCGTCCGTGCTGCAAGACGTTAAACTGCCAAGCACCTTCGTCCTCAACACACGACGTTAAACTGTACTTCGTCCGGCAAGACGTTAAACCGTCCGCTTCGTCCTCAACACACGACGTTAAACTGTACTTCGTCCGGCAAGACGTTAAACCGTCCGCTTCGTCCTCAACACACGACGTTAAACTGTACTTCGTCTGGCAAGACGCTAAACCGTCCGCATCACCCGATCCCGTGCCTCGCACGCAGGGTCCCCCCCGGTTTGGATGTGGCCCCCACCCGCTCGTCTCTGCAGGGATGTCGGGATTGCCACTCTTTAGGGACGATTTAATGGGAGCGGCTTTTCCCTACGGGGGTAGGGTATTACAAACCCCTAGTTTCTTGTGGGGGGCTGCACATGTGTATCTCCATTGCGCTCCCCCACTGCCGAAGCCAGTAGAGGGTGTGACTGGGATCTAGGTGTCTCCTACTTTCGGTCCAAGTCCCTTCCAACTGAGTTTTGCCGCATCCGGGCTGCCTCAAGTGCGTAAGTCCTGACAGAATGAACTACGTGGACTTTGATCCCTGTCTTCTAAACAGGGTACGTAGGAAGCCTCCCTGAGGTTCAAGCCCACCACCTGGTCGTCCCGGTCGTATTCACGTCGGTTCGTCCATCAGTGGACCCCTCCAGGGTTTATGCTTGTGTCGATTCACCTATGAATCCGCCCCTGTGGGAGACTGCCCGTGTGTATCTCCACTGTGCCTCCCCACAACCCCTTTTTCCATTTCTCCTTTTATCGTCCAGCATGACGTGAAACTGTGATCCACCCGGCCGTTCCATCTCCCCCTGTGCGAGGTGGTTCGGTTCAATCCTCCGCCCAGCGGCCTCGACCCCTTCGTGAGTCGGCTTGCCGACGTCCAGCATGACGTTAAACTGTATACCCGAACTACGTTGACTTTGATCCGTGCTAACGCGCGGTACGTAGGAAGCCCCTACGGGGTCCAAGCTCTACACTCCATCATCCATCCTGATCCTTACCCGGGCCGCCACATCCCGGTGGGGTCATGCCACTTCACTCCACTCCATATCACTTGGGAAGCCGCCCATGCGCTGGCCCCAGCGTCGGAGGTTCCCCGCAAGGGGTTCTGTCATCTGATCGACTTTTCGTGTTGATCGGTCCGATGCCGTCCCCGCTGGACGTTAAACTCGCGGCGTATCCCGTGTTAAACATGGGAAGCTGAGGAAAACCTCAGGGGACACAGTTCCCCGCACCCAATGCGGGATGCCTCAGGCCATCATGCCTTCGAGAAGCCCTATTAGGGACGGAAGACAGACGTGCAGAGCCGCAGTGTTACGACACGCCCCCAGCACCCAGAGCCACCCGACCTCCTCACCGCAGGTTGCTGCCCCGACCAGACTCCTTGGAGCGTCCGGGCGGAAGCAGCGTAATTAACCGGTGTCCATGAAGATATGGCGCCGGGAACGAGATTCATGAGCATGTCTTAAATCTATGAGGGAGACCCGGATTAGGCGACGAGTTCCGAGGAGACGTCCAAAGAAGGAGGAGCCGACATCCCATCATCCCGGTTTCGATCAAGGAGCAGACGCCCCTGAATAAGGGACAGATGCCACCCGCCTTTGGAAAGCGGGACTGCGGGACCACAAGCCGCGCGCCCATCCCCTCGGGTTGACGGGTGCACGCGCGAACGCGTCCTGGCGGAACAGCGTAACCTGACGCACATCCGCACCGAAACAGTAACACTGCCTTTTCTGGAGAAATGAGCAAAATTCCTAATCCAACTTTGTTGAATTTAGGATTTTCCATTTTCCTCCCTGTTAGACTTCTGGAAGCACCATAAAAGTACATTTCCCATGTCTGAGGACTATCCTGAATAGAGAATATTTCCTCATATGGGAGTTCAATATCTGAAGATGTGTCTTTCACTGAAGGATGTTCATCTAGGAAATCAGCCAGAGCTTGGCCCTTTATTGCCTTTTGAGACACATATTGAATGACGAATTGCTGCAAAATAACTACCCACCTTTCCAGACATCCTGTAAGCATTGAACGACTAAGGATCAATTTTAGTGGGTTATTGCGGGATACCAATTGGACCTCGTGATGTTGCAGGTAGGGTCTCAACTTTTGAAATGCAAAGATTAATTCCAGGCAGCACTTCTCAATACTTGAATATCATGTTTCTACTTCAAGCATAGTCTGACTGAGGTAGTAGAGGCTGTTTTCATTCCCAGCCTCATTCTTCTGAGTAAGAAAGGAACCCAATGATCACTCTAAGGATGTCACGTAAAGGATAAGTGGCCTTCCTTCAACAGGTTGCATAAGTACCGGTGGACTCCAGAGATACTTCTTGAGAATATCGAATGCTTCATGACATTCTTCAGTCCACTAGTAAGTGAATCCCTTCTTCATCAATTTGGTGAAGGGTAAACTTTTGCTGCTAAATTGGCGATGAAACGCCGAATATAGGATAAGTGTCCTTGAATTCCTCTTAATTATATCAAATTTCGAGGAGGTGACATACCAAGGATTGACTTTGTCTTATCAGGATCGACTTCAACACCACGATGGCGTACAACAAAGCCGAGAAATTTTCCTAAGGTTACCCCAAAAGCACATTTTAAGGGTTTCATCTTCAACTTATGTTTTCAAAGCTTGCGGAATATGAAATCCAAATCATCCAAGTGATTAGAATGTTGTTTGGATTTGACCACCAAATCGTCCACATAGCATTCAACAAACTTCCCTAAAAATGGTTTGAGGATACGATGCATGGCACACTAATATGTTGCACCTGTATTCTTTAAGCCAAAGGGCATTACCCGGTAGAAAAACACACCCTGATGGGCTCTGAAGGCTATGGATTCCTCGTCTTCTGGGGCCATTCATATTTGATTATATCCGGAATATCCATCCATGAAGGAAAGTTCTTCATAGCCAGCTATTGCATCAATTAATAGTTCTGAAATAGTAACTGGAAAATCATCTTTGGGACAATACCAATTAAGATCTCTGAAATCAATGAAAACTCTAATTTCTCCATTCTTCTTTTTCACTGGGACAATATTATCAAACCATTTAGGATATTGAACTTCTCTGACGAAGTTAGCTTTGATGAGATTATCCACTTCAGCTTCAATTTTGGAAGCATAAGTTGTGTGTGTTCTTCTCGCAGCTTGCATAAATCCTCGATGATCATCTGGTAAACCAAAATGATGAGTAGAAACATCAGGATCAAGCTCAGGAATTTTTGAATAGTTCCAAGAAAATATATCTCTATTTCTCTTTAGAAAAGAAATATACATCTCTTGCTCTTCAAGAGTCATGGCCGCACTGATTAATGTTGGGTGTGGATCTTCTTTTGTACCCGGATTTATTTTTCTCTGAGTTCATCCACAGTGGTAGAGATACCCTCTTGAAATGTTGGAGGAGCATCTCTGATATCTTCCTCTTCCTCTTCTTCATGTATTATTTCTTCCATTTCTACTTGCATAGTAGATGATAAAGCATAATTTTCATGATCATAAGAGATGTCAAAATTTTCACATGTTGAAGAAGAAGCTTCCATTTCTGACCCGATTGATGATGAAGGGTCTTCTTTGGGTAATAAAGAGGAGATGATGGATTGAGAATCGAAATCATTGTTCACCTCCGATGTTTCTATAACTTATTCTGGCCTAATTGGAGAAGTATAGATTTGTTGGATTTCAGCAGATGAAATGAAGACGTCACCATTTGTGCTTTCATCAATGCTTGGTGGGTTACCAATTTCTCCCATGTTGTCTGGCTCAATTTCCATAATTGACATTAAGGATATTTCCATAAGAGTATTTTGATTTGGGTCTACCCTGTCAATTTAACTAATAGGAAACACATAATCTGTACTCACATGCGAAAATGGATTTACTAAAATCATTTCCAAACCACATGGAGCATTAACTTTGGTAATATCCCTGGTTGTGGATTTATCCTTTCCCATCATGTGATATAATTCCACCTCAATGTATTGAGACTCACAAGTCTTGAACGGGGCCTTATCACCATACAATGTCCCAACTTGACCATCAAAACAATATTTGAGACATTGATGGTATGATGAAGGGATAACCGCATGTTGATGTAACCAGGGTCTTCCCAGCAAGATGTTGAAAGCTGAGTCTTGATCAACAACCATGAAATATGAATTGGATACAAGATCTCTAAACTGAGTTCTGAGTGTAACTTCGCCCAGTGGTTCTTGTTCATTTTTATCATATCCTTGTAACATCATGGTATAAGGAGATAAATCAGATTCCGTGAGGCCCAATCGACGAAGTGTACAAATGGGCATGAGGTTGACTCCTGAACCATTGTCAATGAAAGTTCTTCGGACGTCTACGCCATTTACCTTGACATATAAGTACAAAGGTCTAATATGTCCACGCACGACATCATCTTCATCTTCATCAGTGAAAGATATCACTGCATGGAATTCCGCAGGATTATTCTCTATGTGATAGACTTCAACTACAACAATTTCAGTTTCAAACTCCTAAGGACTTGACAAAGCCTCGATGAGTGCCTCCCGAAGATCCTTTGACAGATTCAAAGAATCCATAATTGATAACTTGGCCGTTACTTGGGATAGGTGTTTCAATACATCATACTTTTGATCAAGAGGTCTGAGTTTCCCAATAGGAACATGTGGTTTAGCAGGTTCCTTGGAAGCAGATGCTTTGAAAGTTGATGCATCTTGTATCGGGATTGGAGTTGGAAATATTCCTAGTTTTGGAAGATTAGACCGATTAGATCCATTTACTTTCTGAGAGGAAGAAGATGGAACCTTCAACCGGTCTTCCAAAATAACTATTCCATGACTGAATTTGCTATTGGTGGAAAAACTTTCTTATTCTTGTTGAGCTCGGTGAAGGGATCTGCCACGAGTTTCTGCTGCGTACACAGTTCTAGTAGGGGTAGAATTGGAATAGTGGCTTCTGAAAGATCCACGTATTCCCCTATATCCGGAGCCTTTGGAACTTCCTCTGATTCCTCTGTTTGATACAGAGAATTCAGGATCATCGAAATCGAAATTGGGACTGGCATTTGGATCTATTAATTGAATCATATTAACAGAACCAAAAATCAATTCTTCATCCGATGAAGACTCTGCCTGACTAGCCAATTCAGGCTATGCTGTTTGATGGGGCGGTTCCCGTTGCTTCAAAGTAGATGACATGAAATCTTCTAGGGTCAAAGACAACTTAGGCTTTGACACGTACTCATCTTCTTCTGATTCATTCTCTTTCTTTGAATCATGCCATTTTCGAGGATTTTCCCTATGATGAAGAGGGTTTTGCTGTGACATTCATGGTAGAAGGAACAATTTTTTTCTTCAATTGCATTCGAAAAATAACATGAGTTCGATTGATCATCTTTCTGACCATCCACTCATCAAATTTTTGTGCATTTTTGTTCTTAACTTCTTGCCACTCGCCTTCCTCCTCTGGAACTATAGCAGTAACACATGCTACCTGGGCTGAAGAGACTTTCAGTTTGACTTGACCCGAGTCGACCATCTTTTGCAGGAGGTCATTGAAGACAAAACACTCCTGGATGGGATGCCCCAACATTTGATGAAAGGGGAAATAATTGGGACAATCTTCATCTCCTTCCTTGTTCGGCCTCTTGGGCCTTGGCAGCTGAACCAAATTATTCTCCAGAGTTGAAATGAAGTAACCAGGAACTTGTTCATTTCGGAAAGAGTATGTTTTTCTCTTCAGATCCTCAAATTGTTTTCGTCTTTGATTTCTTTGATCATCTTGACGAAACGACCTTTTCTATTGGTGCTTAGGAGGTGGATCCCTTCAAGAAGATGGGGGTTTTTAAATAGAAGCAGGTACAAGTGCTTGTTTAAGCATAACTGTAGTAGTATCTACTTTACCCATTCTCCTTCCTAGAGCTGATGGAATTACACGAGATTTAGCCTTAGTCTGTGTAAGAGAATCTTCAATCTGTTGAGAGATTGAAGTAAGGTCTTGAAACCCTCCTGTGTATTTCACAGGTATCAATGACGTGCATAATTCGTCACGTAGATTTGCCACACATATTGGAAACAGTTCCTCTTGAGGGAGTGCTATGCTTAGGGAATATGTTAACCCCTTCCAGAGAGCAATGAAATCAGAGACTCTTTCATTCTCCCTTTCCTTACAGTTTTTAAGATAAAAAACTCTTGTCTTTGGAAAAGTTGAGCTGAATTGAAGAAGAAATCGTTGACAGAGATCTTCCCATCCGGTAATTGATAGGGATTTCAATCTTGTATACCAGACAAAAGATGGTCTTTGCAAGGTTCGCACGAAGAATCTAAGTTTTAATGCTTCTTGGTGCTCTAGAGTTCCCATCATAGGATCGCAACAAGACACGTAATGTGTCAAATGCTGTTCAGGATCACCTGATCCATTGAAAATAGGGAATACATGGTTCCAAAAATATGATGGGGGAGAGATTGAATCTACCCATTAAGGGTAAGCATTCTTTTCCGGTTTAACCTGCGCATGCTTCCCTTCCATAGTCTCTAACCGAGCTGTTAATGACTCAATGGTAGTTATTAACTTTCGAGAAACATCTGGTTGAACTTGGACTTGGGCAGGTGTAATGACTGGAGCTTGGACAGATGTGGTGGCTGGTAGTGAAACCGATGGCAGAACTCCCAATTTTTGTGGCACTTGACCCATAGGATTACACATGTGAGGGTGTACTGATAAAGGATGATATTCTTGATCCATCTCAGTAGCTTCAAAAAACTCCCTTGGCTGACTGACTCCAGCATGTTTAAGAAGAAGACTACCCTGAAGTAGCTTTGCATTCAACCTCCTCAATTCCTTCATCTCTTCTTTCTATTGCGCAAATCTTTTCTCTAGTGAGAGTGATTGTCCTTCTCCAGAGGAAGGGTATGTAACCTGATTTTTTCCCTTCCCCTTTTTTGATCACTTTCGGAGAGGGGTAAGTTGGTTATTTGAAGGAACACCCAGATTTTGGGTAAAACATTGATTTCATGTACGTACACCTTCTTAATTTTTGTATGTGCGTACAAATTCTTGAGGATGAACCTCTTCATCTGATCCCTCTGAATGAGCCTCATCTGGTGGATCAGCAACAACGACATTGATGAAATTAATTGATGCATAACGCATTGCATCCCTTATATTAGTATTTCTGTGATATTGTCTTCTTCAATGTCTTTGATAATACATTTCCTTTTGTTGATTCAATCCCTCAGGAACTTCTTGACGAACTGTAATTTGGAGGAAATCTCCTGATAATTTGGATCTTCGTTCCTCTTGAGGCTTCTTCGCCAATCGAGAAAAAACTGACTTTCTCTGAGGAGGGTATTGGTGGTTTGAAAAATTCCCTAGTCCGGTGGACTGGGGCTATTCCTGATGTTCCCGCTCAACTCTTCAAATCATATTTGTTGATTCTGAGGGTTTCTTTAAAAGAGTCCAGAGTTTGGTGAGCTGGGGTGGCTCTTGAGATGCTATGTCTAATACTTTCTTAAAAGCTCTCCTAATCTTGCAAACATTAGTCCGGAAATTAGATGGATGCATTAACCTTTATCCACTTTTATCACCTAGTTCAAAAGACCATTGAATGATTTCTGACACTTCTGTCACTTGATGATGTGCTTGCTCCATACGAGAGGCCTGTTCAATATTCTCATTTTCTTGATGCAGGAGTAATTCAACAACTTATTCTCTATATTATTGATTTTGAGAGGAACTAGTTGAAGGCTGTTCTTATGAAAGATTTTTATTACAAACAAAGCCATGTATCCATGGCCGGCCATGGGCAATAACATTTCCTGAGACCATTTTCGGTGGGATTTGCTGACTGGAGAGCACCGTGAAATGCAGTGCTCCATTAACACCCCATACTCTGACATGAATACCAGATGGGGCATCGACAATTAATTGGTGCAAATTTCTTAGTATGCCAAGTCATGAACACTGAAGGGATCTCTACTGCTTTTCAGCCTTCGGATATCGAGAGACTGATAGAGATGCCAAGTCAATTTGGCGTTATAATCCTTCTATTATCTAAACATGATTTTCATATTCATCGTAATATAATACTTTCTTTTTCCACTGACAAAGAGTTTTCCATATGTTGAGATGAATATCATGAATTCCATATTCCGTCAACATTTCTGGAATGTCATACTGAGAGTCAGCCAGAGGCCAAAACATTACTTGCACTTCACCTTTCGCCAGTTGTTTTCTCATGTTTAGCATTTCCTCTTTATCATTTGATGAAGATTCTTCTACCTATATTGACCAAAGCTAGTGCTTCCTTGTTAATTCATTGGATTCAATAGGATTGGAAGAGAAATCACTGATTAAACTAGAAGATGCATGACTTAGGGGTGGTTCGGAGAATGACCTACACCCTGGGCTATCTTACGATTGAGAAAGTATTTCACCTGCCAGCGATGAAACAAAAAACATGACTGGTTTCGTATTTGTAAGTTCCTCAAGATAAGAGGGAATTCTCATCAATACATTGTACACTAGAGCATTTTACAGGAAATGTGCATCACTACTGCGGAGAGGACTTTCGTAGAGAAATTCATCATCATGGGGAGGACCACCATGGTGGGTTACAGAAAAAGATGAGATCTCTTTCTCCTTTGTCTTCTGACCACACAGAGGGTTCCTGTGGCTCGCATCTGAAGATGAAACTTCGAGATCGACCGAATTGTCATGAATCAAGCCTTCATAAGGAAGTTTTTTTTTGAAGACCTTTAGAATTAATGTTCCCACTATTGGGAAATGAGGGAGTAGAATCTTGAATTCTAATAGATAACTATCTGAGGGCTTCAAGAACTCCAGCATCGAGCAAGGACTTGTTAAAAATTGGCTCTTGATCTCTTCAATATGCTGGGTGGGTCTTTTTCTTAGATGAATTCTTACTCGCCTTGGGAACCACTTGTTGATGAAATTGGAATCTTTGAGCAGGTGTATGTTCCTGATCAGGAGAGATGGCCAGGTTAGGCTGACGATTTCCACTCAAATCAGGTGTATGTGCCTGACTTGGTTTTCCATACGATTTGGGGGAGTATGCCCCAAAACCCTCTTGGACTGGAACCGATGTGTGTGTCTGTTCCAGAGTGAAATATTGATATGTCACTCCACTGGTAGGGATATATTTATGTGCCATTCCCTGAGTTTCCACTGAAGCTGTTATAATATCTTGACAGGCATCCAGGATATGAGCATGAGTTTTCTTTTTCTCTTTCACCCCTGATAGAATATGATTGGTTACTTTAGCTGCCGGAATGGGGATATACGTCCATTCCATGCTTGGAGTAGGTGTATGTGCCTGCTCCTGTCCTCCTTTTCTTGTCATTGAATCCAGACAGTACTCAAGTGTAGGGGCATAGAGTTGAGTCTTCCTCTTGTTTGTCGCCAGATCTTTCTGACTGACTTCTCTGAATTCTACTAAGCGAGACTGTTGGTAGGCTTGATCAATACTAGCAGGTGTATGTTCCTGCTTATTTCACTTCGATGAACGTGGTTGACGAGATCCATCATATGTAGTCAAACGAGCCTGCTCACTAGCTGGTGATGTATAAACATGTGTATGTTACTGCCAATAGTACTCTGCCGGAATTTCCTGGCAGGATTGGCGTGATGATGCCAGACGAGTCTACTGGAAAATAGAATTAAAATGGGCAGGTGCGTGTTCCTGCTCATTGCTTGACACCAAGTTAGGTTGGTGGACTTTTCCGGAGATGGCAGAGATGGGAACCTGCTCACTGTTAACCGGACTTCACCTCTGGAGATTCGTCTTGCCTGCTCGGGTTCAAGGAACCTGAGACGAACTCCTGGAGTCCGTACCCTCGTCATGTTGAGGGCGCACTGCCACACGAGTATGGCAACGATTGTTGGTCGGATCCCTTTGGAAGGACTCCTGTCTGCTTGAATTAAGGCCCTGAGGGACCTTCTCATTCACCTCCCCAGAATAAGGGAGCGAATGGTGATTGCGTTAAGGGGATAATGACCCGAAATGGTTGGAGATGGTGGTTGGAACCGACTGCTTCTTGATCACTGGTCGTCATTGTCTGGATGACCGGTGTGAGTTGTTCACTTGGAGGGCTTGTCGGGCAGCCTCCAGAGTTGGGATGGTATCGTGTTGATGGTACTCCTTAACCAGCACATTTGATACCGTGCGTTGAAGATGCTGAGTAGGTGACGTCATCCTCAGAGCGGACAATGATCCAACAAGAGTAGCAGTAGTGTCATTCGCAGCAGAGGTATCCACAGGTGTGAACTTGAGAGCAGCCATTTCATAGAATGCAAAGAATCTTGGGAAAGAGTTCCTGTTTGATAAGACAGACATAATCAAGATAAATTCAGCCACTACATCTTTTGGATGATCACATATGTCAATGATTGTTTTTGTTGGCCCTATCATTGATTTTTAAATCGGGGCCTAACAAATAGGTAAAACATCATTTTAACTTGGTTAAAGATTCACATCGGGTTCACCATTTTTCGTTTCCCTCAGAATTTGGGGATGACCTCCTTGATTGAAGGTTCAAACATTCCAATCGGTTTCTAACGGGTTTGGTCATAGAACCGGAAACATCCAATGATTCCATATCCATTTGGACCTACATTCCAAAGGTAGGTTCTCATAAGTTTGTGGACTGATGAGGCTTAGGAATTTTCATTGGTTGAGAGGATGGGAGGTCGGTCTCATCACACCCTTTTGAGGGGAATTATTGTATACTCTAGGACTCTCTTTATAGATTTAAGTTATGTTCGTGAATCCTTATAACATTACCAATTATAAAATGGTATTTCCTTCAGATCTGACAACCAATGATTAAATATGTAGGAAATTTATTGAACATTTTATATATATTCGAGGTTCTTTATCGATAGAGAATCATCTGTATTTGTTAGAGATTCTTGGTCAATGGCATCCTTCGACACATTTATATAGAAGTATCTTGGTCATTATGATGACCATGCTAGTTTTAAAGCCACTCAATGGGGCACTTGATGTTTATTTTCATTTAGAAGGACATTGATTATTTCAGAGTTGGGATTGAACCCATAGATGGGCTACCTACGTATCCTTTTTTTAGAAAAGGAATCAGAACCCACGTAGTTCGAGTAAGGGAGTATTATTTTTATGATTGATGGCTCAAAAAAGGATGTTATAATTACTTTTACACTATAAGATCACGTGAGTCATGCTCTGTGTGAGAAACAAGAGGTATTGGTAAAAACCAGACAATTGTGCCATGAAAGATGCAATCATAAGAAATAATCTGGGGCTTATGTATGTATGAATTCCCAGATAAATGAAGATTAGGATCTACTTCAGGGAAGAAATCCAGAAACAAGGTCCATAATGGTACATCTACTTCATGGAGATTTGAATACTCTTACATGGGGCTTACTCCTAAAAAAGAGGCCCAAATTAGGAGAGGAATTATGAATGGGTTTTAATCCTGAGAAGGAATCCCAGATCAAAGGTAAATTAGGACTGTTTAAGAGAAATTAAGAATGGGGATTACTCCTGAGAAGTAGGCCCAGGTTAAGGGACTTGAAAAATTAAGGGGCTTGGGGCTTACTCTTGAAGAGGATTCCCATATTTGAGACTGGGGATTACTCCTGAAAAGGAGGCCTAGGTTAACAGAATTATGATTGGGGATTACTCCTGAGGAGGATTCCCAAATTAGGGGACTTGGGGCTTACTCCTGAGAAGGAGGAACAATTAAGAGAACTTGGACTGGGGCTTACTCTTGAAAAAGAGGCCCAGGTTAATAGAATTATCTCATCTTAAAGGATGAGGTTGAATGAATGAAATCTCAATCTTTAGTGACAAAAAGATGTGTAAATCATTGGGTTTTGAGAAATGTTCCACCGAGTTCCTTTCAGAGAAGGAAGCTAAATCAAGAAATCATGCCATAAATGGATTTGAAGAGTTTTTGAAGACTAAATCTTGAATAGGAGAGGTGGAACGACATAACAGGGGTGAAATGGGCAACAAAGGCACCCAAAAAAGGCAGGGGCGCACAAGTCCTGGAAGGCACGCAAGTACTGCGTGGGCGCGCAAGTCCTGGTCGTGCAGGTATACCTGCGCGACACATGGGTACTTGCACGTTTGTAAACCAGAATGGTAATACTTGGGTGATCCTTGACCAATTCCTTTAGAATTATCCGAAGGTACTTCCAGAAGAGAGTAGCACAAGTTTTGGTGAGGAAGTAGGGCAGCGCTCAAGTATGTTCATTTCCCTTAAGGGTAAAACACCTTAGGCATGCAAGTGTTAGTCAGTTCTAACACTTAGACCTTACTCCTATTGTTTAGACCTTCCATTCTAGGTAAAGAAATGCCTTAGAAGTGTTTAGAAGACCTGAATAAGAGACTTGGGCGTTCAGAGCTCTAAATCTGAATTCTGGAAAAAATTCCTCTCAAATGGGGGGCCCACTGGGTCTATTTATAAGCTGGAGAAGACCCCGGGAAGTTATCACTTAGGGTGCGCAAGTCACTTGCGTGACCATTAGGCGTCGCGCAAGTGGACTTGTGTGACAGTGATAGAACTTGCATGGTGCATGTGCATTTGAAGCCTTGTTCATGCCTTTGTCGATTTTTAATGTTTTCTTCAAAAGCTGAATCAATTTGTGCTAAGTCATTTCCCTTTACATTCCTTTGTACTCTGTGATGAAAAGGAGTATCCATAGTAGAAAAATAAATGACTCAGCAGACTCAAACCAGACCTCTAGTGTGGAAGCACATTCAATATCAATAAACAGCTGAAATAATAAATATAAACAACAATAGTGGAAATAAACACAACTACATGCTGACTACTTATAACTACTACTATGTAATAAAACATGTATCCAAAGGAGTTCGTACATATCTAAATATAATGGGTGCCATTGTCTAACCAAATGTAGATACAAAAAATCATGCTGATACATGAAAGTATGCAAAACATAGTAAAGGACAGTTAGGCAAGACCTCAAGGTCCATACCTTCTCCATGAAACAGCTAATGTAGCCTAGATCCTGAAGTTGGCCTCTTTCCTACACGTAAATCCATAATGTCTGCAAGTGTCCCAAAGGGCCCGTGCAGGGTGGGAGAAAAATCTCAGTAGGACACCACCCAATGGTTCATTCCTGATAAAAGTGTTTAAGTAGAAATGCATTTATAAGGAAAGTAGTAAACAGAACGATGTACAAATAACACAAACTCTACTGGTGCTCAGCAACCACCATGAAGTGTGACCTGCTTAGACCAACACCAGAATCTCTATCATGTAACCCGACACCATATGAACCCTGACACCACGTGTCTCAAGTACCAATGTCCCGAAGGCACGCTTGAGAAATAGTAACTCATAGGAACAACGATTCCTGTCCTCAATAAGTAACTAGAGGGATAGCGATTTCTTCCCTAAAAATAAGTAGTCAGAGGGAGAATGATGTCTGCCCTCAAAATAAATTATCCATAGGGAAAGCGACGTCTTCCCTCAAATAAAGTATCCGGAGGAACAACGATATCTTCCCTTAAATAACGGAAAGCCTCTGCCCCCCAAACCGATAGCCTCAATACTATCCCTTGAAGGCTCCTCACGTCCCACGTGGCTTCCTATAGAAAGCATCCCCAAACCAATAGTACCTAAACCGCAAATAATAGGGACCTCTACCCACACGAGTTGTAAAATCCACATCAATACAGAGTCTCTCTATGTGCACACTAAAAGTTTCCGGGTGAGCAGCAGTCACCAAAATAGTACCCCAGGCATAACACCTCTGACACCTCATGTCCCTGAGACCATGATGCTCATGTCTGATGGCCTTACTATCCCAGTAACCTAGGTCATGCCTAACCTGACAGTTATCCTGTCTCAAACCGACGCCCGTGATGCCCAATCACATGATCATAACCACCCAACATAACTCATGCAAAGCCCAACCTATGATCAAAATCACTCAAGAATATCTGGGCCATTCCCAACACAACCAAAAGTGTTCCAGCATATACAATTCTACAATTACATATAAAACACATTTAACAGAACACATAAACTGCCAAAAAAATCTAAATAATTGAATTGCACTAACCCAATAGTTATCAAACAACACCACTGAGGTTTTGAATGCCTCTAAAAATTCATATCGTGGTTTAATAAACTAAACTCAAAAGTTTAAAACCATAGGTTTCAAGTAATACCATTTTGGAATCCCTGACCAAAATTCCCTGATGAGAAACTGCCACTTGCCCAGCCCCGCTCAAGAAAAACAAGTAACAAGGCATTCCCAAAGGCATCTCATAGGTCAGATAATAATTGAACAAGCAATAACAGGCAATATAGGGTCACGATCAAAATACCCAAAAACACGCCATAGGCCGTGCCACCCAAAGCTCTGCAAAAACACAAAAATAGGTATGCACCACCTACCTGAGACTCGTACAAAGCTACTCCTCTGATGACATCCTCCAATTAGATCTAAAACATGGTATATCTGCAAAATAGTCAAAACTGCTCAAACCCCAATAACTCGTTCTTGAACAAAAATAAAACTAAATGGATCAAGAGGAATCAAGGAAATACTGAGGGGGTTCCAATGGATCAATTGGCATTCGAATCGGGTCTAAGATGAATGAACATGAGAAGATTGAAATCACAGACGGCTCTCCCCACTCATCCCGATGAAAAAATTGAGGTTCTGCCTCAATACAAGGCTACTTCCCATTTTAACGAAAAAAATAAACCGCACGGCATGTACATTTGGACTACATGTCGTGTATTATTTTATTTTTCATAAGACGACTGAAATTCCACCGATATACTTTGCAGCACCTGCCGACATGAGTACAGGGCATGTACCTAGAGGTACACGGAGTGTTCTTAGTTTTTCTTCTCTACCTCGCTGACTTACCCACTTTCCATATATATCCCTCATACATGGCCAGCCTACATGGCGTGTCCAAGAAGGACACATTGTGTACTTGGTTAAACTATTCTACATGGACATCAGGCCTACAATCCATGTATCGCCTCCACACAGTCAAGGGTACACGACGTGTCGATAATACACGCCGTGTAGTAAGAAATTTTTATATTGTCATCAAATGACATCTACTCGGTGAGCAGACAATTGACACTCACCTAACCTATACAATGCATGTACTTAAAAGTACACAACATGTAGTCTGTAAATTTAATGAAACTACCCAATTTCCCCAGTTTTGTCTGGGACATGTAAAAAATTCAAACCGGGTTGGGATTTTTACCCGTTATAAAAACCCTGGTTCTTACACAATGGTTGGTATCGACCTAGAGGAAATTCCCACTATGAGGAAATACACTGAGTTATTTCATATAGAGTTACCTAGACACCCCCATATAGTGAGATATATTTCTCAATAGAACATAATATTTGATCCAAATATTTTTCAGAATGCTCCAAGAGGATGGTGCTGAAGGAATTAGAGGAGTTGAAGAAGGTGGTGCATGTTCATTGGTTAAATTGTTCATACAATATACTACATTGCTTTAAGGATCATTAGTGATATTTTTCATGAATAAGGATGGATCAATACGACTTTTTTTCAATCACGGGGAGTTGAAAAAATAACTATAAAAAACAAGTATCCTCTAATATGAATTGTTCATTTGTTCTATCAATTATTAAGAGATCATAAATTTTAAAGGTCTATCTACATTCTAGATATTATCATCAGAATGTAAAGATGAAATATATTTAGATAAATATTTTCTCCACGAGGTTTGGGAAATACGAGTTTGCAGTGATTCGATTTTTACTTAATAATTCCCCTAAAATATTCATATATTTCATTAATATAGTCATTACATACAAACCCAACAAATTTATGATTTTTTTATCAAATATATTATCATTTACTACGAGATAAAGATGTAATATGAATAGTATCTATGAATTGTAAAAGATATAGTAATGAAGGGTAAAACGTATTATACATTCACAAAGTGTGATTTTTGGATTCAAAAAGTCCCATTCCTAGGGAATGCGATCACATATTAGGGAATTTCAATGTACCCTTCAATGAAAAAGGAAATTGTGGGAAGAACCCTACACTATTATCATACAAATCCATGAATTTATTTTTATAGCAGGGTACGACATATGATTTGTGAGAAACTTCCCATGATTTTCTATATCACTAACAAAGTTATCATAGAAAGTGGTAAAGTGTTTCTAGGAAATATAATGTGATTCCAACATTAAAGGACTCAAGAACTAGAAAATCACTACTTATTTAGTCACAATATCTTGTAGTGGAGAAAGTTTTTTCACATACAATGATACTTAAAAGAAATTATTTGGTTGTGTACTCATGAATAATGAATAATTTGAATCATATTCCCCACGAAATTGGAATATCCATGAGAAAAAATACATGATGCATGATATGGTGATATAATATGTGATATTTCCATTGAAAATTTGGACACCCAATCTCTTTGGTATGAGGTGTGACATATATACCGATTATGAGAAACTAAAGTATATATTATCATAGAAGGAGATCAACATGCATCAAATAATATGGTTAGAGCTAAAAAAGGACTACAAATACTCTATTCACAACCATCCAAGAAAGGACAACAAGGTAAATGGTTCTCTTAGTATAAAAGAACTTGCTACTCTATACATGACGAGGATTGAGAAAAACCCTATCTTCACTAATATGGAAATGATGGATCTAGAAATCATTAATATTTGGAGTACATCATACCTTTCCCGAATAGTTCCACAACCATCTATCAAAGATACGATTAGGGAGGAACTAAGGTATGACCTGGAGAAACAAAATAAGGAGATATTAGTAAAGGATGTGATGTTACATGAGTTCCATATCGATGATGATGGTTGAAGCGATGTGGAAGTATGATTTTTTCACCTTCAACACATGAGATAAAGAATGATTCATTACATAATGAAAATAGATCACCTTTCTCTACCCACCCTTGAAGTACCAAGATGTATTGTGATCTTCTAGAGAACTTGTATTGGGGAATCATGATCAAGGATATTACAGAGTATAAGTCAAGGTGTTTAATATGTTAGAATGTTAATGTAAAGAGACATAAGTCCAAAGGGTTGATGAACCCATTTTTTATAACCACACATATTTGGGAGAATGACACTATGTAATTTTTCATTGGTATAAAAAATAAATCCAAAGGAAAAAATTCAATATGGGTTATGGGGGATCAACTCACTAGGGAATCTAATTAATTGAAATTCAAGAATATTTCTTATCAGAACATCTTTTCCATAACCCAACCCACTGGGGTCTAAGTCAAAACAACCAAAAGAACACATAATATAGGCTATGGACTAGGGACTACTTCCATGAAGGAATATGACACACATGAAAGGTTTTTTCATAAATCACCTATATTAAAACAAACATCTCCATGCCCATAAAATGATGAAAATTAATACAACTCATAATAATTAATACAGCTTTCTATAATACCAAAACCCAAGTAAAAAATAATTTCCCTGAATTCATAAAAAGGGACCAAACAAAACACCACCCAAAACAAGGAATGAATTCAGGTATTCTCAGAATGAGGGGACTAGTATCAATTGAGAGATTGGTATACACCTCAGTCTATCTATACCAAATTAAGATTAAGAAACTCCTATTCCTCCAAGGACTCTGTAAAAGATCATTCATTTGTATTAGACATGATATATGTGGGTATATCCCAAGATGGGTGAGTATAAAAATTCCCATTAATACCCCATGAAATCACTAATCCTAATTTATAAATAGTATTCATATCAAAAAATCATATGTAAATAATATTGTGTGGAATACAATAAAACATATAGATAAACTCATAGTAGTCACAAAGTCTTTAGGTACGGTCAAAATTAGATCTCCAACATAGAATTTGTACTCTATGGTTTAATAAAAAACTCATTTGGGAGAATAAACTCCATGAACTATACTTCCAATGATGACTCTTATCCCCATGGTAACACATGTCTTGGAGGAACCACTCCTAGAGTTAAACTTTCACTAATGACACTCATTCCCATGGTCTCTGTCATATTGGAGGAACCACTCCTTGAGTTATACTTCAACCGATGAAACTCATTCTAGTGGTCACACTTATTAGGTTTAGTAAAGAAGAATAATAAAGGATACTAGGAGGGTTCATCTGCAAAACCCAATCGATTTGAAAACACCTCATCCGAATGATAAGATATTAATACAAAGATTGAGGTTTAACGCCCAAGGATCACTGGGGGACACCATACACTACTTAAAATATAATCCAATATTAAGGATCAATGCTTAGGTAAATATTATCCATGATAATTGAAAAAAACTATAACAACAGAAAACATGATGCACATGAGGACCAATTTTATCCTCTCATAGAGATACATTATATATTCCACTGAGGGGTATAATTTATGTGCAGTGAGAAAAATCTCTCCAGAGGAAGGGAACTCGCCCAAAATCTATTGATCATAAAAATTATGTTCAAGGGTCACCCTATATGTAGATAATGGTTTATTGGACTAAAACCTCATAAAAGAGGCCAATGGGAACACAATCAATCAATAATAGTCCAATGATTATCACACTAGATACCAAAAAATATATACTCATAAAAAGATGACTCCAACCTATCCTCAATGGATTACACGGTGTGTCCCTGGGAATACACAATGTGTCTTAGTTATATTGTCATTTCCTATGTATCATAATCACATGAAATTTATTATTCCACTATAAAATCTATATCACTAAGGTACAAAGTTTTTAGATGTGTTCATGGAACTCATTATTACATTTTCCCCATGCCTGTGAACTTTTGTAAGTACAAGACATGTAACCCAGAACACATAGTGTCCAGGGGCACAAAATATCATGGGTGTGTACTTACAATACACATAGAGACACTTTCCACGGTGTACATGACATGTGGCACGACTAACATAACATGTTATAGTACTCATCCTTCTAAGAGTATAATCCCTATAAATTATAAGCTGGATAGATAGGGGTCACAAGGAATATAGTAGGTAACACACTGTGTGGGATTCTTAACTATTAATGGAATACATATCCACTTCTATGAGGGGTCAACGTAACATGTATTATTATGAACTATAAACTTTCTAGTCTGGGTTTTCAAAAAAAAAAAAACCACGGACTTCCCATAATTCTTATCCTCACTTCTTGTTTCCTTGAGATCAATTTACCAATCATGATGATAATCTTAGATCTCGATTTGTATAAGCTGATCCATCACCATCATATGTATTTTAACCATTCCCATTTCTAGAGAACCAGTTTCGTTCACGACTCACCACTTCTGAATTCCAAAAATGAAAAGGTGGTCTCTAATATAACCTATATTTCCCACCATCATCAAACTCCATGATTCAATCACGGATCCGGAAATGGGATCTGTGGAATAAATCTATTCCCCCAAATATCAAATGCACAACAATAATTTTCTTGGTATTAATTGATCTTAAAACCAAAATAAAATTCTAATTATTGTCACTTGTTTAATTTGAGATGAAAAAGAAAACAAACCCAAAAATTGGGAGTGAATACTGTACATGTTAGGATTGTCCACTATCTTACTCCATTGTAGTGAAGATAAAAAATAAATCAAATAGAATTAAAGTCATCCCTAAAATCCAAGATAAAAAATCCATACACCCAATAAAACAGATCCATGAATCTATATGATATTCGACTGATTCACATTATTCATAGGAAAATAAAGAGTGTATAATTTCCCGAAAAAAATATCCAACCTCAATTTTGATAGATCATTGATGATGAAAGGTCATGCATTTCCATCATTAGGGAGATCTTATAACTCTAATGGCATAATGATCAATGATCCGATGTAGGCCATAAAGAATTTTCTCCTCCAACTATCATCTAGATCCCTTGGATTATATAGGAAAATTAAATATATCATTATATCCATATATTTTTATATTGAATTGGATTGCAATATCAGAGAAACAAAATAATTGAATTAATTTATTTTATTTTGGTAATGACACCCATGATGACCATTTAAAAAATTACTAATGATTACAAAGTTTATGTGACATAATGGTTAAACACCATATTTTCAACATAAGTATTATATTATAATTATAAAATGAGACTCTATTTGGGATATATTGATCTTTTTCATGAAATATTATCAAACAAGATTTTAATATATTTTATATTTTTTAATATGAATTCGAGGCTGACTAGGCCCCAAAATATAATTCTCTCTATGTTCATGGATTGATAATTTTTCTTAATAATATTACGATGTTTTTTACCTAAAAAAGACACTAAAATATTACAAACTTCAAGTATTTTCATTCCTAAAAATAACTAACCAAACAAAAAGGTGGAAATATTGAGCTATTTTCTAGGTATCCTACTCCCATGAGCATCACTAAAGGTTTCTTTGGATATTAAAAAACATGAAATGATGGATATAACTTTACGACAAAGGGCATTAACCTAATTATCCCCAACACAGTAATCTCCTTGAAAATGAAACTCCTCTCTCATGGCCAAATTTACCTAGGTCGATATCACACAACAAGTCACACACATACCTCCTCATCAACAACATTTGGAGAACTCTAAGAAAGAAAAACAACGATGGATAAAAGGTTAAGCATCACACCACCTCTCTAATTCCACATAATGTTTGGAAAATAAGAATCCTAAGGAACCCAGAGGCAACCTACTACCCAGGTTAAATCATAATAACCCTAAAACTCAAAAGACCACCATCATTACTACACAAAGGGAACTTGATGTATTTCATTCCATCCACATCTACCTTTGTACAAAATAAACCCTTATTACTGTCATTACCACCAAATCTAGGACCATGAACACCCATTGGCTTCAACCTGTATAATTGTTACTTGAAAGGTCCCCCATATAATTCCATGAAATGGTGATACTCTGGTGGAAGAGAGGAAATAACCTTGATAATAAAAATTCATAGATGGTAGATTATTATATCAGCTATGGATAAAAAATTAAATGAAAACCAAAAACTTATTCATCATGACCTGAATGATCCAATTTACCTATACTACATCTTGGTGTAAAATCCTATGATTTACAACAACTGATACCTCAAAGGCTTCTTGCATCCTATCCCAAAACTTTATTTGAGGTGACCATCACATTCTTAAATGATCTTCAAGGTAAATCCATGAAGAAAAACGATCTACTTCATTAAAAAGTCTCCTGAAATCTTTATAAGGCTCTATTGGGCATCACCAATACATAGGCAAGACAATAAGATTTTAACTTGAAATCTTGTTGCAACTCCCTTGGCTTCCAAACCTATTCATATATATACTTGTACCTCCTCATATTCACTTGCTGTATTACTAATGGAAAAAAACTTCCTCATCACCTTCTTCGATAGCATGACTAGTGACACTATTTGTGCTCTAATAAGGATTACATACTGAAAACCATTTGGAAAATTCTAATAAGAACATATATAATGGATAACTCATGATGAAACATATGAAAATTGATATCCCTATGTTGAAACATCATGTGTCTCTAAATAAGAGAAGGGGTAATGTCATTAAACTGGAGGTAAACCAAACCATCCTTAGTTGTCTCTCATGCTATAAATCAGAATCCAAGCACACATGGATTTCCCCTAAGAAGACTCCCATGAACTGATCGAAGAATGTTTAATGATATAGTATATTAGTCTCAAAATTATGATATGTTTTACATATATCCAAAGGGTATCACCACAAATCTAAAACTACCATAGTGGATTCAGAAAAATAATTATAGTATATCCTGTTCCAAAACTAGAGCTAGTGATTACCTGTCTAAAGGTCAATCATGAGAACCAACTCACCAAAATCCTCAAACAGTCATCCATATCCTATGTAAAAAACACTGGGATTCCCAGGTGAATGAACCTAGTCATACAAAATCCCTTTTTCTTTAATCTCTCAACATAACATTCTACTTATGAAGATCTATGGGTTCCATCTGAAGTGATATTTAAAAAATCATAGGTGATCCCTAGTGCTAGCCCTTACAGAATCCTAACTCTCCATGTGGAGGTAAACTCATCACATCACTAGGGATGATATCCTCATAACCCACTACCACTATTGGAAAAAATGTTAATAGAATCCACTGCTCCCAATGTAAAACTATTCATCTGATAAAAAGTTGGTTGTGACAACCTGTACATGAGGTCATCCTACTCTGCCTGAGATCACTCAGTGTTAAATGAGGATAAATCCATAAAAATAATTGGATTCACAATTAAACACATTGGTATCAACCTACTAGGCATGGATGGTATGAAACCATTCCATACTAAGGAAAACAATGTAGTCTCTCACCGCCACTATTAATAGAATATATGAGAGGATCTCTCTCTCTACCCTCATAGTGTCCTGAATCATCTTCAGTAGAAGTGTGTATTCTATGATCCTATTAGATAGAGTATTAAAAAGATTATAAAATTGATCCACCAATATCAATAAGTTTTTAATTAATGAATTCTCGGGTAATAGTGTCTCATAACCCTCTGTGAGAACTTTAACTAGGGAAGTGAAGACACAGGTAATACCTCAAACCATACAAAAAGGAACTATATTTTCCTACTTATTAGAACTAATCCTTTATCTTAATCACCTATTTATCATAACCATATTTTCCTCAAAACCCTTATTACATAAAAAAAATCAAATAATAATGTTATAAATTCTTATCTGCCACACCTTGACCCTATCCTCTTTGGGTGGAACTAATTTTCTTACATGGTTTTGGATCACTTCTAAAGAACATGTCTTGGTGGGGTAAATTTCCCTCATCTTTTAATTTCCAAAGTCACATCAAACACAACCACTAATGGGTTCTACCAACAAACTATTTAACACTTTATATGTATCACCTGTAGAACCCTCATAAAGAGGGTCCCTTACCAAGTTGGACATTCTTACCACATGGTCATTCCAAACCCCCTATCTATGAAGGTTGTATGAAACACAATGTATCCAACATATACCTATATCTGGAACTCTTTAATCGTAGTCACCATATTATTTTTATTTAATATCACCACCAATTATAACTATTACTCCATAGAGAAAATGAATTGTATGCGCAACCATCCGATTTGTTGAGGTTTCGCTGATTCTAGAAACACGATTCATCACCTCGAGCCAATACTCCACTACCTGAGTGTATACCTCATTAAAAACCCTTATTTGTATCTATTTTTAGAACATTTGTAACATATTATGCCTACATGATTCATTTTGAAGACCCACTAATCCATCAACTACGCAACATGTCAGTAAAGATCCATTAGTGTCCGCCAGGAGGAAAAACCACTAAAAATAGGTCCCTTAACCAAGGAATTATCACTCAAGTGGACATAATCATGAAAATATTTCATAATACTATATATATATATATTTATATATATATATATCGTAAATATTTCCATATTTACCATGAACAGATTAAATATTTGTGAAGCCGATTGAATAAGGTCCTAGAATCCACAATCCATTGCTATAAGATTCTTGTACTAAATGTTTCCTTATAACTAGTTCCAAAATGTACCAATTAAAAAATAAGGATATCATGGTCTTGGTGAGTTGATACGTTATCTACTACACCAACAATGTATTATTTTCCCTAACATTTGAATTGAAAACATTTTACCAATAATGACCTAGTTTCCAAACAACCTAACATCTAGATAAAAATCCAAACTATGATCCTAAACTAATATAGTTTCATAAAACATCCGGTTGGGTAACCAATTCACTAATACAATTATATCAAGACCATACCCACAGAGTTCCAAGACATAACTACTCTATGCCCACCTCCAATAGGCCAGTGGTTAGAAACTAGCCCCGAGAAGGCATATCACACAAATTAGAGGAATTTTACAAATGTAACTTTATCCACAAACACACACACACACACACATTTTAAGGCACATAAAATACTGAAATATAAGAAAAATACTAACAATGCATTCATAATATTAATTTCCCACAATCAGAGTATGAAATTAAGTACTGGAAATCACAAAAAGGGTCCAAACACCAGACCACCCAAAACTAGAAATAAATTACGACCTTCTACAAATGAGGGGATGTATATTCCACGCCAATATATATCTCATTATTCCTATACTAAAATATTATTCAAAAACTTCTATTCCAATATGGTGTTTGTAATATATCTCTCATATGCATAATAAATGACATGTTTGGTAAGAGACCATTCATGGGTGAGTATAAAAATATCCAGTAGGACACCCGAAATAACATAGCATAAGGAAAAAAGAGTAGTCATTTCATCATATGATATTTCAATCATAATATGATACATACAAGTAAACATATATTAATACTCATTGTAGAAACATATTCCTATGTTAAGGTCAAAATTGTATATCAGGCCTAGGATTTCTACTTGTAGTTTCTATTTATCACTCCTTTGGCAGAAAAGTCTCCATGAGAAATATTTCCACTCAAAATACGCATCCCCAAGGTCACACTAATAAAGGAGGAACCAATTACTAATCCATAATAATAATAATGACACTCCTATATGTGGTTATGCTTGTCTGGAAGGAACTAATCATAGTGCTGTACTTACATTGACGAAACACATCCCAGAGGTCATGCTCATCAGGATGAGAACTAATGTCACAATGAGGTTTTATCTAAGGAATAAATTCCATAAAACTAAACCCCAATGGAATGATGATATCTCAATATAAAGATGGGGTTCAATGACCAGGGCTTCTTCGGGGGGACAACTGAACCTACATCAAATAGCCTCCTAGATAGGGGATCAAAAACCTTTTAAATGTTGGTCTCACTAATTCCAAAAAACCCCACTTGGGGAAAAGTAAAAGGCCATGATGATTTCTATGGGCCACTCATAAGGATGCATTATTTAAGATACTGAAGTGTTTAGTTAAAGATGACTATGAAAACACACTATATAATAAGTTAACTCACCAACACTATACTTATCTCCAGGCAGATAAAAAGGGGTCACTATTTATGATGAAAATGGGATGCCATTATGTACCGTCATTGGAATGGACCAAGGGAACATATTCAACTAATATTGTTCTATGTAAAATAAAACAAGATATAAATGATGATGAACTAAAGAAAAATAATATTCTAATCAATACTCAATGAAGTACATGGAATTTCCCTTAGGGTGCATGACATATCTCACTAAGATTGGAACTTCCCATGTATCGTGCTCACTTGACATGCAATTTTACACTATATAGAGCGTGTCCGTAAGGTACATGGTTTTTAAATGTAATCATATTAATAAATGTTCCATTATTTCCATTAACATATACTTTCCCATATATACATTTTCTATCCAACCACACAAGGAATGTGGTGGCAAACAATCTCATGGGCGTTTACTATGTGTACATGTCGAGCCGCCTATTTGGGTGTCTATGGCATGTGGCATGGACCAAAAAACATGTAATGATAGCCACCCTCTAGGTAATGTGCTACCTATACACATTTATATTTCCATCTAGTATTCACATGACATGTGGTAGGGACCATAGAGCATGGGATACTTAACTCTCCACATAAACCCTTGCTATCATTCTATGGGGGATACACAGTGTGTGTTTTTCTAGAATACATTCTATATGGTAAGGTTTTTGATAGATACATATGTAATTACCATATGTTTTCAGTGGTTACTAATGATTCCTTCAAATATACTCCCCAAAAACCTTGAAAATCCCAAATCTCTATTCATGTATGCCCTTTAATCTCTATTGGCTATATTCAATCCTCTCCCATCGCTTGGGAGCTGATAGTGGTCATGCCACCAAGATTCTGAATGCCTAAACCAAAATGGGGTTCCCAAAAATGACCTCAATGTCCCATTATCATAATACATCATTTTTCTATCACCAATCACAATATTGGGTCTTCGAAAAAATCCATTGTGCTGGTGATTGAACATGCAACAATCACTTTTTTAGGTATTCATGGAAATTATGAAAAAAAAACAAATTCTGATGATGATAACATATAGAATGGCTGGATAAAAACATAAACACATGAATTAGAAATAAACATAGTCCATGATGGGATTTTCCATGATCCATAACCATTTTAATTTTTATCGAGAATAAATAATGTAGAATAAAAAGTTTCCCCCAAATCCCAGATAAATAAACCCATGCTTCAATACAAATGATCCGAAAATAAATTTAATAGTCAATCAATTCATGTTCATCATAGGATAATAATTTTGGGATAAATACATAAATATGTGATACCTTGATTTGGATCAGTCACTGATGAAGAAAATATTGGAATTATAATCATTATTGAGAAACTAGAACTCTGATGGATCAATGACCCTTGATCTGATGTTGTCCATCCAGAAGGCTCACCTCCAATAGTCCTCTGGTTCTAGAATATTAAGTGGATAGGACAAATATGTCATCATAATTTTATATTTATAGTATAAAACTGGTTGTTGTATAAACAAAATAAAATAAAATAGATAGATAAATTTATTTTATTTTATTAATGGAATATCTAATGAAAATTTCATAGATTCATGAAGTTTATAATGTTTATGTTACCCATAGGTTAAACTATGCATTCTGAAGTAAAGTGTGGTCTCAGATTTGTGATAAAAGACTCCATTTGAGAGTACTTCTAATTATCAAGAAAAATATCTTTCAAGTGATATTAATATATTTAATTTTTTTTTAATATCAATTCTGGGCACAATGATCTTGAATTTCTCATTCCAACTCTACACCTGGATCATGAAATATTCCTACAAATATTATAAATCCTTGTAATGAAAAATCAGAACAGTGAAAAATTTCAAGTATATATGTAAAGGATCTAGTGAGGCTGTACAGGGTTCCACTTTTGATCATCTCTAATCATGAATCATGGTTAAATTTAATATTCTGGAGAGGAATTCATCATAAATAGAATACTAAATTGAATTTCTGCATCTCATTTCACCCACAAACATATGACCAATTTGGAACTGATTTTATGATTTTTTCGTACATGTTTTGATCGTGATCAATATAATTTAAAGGTAGATTATATCATCATCTCCCATTGGTTTATTTCTCATATAAAAATATCTTCCACTCGAGTATTAAAATGGATCTATATGATGATCTGTATGGGAAGTGATGTAGAATACATATATTTTTGGTTAGTTTTGAAAAAGATAAAAATATTTGACCTAATATTGTGAAATATATGATAGAGAATGTTCAATCCATTCAAAATCATATAAAATATAATCAGATTCAGAAAAATTATATGCACAAAACCATCAAAGTTTCATGGATGAGGAAGATGCAGACAAATGTTTCCTTCAAATATCACCATGGAAGAGATTCATGCAGTTTTTGATGAAGGGGAATATTTTCCCATGGTACATTGGCTCTTTTTATATCTTTAATTTAATTGGATAAGTGTACTATCATATTTATATACCAAAAATATAGATCATGTTCAGGAAATGTTCTATGTATATCTCCGAAGGATGTACATACCTAAACCCTCACATGTAATGAATTTGAAGATGGTACAACTAGAGAATGAAATCTGTTATGTCGAGAAGATGATTGAAACCTTGGACTATATTTACAAATTAATATAAAAAAACAAAACTCACCAAGTCAAATATTCCTATAGAAAACATAAGTATGATGAGTAAGCATAGGAACTATCAGAAACATTGAAATCTAAGTAGCCTCAACAATTCTGAAAAGAATATACGAGTGGAAATTTTGAAGAAAAAATATCTAGAGTATGAAGAATGTAATGACCTAGTTTTCCTTATTAATATAAATTTTTATAAATAATTTTTTGTGATATTATATCATATAAGTGTTATACGCGTAAGGAACATATATAAAGAAATTACACTTGAATTCATTATTAAATATCGTTACATTAGTCAGCTATGAATCCAATGAAAATGTGAAAAATTATTATTGGAAAAAAATATAAAATATAAAATATAAAATGGGAAAATACGGATCACCACAATCTAAAATAATCAACGACCCACAACCAAAAATATATAAATAAAACATGACAATAGTAATACAATAAAAATATTAGAAAATAAAAATATATATCATTGGGTGGAATTGTAGTTAATATCAATTTAAAGAATGAAGTGGTATGAATAGGATTTATTGTGACCATTATAATATTAAAGTGACCATTAGAATAGTTACCCAACCATTTGGAATAGCAACATGAGCATTTAGAATTGTAACATGACCATTGGGAATTGTAAACTAAACATTGGAATGGAAATTTAACATCAAATTAATAATCTGTGATAGAAATAATTCCTTCATGGGTAATATATGTAAATATAAATATTATAATACTAAATAATCGCCTGAATAAAATAAACTCAAATAAAATTTCGACAAATAATAGACTATTTTTATGTATTTCATAAAATTCATTATTATTTAATTTAAAATTTTAAATTACCTATGATAGAAATTTATTATTTTAAAATTAATATCTCTTGCAAAATAATAACATCTAAACTATACAAGTGGTTTTCATGTAAGTTTATGAAATATGTCAATATTCCTATGAGTAGAAAAAAACATTTTTCTCATAATTGGAGAATGATAAATTGCATCATTCATGATATGATAATGAACTAATCATTTCATTAACTCATGATTCATCAAAATTATATCTTATTTCATTAACTATTCCTTAAAATATAATAATGTTAATTTCGAATCCTAATTTTTTTCTAAATACTAATGTCAAAATTGATCACTTAAACTATCAATTTTTCTTTTTTTTATTTGTTTTTGATAAAATAGATTAATTCAAGTTATAATTGGATTTAAGATCATAAAACCAATATATTATTTTTATATATGATTTATATATTCAAAATCTATTATTACATGTGTTACCTTGGATATAATATTTTATTCAATATATTATTTAAAAATACCCATGCCCCTCCCCTTAGAAAGCCTATCATTTATCACATTCCAAGCCAACATTCTGACCAAATCATCTCTATCCCATCTCTAGAATCCTTAGTCACATGATAGAATAATCAAAATCCAAACGTAAATGGTTTATTAGTGTCGTTGAAGATAATCTACAATGATGAAAGGGAAAGGTTCTATCAACTCCTCTCTTTTTTTCTTCCTCGTTTATATTTCATACCATTTCCTTTGAAATCTAAATCTTATAAAATTAATTAAGAAATATACTAAAATTAGTCTTTTAATTTGAAAATTCTATATGTATCATATTTATGACATATATATATATATATATATATATTAAAAATCCATTTTCCTGCTCTCCGGACTATGTCGCTTGACAGGTCTATTAATCACAAATGTGAACATTGTAAATCTATTTATTATCACCAAAAAATATGTTAGTTGTGATAAATAATTTATATAATTAAAATTTATAAATATATATATTTAAATTTAGTTGGGGTTTGGATTAATGGTAAGAATCCTTTTATCCTACAAGAAAAATGGGGGTTCACAACCCATTGTGTGTAGGTCACTATAATAGTACTGTAGTGTAATGTTGCAGTAGTGGCACTATAGCAACGATAGGTCGCTGTAGCGAGATAAGGTCACTACAGCGGCGACATTTTACTGTTGGAGCGGTGGTACTGTGCGGACTGTAGCCGCATGGGTACTGTAGCAGAACTATTCACATAATGGGCCTTGGGCCCAAAAATTGGGCATACGGGCCATTTAATAGGCTAAATTCCCACTGGGCCTTTGGGCTATGAAATGGGTCTCCCTCTACCATGTTATAGAGGTATTTTCATTACTTTAATAATAAATGAGGCTTCTTCCCCAACCTTTATAAAAAATATATTTTAAATCATATATAAATAATTATATTAATTTATTAATGACCTTGAACAAAAAAGTGGCATCGAATAAAAATGGGAAAATTTAATGAAAATATGATATCAAAATAATTCACATTTAACAATGAGTGAAATAAATTATAATCTTATAATTATAATAGATATGTAGTATAAGAAATGATAATAATTCAGTTTTGGAACAATGTTTTTTAAATTCTATGTTAATTATTTAGTAGGTGAAAAAACAATGACATTAAGAAGGATTTAATGTAACATGATCCTCGAACCCAACTACCTTTCTTTGGGTTATCCCTATTTCACATAATTTTCAACACGGATATTATATTAATGTGGCTTAAAAATACTTTATCCATTTCTTCCTTTTTTTCTTTTAGGGTTATACATGTTTCTGCCTTTATTTATAAGCCAATGAAGATGATTTCTCAAAAAGAATTTTCTTTCTAAACAACATATTTTACATATTTTAATTTGTTTTTTATTCAGTCAATAATGGTGATGTTTATTCCAAATATGTTTTCCATTTTTATTTTGGAAACCCCATGATTATTCATGAAATCCTGATTTATTAAATCCTTATGAAACCCACTCCCTTCCATGGGTAATTTCACAATTAAAATTGTTATACTTTTATATAGCATGCATAATTATGTAAATATTATAGTGCGATTGGTGGGATCTGAATTATATAACTCATCAATGAATTTTGTAATGTGACAAATCTAAATATATTATGTGTGTTAATGAATGTACAAGATTCTATATCTATTCATAGTGATGGTGTTGTGATTTATGTACATATGTTTTCGCCTAAACATGATGCTTGATTTGTTCACAAATACGTGTGGTATATGACTATTATGGAATGATGTTTCTTATTTATGAATCACCAAATTACAAGCATTTATCAAATTTTTCTCTCTTGATTATTATTGTAATCAATTTCATATGATATTATGATGATGGTTATGATCACCCATATTATATTGATTAATGTACCTTATTCATCCTCTTACTGGCCTTTTAGATCACCCATTTCGTTGATGTATATCCTCTTATGGAAGTATATAATATGAAAAAATTTGAAATTTATAAGGATTAATATAAATTATTCAAGTAAATTTTTCTGTTTCATTATGAAAAAATGATGTATGATCCTAATTTTTCTAAGATACTAGACCATTTCATCCTTTATTGTATAACTATTATGTTGTTTACCTATAATATTAAGTATTTTCCATGTAACAAAAATTAGGTTCACTATGTCACGATCATTATTTAAGAGAACCAACATTATGGGAAGTTCTAAAATGTGATTTTGGGATTTCAGTGGTCCACTTTCTTGGACATATCATTATTGAAGTGGATGTAGTAGTGGACCTAGAGGAAGTTGAGGAAGTTTTTGTTATCAAAAAACCAAAAGTATGATAGTGGTATGGAGATTTCTTGGGATGGTATTGTACTACAAGAGATAAATGACCAATTTTTCTAGGATATCATCATCTTTAACATACTTTACTAGGAAGGGGAAACATTTTTTCCAGACGGAGAGATGCATCTTGGATTTTTAGGAGTTTCGGAAGAGGGTGACACGTACTCCCATATTGATATTGTCAGAGGAGTGTATCAGGTATGTTGTTTTTTGTGATGTATTAGGGATTGATTATGGATAAGTCCTAATATAGAGGCAGGATGTGATTTCCTATGAATTTATATAGTGGTGACTACATGATAAGAACTACTCGACTAATAACCATGAGTTGAAAGTAGTGGTCTTTTCCCTGAATATGTGGCCACACTACCATATTTATGATAGTTTTATCAGACATTGTTTCCAAAATAGTATCTATTATTTATTATGAAAAATGTTGCTTGACATGAGATAGAGTTAATGGCTACAAATCCAAAATTTAAACATATAGATAGTATATATTCATGGGATGGGGAACATGGAAGGGGATGATCATTGAAAAATATCTTGTTTGTATTTGTAGATCAAGGTTTCATAGTAGTTAGCCTTGTTTCATTTGTTCTTAGAGGATGTTGATGGTGAAACATTTATAAAATCCATGGGTTTAAAACCACCACTTCTAATGTGTTTTATCGAGGCTCAGCATGGGGATACTGACTCTGATAGTTTTCATACTTATATATTCTCTAGAAAGGTTTCTAATTGATTTTTTGAATATGGGGATCACATTATCCATTAATGTGGAAGAAAAATGGTACATTCCAAATTTCAAGAGGATTTTTAGGGTGTTTCATATATCCCCATTAGGAGTGTATCCATCTTTTCAAAATATGTATGAAGACTGTCGTCATCACTTTTGGTGGTTGTGGTTAAAAATTGTGTATCAAAGCCTATCCCTTGATGACTTGATTTTTAATAGGTGGAGGCTAAGCACCATGTCCCAGCATGTTTAACTCAACACCTTGTGGTGTTATATTGGATGTGGGATAATATATATATGGAATTTGGTTTAGGGATACAAAAAAAATATAGAGGACATGATACAATATGGGTAATCGAAGAAAAACTTCCCATGTTGGTCCACATCTTTGTTATATGAGTAGAGATATCAGTAGATATTTTGAGACACCTTAATGTACAATAGATATATTGGTTTCCTAATGTTTCCTCAACAATTGTTTCAAAACATGATGCTTACATCATATCATGATTATATATAGGATTATGTTAGTCAATTGGTGGTCATTTCTGTTGGAGCACAACATTTCACCCTTAGGCTGATAGCCAGAATTAGTAGGCCATTTAGGTTTTAGAGGGTATGTTGTGGGGTTCCATGTTATAATTTTTTCATTGTTTGGTGAATGTACTACCTTTTGTTTACTTTTTATACAAAAACAGCTACCATTCTCTAAACTGTTTGGAACCATTCAAGGCCATGTTCAAAATACAGGGCAAGTAAGTACTATGTTGGACTGATCTGTGGGATTCTACCCTCATGGTCATAGAGTTAGTGCATGGAGTGATATAGAAGGTTCATATCATATAGGATAAGTTTAAGACCGACTATTTCGATTATATCTCATATGAATACTGATTTTGGAGGCAATTAGTGTTTAAGGAAAGAGACAATATGTTTTTAATGGTCTCACCTCAATTTTTATTGTAAAAGTTTTTGTAGGGTAACAAGTTGTCTCTAATATTAATTATTTAATTCCCTATAATTCATTTGGATAGTGATTTGGAATACTACATGGACCTACTGTAGGGATTAAAATGGGTGAATGGTATCATATGTGTGTTTTAGTTGAGGAGTTATGTGCACAAACAATTGAATGTTATCGAATATGGAGAGATTTACTCAAGGATGGAGATACCTTTGTAGAGTACCCGATGGAGACCTATGATATATAGTATAAGATCCTTCATGGGTGG
The DNA here is from genome assembly GCA_963277665.1 of Viscum album. Taxonomy (NCBI): domain Eukaryota; kingdom Viridiplantae; phylum Streptophyta; class Magnoliopsida; order Santalales; family Viscaceae; genus Viscum; species Viscum album. The sequence goes on from OY728122.1 coordinate 738,361,115, forward strand.
GATATTCCTTTCTAGTTGAATCATGAGAATCTCCAGGAGAACACCAGGGAGGGTAGACCTAGATGCAAGTCTAGTACCCTCATCATTTTGAATTGGATTTTCCCTTTTTGAGACAAATATCCCTAACAAGGGGAGAATATAAAAATTATTTTATTTACTTATAAATCTTTTAAATATATATTACGATATTTTTAGAGTCTAGAATTGGTTTATAAAGGGATTAATCCACTTGGAGAGGATGAATATTGATTTTATGTAAATATTAAATATATTAATATTGCAGACATGTTGTTAGTTTGAAATAATGGAATAAAACATGAATAGAAACCCATATCAGATATTCAAGAACTCTATTAGGATTAGAACATGTGTTTTACCCTATTAAAAACATAATATCTGTTGTTTTCGTGTGTTTTGATAAATGTTTTCATATGTTCAACTAATAAAATAAATAAATAAATTTATTTATTTTGAATTATCTTGAAGTGACCCAATATCCTATATAAATATATGTTTATATAAAATCCATATAGTTATATGAATAAAACTAGATATCGAGAGGGGATTAATTCCTAAAGAAATATAAAATATCAAGATCACGAATCAATGATCGGAGTACAATAATTAATAGAAACAACAACAGAATTCAAGGATCACAATAATGAAGATAATAAAAATTCATTCTTCTTTAGCGATCGATCCAATCCCCTGGTAGGGTGCTTTATTTTTATTTATTATTTATCTATTTATCTTCCCCAATAAAAAATTGAATTAATTATTATAACATTTCAATTTTTGGGTTGATCGTGTGGCTACATTTTTGGGTTTATTGACCTAGGTTTGTGGAATTTTTGTTTTTTATTTGTTACTCTTGATTTGATATTAGAGGGAAATAAATTCAAGGAATACCAAGGAAGGAGATAAATAAACTTCTTATTTTTGGGTTTTTGGGTTTTTATCCATTTCAACGAACGATTCTTCCATAATATTTCCACAGCTGAAGGTTAAACTATTGCTCGTTAATCGATCATTGAACAACCATTTTTTAGTGAAACATATCAACACAATGGGTTCTAATTATTGATTGATGTGTAAATCTTTGTGTGATTTTGATGAAGAGAAATAATTGGATGATCAAGAATGAATTAGAGATCCCCGTTTTTCTAATCCGATTCCCTCTGATGACATTGTGTCAAGATTATTGTGATTCAAAGGAATCAAATGATGGATTCCAGCCACCATCAATAGACAGGATCTGTTAAAATTATACATATGTTTTTTGGTGGATATTTTAGGGGAATTTTAGGTTGTAGAGACATCAGTATATGTGTGATTCCTTTCTATAATTTCAATGAAACCCCTAACTGCATGTCATGTTGTTTGAAGAATACAAAAAATGCAGTTTCTCTCCTATGGTGACAAGGTTTACATGCAGGAAAAAATATCACTCACCATGTGAAACATGTAACAAACTATGTGACTCGGTTTTGGGGACATGGATTTTACTCTAGATGATATATGGTCATAGACACAAGAAGGTATACAGGCCCGACCCAAAGTACACTAACACATCAAGTTTTATATGGGAATGAGAATGTATTTTGATAATTTTCATCCTAACCACTACGATTCGCGTACCCTAATAGAAATTACATTTATGTATAGTATTAAATTCTATATGAGATGGAAGGAAATAGTCATACCTTGGAAATATGTGACAGGTCGTGTACCCCCAGTACATGCTATGTACCTATTTCAATATAGGTGGAAGTCCTATTTCTCTTTAGTATAAAAAATGTTTTACTGAGTTTGATCCCTTGGACCATCCCAATGAGGTTAAAATGTGATCTTACATCCAGATATTATGATTATGACACCCTCTATGGGTTCTATTTTAGATAGAGTTCATGGTGTAACAACTTGAAATTTTAGGAAATAAATTAGTTATAATAATTTTAAATTATTTATTTGAATGTCTTACATATAATACATATTTTATATTTCACCATAAATAACTCTAAATTTATAATATATTTCTCCCAATGTCGAGTCCCTCTGATACATTATGTCACATGCTAGGCTGAGTCATACTAGACAACAATATACTTTTAGTATTATTTACCTAAAATTATAGTTATCACAATTCCATTTGAATGAAATAAATGAATATTATTAAGTATCTTATGATATCATAGTTTAGAAATGTTTATAAAATTAATTCATAGGTTACCAATAAATTATAAATGAAAATAAAGACCAATTGAATATAAAGGATGTGTTTTATGAAAACTATTTTTAGGACCAGAAGGCCAATTTATCTTAATAAATAAATTAGTTAATATTAGTGAAAGAGAGCAATGGAATTTATATATATATATAATAATGTGTTTTTAAATACATCCAATAATTTTTGTACGTCTATGATAAGAGTAAATCCAAATTTAACCATAAAAGATGTATATTTTTATAAGGATGTTTTTTTGAATTATAATGGAAGAACTGTTTTAATTATAATTTTTTAAAAAATAATAATTTTTACCATCTAAAATGAACATCATTTTTCAAATTATGGTATAAAAATTTAATTTGGGTGAATTTGTTTTATTATTGTGAGAACATGCATATTTCGATGAATAGTGAATAATAGTACCTACTGTAATAGCCCATGCCCTTGATTTTTTTCGGATTATAACCTTTTTAAATTATTTGAGAGGGAACCTATAAATGAACAGTAGATATAGTTTCATAATTCCCAATACATGAAAGAAAAGCCCAGAGGCTCAATGCCCAATACGTAACATGAAGGGCCAACTATACTACACTCTAACTGCTAATCCACATCATCTATATATTTTAAGTCACATAGCTCCCCACCATGCATTTTTTCTCACTATAATTTCTTCATGTAGAGTGGAATGGTTACTAGAAACAATGGATGTTTACATTCCATCTCATTCTACAAATCTGGTCAGCCATGCTCTAGTGGTTGCTACTACACTGAATCCCCTTTTAGGCCTGCTCTTGTGTGATCTTCTTGGAACTCTTCTTTGTATTTGAGGCCCGAATTCCCTGTAGCACGAAAGTAATTAGTGAATGAAATCACTATGGTAATATATCCCTTGGTTACCAAAAATCCTGATAGCCTGATGCCCTTTGGTGACATGAAGTCCCTGAGATATGATAACATCTTTTCTGGACGTGTGGAATACCACCTCCTAAAAATAATGTGATACCTTCACACATTAAATGGATTGTATTAAGGATGGACTTAGTTAATTATTTTTGAAATAAATAGAATCTATATATTATTTATGAAATAATTACCTTACTATAAATATAACATATCATTTTCATTATTATCCTTTCAAACACTGAAAAGGTGATAACGTCGCTCGTGGACATGTGGACTATCAACTCCTCAATAAGATTTGATTAATTTCACATCTTAATGATTGAATATTTAATTATATAGCATTATATAATATGGTATATATGATATAATGATATTTATATAATGAAAATTTTTATTTTTTTAACTTTATATAAGGATCCACAAAAAATAGGAACGTTACTCACAGTCACATTCAAACAACCATCTCTCTGATTGTAACATTTCTTCATTTTTAGTAACCATATTATATGATTGGTTTTATAAAGTGTAATGGATGTATAAATATGATAATTTTTCCTTATTATTTTTCTATTTATGTTTATTTAATGAACCTATTGTCTGTAGTTAATAAATCAATGTTAGATTTGAGAGAGATGCCAAATATAGTCCAAACATCAAACTTAAACATTATTGATTAAGTAATTCTATATAACATGTTTATAATGGAATTAAGAGTAATAATAAACATGAAAAAGGTTATGAATGAATTATATAATTATATAACGTTATTATTCATGAAGATAGATAACAATCATGAAAAATGGAACTCGAGGTAAAGAGTTTCATATCAATTTTCATTCATTTGATACTTATTGGATATTATAAACCTTATTAATTTTATATGTTTTATATAAATCCCATTAATGTATTTTATGATAATAATATTTAATTTTTTTGGATTTTATATATCATTTTTATTACCTCACTTTCATGGGGTTTAGAGTTTTAATGCTAACATAATGGTAATAGATGTTTTTCACAATATTTTTTCTCTAGGTTGTTTTCAATGTTATGCACCTATATTATTTAAGGGGATTTAAATAATAATTATTTGACATGTTATATAAAGAATTTATTTATTTATCATGATATTATATGTTTCATAAAATCATTATTCATTTATGGGGTTTACAGTTTCAATGCTACCAAAGCGCAATTGGATTGTTGTCACAATTCTCCTTCATTGTGAAGTTTTTCAAGTTATAGACTTATCTTAATTTATAAGGAGTATTTACTACCTATTGGACATGTTATATAATTAATATAATTAATTATTATTATATTATAAATTTAATTTATTTATTATTATTTCATGTTGTTTACGATTTAAATGTTACCAAAGTGGTTAAGGATTATTGTCACAATTTTCCTTCTTTTTCATGTTTGTTATATTATAAACCTGTAATATTTTATAAGGTGTATATTCTTCCCCGTTGAATTTTTATATCATGAATATACTTATCATCATGGTATTCTATGTTTATTTTAATGTTATTCCATTCATGGGGTTAATTATTAGAGTATTTTAAAGTGACAGGGATGCATTGGAATTTCAAAAGAATATCATCCTAAAGAATGTTTTTAATGATTTTTATGGTCATTTATATTAATCAAATTTAAAAAACCCTTTTCTAAATTATCTTACACTGGGTAAATATTTTATTTATGCCTTACCCATTAATTAATTGGATGGATTATGTTTGTTTCAAAGAGATTATTGTGAAAACCATTTATTTTTAATGGGTGGATTATGTCCTAAATAGATTTTTCTAAAATTCATTTATTTTTAATTGGTTGATTATATCATAAAGAGATTATTATATAACCAATATTTTTCTATGGGTCACTTATATTTTAAAGATATTTTTACATATCCCTTTTCATTACAATAGGTAAATCATGTTTCAATGAGATTTTATTTAACTAATTTCCTTTCCATGGTTTATTCATGTTTCAATGATTTTTGTATCGAACCAGTTTATTTTACATGGTTTAATCATGATTGAATGAGTTTTTTATTTTACCCATTTAAATGTATTGGGTTAATTTTATTTCAATGATTGTTTTGGAACCCATTACTTTAACATGGGCTAATAATTCTTGAAGGAGGTTGTATTGGAACATGTTTCTATTTCATGGGATTTTCATGATATTAAATGAATAAAGGTTATTTCAAATTATTTTTATGAATTATCTATATATTTAGTTCTTTAACATTACAAATTATGGGTCCCAAAATATTGCATTGGGTGACCCTTTTATAGATTATACGATGGGTGCACCTAGTTAGCGCTCTGATACATTGGGTAATCTAGAGATGTAAGTCATCAATATGAATTATTCCAATATATTTTATCTTCTCATACTATGGGTTTATGATATTTTTAATGATATATATTGATATCACATGGCTCGTGATTTTTAATTTTGATGAATCTTTGATTTTCCATGTTTTCATATTATATGGTCCATGTATTGATGGGTATGAGTTATTTTATGATTTTATCATTAAATTTAAGTATTTCATTATACCCTTATGAACACTTATTCTCATTTAAGAAATTTCACTGTAAATGATTATGAAAACACTTACTGAATCATACCCTATTGGTCACACTAGAGAAATAACTATTTTGAAAAAAGGGATATTTTGGAGGGTAATGGAGACGATGACTCCTAGATTGAGATAGTGATGGCCAATGAACTGGCCCCACCTCTAATAGTGTGGGAGGGACCTCTGGTTCTCATTACGGGGGAATTATCTCAATCTTTATTCCCCCATCACATAATTGATTTTGTTCCATTCATTCCAATAATTTATCTGAGCCCTAAACCCCCAGATTTGTTTTATGGATTTACTCAACTATAGATCTCATATTTAGAGTTCAATGAGTCTTTGGTTCTTCTAAATCTATTGTTGTTTGCTATGTTTGAGAAGTTTCACCCATCAATAGATGTGTTAGATTGATTCATTTTTGGGTCATGGGGCATGCAACATCGTGTAATGGTTGGTATACTCGAAAATAATAAAATAATTTTTTGGTTTTCATCGAAGGAAGAATTGATTAGGTATTTGTCCAATTCCACCCTCCATAGATGAAACAACATATGATACTACCTCTTCTAGTATAATTATGACTTTCATATGAAACGAGACCCCCCTAAAATTTTGATTTGGGTGAGATTCATTGAACTTCCCTTACCGTTTCATAATCCATCAAATATGCATCTTCAAGGGAACCTTATTGGTAGGTATTTGTGTTGAGAGAGTGGAACACATTCTATTTTCCACCCAATTTCTCCAATAATATGAGTGGAATATGATGTATCATAATTTCCAATTGAGTATTTTTGGATTTTTTATGGGTAAAAGTTTAAATGTTAATATATTGTAGTGTTTTAGTCGTGGATTGATTTCTATTATTCCAATAATAAAATTTTTCACGCACCAAAATCATTTATGTGTGGAGTTAGGAAAAGATCATTTCAAATGACTATGGATTAAGGATATAGTGGAGAGAGATAAGGGCTTGATGATATTGGAGGTTTGACTAGGAATACTCATCTAGGAATATCTTCTAATCTAGTATTGTATAAAGCTATGAATGTTTTTACATAAGAGGGTAATCCTTTGGTAACTAATCTAATCAATCAACTGGGGGGGGGGGCTAGGTATTCATAAAAATTTTGTCAATGGTAATGCGGGACAAGTGGGAAATGATGTGGATAGTTCTTCTACTATAGGTTATCTGGTGTTGGTCAGAGTGGAATCTCAAGATGGGGGTGAATTCAGTTCCTACTTAAAATTTCTGTTTAAAAAATGTTTTATAAAGTCCCCCTAATTTTAAAACAGCCCAATTAATTAAGGTAGTAGAGATGTAAATGTCTAGTTGGTCAACAGATTTTTGAAAGGGTGATTAGTCCTTAGTTGAACTGGGGTAAAACACTTCTTCAACATTTGAAACAAGGTTACTAAATTTAAAAAATACATGCACTAACAAAAACTAACTATTAATTTGAATGAAAAATATTTTTATTTTTTAGGAAATATAGGAATTGGAAAAAAGATAAAATAGAGTATAATAGAATATAGATAACGGTAAAGTAAAATAATGGGTTCAGTCTCAAGCCGAGATTTAATCCTCTCTACTTAATGATCACTTTCCACCAAATAGTTTATATTTACAATAAACTTGATGCACAAATTGTATCAGGATTTACAGTAGTTTTCACAACCTGTCTAGGGTTTACACCCTCTTACATAGTTCTTCGTGGAAGAAACAAACAGTACATACCACACAGGGTCTCTTCTATAGTTATATGTGGGAAAAAATGCACGTGATGGTTGATGTGAGGATATTCAGTATCCTCTAGTTTAGGAACATAGAAATCTTTTGTAACAGATAGACACACACACATCATAAAAATGTAATATGAAGGAACATAATAGAGCTAAGATTATAAGCTTGAGTTTAGAAGGATCTATGTGTTTGAAATTCAGCTCCTGAAAACTTGGAGTTAGGAATTTGATGTCTGAGTCTTTATCTGGATGTTGTCTCCAAAACCGAGTTTCAGAACTCCAGGTTCTAGCTTTGAGTGTTCTACCTCTGGTGTTGATAATGGGTTGCTGAAGCACCAAAGGCAGATTTGAAATTATTCTCCTGAAATGATCTTCTTATGATTCTTGGATTTTCAGTGAAAGAATTGAATGGTTCATCTTTGAGGTATCAAGTAAGATCATTTCATTTATATAGGTACTTCCTCTACTCATCACACACATATATTTTATCTTCATTTGTTTCACATTATATACATGTGTTTCGACAATAGGAATGAGTAGATCACGTGCGGTATTTCTCGTACCTCGTACTGTCCCCAGATACGATCTGCTAAAACATCTACAATCATCACTAATTAATGTCACGAGAATTTAAATTATCAAATATAACTATTAGAATAATATTAAGAATTTTGAAAAAGTTTGGATGAATCATTAGACTAGTAACAGTAGCCTTCACATCAGTAGGATTCAACAATAGGTGCACATCGTCAACCACCAACTGTAACCTTCTATTTGCAACTTTCCATCAGTAACCTTCAATAGTACGCTTGCATTGGTGACCTTGCATCAGTGTCCTTTTCATCGGTGAACTTTCAACGGCAACCTTTACATTGGTAACCTTTGTATCGGTGACCTTTACAATGGTAACCTAGCGTCGATAACCTTGCATTGGTGACCACGCACATAGATAAATTTTTCACTGTATGCTTAAACCAAAAAGCAGTGAGATTAAAGGTATATGAATATTACTTGATAGAAAAAAGTAACATTAATGAAACTTGATTAACATAGAATGAAAAAATTATTATCACATAAATGAAACATGATTGGGGATTATCAAAATAGGCAAGTCCAAAAATCTCTCCATTTTTAATAATCACAAATTATGTCATTGAATTTGTAGGATTAAGTAGTTTTGAATCAAGGTTAAACACATCTTCTAATTTCATCAGTGATGTTAGCATATACATACTATTATATCATTAAAACTAAATAGAAGCTAGAACATATATAAATTGATGACATACAACCGAAACAATAAACACTTCTCCACCTTTGTGATTAACAAAAATCATCCATAACAAAAAGAGACAAAAGAGAGTGTTTGTATTTATAAAATAGTAGTACAATATACAAATAGGAATACACTGATCCCTATCAGCTAATACAGTCCACAGTCAATCCATATAAGATATGTCCATTAGAGATTTGTTTTTGGAAGTTGAGGATGCAGGTTCTGAAGGTGGAGGGATATGCCAAGGGATGTCAGTTAGCAGTGTAGGAGGAGTATCCACTGAGGAATCAGTAGACCTATAGTGAGTAGATCTATGAGGAATGGGGGGGGGGGGGTCAAGCTTTTGATGGCCTGTGCAAGAGTCTTCATAGGTACAACACTGGAAGATCCTAAGTAACCAAAGATAGAAGGAAAAGCTGGAGGAACAATGATGGGCGTGCAGTCCACATTAGGAAGGGAAAAAGAAGGTTTCTGAAATCCATAATATTACTTCCTCATCTTTCCATAGTTGATATGAGATCATCTTTGTTTTCTAGGAATCTCTCTATGGCAGGAGTCATCTCTCTAATCTTCTTCACATGATCCTTAAATTCCTGAGTGACAAGAGGGATTCTCATGTTTTCTAAAAAAAATCTTAAAGTGACCATCCATATGATGCATAATGTATACCCATTTGTAATAGAATTCAACTTGACCCTCGATGCACTTATGAACTTGAGTAGGTTCCCATAAATAATCTCCCACGGGCTTATGATTTTCCCTAGTAATGGAAATGACATGAGTCATAGAATGAGGGTATTGGGTATTGGAAGTATAGAATCATTCTACTTATTCTCTAATAACAGATCTGAAAGCCTATATATCAACTAATGGAGAGGCTGAAGTGGAAGTAGATTCCTGTATAGGTGCCTGAAAGAAAGCCACTATCTCTTTAAAGGAATTAGTTAGGCCACTGATCATCATTGTCACATCATCATATCGACATTTAACATGTGCTTCCATGAACTTCTTAAAGTCCTCAAACACAGTTATCAACTACTGAACCACACTCTTGATATATATGAGATCTCTATCCAATTGAAACCTTGAAGCCATTTAGGATTAAAAGCTTTCAATTGACCATTTCAAACATTCCACAGACTCTTCCAAGGTTTGCACTTGACTTTTTATTCCTTCACATCATAAAACAAACTGGAGTGAAAGGTGGAGATCACCATTTCTAAGGAAGATACTACAACCTCCTGATTGAGAGCCACAAATCTCTATTTGCTGACAGATCTATCATAAATGTGCCTCTTCAAACCTGACTTCAATGATTCTAAATAATCCCTCTTTATATAGTCTCAAGGTAAATTAACCACTGGCTACACAATGGTAGTTTCTGAAAAAGTGGGAATTGGAGGACATCTAATCGGTTGGTCATCTTCAGAATCTCCATAATCTAATCCTATGACTAGGGTATCTCTTATTTTTAGGCCTAGTAGGATAAGAAAAAAGGTTAAAATATTCATATACCATAGCCTCATCATTCACCAATCTCCTCAGCCATGGATTCTAGTTGATCTTCATCAGCTTGAAAATCACTTTGGTGATGCAACGATTATCCCTCACAACAACAGTTTTCTCCTTATCTCTAGCAACTCCTTTAACATTCAACATAAGGGATATCAAAATATAATGAAATAGGTCATTGGATTTGGAAATGGGATTGGTCATATCTTCAAGTCGAATCATCAATAGACATCATAAGTTGATCTTTTGTTCATTCTTTAACGGATATAAGGGAAAATCATCCTGTAACCTTAAATTTGAAAAGTCTCATCTCTTGAGACTTAAAAAATGCTGAATAAACTTGAACAATATCTTATCTTCTCCTACAATTTCAGAAGTAATTACTTTTTAGGAATCCCATTCCCATATAGTTCGGATGTGGCATATTCATAAAAAAACACTCAGTAGAAGGAGGCACCACTCTTATGTAGTAATCAAAAATCCCTTCATGTGGAACCCTCAAGTAGTCAGCCCACTCAATATAGGAGAAACTCACATTTACTCCATTTACTCTAGAAGTCATCCAATTACCATTCTATTTCTGTTGAAATCACAGATATTCATAAAATTCCTTCATATGCTTCAGATAAAAAGGTGCATTATTTTTTGCAAAGCACTCGACCAAACCTTGAGATTCAGGTGCCTTCAGCACTATAGATTGGCTCATAAATAGCCATTCCGAGCTAAGATCATTCTCATTCACTATTTACCTTTTCGATAAATGTGGGTTAAGCACCTTTTCCACTATCTGTCTTCCACTACTATACTCAGCACTATGTCTCTTGGGATCCGACGTGTCTCCTTCATCAGCAATCAATGACCTTTTCAATCTTACCACCGATCTGGAGTGATTCTAGTTTTCAGTAGAGGATTAGGTTAAGGATTAGGGAGTAAAAGGATCCGTTGATGGTTTGATGTGGATCGAAATGTGCTCAACAATATATTTTTATCATTTAGGGATCGAGATAACAAATCGAGATAGAAAAGAAAATGAAATAAATAAAACAGAAAACGTTTCAAATTCTGGCAGAAAAAAAAATACAAAGTCCCAGACTCAAGTCAACTATTGGTAAGGTGTCATCGGTAAGGTCCTAATAGTAAGGTCCAACGGTGAGGTCCTATCGGTAAGGTCCTATCTGTAAGGTCTAAGGGTGAGGTCCTATCGGTAAGGTCCTATGGTGAGATCCTATCGGTAAGGTCCTATCGGTAAGGTCCAATGGTGAGGTCCTATCGGTAAGGTCCTAATGGTAAGGTCTAATGGTGAGGTGAAATTAGTAAGGTCCAACGGTGAGATCCAATCGGTATGGTCCTATCAGTAAGGTATAATGGTGAGGTCCTATCGGTATGGTCCTATTGGTATGGTCCTATCAGTATGGTCTAACAGAGAGGTCCAATGGTGAGGTCCATAACTCAACTGTTTATCATACCTGACTAATGTTTGATGTAATTTAACCTCTCAGAATTGAAATAAATTGTGAACTTATCAGCCAATTGGTGTTCAGTACCGATGAATTCAAGAGTTATATCACCTCTTTGATAATGATCTCTCAAGAAGTGATGTCTATCATCAATATGCTTCTTCCCAGCATGGGATATTGAATTTTTAGAGATTTTAATAGAACTTGTGTTGTCACAGTTTATAGAGACATGTTTGAATTGATATCCATAGTCTAGTTAAGTGTGTTTAATCCACATAATTTGAGCACAACAACTACTAGTTGCTATACATTCATCTTCTACCATTGATAATGCAACAGAATTCTGTTTCTTCCTACACCATGATACTAGTGACTTGACCAACATGTGACATGTTCCAGAGGTGTTTTTTCTATCTAAATTACAACTAGAAAAGTTATCATCTGAATATATTATTAAATAAAATGTCTTTCCTCTTTGATAAAATAGTCTTAAATTTATAGTATACTTTAGATATTTAAAAATTATTTTAACAGTAGTTTATTGAGACTCTATGGGATTGGCCTGAAAATGAAAACACATGCATACAGAGAACATAATTTCAGGTCTTCTAGCAGTAAAGTATAACAGACTCCCAATTAAACCTCGATAATTGGTTTGATCCACCGATTTACCAGTTAAATCAGCATCCAACATCCATGTGGCACTCATAGGTGCATCACTATCTTTATTAATATCCAAACCAAAACATTTCAAAATATCCTTAGTATGTTTACTTTCATTTAACATAATACCATTTTTATTTTGAAAAATTTTAAATCCAAGAAAAAATTATAGTTCCCCCATTAAACTCATTTGAAATTCATCTTGCATCATTTTTGAAAAATCAGGACATAATGAGTTTTTATAGGATCCAAAAATTATATCATCTATATAAATTTATACTATTAAAACATCTTTGGAAGTCATTTTAACAAACAAAGTAGGATCTGCTATCCCTTTAGTAAAACCTTTTGAGATAAAAATGGAACTAAGTCTATCATACCAAGCTCTGGGATCTTGTTTTAAACTATATAATGCTTTAGAAAGTTTAAAAACATTATTTAAAAAATGAGGATTCGTAAAGAAAAAAGTTCTTTCAAGAAATAAATATTCAAATATATACCCATTTAGAAATGAACTTTTGACATCCACTTGATAAAGTTATAAATTCATATGAGTTGTATAAGCAAGTAGTATCTTAATGGATTCTAGTCTAGAAATAGGATCCAAGGACTCCTCATAGACTATTCCTTCTTCTTGACTATATCCATGTGCTACTAGTGTTTCCTTGTTTTTAACTATGTTTCTAGACTCTTCAACATTATTTCTAAACACCCATTTAGTGCTTCTAGTCAAAGAGTCTTTAAGTCTGTCTACTAATTCACAAACTTTTTTTCTTTCAACTGATTCAATTCTTCTTTCATACATATCACCCAAAATTCATCACTAATTGAATCATTAATATTTTGGGTTCAACCTATGAATGAAATACATGATGTTCAACCTGGTTTCTCATAGAAGATCTTGTTTGTGTCCCTATATTTAGATCACCTACAACAGTATCTAAAGGATGGTTTTTGAGTGTTCTTATACCTCTAGAAAGAGTTTAACCTGAATCCTCATGGTTTCCTATAAGTTCAAATTCACAAGGGTTAGATTCTGGAAAATTTCCAGAAATGGTTGTTTTCACAGGGATACTAGTTTCTTTATCATTATGATACAGAATTGATATATGTTCCTAAAGATGTTCAAGAATGGTTTTGGGTTCATGTGGATCAGTCTCATCAAATTTAAGAATAACTGATTCTTCCACACATATGGTTCTCTTATTAAATACTCTAATGGATTTACAAGATATTGAGTAACCATGGATAATTCCTTCATCACTTTTTGAAGAAAAATTGTCTTGATTATCTTTAGTGTTACGGATAAAGACATTGAAACCAAAAACTCTAATGTAATTAACCAAAGGCTTCATATTATTCCAAAGTTCATAAGGGGTTTTCTTAATAACAAGTCTAATTAAGACTATATTGACAATTTAACAAGCTGCGTTAACTGCTTCAACCCAGAAACTGATAGGTAGATTATACTCATTGAGCATAGTCCAAGAAATCTTTTGAGGAGTCCTATTTCTTCTTTCTACCACTCCATTTTATTGAGGTGTTCTAGGAGCAGAGAAATTGTGAGTATAACCATTTTGTGAGAAAAAATATTTGAAGTCCAGATTTTCAAACTCATGCCCCTTGATCAATTCTCAAGGTCTTAATTGTCATTCCACTATGATTTTCTAAAGACTTGGATGATTTAACGAAATAAGAGCAATCTAAAATTTTGTGAGATAGAAAATATACCCAAGTATATTTAGAAAAATCATCAATAAGAACATAATAATAGTGCTTCCCATTTAATATTGAAACTCTAGATGGTCCAAAAAATTCCATGTGAACTAACTCAAGCGGTTGAGATGTAGAAACTTCTATCTTTGGATTGAATGAAATAATGTGTTCTTTTCCCTGTTGATAAGGATTACACACTTTGTTTATAGGGAATTCAAATTTAGGTAAGTCTCTATCCAAAACTTTATTAGTATTTTTCTTATGTGAGTTAACATTGTAGTGTCCTATTCTTCCATGCCACAACCACGATCCCTAATGAAACACATTTGAACCACAAATATTTTTCATAGCTAAATAATCTCAATAAAAAGCTTATACATTCTCATTTCTAAGAGTAGTAAAAATTAAATCATTTTTAGAATTAAAAAAATTGCATGCATCCTTTTCAAATTTAACATTGAATCCATCATCATAAAAATGAGAGATACTTTGAATATTGTATTTTAACCCATCAACCAAAATTACTTTTGAAATTAATACAACATTTGGGTTACCAATTTAGCCTAAGCTGACGATCTTCCATTTTTCATTATCACTAAATGTGACATGTCCACCGTGAAATTTTATTATGCTCTTAAAACATGAATAATCTCCAATCATATGTCTTAAAAATTCACTGTTCATGTACTACAGAGTTTTATAGGAGATCTTCAAACAATTTTCCTACAAAATAGATTCAGTGCAGGGTAACATTAGTACCCAGATTTTCATGGGTCCAGTGATTTTAGAAAGCATAACTTTGGGAACCCATACATGTATCATAAGTTTTCTATAAATAGAAGATATGTTTTGAGACATGAATACATTATTTGGTACTTTATAGAATTTTTTTCAAAGTATTTTTCAGAGCATGAACTAGATGTGAACTCTCCAGATTTTTGAGAAAATTTAATTTTAATAATCTATCTCTGTCTTAGTTTATATCCTATATCTTTTGTGTATTTTGGAGAAATTTGTTACCCTATAAAAAGAGTCAAGGTGTCTCTACAAAAAATAAAGTTTTTCAAATCCCTTTTTAATTTATCATTTGATAATTTTAGTTTAGTACTTTCTTTTAATAACTGAGAATATTTTTATTTTTCAATATCCAGATCAGATTTTTAATTAAAATTTAAAGCACGTTGTCTTTTCAATAGTTTATATATATCCTTGAGTTAATTAAAGGTATCCAAAAAAATTCCAAATTATTCAAATAGTTCATCCTTAGTCATATTTTTATCATTGTTGGACTCAAATTCAACCCTAGAATAATAAGAATTGGGTATAGGGGAATCTGGTGTCACCTCAGATATTTCTGTCACGAAACACATATTTTCATGTTGGTTCTTGTGAGCATCAGAAGTGTCAGATCCACTAGATCTATCAATTGAAGAAATCTACATGGATTTTATAGAATTTTTATTAACCTTTTCGTTTTTTTCATAGTTATTCTTAAATATATGTTTGGGGAAATCGGCCTTCACATGGACTTTTCATTTACACTCATAACAGACAATATCAGTTGTGTTATCATTCCATTTTCTCTTCTTTTTCCACTGTCCATTATCATCCTACCTTCCTTTGTAGTTTGATTTTCTATATAATTATTTCTATAGGTAGAACTTCTTGAATATCCTTGCAAGATGATCCATCTCATCATCACTGTCAGAGTCTGAGTCTTTACATATGGAAGTGTCTATTGAAGCTTGAACTTTTTGTTTTTATCT
Organism: Viscum album; assembly: GCA_963277665.1. NCBI lineage: Eukaryota > Viridiplantae > Streptophyta > Magnoliopsida > Santalales > Viscaceae > Viscum > Viscum album. The sequence goes on from OY728122.1 coordinate 738,376,977, forward strand.
ATTCCCTAAGGTAGGAATATTTAAGGCTACTAATTTATTCCTTGGTTCTTCATCAACTTCGTGATTCAGCTTACGTTCTTCTTCATACCTCAGAAGAATTCTAATTAGTTCCTTCACTTGTAGTTTACTTATGTCACAATATAATCAGATAAAAACAGAAGTTCCTCTCCAACTCTCAGGTAGGCATCGAAGCAATTTCATAATCTGGTCATTTTAGTCCACATGTTTCCCAAGAATTCTCATGGTATTCAATATTTCATTGAGTCTGAGATACATTTCAAAAATAATTTCATCATGCTTCATTTTAAAATTATATTATTTAATAGAATTTGGATTTAATCTCATTTCTTTATCATTAGTTTTTCCCTCATGAGAAACAACTAATGTATCTCAAATTTCATATTATGTTTTACAAGAATATATTACATTGAATTCTTCATCACCTAGAGAATAGTACAAATAATTTTCTCCTTTATAGTTAATATCATATGTTGCTTTAGTCAACTGATACCATGTGTCTCTAGTACTAGCAGGAAATACATGTTGTTCTCTAATTGTGTCCCAGATTTCATATACCATGCTCTCTAGGTAAATTTTTATTATTAATTTCCACCGAGCATAGTTATTACCATTAAATGAAGGTGGTATGTTAGTAGCAGCAACCTCAAATCTGTTATCCATACATAATTAGAATTTGCAGAACTGAAAATTTAGATATGATTTTTTTTTGATTTTTAAGAAACACCTAAAAATCATAGTTGAAAATAATTTGAAAACATGAAAATAATTTAATCCTTTGATACCAGATGTTGGTCGGAGTGGAATCTCAAAAAGGGGGGGGGGGGGTAATTGAGTTCGTAAATAAAATTTATGTTTAAGACTTGTTTTATAAATATCCCCCAATTTTAAAATGGCCCAGTGTTTTAAGGTACTAGAGATGTAAATGTCTAGTTGGTCAACTGATTTCTCAAAGCGTAATTAGTCCTCAATTGAACTAGTGTAAACTTATTCTTCATCATTTGAAACAAGTTTTCTAAATTAAAAAATAACACACACTAACAAAAACAAACAATCAATGTGAATGAGAAACAGTTTTATGATTTAGAAAATATAGGAAGCGGAAAATAGATAAAACAGAGTATAACAGAATATAGAGCACAATAATGTAAAACCAGAGGTTCAGTCTCAAGAAGAGACTTAATCTTATCCAATTGGTGATCACCTGCCACCAAGTAGTGTATATTATCAATAAACATGATACACAACCTGTATCGGGATTTACAGTAGTTTTCCCAAATTTTCTAGGGTTCACTCTTTCTTCTACAGTTCTTCGTGGGAAAAAAATAGTATAGACCACACACTATATCTTCCACTGTTTTATGTGGGAAACAAAATATAGGTGATGTTTGATGTGAGGATATTTAGTATCCCCCAGTTTATGCACAGAAACAGTTTGTGTAATAGAAAGATACATACACTTATCACAAATGTAAAATGAAGTAAAAAATAGATCTAAGATAATAATCTAGTGTTTAGAATGCTCTATGTGATTGCAGTTTAGATCTTGACTCCTTAGAGTGAGGAATTTGATGTCTATGTCTTTATCTAGAAGTTGTCTCCAAAACTGAGTGTCATAACTCCAGGTTCTAGATTTGAGTTTTCTACCTCTAGTGTCGATCAAGGGTAGATGAATGACAAAAGGAAACTTTGAAATTGTTCTCCTGAAATGACCATATTAAGATTCTTTTATTTTTAGTTAAAGAGTGAAATGGTTCGTCGTTTATTTAGAAAGTAAACTCCTATCATGTACAAATGTACATCCTCTACTCATCACACACACATCTTTTATATTCATTTGTATTACCTAGGTATACATAACGTCTGACAATAGGAATGAGAAGATCATGTGTGGAATTTATCGTACCTCATACTGTCCCCATATGGGATCTTCTGAAATATCTATAATCAAAATTAATTAATGTTAGGAGCCTTTAAATTTTCAAATATAGCCATTTGAATAATAATGAGAATTTTGAAAAAGTATGGAAGAACAAGTAGACTGGTAATGGTATCCTTCAAAGCGGTAGGCTTCAACAGTAGGTGCACATCGGAAACCTCCAATTGTAACCTTCCATCAGTAAAATTATATCAGTAACCTTTAGTGGTAGCTTCCATCAGTAACCTTTGCATCGATGACCTTTCATCAGTGACCATTGCATCGGTGACCTAGCATTAGTAACCTTTTTATTGGTTACCTTTGCATCAGTGACCTTTCCATCGATAACCTTACATCAGTAACCCTGAATCAGTAACCTTGCATCTTTGACCATGCACTTAGATAAATTTTTCACTGTAATCTTTAACCAACATGCAGTGAGATTAAAAGTATATGAATATTACTTGATAGAAGTAGTGAACCTTAATGAAACATGATTAAGATCGAATGAAAACCTGATTATCACATAAATGAAACTTGATTTGGGATTTTCAAAATAGTTGAGTCCAACATCTGGATTCTCTACCAATTGATGATTCAAAAGGCAAGGCTATTAGTGGAATCAACAGTGAATTAGAAATAGGAAAGGTAGAAAAGGAAGCTTCAATGGCCCGGAAGGATTCTTCATATGTGGAGGAATTTCTTACAATGCATGGTAACACTAAAAGAGAGGGATACTAGGAGAATGATCCAAATTAAGTGATCAGGTCAAAAAAGGAGTGATATTACAATTATTTTTCTAGGTAACAACATTGAGGTATTTGGGAATGAAAGGCCTTTACCGGATGTTAAAGCATATTGGGAAAAGAATTGCAATATGGAGAAGAGAATACCTGGGGTTGAGTCTAGTGATGAGTTATCACATCCGTTCTTAGGTGAAAGTGCATAAGGATTTCAAGGTAGATACCTTCCCAGCATGAGTATGAAGGGTCAACCGAGTCGTAAGAAAGTCCATAAGTTTTATTTTTATTTTCCATTACCAATGGAGACACGTTCTTCCAAAAATTTGAATATCAAATAGATGGAAGGTGATCACAAGAATATTGGAAATGCTCATAGAACTGAGTCTACAAACTATGAGGAAAATCCCATTAGGGGTGACCTCTATGACCAGTAGTATGAGGTAGTAACATAAGTTGACCAATCGATGGATCTTCTCATTCATTCTAAAGAAGTAATGGAAGAAATATTCCCTAGGATAACTACCTCAAAAGAGGATGCTAATAATATGATTGTAAGGTCTATCCTTGATGATAATAATTGTGAATAGTTTGAATGGATTAACGATTATGACCTTATTCTAGTAAGAGGATTCAATAATTGGAAGATAAACCAATAGGATTACATTAAAATGTGGTACACGGTAGAGAATTACAATGAATACATAATCTAGGATGATCCAAGAGCATCCGTAATAACTATTTTCTTGAACATTATTATAGTTAATAATCTCGATGGGATTAATTTATCATTTAATAACTACATATTCCCTTTTTTGTGTTGGTTTCTGGTGAATATTTTTTTTGTTCTCACTTTTCCATCAAAATTGTTTTTTATAATAAATATTATGTCTCATCGAGTATTATTTTAACACTTATCGAGAATATTATCTCACCCTTATTATATTACAATTACCATAGATTTTAAAAATTGATTTTGAATGATTTATTTCTATAAAGGATTTTAAAATTATGATGTTGATGACCTATTTTGAAATAAGAAAAGTTGTGTTAAATATGAGAAATGTACTTTTGAATACCGATGAGTCCAAGATGTTATGAGTTTTTTATGTAACTGTTTATCTGAATTCTATAAAATTGTAAACCTAAAAGTTCCAAACTATTGAACATAATAATTGTTTTCCTTTTGATTTTTAATGTTTAGATGGAAATTTGGGTTAAAATTATTAGCATCAAATCCAAAAAATGTAATGTAATGGATTTCAATAATAGATTCATAAGTATACATTTGAGGATATTATGATTGGTATCAAATGGAGGATTACATAAATTTGGTGGTTAAGATTTTTTCATGATATGATATTTAAGAGTTATTCATACCTTCACAGGCCTATAAGATTAAGGATGATATTAAGTACAATGTATTAGACAATCCATTTGAGGATTTTATGTGGTAAAATGTATTAGCTTATTTCGAATATAGGGTTAGGAATATTTTAGTTTCAACATTGGGTATAAATATTGAATTTTGATGATTATTTTTTCTTATAGAGTTTTAATTAATGTAGGAATTATATTACAATGTTTTAAACATTTTGGTTTTAGTTTGTCTCTAATGATAAATGGCTTATCTTGACTATAACTTTTATGGTTATGTGGTATTCAAAAGATTATTTTAATGCATCAGAAGTTAGGAATTCATATTGAATACTGATTGTTGGGAAAAATATATGAGATTTTGGTGGGAATAGAATAAAGGATGAAATTATATGATTAATTAAAATATTTCATTTTATTATTTTTCTAGATGGTGATAGTGTTCCTTAAATACTATAGAAGGATCTTGAAACAAAATAGAATATTATAGTACCATAAATTCAGATTAACTAATAGTCATTTAAAATATCATAGATTTATTTTTTTGAGGACCTTTACTTTCCATTGATCATTTACATGTTTTTCTGAAGGACCTCAATCATTCTCTATTGTTATTTATGCTTTTAATCCATTCCTACGAATGTTCTCCCACGGTGTAATCCTAGTAATACATAGGTTTCGGTGATCATTATTTTTTTCACATTTCCTTTTGAAGAAGATGTTTTATAATGTCTTTTTACAATATGGGTTTAAATATAGAAATTCTGAAAACATAAATCATTGGATAACCACGATTAATTTCAATGGTGAAATTCATTTAGGGGGGGGGGGTATGATGTAACATCCTAAAATTTTATGAAATATATTCTTTTAAATAAATTTAAATTATTTTGAAGATTTTGTTACATGAAATAAATAGTTTATATTTCATCACACATAACAAAATTTTTATATTATGTCGAACGTAACATCTATCTCTTTCATGACATATGTTACAAACAAGGCTACGTCTTGCCAGCCAACAATGTATTATTAATATTAATAGTTTAAAATAATTTTTATCTCCAATTTATTAGAATGAAAGTAATTAATATTATTTAATATATTATGAAATCATAGTTTACACATCATTATAAAATAAATTAATTGGTTTCAAATTAATTAGAGATGAAAATAAAGACCAATTTAATATAATGGATGCATTTTTTTGAAAACTATTTTTATGACTAGAATTGTGTTTTATATTAATAAATTAAAATAATCTCTATAAGTGAAAGATATTAATGTAATTTATTATATATATATTTAATAAAATATTTTTAAAATGATACACTATGTTTTATATGTTTAAGATAAGAATAAATACAATTTAATTCTTAAAAAACTGAATAAAATTGTAAGTGTGTTTTACTGTATTTTTTCTTATGAATAAATTTTAAAATTATTTTTTAAAAATTTTATAACATATATATGAAAAAAATATAATTAGTTTTATAAATTTAATTATAAAATTTTAATTTCAATTAAAGTTATGTATTTTTTTGAAAACATTCATAATTTGGTGAATATTGAATAATGTGAAATTTGAGTTCTAAATTATATTTCAAAATAATTTATTTATATGGTTATATAATGTTTTGATTAGTTTTAAAATATAAATTTATAGATTTTATATTAATTAAATTAATATATGTCATTGGAAACAATTTCACATTGCATTTAAATATAAAAACTAAGAATAACTGTGGACATTTTTACTCTAAAACCCTGCATTTCATCTCGTGCGTGGGATTAATTTCAAATTAATCGATGACACTTATAAGATTAAAATTTGGATAAATGGATTCCTTTTTTGAGTCATCATAATTTATTACATTTAATAAATTAAAATCAATTTTTGACCAAATTATTAATGAATTTAATTAAAATTAATTAGAGAGGTTAATGGAAAACGAGCTTAATTAGGGACTATACTTGGATAATAAAGTGTAAAAATGACCTGAAATATTTAAAGAAATTATTTCTAGGCCATATTTCGACCCTAAAACCTGTTAATATAAATCACATTTGACTTTTAACACTTGTGGGACAATTAAAATGTGTTTAATGTTAAAATATTTTCTTGAATACCCAATATGTCCTCTCCCCCACTAGTAAAAGGCCTCCTCTCCTCATACTCAAATAAGACCTCTCAATCCATTTTTATCTTAAAATACATGACGAAAAATTATACAAAAATCCCTTATCTCACTATATAGTCCTCATGTTTTACATAATGATAACCAAGTAAGCCCTTTGGTATGAACCAAAAGAAGTTACCCAAAAGAGGTAACATCCTTCAACATATATTCATATTCTATTTATTTCACTAACCATTAAATTATTCAAAATCCAAACTAATAAATAAACAAAAACTATAATAGAAATATTTTTCTTCTTTTATATTATGGGTTCTACCTACACCCACCCACACTTCAATCTAATGGGTACTGAAATTACAATTTGAGTATGACAAACTACAATATCAAAAAATGATGTATTTAGTTTTTTACATCCTCTCATGGTTATAAATTATTATTTAAAACCTAATTTTATAGAATATATATGTTATATATGTTTTCTTTATTGTTTATTAATTTTTATAAAACCGACGCCATTATTATTTCCATTTTGTGCAAATACGATGACAACTTTTGTGGACATGTGCACTATCGCCTCTTCAAAGCAATGTGATATGTTCAAACATTACATGAAATGTATATAGGATGGGTTTATTTAAAAATATTGGAAATAAATAGAATATTAATATTATATTCATGAAATAATTACCATTTTTTTAAAATATATTATATCATTTTCTTTATTACCTTTTCACATATTAAAAAGTGATAACGTCATTCATGGACTTATGGACTACCATATCCCCGATGAAATGTGATTCCTTTTAAAATATAGTAATTATAAATATATTAATATATTATAAAATTATATGGTATATATGATATAATTATAATTATTTAATGGAAAATTTTAATAAACATGTTTCTTTAAGGATCATTGATAAATTAGAATGTTACTAATGTGTTGGAACAAACTACCGTCTCCATGACTATAACATTAGATAATTGTTAAAAACCATAACCCATTATTAGTTTTAAAAATTTTAATTGATATATAAAAATGATAATTATTTCATTATTATTATTCTTTAGTTTTACATATTATGACCCCATTGACCAACTTTGACCTATCGAAGTTAGTTTTGAGATATAAGTTGAATATGGTCCAAGCATCAAACATTAACATTATTAATTAGGTAATTATATATATAATTATTATATGTGAAATAAAAGTAAAATTAGAAATTTATTTTTCTAAAAATTTTATAATTTAAATATCATTCTTACTCAGGATGATGGAGACCAAGCTTGACAAATTTGACTCTAGGTGAAGGATTTCATCCCAATTTGCATTCCATTAAGACTTATTTGTTATTATGTACATAGTTTCTATTATTTGGTGTATATAATTCACATTAATTTTTTATATGATTTTTTTCCATAAATATATAGTATTTTTTGTATCCATTTAATGATATCTTTTTCACGGGGTTTACAGTTTCTATGTTACCAAAGCGGTAATGGATTGTTTTCCAATTTCCCTTCATTGAGACGTTTTTTAGGTTATAAACATATCTTCTTTTATGAGGTGTATATAATAAATATTTTAAAAGTTATATAATTAATATCCATAATTTACATGATATTATAAGTTTCATTTATTGATTTTTGTTTCAGTGGGTTTACGTGTTCAATGTTACCAAAGTTGTAATGAATTATTGTCATAATTTTCCTTCATTTTGACAATTTTCATTGTATAAAAAATATTATTAAATATTTTGTATATAAAACCTCATTAAAATGTTATAACATGATTCTAAGTTTTTATAATTATATTATATGTTAAATTTAATGATTATTATTTCATGGGTTTTACGGTTTCAATGATACCGAAGCGGTAATGGATTGTTTTCAAAATTTTCCTTCTTTGTGATGTTTGTTATGTTATACACCTATATTCTTTTATAAGGTACATATAATCCCACATTGATATGTTATGTCATGAATGTCATTATCCCCATGATATTATATATTTTATTTAATTATATTCCCTTTATGGGTTTAAAGATACGAATATTTCAAAGTGTTATAGGAAACTTTGGGATGATTACCGATTATTTTCCTTAAGAATTTCATTATGGTATTTTAAGGTCATTTACATTCATCAACATTAAACACCATTATATTTATTAATCCTATGATGGGGTTATTTTTTATAGATACCATCCTCATGCATTATTTTGATGGATTATGTTTTTATCATTGATATTATTATGAAACTCGTTTCTTTTCCATGGCTTTATTATGCCATAAATATATTGTTGTGGAAACTGTTTATTTTCCATTCGTGGATTATGTCTTAAAGAGAATATTATTTTACACATTTCATTTACTTGGGTTACTCATGTTCTAAATAAATTATAATTTAACCCATTTTCATTCCTTGTGATAATTATATTTGAAAGAGAATGTTAGGAAACTCAATTTTCTTTCAATGGGTTAATAATGTTTCAATTAGATTATTTTTTACCCATTTCTATTCCATGGGTTATTCATATTTCAAAGGGGTTTTTTTGGATCCATTTATTTTATATGGGTTAATCATGTTTAAATGAGTTTTTTATTAAACCCATTTATTTTTGTTGGGTAAATAATGTTTTATAGAGACTGTTTTTGAACCCATTTCATTTTCATGAGTAAGTCATCTTTCAAAGGGATTGTAGTGGTTCTTATTTATTATTAATGGTTTAATAATTCAATGAAAAAAATAAAGGATCATTAAATTAGACTCATGAATTATCTATATACTTGGTTAATGAAAATTATAAATGATGATAGTGCCTAAATAGTGTCAGGTGAGCCTGTTATGGATTATATGATGGGTGTGCCAAGATAATGCTCTGGTGCAGTGGGTACTCCAGATATGGAAGTCATACATGTTGGTTATTCTATTTTTTAGGGTTTTATTAGGGTTCAAAGAGATGATATTATAGGATACCAATAAGGATTAAATTTTCTTACTATGGGTCTATAATGTTTCTAAAGAGCAACATTGATATCACATGGCTCATCATTATTGATTTGGATGAATCTTGTGTTTTCGTAGTTTTTATATTTTTTGTCTCGTTATTGATTGTTATGATTTTTTATGATCCAATCATGCACTTTTATTTTGTCCTCTTACTCTTATGAACAATTATTCTTATTAATGACCTTTTTTTGGTAATTCTTATTTTTACCCACATTGAGCATCTGTGTTCACCCTTTATTATTATTCCATTAACCTTCATTATGAAGAATGATATTATATAATATTTTTATAGAATTTTATCATGAGTGGAGAGTATTGTAGGGGATATTGGGGTCTTTATTTGTAGTAAAAAATCTAGTTATAATTGGGACATTAACAATTTGATTAGAATTATAAGAGATTTGTTAGGATAATGGTTTTCCTAATTCTGTATAACAATAAACCTAAAAGGTCGTGGATATGTATATGACCTAGTGTTAACTACTAATATAGTTATTATTGGTGGCCAAAATTTAGTCGTATCTATTCTCATAAAAGGTAGAGCTATAAAGAGTATTTTTTCACTAAAACTAGGTGTACGGGCCTCTAAATATCTCGAAATAATTTTCATAATAGCGAAAAGATAATGAATTCCAAAAATAAGTAGTCATTGGATAAGAATATTGATGTTGAGAAAAAAAATAATTTATAGATAACTGAATTCAAAATGAATAAATTATTAAAAATATTCATGAATAAGATTTTTATAGATGTATCAAATGATAATGAAAATGAACCAATGAGTAACTAAAAGAAACAAGAATTAGATATATTTTTTGATAAAAATTTATCAAGTATTAAAATGTATAATAATTTTGGAGCTCAGGGTTGGGATTTTCATTATCACAATGCATTGGAGAATTTTTTTTAGAATGGTACAATTTATCTCCCTCATAATATATGGAGTTTATTTGTGTTTTCAATATTGATAAGAATTCTGGTATCAACGATATATAGAATATTTATGAAGATGATGATCTATAAAACTCTATTTACTATTAATGAATGAAGGGTTAATTATAGATTTTACTAGACCAAAATAAAAGATATAATGAATGTGATTTTTTTCCTCAATTCGAAGGGAGAGACGAATAAGTTAGTATCTGATGATGAGTTTGCGTATTTGGGTTAATAGTTTATTAGTTTTGTCAATATTATCTATTTTTTATTATTCCAAAAGAAAATAATTTAAATAGAACCAAATATAGAGGACTAAAATTTTTTTTTGTTCAATTTTAAATTCTTATTAGTTCTTTCATGGAATGTGAAAATTAAAAGTTTGTAACAGTGATGTAGAGGATCTTAAAATTGATGTTTAGATAAAAAAATTGATTAAAAATGAAGTGTTTACCTTGGGGTATAGGTTTAGAGAGAATATAAAGTATTGATAGAAGTTATTTTTCATTGAACCTTGTTTCATGGTTTTCTCCATAGTCTTGAAAATCAAATATCTCAACAATGAATTATTAATTTTAAGGAAATGATGAACTTGTGGATAGATATATAGTTTTGAAACCTTGTAATTCCACTAGCATTATTGTTTTTGATGGATCTGATAATTCATGTATTGTTACATGGTTGGGGAATTCATCATTTTTCCCATTTTTTATTGTTTTTGGGATACCAATGAAAACATGGTCAACTCATTAGTTCGGAATAATTTTTACAACAATCATGGACGTGACATTATATTATGTGATTAGACAATTAACTAAAAAAAATTCTATATTTACCAACTTAAAATTATTTTAAACTTTTCTATGATATTTTCGGCTTCATTGGTATTATTTTAGATATTATCATTTATGTATTAATTAATTGTTTATATAAAAAACCAAAAAATAGTAATAATTAACATATACTATTTTTTTTTATAATGGCACATAATAAATAGATTTTAATGCAAAAGACCCAATGTTTGGTAATCGTGTGACAATAGATATGTACAGAATAAATACAATACATGGTAATGATCATTATACCAAGTGGAATAATTATAGTTATTAGTTGATTATTTGTATATAATTCATATAAATAATTATATTTCTTGGGATAAAGTTGAAATAATAGAAGTTGGTTAGGTTAGATTCTTAATAAGTGTCTGTGTACCAAGAAATAATTCATAAGTACAATAAATCATACATTTTATGGAGGGAATATATAAATAAATAATATCATATAATTAACCACATTATCATAAAATATCCACATATATTACATTTTAAGTAAATAAACACTTTGATAATAATAAATAATATAACGATAATGAAAAGACTAATAATTCACATAATTACTATATCATCAAGGACTCTAAGAAGATATCATATATAAATTTATATGAATACACCAAAAATCATTCATTTTTATCTAGAGAGAACTAGCGATGTATTTGTGGGCTCAATAATTCTAGTACACATCAACCACTTCATATTCCTTATGTATTAATCATAAGAAAAGTAATAAATTAATTAACAAAAAACACATGATTTTTCCAATGGAACCTCTTAAAAATTTTACACGATAATAAATAATTATTTTTAATTAAAAAATGTGAATACATATTGTTAATATTTCCATAGTCATATTGATATATATATATATATATATCTTGATAAATACCCTACAAACTAAATTATGAAATATAGGGTGTTCACAACATATAATTTAAAATTTATACAATCAAACCAATAAAAAATTTTAAGAGGAAAAAAATACATAGATAAGATAATGAATATAGGAATGGAAGAAAATATGAGGCGTTGGTAGAGAGAGATTGAAGGTGGGGGATAATATAATCAAATCAAGGTAAAAATGAATAGGGATATAATAACTTGGATTTATAAAAATGGAACTATATATAATAGGATTTCGAATATAATATAATGTAATGTTGAATGGAACGTAAAAGTTGAAAAATTGAAACCCTTATGATCATATAATAATGGATACTAAAATGGGTATAAAGAGACGAATTATGTAGTATCGCCTTGATATCAAGTGAAAAGGATGATAATATCATGTAATTGTATGTATAAAAATAAATTAAATAATTTTTTGAAATTATTATAAAATAATTTTGAATACAAAGTTATAGGAGAGAACCTAGATCCCTTACCTTTAGTCTGAATTCATTGGGATTCTCCTATTACGTCATACATATATGAATTTAATATATTAATTAAATAATTTATAACATTATTATATATTTTTATATATATTATAACTCATTTATTATCATATGTCATTCTCTTATTAGTTTATTTTTCTTATGATGTCTATTTAGAGTTGTTCATCTGAAGATCTTTTATTACTTTGGGGTAAAGTAATGATTTTTTCCCTTTTAAAATTTATTCATTATTCTATAGCAGTGTTAATGTTTTAATCTCCATTTAATTCTAGTATTATATATGTTCCATGTTCAGAAAATATTCCAAAAAATGTTCAACATAAGAAACATGTCTTTGTAATCTGTCTTTAAAAGTTAAATAAAATATTATGGTATATTTTGAATATCAACAATATTTTAAAATTTTTATAATTATATAATTCTAAACATAAAATAATAATATTATTTATTTTATAATTACATATGGAAACTTTTATTTAAATATAAATTTATAATTTATATTTAAATACATCGTCATTCATATCATTGTAATAGAAAAACTACAGTGAATGTTTAATTTTTAAGATTGTTTCAAGAAGAATGAAGAACCAATAAATATAAGAATTTTAGAAATATTTTTGAGTAGTATTACATAATTAACTTATTTTCATTTCACTGACACATAGGTATAGTGAGTTTATGAGTGAAGAATTTAAAGTAATGCATTGTAATTTTAATGTCCTACCTTTGTCTTCGAGAAATCTCATTTGGTATTGTTATTATGTCTTTAAGGGGTGGTATTATTTTTAGAATGAGACATACAAAATTTTCTATGATGATTTTTAGGTACAAACATCATGTTTTCATGCTAGGTAAGAAGTATTTAATGAATGTATATTGGGTTGAGAAAGGGTGTATTTATTGGTGAAAATGGGAAATGTTTGGAATAAAATATTGATTAATTTTCTTCTCAAGACTGGGTAGATTATATTATTGGATATAATAATACATCATCATGATGAAAATATTTCTTTAAATATATACAATAAAAAATATGAATTTAGATATTATTATATTTAATTCAAGGTAATGAATCCAAAATAAATTTTTAGTAGAATAATACATAATTTAGACATTGAATGTTCCATTGGTTTGGAAATCAAATTTACTAGTTTCAAATGCATTATTTTACACATTAATTTAAATTTATGTCCTTATTTTTTTCTAAAAACATATTGAGTCCTTTAGAAATCATTATGGTTTCATATAACTTATAGTATACGTAAGAAAAGTATCATTACTTCTAAAAAAATTAAAAATTTCAAAAAAATATGAAATATTCACCGTAAGATAATTTTGAAATTATTGTTTTAAAAATAATGTCAATTTTATCAATATTTTTTTCTAAACTAAGTATTTTTATTATTTAACATTTACTATAAAATTTATGATTTTACTATATTTGATAAAATAATTTATTATAAATTTACAGTTACACTCATTTTATTTTATATTATTTAATAAATCATTTTATGTGATTAAAATATTTATATTATATAATTTCATACCAATTAGTTATTGATAATTAAATATTTTAATGTTCCCAATGATCATTTATTATTCCCATGATCAAATGATTATTCTTACAATTAGATTACTAATAAAATGATCACCCTTCTGATAAACATTCACAATTTAGATTTCATATTAATATAATTTTATTTAGTTTGATAATAATTCATTATAATTACTCTACGAAATAGAACATGTTTCTACAACTAGTGAATTAATAATGAAATTTGAATTTTCATTCATGTGGAAGTAGTTTTTTCCAAAATTTAGATTTGTATTGGGATTTCAATTTTTTAAACTATCATTGATATTTTTTATGTTTTCATAGGCTTGAGAGGTGGTTATATATGTTTTTTTTGAACTTTTTTTCAAAATTGCATCGACACAACATCTAGGGTGGATGCCATGTCATGAAAAGGGGTTGATCGATGATCATTCCATGACAATAGGTTGTGCCATCACATTGATTTAGTGGTGCAAACCAAGGAATTCGTGTGCCATGTTATTGAAGAATTTTTTTGTGTATTTTGTATTATGAAAATACCTTACGTATAAGAATCACACTATGGTAGATGGGGATATGTCATTATGGTAAACCATATGTATGGTATATGGTGATCCTTATGTATTGGGTATGAGGATCCTTACACCTTTCCTTGGGGATTTTTTCAGTAGAACGGTTAGTCATTATTTGAACTAGCATTACCCCATAATGGTTTTTCATGGGGAGGATCATGGTGTGGGGTGTGAGGTCCATACTATTAATAGTGAAAGATATTATATCAAAGGGTAATTTAATTTAATGGATGCATTGTCCTCAGGATTTTGGTTTTGGTTGGGGGAAATTCTTCATGATGTTACCTATGGGGCCATTCCAAGAATGTTTACCTAAAGAAGACATATTATTAGGACCAATATATGTTAAATAAGGATGAAACCCATTCCATTTTATAATTACTGGGGTACGATAGGAATTTCTATGTCACCCCATTTTTGATTTATGGTGAAAGGGAATTGTTAGGGGCTGTTTTAGCAAGATAAACCCCTCTAATTATTTCAATTAGTTACCCAATGTGAGAATTTATAATTGTGTATTTTATATGGAAATTTATGGTATGATTATTCACTTTCACCTTTTCATTCATCCCACTTATTTTAAAATAATACTAGTCTCCTAATATAGGGTATAAGGGGGTATTTCATTGGATTATAGTATAAATTTTCTAAAATTTGGGGTCAATTTCTCAACAAAACTAGAGAGTATCCCATAGGATGAACACACTATGTTATTTATAGTTCTGGGGATTCAGCGTTGACCTATTTAATCAATGATTATGAAACATTGGTTTAAATTGATTAATTAATTATAAATTGTTAATATAACTATATTTTATGTAATAAATTTAAATGGGAGTGAGAGTGTTGATATTATCTTTGAAGAGGCATGGATTACAGTGGATTAGGATGAGTTGAGCTTCATGAAGATGGTAACAAACATTCAAAATAATTGGTCCCTTTAATATAAAGGTATATGAATTATTATATATGATTATTAAAGTAAGAATATATATAAATGTGTATGTGTGTGTGATCAAGAGAATGCAATTAGGACTGAGAGAACCCTAGATAGAGAGATAGGTTATAATTAAGACACCAGGGTATAAAGTGGGGGTACAACATAATTTGGGTATTTTAGGATCACCTTATGACTACATCACTATGTAAGAGAGGGTGCTAATTGAGAAATTTTGAGGGACAAGATACATACCTGGTCTAGTGATGTGAAATTATTAGACTATGTTGCTATCTAAGATCTCATTGGTAACACATTAATGGTGTAGTCTCAAAAGTTATGGGAGGGAAAACTGTATATATCATATTTTGTGAGGGATAAACACTAGAGGGTGGATTATAGCCTTGATGAGTTTCACGAGACCATCAGAGATTGATTTAGTGTGATGGGAATGATTTCATCCTAGTAATGGGTTAAGATATCTTCCAACAGAGATGTGATATGATACTCAACCATGGTTTAGAGACTCTGTTGAAAACATAATTGAGGATTCCCAGGGGTTTTTGCATTCGTTATTTTATGATGTTCCTTTTCCCTAATTACTAGGATGTTATATAGAATCATAAAAGAGTTTCAATCAGTAACATGATTCTTGGGATAAATATGAATTATTGTCCCGGAAAACACTATGATGTCTAATAAATGTCTTAGTTCATATGATTATAGACTATAAAAAATTTATTATGGGTAAAATGAGAACTCCAGGATGTTGAAAAAATTGACTTCATACGATTGAGATAGTGTTATGATGACTATTATGTGAGGCTATATCAATGATGCGAATTTATTTTTGATATCAGTCTCAGTCTAATGTTTCTAGAACTAATATTTTGAATGATGAGATATGATATGAACCTATTTTATAGTTCTCATCTTAAAAAACACCATTACAGAAACTGAAATATTTTAATATTCCAATATAATGACCCATTCATGTTATATAATTATTTCATCACAAATGCATCTACACATAATCGAAATTATATTTTTTATAATTTAAATAATTTTATAAAGGACATGTTATCCTAAAAAGTATGCATCCACACATTATAATAATGAAAACCCCTCCCAAAATATAATTAAACAAAAAGATAGTTTTTGTGGTCATATATATGTATACCTTTACCTTTTTACACATGAATAGTTCTCATGCTCTGAACATAGAACTGTGTGATATCTTTATTGGGAAAATTATTGATCACTATAGAGCAGTTGAATTATTATCTTATCTATTTATTTTCAAAGGAATGAATTATGTTATTGGGGTATTTCAGTGTTCTAAATATAATATTTAAGTGAATTTGGATGAAAGAGAAGAAATTAATTTTTTCAAATTTATATTATTTTATTTAATGTTATTGAGACATTACATATCGTGAGGTTTCTTTATGGAATTTAGAAATGATAAGAGATTTACCTATTTACCCTTATAAAAGGATTTATGAAATATTTATTAGTCGTAGGAGATTATTTTTGATTGAGATTTGGAAATTTCATATACACTAAAGATAGATAATATGGTATAATATGTATTTCATTTGGGGACTTATAATGATGTACCATAGATAAATAATGATGTATGGATAATGATAGAGTGAATAAAAACTTTTTATTTGTATTACGGAGCATTCACTTACCAAATGATGATTTATTCACCATTGTATTATAAAGTGGATAAGTCTTAGTAGGGAGTCTATAATGTGGACAATTTTTGAGATCAAGTAGTTAATGAAGATATTTGAAATGGTTGGATATAGGATTAATGGAATCAGATGTTATTTTATGGAATAATATCTATTCTTTAAGACATGTAAGACTCAATTTTCCCTTTGCTTTATAGAACATATTTTGTGATTAAATAAAATGTGGTCTTAATGATATGGTTCTATGATTAGTCAGTTTTCTGGATTGACCAGTGGGCCTAAATACTATTGTTTCATTTTTAGAAAATTTGTGTTTATTTTAATATGTTATATACTATTATATAATCCATATAACCAGTTAATATTTTTGAAATTATTCTAGTGATCTTCACTGCCACATTCTACCACACACCCTTCTTTTGATGTACCCAAAATCATTAACTACTTTCTATTACACTCAATCTAGTTACATATATCATCCTTTAATTTTCCAAAATTGATGCCCAAAAATTTCATCTATAATGATTGGTATAATTTGTATTTGGATAGAATATATATTTCTTAATAGAATTATTATTATGATATAAATTATAATCAATTGATTATTAGAATATTTGATTAGATTAATTTAAAAAACATTACCCTTACAATATATGAATATAGATAAAATTTGTTTTAGAATGGGATAGTGTATAATTCCATTATTTCATATATATAAAATAAATAATATTACAATAGGAAGGATATAAAATGACAAATAACATGAGTATGTAACGTAAATTTTTTGATATGAGGTTTTTAAATATAATTGTAATGAGTATAACTCAAAATGGTTAATATTCAATAATGTTTCCCGGGATTATTATAATGAAACCATTTGTAAAATAGAAAATTAAGAATCAAAAATTGAAATAGAAAATTAATACTAAAATAGAGTCTAATCCAACGCCAAAGTAATTTTTGGTCATACTCCATATTCTTAAACATGAGCATGACCCTAATAATTGGTAAGAGAGCCAATAAATCACCTCCCTAACAACATAATACCCTGTAATAGTGGAAACTACCCAATAAATGATTATTTATTATTTTTATGCGTTTTGTTTTTTGTGTAACCACAACCCACTCAACACTAATGAATGTTTTGGTTGAAACTATTTAGAATCGTCTTAAGAAAATAAATTTTTATGAAGGTAATTTACCACTGATAAAACCTATAAAGATAAAAATATTTGTCTATAAAATATCAAATGAAATTTCTTCCCATGGTATTGTTCATTAATATTTCAATCCAATTGAGGAATGATTTTTTATACATGATTCCCTTCAATAAGATATTTTCAACTGAAAATTGATGAAGAAATTGTTTATGTTCTAGTATCCAAGGAATATTCTCATGTTAAGTAATAAAAATCTATGTGATGTACTCCCTTAACTCTGACAAACAAGTAAAAACTTTAGTAATATACCATATATGATTCTTTACTTGATCCATAAATAAATATTAATGTTTAATTAGAGATAAATTCCAAATGAGATGGTAATATATATTAAAATAATATTAATTAGAGGAATCTGCTAAAATTAATGATAGAATAACATTTTTTTGAAATTGATGTATAATGATGTTAATTTTTATAAATCAAAATTTAACCATAATTGAAATAATAATATCCCTCTAAATAATGTGAACAAAAATCAAATATAGAACATGGGTCGAAGGATCCATTCCATCATAGATGATTGGATTCCATCAAATTATCTTCTATTAGAAATAATGAATCATCCTAACTTTTTATTCTAGTTGTAGCTGAGTGATCTAATTAAAATTTTGGAATAAGATCTATATTCAACATCACTGTCTTATTTTGGATGATCAGTAACCCTAGATTATTACATTTAATATTACAAATAATTATTTGACTTTCATACTATTAATTATTTTTTTAAATTTTCCCCATTTTTATTTCCATTTGATTTGGTATTGTTTTTTTTATTACTTGTAATAGTTAATTTCACAAATTTATACATTTTAGCCAATTTATATTATATATGAATACCCTATATGGGATAATTATAGTTATTTTTATTATTATTAAATATATGAAATTTTATATTTTTATGACTAATTATGCATTCTAGCATTAATTCCTAATTGTAAGGATGAAATTTTATATTAGGAGATAATTTATATATAAAAATTTATTTTGGGAAAATATATTATTCATTGACGAATCATTTTAATTATTAAAATTATGAAATATATAGTAGTATTTTTAAATAGAATTCAGACTTGAAAAAATTTGGAAACTAATTATTAGGTTATAATTGGTATTTTATAATTTTGAATATTATGTAGTGGATATATTTTGATGTCTCCTTGAATTTAATGGATAGTTTATGTCCTAAATGTATATGATATGAATATAATTGGTTTTTTATTGAACGATTAATGAGATAAACTCTTTTAATTTTTTAACAGGTAATCAATGTGGACGGATTCTATAATGAGACTCTATATCATTGATGCCTTGAAACACCATTGAATCATAAAGATGATTATTTTGGACCCTGATCATTAATTTATATCATGGGTGTGGGGGAAGGGATTTATGAATGGCCATGATAATATATTTTTCCAGTTACATCATATTCTAAAAATAGAATAACAGAAAAACTAAGCAAGAATTACATTTGACGAGGGATATATTATGAATTTTTATTCATTATTTTGATTTATTGTGACTATAACATTTTGTATTAGATATTTTTTCAAATAATAATAATAATAATTCTTCTATTGTAATTGAATAATTTGAGTGATTTTATAATTTTTCATATATATCAACCATTTTTTGGATTGATATTTGATTTATGATGATAATTATAGCATATTTGGAGTGGGATGAAATAGAGAAAGTATAGATTATTATAGAGTTGATGAAAATGGCTTAGAGGCATTTTAAATTATATAATTTTTTTGAAGAGAAAACATAAATGGTTTGATTTTTTTGTGATTATATATGATTACTTGATTCACCAAAACATGGAAAACACTAATTTCTTATCGGTAAGATTCTTTTTCTAAGGGGTTTTATGATTTTTTTTATATTTATAAAAAATTGGGGAATTAACATTTTAATTGGATATTTCACCCAGTTTGAATTACGTTAATTATTATTTTTCACATGTTGTATGTGTTGAATTATCTTCATGTAGATTCTCACTTGATTTGCTATGATAAAAATGATTGTAATTATAAAGAAATCCAAGATGAATATATATGATAATAATACACAATATCCAATAGTTTAGTACTCTCAGGAGACTAGACATATACATGGACGTTATATTATATTATTAAATTTAAATAAATTATTAAAATAAATTGAATATTATAATTGTTTATTTATTAAACTATGATTATAAATAATATTATTCATTGTTTCTTGAAGAAGAAAGGAGACACTATAAAATCGGGCCTTTGATGCATGTTTTGGGATAACATGTAAAGGAATCTAAAATGACACAATCATGGAATAAATAATATCAAAGGAATAACTACTCAAATGATACCATATAAATAAATATATAAGAATCAAATATCCATGGATAATAAAAAATGGAAATAAATAATTACACCGATAAAGATAATAGATATCTTAATTATGGAATGTAAAATTTTATACATCATAACAATACTATCAAGGTCATATAAGATAAAATCACAAATAAAGGTTAATGATTCACTTATTACCCGATTATAGTTTATCTTAAGAGATGAACAGATTCATCATGGGACCATCTAGGAAAAACCCATCACACAGGAAGTTTAATTCATCCATTATTGGAACATAATGGCTAAATAATAAAATTCATAATGTTTCCTATATACCTTATTACATAAATATGGTTATTTAATATTCAAATATCTATATAGAAATAGTTTATATACATATTTTATAGATTTCCATAGTTAGTAGAATAAAATAACTATCTTAGTGAATATTAATAAATTAAATTATACACAAATTGGATATTCATAGTGAAATTTAATGTAATCATATATGATAAAAGTGTATTCCTTCAATGAATAAAGATTTTAATATCTATAAATAATTATGAATAATATTTTTATAATGTATAAAATTTTATAAAATCTATAACAATTCCCATAGAATGTACGATTACCTAACATAAATATTTGATAAATATTATGGATGAAAAATTTACTTAATGGGAAACTAATTTGTTTTACTCTTTGATTGTAACAATTCAATTTTTCCAAAACTAGATTTTTTTTATCTAATCACTTAGATGAGGATGAAATATATATATCGTTTTTTTATTTTTCGAGATAAAGTCCACCTCCATGAAAATATATATCCATATTTCAAAACAATACATTGTATACAACGGTATTTGGAGAATGATGTTTATGTAAAAGGAATATTTTGGAATTATAACCCCAAATTAATAGAGTATAATGAGATAGAATGGAATTAATTATTTGATAAAATAACAACTTACCATTAATTTGGAATCATAAAATCATTTAAATTGAAATTTTATATATTTATAATGGAATATTTTAGTGAAATTAATAATATATTGACTACTAAATATTTTAAAAATATTTGAGTAAAAATACCATGTAACCCTAAGTGATTAATGGAATAAACCTTGAGAGAAAATAATTAGAGGATAAATGTGTGTAATGTTTCTTCAATTAAAATTAATTGTTGGATGGGTTTGTATTTAGTGAAAATAAATGATAATTATTTAATAATTTTTAGACGCAGTACTTGGAAATATAGTTTTCTGAAAATAGAATACCATTGGATTTATATGGAATGAAATAATGGATATGATCACATAAGATTTATGAGTAATACTAGAGCAAAGGTTTGGTCCCAACATCAATTTTCTCACATATTTTAAAAATGATATTAATGCAATTTATTAAAATTATCATATATCTTTATGCGTATGAATGTAAGGTTTCTAGCTAGTCTAGAACATTGTTTATTTTATATAGAATCCTACTTCCCACTAGTGTCAAACTCACCAATGCCATATGTAGATGGAACCCTTCTATTCCAACGAGGGTACCTCATTATTTGATTAATATTTTTATTCTGTATGAGTTTCATTGTACAACTTGATGTAAAGTGGAAAATTATCTATATACGAGAAAACGATGGATCCTATTACCAGTTTAGAGAAATAGGTGGATCACAAATCATGAGACCAATTTTTTTACAAATAATTAATATATATATATATATATATATCATATTTCTGGATATATCAAAAAAAATTTAGAAATCAAATTTCGCATGGGATTTTCAATCCTATTTGAAAAATCGAATGAGAATATAAATTTTATCCCATATAAAAATGGGCTTGAAGTGGACAAGGAATATATAGTCTTGATCTATTTAAATTTCCCAATTTTTTCAAGCCAAGTTATACACATTGTTTTAGATAATGTTATTTTATATTTAAGTAATAGTTTGAAAAATTTATTATAAAATGATCTAAATTCCATTTAAAAAAATATTTTGGCCATATAAAAGAAATTTATTCATTAAGAATTATTTTTTAAATTAAAAATATATTTTTTCACATGGAAAATTACTCTAAAAATTTTGAAACATATTTTCAATAATTTTAGATACATTATTTTAATAAATAAACGGATTTTTTGTTTTTAGATAATTTTTCTTTTTTAGCATACTTTTTACCCAAAAATTAATTCACAGTACATTATATGTACACAAAAAACAATTTTATTCTTACAAATATATCAATTGATTTATAAAAATATTAAAAATACACTATGGTCTAATTTTGACATGCTGATTTAAATGCTAAAGACCCTTTTATAATGATATTTTTTAGAATGGAAATTTAAATGTTAAATAAGTAAAATTTCATTTTGAAATAATAAATTTTACACCTTGAATTTAAAAACGTCATTTTAATAAATATTTATTTTTTTAAGACATATATATGTGATTTTATTCCCATTAATTGTCTAATAATTTTTTTATTTTTTATTAATTATAAAATTACTATATATTGTTTAGTATTTTTCAGGAAAATTATATTAAAAATCACCAAATAGACACATTACATTTTGGAAAATTATTTCACTATTAAATTGGTTACCTTACCCTTCGATGATCATATTACACGCTATTAACATACCTCATTTTTATCGGTAATAGATTTATAATTAGAACACACTGGGCCTTGTACGACATAGGTTTTTATCACAATCGTTGAATAATCAGATATGTACAACATAATGAATATTCATTAAAAATTAATTATTTCTAATATTACTCTATATAAACATAATAACCAACAGAGGGAATCATTTTCATGCTCAATTTGTAATACATTTTATGATATGAAATACCTAGGCTAGGAAAAATCATGTTTATAAAAGAAGTTGATCATTAGAACTTGGTTTATATGGTACTTTTATCCCCACACTATTCCTTGAGTATGAATAATTGATTCCTTTTCATAATCACTAAAACATGACTAGGAGGGATAAGTGAAATAATCTCTTAGTCTAGAGAGAGGAAACCCTAGAGAGTTATTTATTGGAAACATATCCTTATTGAGAGAATATATTGTGAACATATAATGATTCTACGAACTAAGGATTCCCTGAAATGATCTAAGAAGTTATATATAAATATTAGTTTTACAAATAGTAATTTCACATATTCATGTGGCCAATTTTATAATCTCTTGTAAATAACACATCATATTAATAGAAATATATTTATTTCTTTGACACATCCATGTCTCATGGGTAATATAATACGAATGAAAAATTTAATATTTATTTAAATTATTTTTAATATATCACTCCCATTGAACCTGATAACTTGGCCTATATTTCTGTATCGGTATTAAAAAAACACTGAATAAATATTATACAACTGATTAATATATAATTTAATATATAATTTAATGAAATGTGAAAACTTTTAATTTAATATTCACATAAATGAATAAATAATTATTTAATAAAAAATATTATTTATTAACTTATGAATAAATCATGATATAAATAAATATATATTATTCAATGATCTTGTGAATAAATAAATATTAATTAAATAAATAAAACCTAAATAAATATTGGGGTTGAATATTTTACATTAGAAAATCCTTAATATATACTATTCAATAGACTCAAGAATAATATTCTGTTCAATAATTAAATTCAAATAGAATTAATTTTAGATTAATAGAAATACTATTTGTGGGACCCTCAAGGCTTATTCCTCAATGGCGTTTGGAAGGATCACATAAAATATAATATCAGTATATTCCAATATGTAATGTAATCATGGTTGATGATATTTTCAATATAACATTGGTAGAAACATATGAACAATCATTATGGATTATAATACCTTTATCTTGATAAGTTTTCATGCAAGTTACAATATTTTTTCCATAAACCAATATGCTCAACACTTGTTTCTTAGACTATATGAAATATACCAATAAATTAAATATGGACACTAAATTAATTTAACAATTTCATTGAAATCAAAGGGTTTCCACATTAAATTCCAAAAATATGAAAGAAACAAATCCTTCCTCAACTTATTTATTAATAACATATCACTTATGACACTTCCAACATACCCAACCTCACATTTATCATTTTCCATCGCATATTATGACTATAAATCTAATTATGTGACTCATGATATGCATTAAAAATAATCTTAATGTCCAAGGATCATTTTACATGTTTATAAACATAAATATTAAATGAAATAAATATATATTAATTTCTCATATGAGGGATTTTCCACCTAATGTAATTCCTTATAGATTATTAATTGTGAATGTCTAATGATGAATTTGTATCCTCTTATAAGTGATCACACAAAATAGTTTACATCTTTTTTATCCCATCAGATTATGTCGTATGAACATAATACAATAATTTATAAGGATAAATCATATCATATAAAAGTTCTCATCAATATGTATAAATTTTGGACAATTTCAGTGTGATAGATATTGTAGGATAATATCACATTACTGATATGTATAAAAAATCAATTTAATATGTGAACTTTATTAATATTAATGTAATTGAATATACATGTAATATAAATTAAAAAGTAGTTAATTCTAGGGGATCATACCTAATTAAGTCAAACTTTCACTTGATCTAACTGGTAAATTTCATGTTAGTTATCACATGGCTTGCATTATATTATCGAGTATGACTGTAACAATAACACCTATCATCTTTCAATGTCTAGGGTTATAATATCCACATTTCTATCTTGAAAATCTACTTACTATTACCATACTAAGTTGATAAAACCAATTATGTTGCAACATCCCCAATTTTCAAATTCATGTACACTTTTATAAAAATGAAAACATATTTAATAGTATAGTTAATTTTTATAATAATAATGATATTAATATTTCTATTATTTTAAAACATATAATTGAAGAAATGATTGTAAAATAAATTCTTAAAAACAATAGATGATGCAACATACATGGTTTTTATAGATATATCAACCAAAATTGGTAATAAGTTTTTCATTAATATTACATTGTCATTTTAGTGATATTTGATTAAATTAATATAAACACTATCGTTTTATACTTGTAAACAATCATATTCCAATTTGTCCTTTCACCAAGAACTCATACAACTATACTTTCCAATGTGATGTTATATTGTTATTTTATATAATACTATTTAGTTCAAATGGTATTGTTCTATATTTTATCTATATGAAAAATGAATATCCAAAATTTTCATGTATAATTCTATATTAGATAAATTCCCATCACCTTATCCTTTTAAATTATATTTATAATCCCATATTTCTCCCACACATGATTTTTTTGTGAAATTTTATGACATGATACAATGTAAATCATGTGATTCTGAATATTTTCATCTTTTAATGTTATGCAGAATGAATAGATCATGAAACCCCATAAATCTACATTTATAGAACCTGTTCTATAGATTTGGGATACTATTTTTTATAATTTGAGAATTTCATTCTTCATTCTTATCAATCTTGTGAGAATGATTATTTGTTTTTAATATTTTATTAAAATATGTTTCTTGAAAATAGTAGTTAACCCACTGACCTCATGTCAACTACAATTTTATTACCACAATGCTTGATTCTATCAATAAATAGATCTGTAATTTTGATATCATATTGGAATTAATTTTTGTTTCCATGAATTTGGATTATGACTAATAAACATGTTATATAGGTTCCCAAATAAGGTAATTGTCTTTGACATCCAACAACTTATTAAAATGATCTTATAAAATTTCAATGACAAGTATAATTAAAATAATTTTAAGATTAATGATTAGAAAAAATAATTCTAATAGGGATTATGACTTAGAAAACATTTAAACCTATTAATAATCAGTCATTATTTTTTGGTTCTAACTTGTACTATCCACATATATTTTATCTGGAATAATCACTAGAAATACCAATTCTAGGTAGTGAAAAAATATAATACCCAGAATTTTTTCACATAAATTATAAAATTCATACACACATTTATATCATATCAGTTTCTAATTACTAATTCATTATTGGACTCTATAATCATATAGAGTAATAATTCATCTAACTATTAAATATTATACCACATTTGGGCTTAACAACAAATAGAGTATGTTTCTCCTGAAACAACTCCTCCCATTAATCTCAGTGAATTATGTAATCCTATAACAACTCATATGGTATAACCCATGTTTGGGATTTAATTTTGGTTCTAATTATAAATTATAATGATCAATTCAACTAATATATGATTTTAATTGAAAATAAATTTCCATGATTGAAGTGGTAAAACAAAATAATTAAACGAAAACACTATTGATGTTTATAGTGATTTTCCAAAAGTATTTTCTTATTTTAGTAAATATCATATTAATTTATTAATTTAGTTTTCAAATGGTTATTGATTGTGATAATATTTAAGAATCTTATCCTGGATGTATACTGGAATTCAAGTGATACATAAAAGAATTTTTATCAATATACCTTTTATTCTATGAAATTATAATGAATAAAATAATGTGTGTTTTGGAAAACTTATGATGAAAATATTAATTTTTTTAATACCAGGTCATTAAACATGAAAAAATATATCCAAGAGTCAAATGTATCATTTACCAAGTCTATTAATTTCTTCACTAATAATTTCCTAAAATATCTGAATGAGATCTCAAGAAATATATGAACATACCAATATGCGACACCACTATAATAATTCGCGATCCCTTTATGAAAAAAAGTCTAGTATATTTTTGGAGTATCATTGTTTATAAATTATTCGTTATCTATAATATTATTTGTATGTTTTTCAGTATTCATAGATTTTTAACTCAAAAGAGATGAAAATTTATTCTAGATATTAAATTGTCAAATAGAATCCGTTTATCCAAAAAAGTAATAGTCTTGCAAAAATTGATATAATTCTCATATTAATATTGATAACTAATTTCCCATTATAGATATATATATTCATTAATTATTTACTAATTAGTTTGTTAGAGAAAACCAAAAAAAATTATTTCAATAAACAAATATAATCTCACTATCTCCACAATGTCCGATGAGATTAATTCTTTGGGAATGATGCACAATAATTGCTCAAATTGAATTGATAGGGAAATTATAGAATAATGAAATTATTTAAAATAATATAGTAATGACCCTAGTTCTTTTCCATTATGATTTCAAAAATATTATCATTATATTTCTTCATATTTATAATTCTTTTGTTTTAATAAAATTATGAAAACATATTTCACTCAATATCCATTAAAAGGGAAAAAATATTTAAAATGATAAATATTCAAAAATTAGAATATTTGTAATCCAATTCATTACAATTAATTTAATAATTTTCATTTATTACCACCAAGGAAAAAATTAAAATAAGATTCCAATCAATTCGCCATAATAATTTTTCTTTTGTTTTGGAATTTTGAAGATACCTTAGAATTAGAGTTAATCTTGGGTAATTTCACTATTACTATCCTCTTGTTCACTATAATGATAGAAGGAATTTAAGGATTATGGTACATGTTAAACTGGTTATGTGGGGTATAATTATCTTGGAGATATTTCAATATGTTACTCATATTAATATTAAATATACCGTTGAAATCAATATTTGTGAGATATTTATTGATAAAATCAATATTTAATTAATTAGGTTGTTTAAAAACTATAATACATAAATGATAAATATAAATTATCATTTTGAGTATGTAATTCCTAATAGTAACCCCCAATATATGTCTTATCATGAAGAGAGAATTGGAGATTTGAAATTTCTTCTACATATCTCTATATTTATAAGGATAAAATAGGTGATTGAACATTCTATAAGAACCCATTCCCTCATGATATTTTGTGATTTTATTAGATTGCGATGAAAGTATCCAAGCCATAACATATGGTGCATCGTACATGTTTTTTTCATAAAAAGTAAAATATTCATCACAAAATCCTTATTAGATGGATCTAGTATACGAGTATTTAAAATATAAAGCCTCCATTAATGTTGTAATATAATGTGCACACACCTGTATCATTCATTTAAGATACTACTAGAGTGGTTATCTTATTTCTAAAAAATTTATGGTTCGGAAGAAATTGTGGACAATATTTTTATTTTAATGTAATAATATTAAATTAGATTATTATTATGTTACTTGATTACCAAAATATTTAATATGAAATAATTTTATTTTAATATATATCTCCAAATATTTTATCAAGTTCTAATTTACTAAACTATTGTACATAGAATGCCTTTTGACATAGTAATTCTTGTTTAATGGATCTGCATTTCATAATTTTGTACAATTGGAAGTGGGTTTCCTAATTACTCAATGGTATATAGGTTTAATGTCTTTCCAATTACTAACAAACATATTCATGATCCATTGAGTAGACTCCCCAATTGGGAAATCGTAAATCAATTTTCCTCAAAAAATTGCGCCAAAGTCACTTGAAGTCTAGAAAGGGATACTCTTCATGAATTCCACTATGTGAATCTAAACTGAAACTATCCTTATAACTCTTCGTGGAATTTAAAATTCATGAAATTTACTAGAATAATACTAATTTCAATTTTTTCATTCTAAATCCAATATTGATGTTTTTTTTTATTTTTCAAAATGGTTCTTATTTTATACATCTAAATTTATTTTTAATCTTATATGTATTTTAATTAATGAAATAACCACACATTTCAAATATATAAAATAATAATGATTTTATTATTTATTCTGTCTGAGCATGATTTATCACATTAATCAATTTTTAATGTTCTTATGTTAGTGAATACCTAAAATAAAATAATATAAATAACATTTCAAATTATAAAATAATTATGTGATCTAATCATAAG
Source organism: Viscum album (assembly GCA_963277665.1). Lineage (NCBI taxonomy): Eukaryota > Viridiplantae > Streptophyta > Magnoliopsida > Santalales > Viscaceae > Viscum > Viscum album. Next base: position 738,406,591 of record OY728122.1, read on the forward strand.
ATTTATCTATTTATTTTATTATTTAGTGGATATTAAACATACATTGTGTCCAGTGGGAAAACTCGGTAATCCATTTTATCTTGAGTTTCATCATTCCACCTCAACCATATGTATCACCCTAGTTGATTTCACAATAGCTCCACCATGAACCACCATTAATTACATCATATATTCATATTTACGTATGGGATACTCACATGTAGATGATGAGAACTAGTAGAAAGGTGGTCTAAATAAAATAAACCTTAGACAAACATATCCTAACATTAAAATAATAGGAAATTACATACATTTCCTCATTTCAATTAAAACAGAATTAATCAATAAAATGCTCATGCAGTAATAAAATTTAATAGAAATCTATTTCATGCATAGGCCAACCATGCTCTTGATTCTCCATGTATGTAAAGAATTTGAGTTTAACAAACTATAACTAATTTAGATAAATATCAATTAAGATAATATATTCTTGTGTTAATTAATTTTTATTCTTTTTGTAATTAACATGTTTATATTATTATTAAACTGAATACTCCATCTGATTCCCATCCACTATTATATAAAAAAATAGACAAATTATTTTAATTTAAAATTAATTATATACCTAATCTGTTCAAAGAGTAAACACACCATTTATCAATACAAAATACACAGCATGGTCTTTCTCATTTTTTGCGCACTCAATTGACGTGTATAATACATATACATTCAATTAATTTCATGTAATGTAATATCAATACATATCCCACACAAATGTTTTGAGTCAAAAAGATGTATAGTTTTATTTAAAATAGAGTATATGGTGTGAAGGTACCATATATGACATGTTGTTCTAATTTCTATGTGGAAATAAATTATTTATTTAATATAGATAAAACCTATCCCAAAAAATTTACTATAAATTAATAACACACAAACACATATTTATTATGTTTAATATAGGGGCTAATTAATTTCATTCTCCTCCTAAATTGGTAGGAAACATGAACTACACTAGCTAACTATCTGTGGTGTATATAATAATATTGTTTTCATATGACAAAAACCTAGGAACTAGGCATCTATGTCATCCACATATAGTAAATTGGTAGAAGACATGTCTTTGATCTACATGCTATGTTTCATTCATGTAATATGGGTTTCATTCAAACACACCGTGTAATTATAAATGATGTCTCTTAAATTATGAATTTTCTACCTAAAAAATTCATGGACGAAATGATGTTTTTAGAAGTTGTAAAACATATAGTACCTGAAATTTTATTTCCTTATTCATTCCCATTTCATTGTGTTTAATGATACCACATCCAATTTAATTAATTATTTATAGAATTCTATTTGTATCATCCTAGTGAATTGAACATGGACACATAATGTATACCTTCAGGAAACAAGTCATGTACTATCTTTCTATCTAGCCACAACACATGAAAAATATAAATGCGTACTTTAGGTATTCATTAGATTTTTATCTATAGTTGATTCCATTTTTTTGAATTATGAATCATAATATGAAAAGATATCTACTTTTGAATTTAATGATATAATATCAAGAAATGAAAAACTGATTATAAATTCATATAATGATGCAAAATGATAATTACTGGTGAAAATATAAGTTATAACCATTGTCTAAGAAAATGGATATGTCCCATGTGATCATTGAAATAGACTAAGACTGTGGTCTCTAATCTTATGGAGGAGTTTTATGTTTGTGTATACTTTATATATAAATCCACATAAAAATGTCGAGACAGACTATGGCCATAAGTTCATGGACATAGCCTTTAACAAAAACCCGTATGTATCTAGAATTACATAACCATGGATATAGGGTGAAAAAATCCATTTAAAGGATTTGAACCCTTACAACTACTTCATAACTCAACAACCCATACCACTCATATAACTCACATATTATGTATACATATATAAATATATTAAACATTTATATAGATATATATAAATAAAAATTATTAATATTGACTATTGTTATTATGAAAACATGTACTAATTTTAATATAAAATTTTCATGCATCCTATTTTTATGGGAAGGCCTACTTATGGAAATAGTCCTTCCCCACCACCTATATCTACGATCAAGGCCCTACTATGGCTGTGAAAAACCTATGGCTATGGTTGTTCCCCATATGGTGGCCATATGGATATCTCACCCAACTTTGAAAATAGACCTCTCATGAAGGATTCCATAGGATCTCTATGTACCATTATAAACCTAAATGTGTCCATATAGTTTTCTTTCAACCATGTGACCCCTATCTTGGGACCGATGATGAATATAGAGGCTTTATCATGCCCTTACAATTGGAAATAATTTTTCACACAATGTTTTGGGAAACCATATACCCACTGTCATACCTGTCAAAAAATATTAGGGTTTCTCCATAAGCAAAACTCTTATTTGTAAAATAATTATATATTTAATAATTATAACATTGAATTAACATGTGGATTTTGGATGTAGATGAATAGCCTAATAGGATTTGGTGAACTCATAATTGTTTATAATAAAATAATAGTCTAATATATACATGATAGTGAATCATCAGGTCATATGGATTAATTATATGATTAATTAATATATATATATTTATACAATGAAGAGGTGGAATTTTTAATATTACATTTAGATTTAATTTAATTAAAATAATTATATTTGTATTGAGAATTATAACATCATAGAATAGGTTGACTATTTAAATTGTTTTTAGCTATGTCCTCATTTCAGGATAATGATAAAAAAGTATAATCTACTGTTAGACATGATCATTTGATCTTGAAATGCCACCGATGATGCTTTTGGTGCAAGAATAGATGTACTGATCATATTTTATCAATTCATTTGATCATGTAATTCCACCAAAAAAATAATTATGTCTAACCAGTGTGTGACATGACCTCTTATATATCTCCCCATATGTAAGAGGTTCCTAACAAGAGGAGAGGGTCCAAATGGTGTCATGGGGGAAAAAACTTCAGAAATAAGATCCATGTAACTATATCAAAGTACCAAATAGTAAGCATCCCATAAAAACATATTTATAACATCAATGAATAATAAATGGAATAAAATTTTGAAGATGAAAATAAACTAATATAATACTAATGAGGTAGGTAAACTATTGTAGGATAGAAAAAGTAAGTATACTAACCCACTAAAATAACATTCTAGAGTCTATCCCATTATTCCCACCATCCACCATCCTCTAAGCCCCACCAAGTCATCTCCTCAATACTGGGTTCTTTAGCTTATTTGGATCCTCGAGTATGAAATATGCACATGCATCAAGATTCCCCAAGAAGGAGTTAGCCTTAAACTTGTACAAAAACATGAATTCATCCTTTACATTAGTTCATGATATATATATATATATATGTATATATCTGTGTGTGTGTGTGTGTGTATTCCATAATAGGAAGACTATGAAAATTATCTAGGTCTAATCTCTAATATATTAATAAAATTATAATTCTTCAATAGATTATATTGGAATTCATAATATTACCTTGGCTATCATTGAAAAATTATTTATTCTAATAAAAATATAGGATATATATGAAAAATGTTTACAACGGATGAAGAAAAACATATTACCATGATTCCATATGATCCAAAGCCTCTATATCTGTTGAATTTGAGGTAAGGAGGGAGATGAAATGACTATAATAACCACCCAAGTTCCTATGTTTGATATACCAAGGAATATGAAAATTAACGTAGGGTTTTATGATGAGTATAGAATTAAAAAAAATTGGATTAATTAAAATTCCTCACATGATTTTATCACATATTTTTTCTAAATTGTATGCCATCTTTGGGAGGCTCACTATCCCTTTCTCGGAACCCGCATGACATGCATTCATGCTATGATAAAAAAAAATATGAATATTTGAATTTTCCACTATTCAAATTAATGTGGTTTCCAAGGAGAGGTTTCATGATTAGGTCTAAACATGCACCATCCACTTCCTTTCTTAAAGAGTCACCCAATTTCATGGGAGAGAGACGATGTTTTCCAAATACATGTTGAAAGTATAAAACACCTTAAATGATCATATACCACTATAAAACATAAATATATTACTTGAGGATTCAGTAATGAAAATAATACATAAAAACGTAATGTAGGATATAATGTATGAAGCAACATATATGAATAGTTTTTGACATTACAATTTACCTTTATATAGACTTCTCATTCTTGAGAAATTTTTATAGTGTTTATTCTTAAACAAATAAGGCCATTATGATCATACATCATCTTCATAATCCCATTTTTTATCTATGTCCTATTAATGCAACCATAAGACTTGAAAAAGTGGTACTATATTTCCCAAAAACAAATTCTTTCGCAAATTCATAATTTTCACCATCTCTCTAGAAACTATGCATGTAGTATAAATTCAATATCCTTATAGTCGAACAGATGAATAGGATCAAGAATGTACCTATAAATATAAGTGATATAGAACTTGTAATTTATACCTCAAAATAATCAAGGAATATAAAATTGGTAATCTACTATTCAAATGAACTCAATGATTCCAATGATTCCTACAAACTATAACATGGAATTTTACTGCCTCTATTAATAGAGTTCCCCAACTAACATGACACCCACAAGAAAACCTAGTCTCCCTGAGTGAACTCTTATAATATTATCCTCTAGTCATCAAATTATACATTTTTTTCTATGATTTGTAATCAACCAATTCATAATTAACTACACTCTCTCAATAGTCACCTATACCAAATTCTTCACTATGAATGTAGTCTCACCCTCATACAAATATTGTGGTGTGAGATATGGAAGACCATTGAGAGCCTAAATATTTTCCATCAAAATGTTTTGTCTAAAACTACTACATTTCATGAAATACCAAAAATCTGGGTCATTATACCCTTATCATTCAAAATCTATAACACATTCCTAAAAAATATCCTCCATGATCTGGATATTTCCCTATGAATTCCCATCATTCTGATGATGGTATATCATAATCATCCTTAACTGAGGTCGCAAAACCTTCTATAAAGATATCTAAAATTTTGGTGTAAAATGTTAATCTCTTACCAACAAAATACTAGACGTCATTATATTATTTTATATAATCTCACAAGTGTAATGATTTCCCAACTCATTTATAGAGCGAGTCTGTTAAAGAGATAACAAATATACCAACATTATATGCTGATTAAGTATCATCCAAATCATATCTAAAAAATAATGTCTCATAGGGAATTCCATCATAAAGTCCATTGTCACCTCATCCCACATCCACATTGGAACACGAGGAAGTTGAAATGAATAGCCTAATCTCTAAGGATTGTCCTTAATACATAGTCATATATGAAAAAAAAGACAAAGCATGAAATTCCCCTCTTTATATGAGCTACTAAAAATGCCATATAATTTCATGATACAAATTAATTTAACCAAGGTGCACTAACTATTTATATTTGTGGGAGTCCATAACTATATTATTCCTCCTTAGATATAATCTACTACTCTCCCATGAACATTGACCACATCACCATTTTCCATTGACAAACCTAGAACAAGGATAATTCCCACTATTTTTTCATACATTAATAAGAATTCAGAATCCAACTTATTTCATACCATAAAAAAGTCCACCAATATCAATTTCAAAACCAATTTAGTAAAATTCATGACCCCTTAATCCTCAGATGAATCCAAAAACCATTTATCCAAAAATTATACCAATCTTTATTCCCCCTCTAAAGGAAAAACTATAAGATCTAATATTTTCTGGATGATAATAGATATTAAAAAATCATCATTCCCTTGATCATAATATATTTCAAAATAAAAAGTTGTTATATACTCCACCCACATCTCAAACGGTGGATTCATGTTTAATGAGAAAATATGTAATGTGATCTATTTTGGATAGAGTATATGGAATTCTCCCACCAAAGAGATATTGACACCACATTTCAGAAAATGAATTGTGGAATCCAATTAAAAATAATATTTATGGTATTTCATATCATGGGATTTTGGATGGAGTGATCAATAATTTAACACCTAGAAAAATTATTTTAAAACAATAATAAGCTCATTAGATTTCTAAAGACAAAACACCAAGTATGATTAAAAATGTAGATATATTATAATAATATGATTATTTAATCATGAAAATTATATCATAGCTATTTAATTGAAAAATAAAATCAGTATTTTTCACATTTTGAAATATTTTTCTTTTTTTATAGATAAATATAAATTTATGGATATATTCTTAGGAAATATTCTCTTATTTTATTGTGATGTCATTTTAGGATTCAAACATGAATTCCCTTGAAAATTTATATTATTTAAATTTTTGATTGAGAATTATAATCAATTAAATCAAATTTTAGAAACTTTATTCTACAAAATCAACATCATTTTGGAACTATAATATCAAAATTATGTAAGGGTTCTTTTTTTTATTTTTTTAATAATAATTTTTTTATGTGTGAAGCGAAAAATAATTAATTTTAAAATACTCCAATTCATATTAAATAAATCAAGTATTTTAAAATTACCATTATATTTTTGATTTGGTATCAATGTGAAATGAGATTATTTAATTTATTATTTTCTTATTAATTCCATTTTAGTTTGTAATATTCAATATTTTTATGTAAGTTAATTTTTATGATTTAAAAATCCCTTTTTTCTAAATAACTATTTTCATTTTATTTTATATATTTATATTAAAATTGAATTACAACAACTATTGAGATAGAATCTTGAAAAATAGTTAGATTTTTTGGAATCAGGATATTTAAATTTGGAAGATATGACCATTTTTTTGGGGGTTTTATAAACTGTAACCTTGGAAGATATTTGTCACATTGATAAGGGTAAAATGGGTAATATAGGGTTAAAACCATGAGATAATTTCTCAAAATAAACTCTATAGTATTTCATAATTCCTTATAATGGATAAATGTTTCCATATGCATCCCAAATATGAATATATGATATTATATCTCCATTTCTCTTTATAATGAAATTTAAATTATTTTATATAAAGATAATTCTATGATTTTGTTTTGCTAAATTTAATTTATTTTATATATTATCTTGTGGATAAGGAACAATAATGAATAAATATAAAATCAGATATTAAACATGATTAATTTATTTTTATGTTATAATTTATTTTTTAAATTTTTGTATTGTTTTATGTAAGAAGTAGAATAATGGATGTAAATGATTTTAAAAAAATCATAAGAATTATTTTATTTTTTAATTATGGTTCTATAAATCTTTTATGTTAAATATTATTGTATAATTTTGTAATACTGTTTATATTATAAATCTATGGTTAACTTGTTGCCTTTAATGTCAAATTAAATAAATAGATTCATTAATATAATTAATGATATTTTATAAAAAATAATATATTATTACCTCATTAAAAATTCAAAAATATATTTAAATAGGACATGTTGGATGAAAAATGGTGAAAAATATCAACCCTTTTAAAATTTTGATGAAGCTGTCACCATATAAGTAAATTTGTAGTTGTTTCTGATTGAAAAAATTGTTACCACATTTAAAGATAGTAATGGTTAATGAAGGAAATAATATAAATGACAAGGCATAAAATTATATATAATGCCTTATAAATTTGATTTGATGATTATATTATGGTCCTATATTCCTTAATTTTAAAACGATATTATTTTTTTACCTCATGGCTATGAATGTGGCACTATTTTAATTTAAAATTTTAGAAAATTACTAGAGTAACCCTCCCCTACATATAAATGTACATCACCCCTCTCTTTTCATTCCACATTATTAAAAAATATATATATAAAACCATATAGAATTATCTAAAATAATACCTCATGCTAAAATTGCGGTGATGATCATTATAAATGACCATTTCTAGGGTCCTTAAGAGGGTATCTAAAGGAGGCCTACTAAATATGAGATAATTGTATTACCCAATGTATTTGAATTATTTATTATTATACCTCCTTTAAATATTATTAATTAACAAAACATTGATAATTATTTATCCACAAAATTAATAAACTACTTTATTAATATGTAACTATAATTAGTTGACATAGTTTACATGAAATGAGAACTGAAAGTATAGCTTCTGTGTACGTATAGCCAATCACCTCCACATAGTGGTACATATCCTTTTACATCACCATTATTCATGAATAGTAATTTTGATGCATTTAATGTTAAAATACGATATTTATCAAATAATTATGCTTCTAGAGTCATAATATCATAACTATATTCTTACCATCACATCCCTTGGTAAATGATAATATCACTCGTGCGTAGCTATGGACTACCACATCCACAAAGCGATGTGAATTGTTTTTTTTCAACTTTACATTCATTGGAATAAGGATAAAGCTATTGTATATATATTTTACTCATCAAATAATTATTCTTGTATGAGGAAAAAATAAAACTTTTCTTTTTCTCATTATTTTTAAAATAAAAAAATTGAAATCATGAATATGTATAACCTACCATCGCCCAGAGAGGTGTAAACAGTTTATATATACAATCATTTTAGGGATGATTATATATATATAATGTATATGTATTAAATTTATATCAAGATTTTTTGTGAATGATATTATGAAAAAATGTCAAAGTACTGTTATCAAAACTATCAAATTGAAAATATAAAGAAAAAAAAACAATAAACACAAAAAAATAAGGATTTTAAAAATTCATTATTAATAAAAGGATTTTGAATTGTTATAATTAGAAAAATTAAGACTTTATAAGTATGTACATGAAAATAGTCTCTATTTTTAATAAATATATGTTTATTATAATGGTCGTTAGAGTAATTTTGAAGCAAGTTGAACATGACGTGAGGGTTTCCCATTAAACATTTATTTTGGAATATATATTCCATATTTATCGCAATCTAATTTTTGTGGATTTGATACTCTCTATAAATCTATTTTATCATTATTTTATAGAAAATAATTGAATTTTCATGTGTATTATATTATCAAAATTTCACTAGGTATTGATTTATATATTACCATATGGGATATGGTTCTTCATATCAATATTATTTCATTGATTCATCTTTGAATTTATGAACCTATTTATTCTTATGAACATTAAATGTTTAAAAATTAACATGTAATATCATGTTTATAATTTTTTTTCATGATATTTAAATACTCATTTGATGTTAGTATTTGATAGGGATTAGGATTCTATGTTTATCAAAGTGGTAAGGGATTTATATTTCAGTCTTATTTTAATCAGGATTTTATATACATGAATTTATATTAAAATAAATTATTTGATATTTTTATGGAAAATTTTTTATTTTTTATTCTCCACATTATATTTCTAATATTCTGTTATTTTATTACAATTTTACTCTCTTTGGAACCCATTATTATTCAATAAATGTTTTTTAAATGATGACCATATTTAAAATATTTTATTCATAGAACTATTTTTTTCCATATCCATGTTTTCTAAAACTTTTAAACTATTTTTTTCCATTTCACTAATTATTTTTAAATTCATTTTTACCTATCTCTACATTTTATAAAAATGCGACAAATGAATATCATAATCATATTCCTAACTAGGTAATTTTTAGTTTTAATAAAAAATTTGAAAATAATCATTGTTCTTACATACATTGTATGGATTTAATTTCCCACCTTAATGGACACTAAAATCAATTAAAATTACTTTATATGTTCCTATGGCACCTTCTAATGAAATTTTTTCACACAATAGTTTTAAATTTTTATATTTTAATTAATTGATTCCCAAATGAATATGTTATTTTCCATAAGAAATATTCCAAGTGATATTTGAAAGGAATTTTCAGTTATGATAACATCCTTCAATATTAATAATGATTTTATAAGGATATTATATAAGGATTCCATCTTAATGATTTATTTGGATTATTTATTATTGTAAGGATGATATGTTTATAAAATCCATTTATTTTCAATGGGTTATTTAAAATATTGTCTATGATTATTTTATTCCACAAAAATCTGAATAATACCAATATTATTGTCTCTTTGATTATTTTCTTTGATAACTTTATGATTCATGTCTTACATACCACCATGATTTATGCCATGAATCTAGATTATGCTACATGAATTGATGGATATAGTTTTAAAATATTATTAACAAGTTTCAATACCATTATATTATTATTATGCTTTGGTGATAATTGATATCTCCCTTGTTTACCCATACAGATAATATGAGATCACCCTCTCTTAGGTTTTTTTCCCCAAGTTATAAAGAGAAATTTTAAGCTGTGTATCTGAAAGAATACTACAACATGGGAATATATTTTTAGGAGATGTTCAATATTATTCTTTTAATAATAACATTATGTATCTAGTTTCTAAAGAAACTAATCCTTTATTGTTCTCAGGTTTGTGTTTGTACAATATATTTTTTATTCAACTGTTAATATGTAAAATCAATGTATGAAAAATATGGGTCTCTATACTTGGAATCATAGGGAAGTCTTATTTAACATTTGGTTTTTATGATAAGTGAGTTTTGGTAAAGAAATTCCAAGGGATATATATATGTATTGGATATTATATCATTGTTTCGGTAAGGAAGATATTATATGGGTTTCCCTTCAATACACCCCTATATTGATAATACAAGTGGATGTGATTTTTATACAGATTAATATATGTGTAAAAACCTATAAAATATTTGGTCAAGTGTATATCAACAGTCATTCTGGTTTACACTGAGTGTTACCATTCTAATTTCTTGTTTAACAATCATGGGGGATATTTTTGTGTCAATTCATGTTTTCTATGTATACCATTATCAAGTAGTTGAATAGACGATGACCATGAATGATGCAGGTTAAACTTATGGTGTCATAGATTAAAAGGAATGTTTTAATATTTTTACATCATATGATATATTTTTAATCATTTATCTGAATGATTATTATTTATCAATCTATTATTTTAGGTTTTGTTGAATAGATGTAACTATAAGGAATAAAATTGATGTTGAATGTAAAGGAAAATTGAATGACAATACTCATTAACACTAGAATGAAATTGTATTTCAAATTCATGCCATTTTTATTATTCCAAAGCATCTAGCATGTTATTTCATTAACAAAATCAATACGGGTGAGTTTGTTAAAATAAAAAATAATATAAATAAAGAGTTTTTGGAACTCCATGAAGGGAATAAGATTATGTTTTCTACATGTTATGTATGTGGGAATAAGAAATCAATAAAATGGATCATATAATGTTTTTTATGTTTTTAAAATAACTGAATATATAATGCAATTTACATGGAAAAAATAAGAGTTCTATATAGAGATATGAGGTTCATCCAATGGTACCACTTATAGTTCAATGTATTATTTTTGGGGAACATGGATATTATCCAGGTATATTCCCTAATCCAATTGTTAACTACGTGACCATGAATGGAGTTAGGTTTTGGAAATTGTTGAAGTGAACTTATTTATGTGTTTATGTATTGGGATTCAAGAATTATGTTATAACATTTTTATATAAATGAAATTATGTTCATAAAAATCATTAAATACATAAGGATTTTTTCGCATTATTTTTTATTTATGGATTAAAAATCATATTTTTAATGGTACTGATGAACAAGAAAATTGGTTTAGTTATAAGATGATATTTTTTCAGAGCACATGGTTGAGGAAAAGATAACCCTTAATATTCAAAAGATGTTGAGTTAATAATTATTATTCAGGAGAATATTATGATTGAATGTAATGAATTAAATGGGATATAATTGGAAACCATAAAATTGGTCATTTATTTAATGATAAAATAATGTAGTAAATATATAAAATATTTAATTTCAATTTAGGATGTAAATAATATATTTAATAGTATCTGTTTTTACTTTTTTTGTAAATATTTTGCGGTTTTTTGAATCTTATATGATTTTGTTGCTTTTTTATGGGAACACATTTATTATATATATTTTAATATAATATATGATCAAGGTATTCAAATGTATGGTATGTCACATTATGAGATACGTTATATTGTATTAGGATAGATGTTAATGGTTATCTTAAACAAATACATGATAAAATATTCCTGATTGATTGGATTTGAATTTCTCCTCATATATTTTGTATTGTTCATAAGGATAAATATTTATAAAATGTGTTTTGTTTAACACATGGTGTATTATTATGTTTTTAGTGAAAAGTGTATTATATTTACTTATATGGGATGAATTGTGCTAACCATTTTTTGTTTGGTAAATATCTAAGGAAAAGAGGCATGCATTTTAATTATTTTATTGATCTTAATATCCATTAAATTTTAATTTTAGTAATTTAATAATGAAAAATTTATATTCAAAATTCATTTATTGGAGTAAGAGATGAATTTTTAATTCATCAAAGCACAACCAATGGATGAAATTGGGAAATGATATCCACTATGTACATTAACTTGTGTTATGCCTCTGTAGTATATGAATCCCTCATCATTATGAAAATGATTTGGAAATAAACTTTTATCCTTTTATCTTCAATTATAATGAATTGAAATTCATTTTACCCATAATTAATTTATATTTGTGGGGTCATTAACATTCTTAGGACCATGTTATCTATCTTTTCCTATTTATACCTGGATGATAGTTTTCCCCTTTATGTCTATATTTTTTCTTCCCACTAATGTTTTCCTCATTCTAGAACCTATTTATGTTTTATTTTATGTGACCTTTATCTTTCCCACATTCCTTTTCAGTGGAAATTTATTATCCCTCTATATGATGAGGGTTTTTAATAAAGTTATATTAAAATGTTGAACCATTAATGATTGAGATAAAATTTTGAGGGAAAATTTTATCTGTGTGGGGGGTGGATGTGACCCCTAGGAAATTATTTTTTCTAAAAATAACTATATTGAAAAATTTCAAAACATGAAATAAAGAGTTTTAAGAGAAATGATATATATTATAAAAATATGATTATTTAAATGTGACCATTATAACCAAGCTATTTAATTAGTGGATATATATATGAGTAAACAAATTATAAAATTTATGTATAATAGTCCTAGTCAAACCAAGGATTGAACTAATTCGTTGAAAATAATCAAACACTTTTTAGTGAAGTCGTTTTATAATCAGAAATGAATTTTCATAAAAAATGTTTTTTATTTCATTGTGTGTGTGGAAATTATAATTAATTTTTTTACTATGAGAAATTATATTTTTAAAAAATTATCATGATTTTTTAATTATTCATTTCAAAATGTAATCATTGGGGAAATGTTTTTATATTTCTGAAATGGTTGATATTTTTAGAATAGTGAAAATATCACTTTTTAGATATTATCAATAATTTTCAAAAAATCATGTAATTAATGGTATTGTTATATTTTATTAATTTTACATTAATACAATTATGATATTATTTATTTTTTATAATTCTATTGATTTTATTTTAATTATAAATATAAATTATTTTGATATATTTTTATTTTTATGCCTAAAACCAACTTTTTTAAAAACCTTTTTCATTTCACATTATGATTTTATATTAAAATTGTTTTTTCACTTATATAGATTGAATATTGAAAAATGGATACCATATTTCGAATCATGGGGTAGATATTTGTAAAATAGATCCTTTTTGTCTTTATAAATAGTGACTATGGCAAACATTTTTTACCTTAGAAAGGGTCAAATGGGTAAAATACGGTTGAAACACTGAGAGATGTTCTCAAAATCGTCAATTTTTTTTAAATTATTTCAATTTTGGAAGATATATGACCATATATATATATATATATATATCCAAAATCATAATATATGGAACTTTATTTTTAACATTTTCCACTAATAATTGTATTTGTGTTTTCTTACATAATGAAAATTCCAAAATGTCACTCTCTTTTATATAAATTATATTATATATTAAAATTGGTATAATAACATTTCATTAGAGAATATAATAGTTTATTTTCAAAATATTAATTTATTTCACAGATATTATTTTTGTTGAATTTTTAGTACTGTTATAACAACCTTAAATGCTTACATAACTGTGACACAATTCTTGTTCAACTAGTAAAAAGAAAAATTAAATGATTTTCAAAACATAAAAATACATTTTTTGATCGAATTATTATTCCTAAAAAAAATTTATATTAAATAATAATTTTTAATTTAACATTACTTCTTTTATGTTCTAATTTTTTACTTTTCTTGATATGTTAAATGTCAAATTAAATTAATTGTTTGAAAAAGACATTAACGATATTTTTTGAAACATAATATTTAAATAAATTATTGAAAAATAAAATAAAATAATTGAAGAGGAAAAATATGAAGTTAAATATTATAAAATTTCATTCCATCAATATATTTGAGAAAATTTCTATCATACAAGTAAATTTATAACCATATAATATAGAAAAGTTGTTATCATAGTTAAGGTCAAAAATGGTTAATGAAGTGGTTAATACAAAATATATGGGTTCAAATGGTATATTAACATTTTCAAAGATAATTTTATGATTATATTAAGACCATGTTATAATTTTTATATAATCCATGTAATTTGGGAATAAATATACTATGTGTGTGACTTTATTATATTTTGATATTTTGAAAATTTATAAGAGTTCCCCTCCCCTCACTTATAATAAAACCATAAATATTTTTTCTTAATACATTATATAGAAATCTAAATCTACCAATATAAGAACAATTATCTAATAAAATTACACGAACATGAATTAGTGGTTATATTCTTCCTAAAATAACATTCAAAGGGCCCTTAAGAATGGATCACAAGTAGGAATACCAAAGAAGAGAAAATCATCTTATATGAAACCATTCAATTTATAAGTTCCTCTTCTTACTCTAAATATAGGATCTTAATCTTAAAATAATATATTATTTAAATTAGATATACAAAAATATTATGATGACTCTGGAAATACCATTATTTAAACTCCTTTAAATTAAATCGGATGTTAAAGTATCGCTCCTACGTATGTGTGGACTACCTCCTCTATGTAGTGATACAAATTAGTTTTCATCCCAATTTATCCTTAATGGTTATTATGATTAGAATAATGTTTATATAAAATATTTATGAAATTATTAATATTTTTAACTATATTGTATTATCAACCTTCTCAATTTCATTTTTGTTGGAAAATTATAACATCGCTCATGCGTATGTGTCAAATACCCACTCCATGAAGTGATACAAATCATTTTTTGATGTCCAAATTATATAAATTATATAGGTGAAATATTTATCTAATATACATATATATTATTAATTATTTAATTATTAATTTTATAATAATTTTAAAATATTATTTTTTATTTCATTTTTTCATTAGAAATTAAAAATGATATTCATGTGGTCATATAACCAATAATCTCCATAAACATTGTAACTCATTTTCCTTTTAAAAATATTATGGATGATTATAAATATTTTCATAATGAATATATATGATATATTTATCTCTATCTATATTTGGGATAATATGATACAATGATTAGTGTATAGTGATCATAACTTCTGAACTGAGACTCTAATTAAAAATAAAATATTTAACAGAAAATAACATCTATTTAAATAAGGAATTATTAATAAATGAGTGTTGAATTATTATGAGTGTATCATATATGATATTTTGAGAATGTAAATTATTATTTATTTGATTATAATAAATTTAAATTTATTATATATAAGGTTAGAGTTATTTAAAATAATATCAATATCATTATAAGGGATTCTCAACCCACTTTTATTTCATTGAGATATATGACATATTAACCACCTGTTTCCTACGTGTGATGTATATAGATCCCATTAATTAAATTAATTATACTAATTGATAATTTTATTTATATTTATAAGTATTAATAATTTTCCCTTTTTTATATGGCCCTTATTTTGAGATTACTAGTGCGATATGGGTTTTCCATTTCAATATTGTTATATTGAGATATATTTGATGTTATAAACCTATTTATATTTGAGAGTTATATATTTTTACCTATGAAATTTTATATAAATATTTTAACTATATTCATTAAATTTTAAATTCCATTTGTTTGTATTTATTCATGGGGATTATGATTTAAAAGTTACCAATTTTTAAGGGATTTATATTTTTGACTCATTTAATCAGTATATTTTATATTAGAATTTATATTGAAAGAAATTAGTTAATAGTATATTGAAAAAAATTAATTTTTATTTCCCAATTTTTATTTTTGAAATTTTAATGTTTTAGATCCAATTTATTCTCTTTTGAACTCAAAATGGTTCTAAATTGTATTTTATAAAATCGTTCCTCATTTCTCCTGTTTTATTTAGAAATTTATTTTCTTCTATATCTACAATTTTCTAAAATACTATTATTAAGGGTTATGACTATTTTTCTATGGTGGTTTAAGGTATGTTTTAACCATTATATAATTTTTATAAATTTTTTTAATGGAATCCAATTATCTTTTTTCAAATAAGGTTTTTTTGAAATTTTACAAAAAATTTGAAAGGAGTAGTTTTTCTAAAATTCACGACATGAATAGAATTTTCATCCATAAGGACTCCTCAATGATAAAATGCTTCTTTATATGTTTCTATGGATATTTTTAAAGAATTATATTTATAATATTTGATACATTTTTATGTTTTAAATAAGTTATACCAAAATTAAATATTTATTATCCTCTTGATATTTTCCATGAGATAATTTAAATGAAATTTAATTTCTCATAAAATTCATTAATGTTAATTGTGATTTCTCAGGGATATGACCCAAGGATACTATCCATATTATTTCTCTAAATGGTTTTATATTTCTATAATTTTATATTTATGGAAAACTATTTTTCCAAGGGTTATGCTATGAGGAATTATTGAAAAGAGTATGAAACATTTTTCTTTTCCACATTGTTATGACATACGATGAATTCATTATAATCGTAAGGTAAACATATGGATGGTTTATTATTATGTTTTTAGTAGTGCCAAAATTATATATTTGTAAAATAAAATGGGTAATTATTGACATCACATTAGAGAATATGGACTAGAATAGGGAGTGAACCCAATATTGTAAGGCACTGTATCCACTATGATTGTCTCCAGAGTGATCCTTGTCTAAGAATAACATTGAAGGATGATTGAAAGTTATGAACTATGAAAATATTGGTATTAATATATAACCAAGGATATGATTTTATATGATTATATATATCCCACAAACATATGACTTTTTATAATGTTTTGATATCATGGACTGTGTTCTTTAATTCCATTATGATTCATGCCTTATAAACTAATAATCTTTATTATCGAAATTATATGCTGATATATGAATTGAAGGGTTTGATTTTCAAATGATAAGATCAAGTTTTCATACCATTATATTTACATTAAGATTATGTGTTCTTTGATACCTCCCTTGTTTTCCGTTTCTAAGAAACTGATCTCAATCATTATTATGTTTCCTTTCCCAATTTTATAATGAACAGATTTATTTAGGGTACGTATAAGAAGAGTACTATATGGTAAGATCACTGTGGGAGATTTTATAGATTAGTCATGAAATTTGAATAATTTTTATCATGTTTCCAATGACACTAACTCTTCAAGGTCTTTGATAATTTATTGATAATATATAAATTGAATATTCTTTTATTAAGAAATCATATCTATACAATAAAAGTAGGGATCACTATTCACAGTCTACTCCCTCATCCTTATACATTTGGAAACCTCCAAAATTAAAACCTATCTTTTCATTGTAGACTATATATCTAATCCTCAGCTATGAAAATTTCAATATCTTAGTTGTCATCAATATAATATTCAATTCCATGAAAGGCTATTCACATTGATGTGACCCCTTAACATTATCCCATTTTAATAAGAATAGGCATGTGTTCCACCAAATGGTAGAAATAATGAATGGATGGTCAGTAGTACATATCCATACACAGGAAACTCTTAATCTCCAAGTCATTCAAGGGACTTTGGAAATAATCACTACCTCCACATTCTTTTGGGAAACTGAGAATCATGACTCCAAAATCACATACTGAATAAAGGTCAATTAATGAATTCATAACTAACAGATTGAATAAATTATATAAATTCAATTTAATAAAATGTATTCTAATGATGATATCAAGGATACTAGCATGCATATCTGGGGTATGAGAGTATATGCGGATATCATCATTGAATACAAAAACAATTGTCATGATTTGGATGGAAGAAACAATTAATGAGATCCATGAAAACTTATAAGTATTTATTTAACTTAAAAATCATGAAACGATACTCATATCGTTCACATGTAATCCAAATTTATAAATTTTTAATATCCTCTTATCTTACCTAAGGTAGGTGGTATGATGATTGCAGGTCAACATTGGAGAACAATGAGAATCACCTACGAATAATAAACAAATCATCGGTCCCTAGAATTGTGTAAAAGTACATTAGTGATACTTGATTCATCTATCTATGTTACACACATAGCTGAAGGATTCTATATCCCTTATTAGAGGACAAAGAAACACCCCCCAAGAAGAAGTGACTGGTCTAATAAAGACTTTCGAATCTAGATATGCATGTCATACCTTGATTTTCTTTAACTAAGTCGATTTATTAGGATATAGAAGAATAGATATGGGATACACTATGAGAATTTTTTCTACCTAAATATAAATTATTATATCAGTAAGAAATCTTGAGAAACATTCTACAAATACACCCTTGTAATAGTCCACCATATGAGGAAAAGCAGAGTGAGGTGATATCATTCCCATCACATGAACCATTCCCACTACTTACAATGTAATAAATCCAAAGTATCAAATATACACTCATATTCAACATACTATAACATCCTATTATTCAGTCAAAATAAAATTCTCCCCCTTAGGTGTAATAAAGGACACTCATCTTCTATAGGAGGGGATTTCAGATAGGTAACTAGTTCACATGTCCATGCCAAAAAGCAAATTGAATCTAGTCATTTATGAGATCATGAAATACTATATAAATCCTTACCTAGTAACTAATATAGGAAACAATGGAAATCAATGGAATTTTAATACCTTCACTACAGAATGTTTTTTTCAAAGAATGTTTTTCTTACTATTTTCAAAAAAACTGGTAAATACATAGTGAACATGTTTTAATTGGTTGTTTTTATGAACCCCAAAAAATGTATTTTGAGTAGAGTGTTTTCATAAACAATAGAAAAATATTATTTATGTATTTTAATTTAATTTTAGTGATATTTTTTAAAAACCACCATGAATTAGTGTTAGTTTTTATGAAACCATCAGAAAAATAATTGCAAAAAATATTAAATATTAAATATATTATTATTATTTATTAATAATAATAGTCTATTATTTATAATCATTTATTATTCATTAATTAATATTTAAAATAATTTTTATGCATTAATTGGTTGTTATTTTTAATTATTAGTCAGTACCTATTTGAAAATTAAATTAATTTCAGGATAAGCTGAAAAGAAGACTTTAGAATAAGATGACCGTACCATTTTATTCATTTCTCCATTTCAGCTCCACAACTAGTTAGACAGAATGTTATGAAATGAAATAGAATTAAATATGATATTAAGTGGATAATTATTAATAGAATAAAATTATTAATATTTTTAGAGATTTTAAAAATCAATGTTCAACATAAAATGACCAAAACTTTTGATTTTAGTGATTTAGGTATGCTCCCTAGGATGTCAAATCAATTCTTAGGAAGACGACTATGCACAATTCACTTAGGGGGACCCTTTTAATATTATTTTAGGAATAAAATTCCCAACTAGAATCCAAAATAGGGTTTTTATGAAATACCAAGATTTTCAAATATTCAATGTGATTTTAACTTTTTTAGGAGAATGCTCACCTTCTTTTTGGGTCTCTTATGACTACATTTCATATATTAACATTCTTATTGGTTGGAGGTTTTTCAATTTTTCTATTTTTCCTATATTTTGGTGAATTACTATTATATATATATATATACATTTGGGTAAATTTAAATATATTTATCAATTATTTTCAAAAAATATATAAACATGTATCTTTGAATAATTTTATATATTAATATAAATTTATAAACAAATATATGTATTAATGCTTATATTTTTTTTATATATTATGATGGTATATATATATATATTTATATACCTATGTTTATTAATATTTATATTAATGTGAAAATATATATGTTTGTGTGTGTTTATATATATTTATATAATATAAATGCGATTTTATAGATATTTATTTAAATTTTTTAAAATTATTATATATTTATTGATATTGTTTTGTGGTTGTGGTCGAAGCAGCCTTTTTTATTAAAGCAAATACCACCTTTTGTCCTGGTAGAGGGAGACACATTACATAACCTAATGTCCAGAGGCTATGTTGCCTAAATTCAAGGCTTGAAAGACTATTTTTTGGCCCAAATGGACCTTTGGTTAATAGTACTACTATAGTACTCAGGTTGTTATAGTTCCTGCTACAGTATCACCACAGCTACAGTTCGAGCTACTGTACCACCCCTGCGACATTACCACTGCTATTACGATACCTCCGATGCTAAAATACTACTAGAGTACCTGTTATAGTACCTAGAGAATTTATATACATGATGTTGGTATATATATATATTTTTTATTCTTTGGTTTGTTAGTGTGTGTGTAAGCCCATGTTCTTGAATTTACAAACATTTATGTAAATGGGTATATAAATATATATTTGTAAGATATATATATAACTATATTCAAATTAAATTATATGTAATTATATATATATTTACAATCAACAATTTTTAATTTTTAATTTAAAATTTATTTTTTAAAATTTATTTATCAATTATTTATCACTTATTTATTATATATGGTTTCATTATTTATTATTAATTTATAATTTAGCTATCTATAATTTGTAGAATTTTTATAATTTATTAATGCATATTATTTACTATTTATTATTAATTTATTATTAATATTAATTTATTTTTAACATATTTATGTTTTTTATTAATTGTTTATTATTTATTTCTGTATTTATATATCATTTAAATATTATTTATTTAGTTTATATTTATTATATATTGAGTTTTTATTAATTTACTACATATTTATTATATGATTATTTAGTTTCATTATAAATTTCTTTTCTTTCATTATTAATTTATAATCATTTATTTATAAATAATTTATTTAAAATGTATTATTATTTTATTATTAATTTTTATAGATATATTATTAATTATATACTTATTAATAATTTTTTTTCTAAATTATATAACAGTTAATTATTCATTTATCATTAATATACTTATTTATTATTTATTATTTATTAAATATTCACTATTTATTTATTATTTTCAATTCAAATACTATTTATTATTTATTCTTTATTATTATATTACTTGTTTCATATTATTTGTTATTTAATATTATTATTCTATAATTTGATTTTTTATGTTTATATAATTATATTATATATATATATATATATTAGTATATTAAATAATTTTTACTTACCACATTAATAGATTAATGGATTAGTAATGTATTTACAAAATAACCAAGAGGCAAGAGGTTTAAACCACACACAACACATATGTATATATATATGCGGAATTTCTGTATGGCGTGCATGAAATATTCATGCATGATTTGATAAATAATTAATATATAAGTAAGTAATAAATTAATACGAAATAAGTAAATACTAAATTATTTAATTAAATATGTAAATAAAAAAATAAAAAATGAAAAACATAAAAAATAAAAAATAAAAATCCACAAGAAAAGGTTTACTTATGTTTAAACCTCTGTTAACTGGTTATCCCTATTTTTTATAAATTTCCGCTAAATCATTTGTATTTGATTTTATAACTACCACCAAATGATAATGATAGATTATTTTGTGACAGTTTTGTTAATCCATCAAAAAATGATTTATCGGAAGTTTAAACCCCCACTAAACTGTTATTTTGGTGTAATGTTTCTGAAAGTATAGTGTTTCAAGTGAATTTTATTTGAATGATATGTTAACATTCAAGCCAACTTGAAATTTTTCTAAGAATATTTAAAATATTATGATGCTAAAGTATTAAAAAATACAAGAGAAATTATATGTGTAAATAGAACTGTACCCGGAATTGGTGAAAGTCCATCTCCAAAATTAGTTAGAACCTGGTACATGACATAAACCATTCCGGTTCTCAATATATAACCCTACACCTAGGTTTATGAATCACTTATCCTACCAAATTTTATGAAGTATTGATATGTTATTGAGGTCTTGTGACCAGCCTATTGTCTGATCCTCAAGAACCGTACCATGATTCCTTAAATAAATTGTTGGGGATGGATCTTCGTGTCATATTTCTAGAAATATTTAAGTGGATTTGGAATGAATATGATATAAATCTACTTATGACCACAATTATGACACATGGAAACAAATCATCCCACTACAGAAGATGAAGATCCAATGCTCTAATATAGCTTTATCCCAATTCACTAGAACACTTATTATATCTTCCAATTCCAACCACATGAGATAGAAATTATAACACTGATAGAAAGGCTACTCATCGATCCCTTGCATGTTTTCAAAAGACATGATACCTTTTCCTCTTATAACCACTTCAAAACAGTGAGATCCATGTGAAGCACTTTACTATATTTTTCTATGTTAGAATGAGTGACTTGGTACCTCAGCTGTGATAGATAGAATATTCCAATCTTTTGGGATATCTGACCTTCATTACTATCAAAAGAATGAAATAAAATAAGAAACTCCATGAAATGAGTAGAATATTTTGAAACCAATATCACCCCTGCAAGATCTCCATTAATTCTTAATATGGATATTTTATCCAGGTATTTAGAAAGAACTCATCCCTTACTATATTGTTGAATGTCTCTGGGGATATGTCCTCATGTATCCCTACCATGTTCATGACACCCTACAATCTACTAGAGGGTACATCATGAATGAAATTCTCTAGTTTGACCCATTGATCATTTAGAGTCTCTACCAGATCAAATATTCCATATATGATCTTAATCCAATATAGTATATCCTAGGGTCCTCTAGTTCCCTAGAATGATGGGGGATGGAAATTGTGGATGTCTCAATGAAAATAAACCATCATCTTAGGAGGTCCTCCACCTTGAATATGATCTGTACCAAAGACTATAGAATGTAGTGGTTCCACCACCTGAACCACTGGATTGGATATTAGAGAATTCTTAGCTTCACCCTCCAGAATGACCAGACAAATTATAAGAAAAACATCCATAAAAAGAGAAATCACATTCCATGTTCCCATTTATTCTATTAATTTGATGTAGGTTTGGATTTATCTAAAATAAAAAAAATGAATACATAAAGAATCCTATTGATTTTTATATATGAAAACAACATAAGTAGTTTCCAATTTCACACAATGGAATTATACATGAATATTCAACCTATTATGCAACCAATTTTTACATGGTGAAACCCCAATACACGAAACTAGGTCCTAACCTCAGTCCACAGTACCTACACATTAGTTAGGATCATCTCGCATAATGAAACATAGGATCTTTTGGTTCAAATAATTCAAATATGTGTAATGATATATACACAATTCTCATATCATAGATTACTATAGAAATTTACTTAATTGAAAAAATATTTGTAATAAGAAAATGAGAATATGAAATGTAATCCATTCCTATTCATAAAATCTGATCACACCGAAAACCACATCAACTGTAACATTAAGAACATGTAGATCACTCATGGTGAAATTGGATAATGATAAAAGCTTGGTTGAAAATATTAATCCCATACCCTAGTATCTCATAGATCCATTTCACATTAATTATCTAAACACAATCATTATTCCCTTATTTGATTTCAACACTACTTATCTCCTTTATTCCAAACCCCCGCATTTTCCAGAATAAACTAAATATAATAAAAATAAAAATAAAACCTCTTTGATATCACTTTATAATACCCAAATTAAATCACTATGTTTGGATGGTGTTTTACATGATCTCATGAGTGTATCACCATATTCAAGAGGAATCTAATTAGAAATGAGGGTCTAAATTATGTCCTGGGAATACTATCCCCATGATAGCAATTTATATCAAAAAATATCATAAAAAAGTAATAATATACATCTTGAAACAAAACAGTAGTAACTTATTGGAATTGTAAATGGAATTAATTCTATATAATGAATAAAATCCAAAAGACAAATAATATGGTAATTCAACCAATTCATGATAAATAAACGATGTAACCAAAAACATTTCATTAATAGCGTGAAGTATGTATCGACAATGCCTCAACTATTGATGTTTCACCTACTCAGCTCGCCAACATAGATCCTTTCCCTTAGTAGGATCCAAGACCAGGAAATATATACACACATCAAGATACACATGTAGGGTGTGAGTATAAACCCAGTAGGACACCACAAATGTGTGATTAACATAATAATATTATATATATAAATAATTACATTTATTGATATGATGGAAAAATCATGAATGAATAATCATGTGATGAGACGTCATTTGTTAAAAAATTACCATTGAACCACAAATACAACTTATTTTACATCATTCCTTAAGGAAGGTAAAAATTAACTATCACCTGACATACATCATTCCATATAATCACTCATCGAGTTGAAAATCATATGAAACTATCTAATATACCCATCCCACCACTATAGAATAACTCTATACCCAAAATTATGATAAATTCATGGTGTTCACATCTTGAAAAAATTCATGGCTATGGGGAACCCATATTCACACATGTTGAACCAAAATTCAGTTTTGGGGAATGTTATTTCCACACATGTTAAACCAATATCTATAAATAGGGAAATATACACTCCACATGTCATCTTTGGTGGTGAAGTCACAAACATTCAATCACAATGATATACCTCCCCCTCTAAGCGGTAAATTGGTTTAGTCATTCCAACATAGTTCCTCAAACCCAACCATAGAGGATCCATATCAGAATCTATATAGAATCCATAATATATAATTTAATAAGAATTTCAAAATTTTAAAAGGCCTCACTATCCATAAACACACCCACATGTGGCCCTTATAAGTATTGGGTTTCACAAATACACATTCACAAACATGCATATCAAAACACATATATTACTATACATGGGCCACTAAATTTTAATAACTTCCAAACTCAATAGTATCAAGGGTGAATGTCACGAATCCACACAAGATCATGTTCACATAAGGAATTCCTTATAACATAACCCAATTCAACACTAAATGGATTATGTAAAATGCTCGAAGAAGTGAACTCCATAAGGGATTATAAATATATAAAATACCCAATGTGATCCTTCACCAATCTTATTTCTTATTAAATTTGGAAAATATTGAAATTATATAGGTCCTATCACATAACCCTCAATAGAATAATAATTTATCATTATAAAATATTTGAATTCATTGATCCATATGACATAATGTAGATCCATGATTCCATCTAACAAGAGGAATGGTGATCTAGGGAAAACAAGAATGATGGTGGAAGGAAAACAACTTATGTTGAATCTTCATGACCTAAATCCTGTAGATTCACTGGATTTGGGGTTTGGTGGGTGATTAAATACCATTAAGAGTCATTAGGGTCCCTAGTATTGAGATCCCAAACAATATATAGCTTTATCATTAATAAAAAATTGGTTTTTAAATTTGAATACTCTATAAAACACTATCAAGGAACCCATATTGTTTAGCTACATGGTTTGGTGAATCATGTTCTAACCATGTTTTTTCACATTTATTCACGTCACAATGTTTCATAAGGGAGTTCATAGTATTATCATTAAATATTCACGAAAAATATGACTTACACTATGCCTATCTAAATAGTCAAACCATTTTCTAGTGAGAGTTGAATAGTTTTTACAAAATTTTCAAAATCTGTGCTCTCATCGAAAATCCCAAAAATCCCTCAACAACAACCAAAAGATACCAAGGGCCTCACCCAAAAAAATAGAATTATTCAAAAAAATAAAATGAATGGATTAAAGAAAACAATAATTTACATAAAAATTCTAGGATGTTACAAGTAACGTTCCAATTATATCCTATGGTACAATACAATAATATTTGTTCAAATTAAATTAAATGAACATAATTATATAGCCAAAAGTTTTTAAGGATTTCTCAGGTGCATACAAAAATCGTTCAATGCCTGTAGACTTGATGGAGAAGAAACATTTGGGGAATGTGTTATATATATATATATTATTCATCCCAGACCATATATTTTCCCTAAACTGGGTGTTTGTAGACCGTGGGACTGCATGGGTTGCACTGTTTGTCTATAACCATATGACCTAAGACAAATGGCTGGACAAACGACCGATAAATTTTGGGTATTTTGTTTTTCATGATATTCAAATGGTCAAGGAAAATATGTTCCTAACTATGTGGGGTTCACCTTATAGTGGTGAATTGTACAGGTTTGGCACATAGTTTTGCTGACCATGCAACCAAACCATGTACAATGGGTTTGGTGGGTGAAATTCCAATTTTGACACTCTTAATTTATTTTTCACTATATAATACTTTGCCTCCTCTATTTCTCTATAATATATTTTTTTCTGCTAACATATGATGCAATTTCAAACTCCTTTCATATGTTTTGATCCAACTCCTCCAAACACACTCTGATTTATTCATCGTCAGATCCAACGAGAATCTAGTGGTAAGATATTCACCCTCTATAAAATATTTAAATTTATTCGCCTGATCTATATCCTTATTTTGGTGAAAGATAATTTTCATCATTTTAGTGGATTATGATTATTTCTATGATTTTTCCTTTCCTTTCTCTGGTCAAAGGATGAGACTGGAGGAGTGAAGTTCTATGAGGCTAAGTTAGGTGGTCTTAATCTTTTTATCTAATTTCATTGCTTTACATAAATTATCCATTGTGTTGAGAGTTTGAAACAACCAATTTAACCGCAAAAATATCGTGTTTAATTAATTTGGTAGTCCTTACATGAAATCATGGGCCCATTTTAGCATCTAATATACCCCTTGTGTTGGTCACCTTGACCATTACCACCGCAATGGACATGCTTTGTTGTTAAGGATTAATGTACCTTTTTGTCTTAGCTTATTGATAACCATTAAGGGATTTTTTATTTTTTTTAAATTCCATGATTTTATACATTGAATTAGTTTTTGTGGCTACCCATGTGTTAGGATCGTATTCTTATACCATATGTTAAACAGTTTAATTATGTGAATTGTCCAAGTCCATATGGTCTTGTGACTTATGAACTAAATGGAATAAGCCAAAATAAATTCACTGGACATTGTTCCTAATATGATCTAATGGAATGAGTTGAATTGGATACCCTTCATTTGAACTTGTCAAATATTTAATTCATAGGTTGCTACTTTACATAAGTTTCAAAGGTTAATGAAGGGGTTTCGACTTATGGACCCCCTACACAGACACTAATTCCTTCTTGATAGATTATAAATATTTTGCAAATACATTGGGGGTGGCCTCAGCAATGCCTTACATAGATATACAGGAGTTATCTATTACAACCTCTGGAAGAGTGACACTTATTCCCTAGGAGAGACAACTTAGACGATCTCTAAGGAATTTATATTGAACAATGCTTCTAGATAGAATTTAGAAGCTACATATGATACATGGGATAGACTCAGATGCTAGTACCTGAAAGTTTTCACCATGCTTGGAGTGACACGTGGGACTTCAACTTAGGGAACCATGGATGGAATACATATCATTGGTCACATTGTCATAGCTTGAGAAATACATGGGAAATCCATATGGATTTCCATGGATGGGATCAGGGTGTCTCACTATAATTTCAAAAGTTTTTTTAAAAGTGAATTAAAGTAAAGGTAAAGGAATTTTTTCATAATGAGAATTAATCCATTGGTTTTGGAAACTTGGGGATGTGTCCTATAATACCAATAATAATGTTAGTGATAATTTATCTCCTTATACTATAACCCAGTGAAATTAATTTTTCTGGATCCCTGGGTTTAGACACCCCAACTTATACCGAAACGGGTTAATTGGATGGGTCTCCAAGTGGAGCCACATTTAATGTATTTTTTATTCAATTTTATTGATTTTTAATTATTAATACATGATTTTTATATTATATTGAATGAAATGAAATATCCTAGACAATGTGGGTTTTGGCATACATGTATTTTACATTACACCCTTCTTAAGAACCTTTGGCACCCAAGATGCAAATACATCCATGGGTATTGACAATGGGAAGCCTCCATCTTATAAATATTGACTAATTTATATTTCTACAAAAGATTTTGGAAGTTGAAGAGCGATCTTATACTCCAAATACTAGTAATAGATTGTTTCCCATTTTTATATTTTGTCCAATTTTTGTATATTGTTAGCTCTACATCCCCTAGATTTTCCATTTTTTGTATAGAACATGGCATAAAATCATCTTCTATATCAGTTTTTATAAATATCCAAATTACTCTTGACATTTATTCACATTTAAAATTTCACTATTATTTTTCTACTGCACTTGCTCTTATTCTTCACAACTATACATATTTTCTATAAATAATGTCCGAATATAATCAGATCATTGAAGGCATAATCTACCCTTGGATTTACACAGAGCCCTCACTACTAGTCGGAAACCTTTTTCATTTGGGGCGGTAAACATGAGTACTTGTGTCCCCCCACCTCAGAGCACCAATGAGTGGAATCTAGGGACATGCACTATAAATGGGTATCGTAGGTTGTAATTCCATTTTTCAAAATTTGTGGGTTAAGACAGATGACTATAATGTTGAAATTTGTCAATAAGCATCTTCCTAGGAGAAGCTACCCAACAAATTGAGGAAAAAACTTTCATAGGATAGGTAAATGGTGTTATTATTTTTATTGTTATATTCTTGTGGATTTCACCATAGGGTGACACACATTCTTTGTACTCTTTATATTTTGATGATATTTCACTTACCATTACCTTGATGATATGAGGTATTACTAGTATCATTAATCATAATAAAAATTATATTCTGAAATGAAATGCATTATTATATCCCATATTTACATTCCTACGTGCATTACCTTCTTTTTTGTGATTTTTTTATGTTCCATGTAAATTATGCCTTATAGTGTGATTGTATTCTCTATGATGGAATAATTTTTCCAATTGACCAATAATGAGACATTATATGGATATATTTTTTGTATTCTAATGGAATCTCACCTAATAAAAACACAACCATGGCTTGTTGTGCCAGATTTTTGGTGTAATGGTTATGATATGGTTACTTGACTCACCAATTTCAATATATATGGTGTATGGTCCATTATAAGATAAAATTGGTGATGAAATTAACTAGATTATGTTTCTCACAATGAATTAATTAAGAATTAATCTAAATTAATTAAAACAAACACATCCTTAAAATGAAATAGATCCCCTTGTGTATGAGGAATGTGATACCTTAGCAGGAACTAACATTAGTAGAGGGATGTTGCTCGTGTCTCCTTAGATCCTTATATTACTCACTCTTCTAACCCAAAAAAGACTACACGATAAGGTATAGGGGAGTATTTTATTAGTAGGATAACCCAATGCCTATCATTTATTTTCACTTTACCTATTTGTTAGAAATCTTGTCTGAGGAATGAGCTAGGAATTTGTAGAGCTATTCCACCATGATTACCTCTGGTTGTACACAAAGATAGTGGTGACGAGAATACTAATGTGGTTGTGGTACCTGTGCCACCCATGATACCTCCAATATTTCCATAATAGGATCCTCATATAGATCCTCCACTAGGTACTGATAACCAGTTCTGAGATATCTTATTTGGATTTATGGAATTAGTTTAGAGTGAACCTCGACCCACCACTTCAATGTGAGATCAAAACTACGAGTTTTAGTTGCATAACCCTTCCATATATTTTGGGAATGTCAGGTATTAGGATAATGAGTCTTTTTTGGGGGCGATGGTGTCAATCTATGACATTATAGTGACTCTTTCAGAGTGGATGGTCAATCTCGTGAACTATATTCTATTCGAATATTCCATGTGATGGTTGTTTGTTCTGATGTAGGTTGGTCGATAGTAGGATATGGTATGGGTGGACTTCAAGGAATTCATATTCAAGTAATTATTCCATCATACATTATGCACTGGCTGTGTTTGTGAATTCATGAACCTTGAGAAAGGTGATATTTCAGTGATGTAATACTTGGCTCGCATCACAGAATTGTATCATTTCCACCAACCTTTTCAGGTGATGAGATGACTACTATGAGGTATTTTTAGGATGTGATTTATTATTTCATCCAAATGAAGGTGACAATATTTTGGTTGACCACCATTTTACATATTCTGATAAAGGCCCTCCTCACTGAGCAGAACCAGAGGGAATCTGGTGATGTGAACCAGGGAAGTTATTCTTCAAGGTAGAGAAGTTGTTTATCCAGTATAATGAAGTGACAAAGTAAGGATAAAAATGGGGGGAAATACCATCTATTTGGTATGAATTGATAGTATTTTGTTGTATTACCATTGTGGTAGAACATGCCACAAAAATCCTCAATGTACTAGGAACCCGATCCAGTGTTGGGCTTCCTACAGAATGAGTCACGTTAAGGGTATCTACCAATCCATTCCTCCAATTCCATGTTAGAGAGGTTCTATACTAGCACTATTTTATTGTGGAGGATCAGTGAAACCTCATTAAGATATAATTTTGAATTCAGTAGTCTTTTCAGTTTGACAATGTGGTCATGGTAGAGGTAGTCAAGCTTTAGAGTTCCATCATCTGCAGAGTGGACCAGATTAGGATAGTCACGTAGAATCTCAGGGCCACAGTTTTGAACATATATATATTGTGTAGCCTATGAAAGAGGAGAAGATTCTGGGGTAATCTATAGTTAGAAGTATTTTTCTGGTATCGTCTACCATTTTATGTGTTTTATTTGATACAACTAGATCACACTATTTTATATCTATTGCAATTATGGGATGTGAGGGATTAGTAATAGAGTACACCAATGGTGTTGTGACCCTTGGCATGCAATTAGTATTTTTAGAAGAGGATTTATGACAATTCAGGGAGTTTTCCCTTGAAATAGGTGGGTACAATTTTCTGTGGAGTTTTTTATCATTCAGATGAATGGTTACTACAACATTCTCATTGTGGATTGGATTATTCCTTATCGAGCCCATGTGGATTAATATTATCATCATGTGT
Source organism: Viscum album (assembly GCA_963277665.1). NCBI lineage: Eukaryota > Viridiplantae > Streptophyta > Magnoliopsida > Santalales > Viscaceae > Viscum > Viscum album. Next base: position 738,438,022 of record OY728122.1, read on the forward strand.
ATATAAAATTACTCAAGGGGAAAACATACATCCATATGTGTGAATGTGATCTCCTTTCCTATCAGGATATACTCAAGCGAATGTGGGTAGGTGGAGTGATATGCAAGATTCCTAGACTTTCTATGAGCGATCAAAGAATATAAATCATGGAGTTAACTCCTATTGTGAATCATTTTAGGGACTTCTTCCGTAATGGTTTCACCAGAATACCTCATGATATAGAGGGATATTGAGTTCGACATTATTCATGTTTTAGGTGTGGCACATGTTTCTTTTCCACCTTATAGAATGAAACCTACAGAACTTCAAGAACTCAAAATTTAACTTGAAGACTTAGAGGATAAGGGTTTTATATGACCCAACACATCAACATGGGCTTCACTATTACTTTTAATCAAGATGTCAGATGTACCCCTATATTGTGCATGGATTACCACCGACTGAATCATCTTATAGTGAAGAACCGATATGAACTCTGTTGTATTGATGACCTCTTGAACCAACCTCAAGGATATAGTTTTTTCTCCAAGTTCAATATGAGGTCGAGATAACATCATGTTTATTTGATTCCATCAGATATATAATGTCCTAAATTCCCAAGAAGGTATGGTCTATATGAGAATCTATTCATGTCATTCGCTATAAAAAATGTGATAATAGTCTTAATTTCTCTGATTAATTTGGGTTTCCACCCATATCTTAATTTCTTTATGCATGTCTTCATAGAAGTTATCATATTGTATGAATTTACTAGATAGAAATATGGAAATAATCTTGAGATCATACTATATACGCTAAAAGAGAAACATCTATATGAGATTCTTAGTTAATTCCACTTCTGGATTAGTGAGGTTATCTTCTTGATTCCTGTCATATGTAAGGAAATAGTATCATTTTACCCATAGATTTTGCGATTAATGGTTTAAAAGATCCTCCTAAGAGTATATTTGATATATGCATATTTTTATGGTTGGTTGGATATTATATAAGATTCATATTGGACTTTTCATGCTTATAAGCTCCAATTTTTAGCATGACAAGGAAGGGTGAAATATTGGATAGGAGTAAAACCATTGAGTCAACCTTTGAGAAGCTAACATGAAGACCCACTTCAGCTCCAACATTGATTCTTCCAGAGCTAGATAAAAGTTGTAATATCTATTGTGATACTTCAGGAATCATGAAAAATGAAATTTTGATGAAAGGTGATAATGTTATTGGATGTTGATCTCTTTAGTTGAGCCTCAGGAGAAGAACTATATTATGAATGAACTTGATCTATTTTCCACAGTGCATTCTCTATGCTATTAGAGGAACTACTTGTTGGGTGAGACATTCATAGTTAACATAGATAAATGAATTATTAAATAAATCTCCATAATGTGAGACATGAATATGTGGTTGTATAGCAGGGTTGAATACCTAGATTAATTTAATTTTGATCTTTCTTACACACCCATAAAGGGAAATGTCATAGCAGATGCATTTTGCAGGAATACTCATACACAAGCTTTCAAGGAGGCCACTAGTGAGTGGATGTTTAGGGTTATGTTCTATGATATTAATATAATTGTTTAGGAAAAATATTGGAAATAATTTATAGTATCATTAGCTGGGACTTATTCCTTTCTACGATGGGTTTAGATGAAGAATTTATCTAATTATGAAGTCCTCGTTTTGATTTATATCATCATAGGAGGGAACCAACCTCCTAGTTGAATTGTTGATGGAAGCGAGGCATTTCTCATCCATGGGAGTGTATGGGATACTCCCTATATACATGAAGAGATGATGATAGAAACTCATTAAATTTTATCATAATTTCACTATTCTCTTACCAAGAGGTAAAGAGATATACATCATTGGTATATGTGACTAAATATGAAGAGGTAGATAGAAGGCTTTGTAACTTGGTTCTCAACCTGTTAGTAGGTAAAGGTAGAGCACCAGTGACCTAATGGAATTTTATCGCCTCTCTCTACTCCTAAGTGGAAATGGAATGACGTCACAATGGATTTTTTATGGGATTAATTAGATCCCCTTGAGGTATCAATTCAATATGGGTGATGCTCGACATAATGAAAAGGGAATTTCATTTCCTAATTATTCGGTAGACCATCTCTTTTGACGAGTTAGGGTGGATTTATATCTGAGAGGTAGTGTCACTTCATGGACTACCCCATTGTATCATTTCATATTGAGATTCCTTATTTGCATCATGATTCTGGAAATAGTTACAAAAGGCACTAGGTTCATAACTTCTCTTCAATACAACATATCACCCTTAGACCGATGGATAGACCTAGAGCAAGTATTAAGTGTTAGGGGATATGATCTTGGCCCGTATCCTTGTTTTTAGATGTTCATGGAAAACTAATATTCCTCTTTTTTAGTTTTCATAAAAGAAAATATTTTTAGAAATTACTCAGATTGATCTGTATATGGAACTCTATGGTTAAACCTTTAATTCAAATTTATGATGGATTGAGGTAGGTGAGTAATATCTACCAGGTCCTTATCCTAATCAAGAGACATAAAATCATGTCTAGCTGATTTAGAAGTGTATGGCTATAACCCAATATTGGTAGTAGTCATATAATTATCATTATCATAGACATATTTTGTAATAGGTGAGACAACATGTCTTTTCTATAAGTATGAATTAGTTTGGGTCAAAGATGAAATTAAATATATGGAGAGTTACTAACTTGATATATCCATAAATTCTAGATAGTTGAGAGATTTGGGATATAATCCTATAAGTTATTGTTACGATAGATGTATTTTTACATGTAATATGACTTCCACATGTCTCCATTTTAAACATATGATCATGATTCATCTATTTTTTTATAACAATAGGATATCGAGATGGAAGCATATGCATCATTTGTGGAGAATATCATATGTATCATTGATTATAGAATGATGTCTCTCTAAGTCAAGTCAATTCTTCCATTTTGGGAGATATTGAATCATTGATTCATAGAGGGTGAGACCTAGGAGTTTAAACTGATGTACATGTGTAGTGGATAGATATTTTCTCATATGATGTCATACTACCATCGGAAGGGAAACTCAGGGGACGAGTTGCCTTAAGAAGGGGAGGTTGTAACATCCCTACTGTTTCATATGGAATGGAAAATTATTTTTTTGATATAATTACTTTAAAAAAGTATTATAAATTTTACCAAAGTGTTTAAGGAGTCTCCTATGAGTGTGAGGCTCATTTGGATCTTTAAGCCTTGAAATTTGAAGAAAAGACTAGGCCACATGGTTTATCTAAATCGTGTCACCCAAACCGCATGGTTTCCATAAACTGTGCAACTATAGACAGTGGGGTAGTATGGGCCGTACATTTTTTCAGTAACCATGTGATAAAATTAGCATGGACGAGTGACCCCTAAAGATTTTGGGAGGTGTGATTTTCACAGTTTTCACAAGGTTAAAATAATAGTATTCATAACTATGTTGGGTTCCCCTTATTGCAATAATTGTTGCACAATTGGGGCATGGTTTGGCCAACCATGTGGCCAAACAATGCATATTGGGTTTTGAGGGTGACATTCCCATTTTAACCCTCTTAAATAACTTTTATCAATATCATTCAAATCCTCTTGTATTTCACCAGAAGTTCTTCTTCTCCTCTCACATATAAAGCACTTTCCTCCTTTCATACTTTTGGATTCAAATCCTCTAAATAGACTCTGATTTGTTCACCATAAGATCCAACTAGAATATAGAGGTAATATCTTTAATCCTATCTAATCAATTTCATGTTATTCATCAAATATGTTTTTCTATTTGGGATCAAAATAAGTTTTACCATTTTCAACACATTTGATGCTTTCTATGATTTCTTCCATCCAAGCTGGAATCAAAGGCCAATACTGGACAACGAATGCTCTACATATATATGTAATGTGAAATCATCCTTTTCACATCATTAAATTTCATTCCATAAATGCACCATTATTATATGAGTTATAAAATTTATGTGCCGCCTCTAAAATATCAATATAAATTAAATTGGCCATCTTTCCATGCCACTAGAAACCCAAGCAAGCAAAAAATCAACCTCGTATGTTGATCTCCTTGACTATGGCCACACTAATGTGTTTGATTTTCCATTAATTATTAATTAACCATTTTTAGCTAGTTTATCACCCATAGGGGGTTTCATTTTTAATAAATGCATTGAATTTCTAGATTGAATTGTTTTGGGTGACAACCCAAGTGTTAGGACCCCATTCCTATTCCATATGAGAAATGATCTAATTAAATGAATTGGACACATGTTTATAGTATTCTGACTTATGAACTAGATTGAATATTCCCATTGAAATTCCCCTTCCAATGTCACAAATAAGATCTAATGAATTGTGATTAATGTGAAACCCTTCCTTTGTAATTTATAATGATGTAATGCTTATTTAGAAAAGAAACCTCAATGCTGAGGGTGAATCAAGGGGTATTGACTTAAGGATCCCTTGGATAGAATATCATTCCTCCATGATATTATTATAAAAGTATCTTAAATATATTGGAGGTGACATTAGCTATTCCTAGGACTGTCTCACGAATCATCATATATTATTACATCCAGACTAGTGGCACCCATTCCCTTAGGGATACCCCATGGATAGGCTTGAAGGAATAAGTGTTGAGCCATGACTTGGGAGGGAATCTGTCTCCTACACACGATAAAATGGAATAAACCAGTGGCTATTACCTAGAATTTCAAACCATTCATAGAGTGACACAGGGGAATCCACCTTGATCCACCATTGAAAGACTCTTTGGAATTGGTCATATGATGATCCCATGAGAAACACATGACACATCCCTATGGATTGAAATTTATGAGATCAACGTGCATCACAATAATTTCTAAAGTGTGTTTCAAATTAATTTAATGAAAAAATAAATAAATTAATTGAAAATGATAATGGATCCATGGGTTTTATAAATGTTTGGACATGATCTACAATCCTGATAAAAATCTTGGGAAACATTCATCTATTAATTCAATAAACCATTAACGTTCCCTTTATAGGATCCCATGGTTATAGACTACTGACTTATACTGAATTATGTATATAGGATGGGTCTCCCAGTGGAGCTTAGTGTAATTTATTTATTTGATATTGAATCTAAATTATTAAGGCTCAATGTTAATTTTATATTACATGAAATGTAATGGACTGGACACTCTGGGTGCTGACCAATTGGTATTTTATCTCTCACCCTAGTTATTTACCTTTGGCACCCATGTATACTTTATGTCCACATGTATTGATAATGTGAAGAATCTAGATTCTAATGATTGATTTATTTAAATTTTAAGGATATATTTAGGGAGTTTTAGATCAAGCTTATTCTCTAGATTCTTGTGACATAAGTTTTTCACTTTTCGCATATTTTTCCAATTTTTGTATATTAATTTATCTCTAACCAATTTCATAGTCATTTTTGTACAGAACATTACATACCATCATATTTTTAATTAGTTATTATTATTATTATTATTATTATTATTATTATTATCAATCTTCATCTTGATTTTCATAAGAATGTATGGTTTCACTATTATTTTTCCACTATATATGTTCTTATTCTCTCTTCCACTACATATTATCAATATATATTTGTATCCACTACTATGATCAATGAGGGGATTGTACCTCCACGAACACACCCAATGAAAATGCTCTTATTCGGAAGCCTTTTGCATTTGGGGGGCACTCTTGAGGTCTGGTGTCCCACCGTATCTGAGCACTGGTGAGTGGAATCCAAAGTGGGATGCATCCTTACAGATTTATACACAATCCTTTGTGTTTGAATGATTGATTATTGTAATTGATCATATATATTTATGAATGAGGGGTAACTAATAAAAAATCTCTTTCTTCAGATGGGAAACCCTAGGGAAATATTTATTTGATAAAGTGTTCTAGGGATATAAAACAATGTGTAAAATAAATTTATGTCAGAAATGGGGAATCCAAAAATTGATATGATTTTCAATATGTAAAACTATGTTACAAAATTGGTAATTACATGTAGGATATTAGAAAATGTTATAATAAATTATAATCCCATGTCAAAATGATAATAATAATAATATTTATTTAACATTTTCTTGTCTTTTGGATAATAAGAATATCAATAAATAAATTATTAATTATTTAAATTATATTATTTATATCATCCCTACTATACCTGATAACAATTTTTGTGTTTCCAAAATGTATTTACTAAAAAATGAATAATATATACTTTTCATTAGATAAATATATATATATATATTATTCTTAGTATTGTGTATAAATATTAATTTAATATTCCCATAAAAATATTAATTTAATAATAATTTTTTTACTACCTTGAGAATAATTCAAGATGTAATTAAATATATATTATTCATTGATCATGAAAATAAATATTTTATAATATCATTAAACAACATGCACATAAATTTGGTGACTGAATAATACTGATATGTAAATCCAGAATAAATAGTATTCCATGTACATGAGAATAATATATATCATAATAATTGCATTTTTGATGGAAATTAATTATGATTAATGTAAACATAAATTCTGGGACCCTCTTTATATCATCCAAAATGGCATTTGGTGGGTTAACCTAAATTCCAATATTAGTCTATTGGAACACATAAAGGATCCCAATAAGAAGACATTAATGTTGCAAAATCAATAACAACATATGAATTCATAATATGTAATATAATCAATTTATCTCAACTACTCATAATGTAGGTTTTATAATCGTGTCATCAACCTATATGCTCAATATTTAGATCTTTGTCTATCTAAAATGAATCCTTCAATACATTTTTTCTAGAAAATTTAATTTGAAAATTTAATTCAAATCAATGCTATGATATATCGACTTCCAAAAGGATGGGAAAAAAACCGTTCATTGAATTATTCATTAATAACATATCACACAAGATGCACCTAACACACCAAACCTCACTATGAACATATTAATTATGGTTTATGACATTACATCTAGTTATTTTACTCATGGTAAAAAATAATATTTATTTTAATATCTTTGTATCATTAAAAAATCTCATAAATAATAATACCCAATGAAAAAATATGTATATTTCCTACACACATTTTTTTCTTTATAATCTCATACAGTAGAGATTAGCTTGTAAAAACTTCTTAAGACAAAGTATTATAATCTAATGAGTAGTTAAACATAGTAGTTGGTATCATCCATGACCCATTACATTAGTTCATATAAAAATATGAAAAAACCATTAATATTTTCATCATAAAATATAAATTTTTATAATCATAATGGGGAAAATATATGATTTTTTAATGAGACAGATTTTCTACGACATTATCACATTATTTTTTTATAGAATAAAAATATATATGAAATGGAATTTATTAATATTATGTTTTATGAAAATACTAGGTACCTAAAGTGAAAATATATTATTTTTAGGGTACCAAATCTAGCAACTCAATAATATAAAACTTCAATATCATTTTCTCAATTTCTCTATCATTTACATATAACTAATTATATTTTTTTTATCATAGTTGCATTGAATATTTTATAATTATTATTAGTTATGGACTATGATCCCATAGAGATCAAGAATATGGTGTTAACAAATATTTTTTTATAGGCTCCTGATTGGCATCCAAAAGACCCAGGATCAAATCCGGGCAGGGGAAATTTTTTGGGGGTACTATAGTAGTACAGTAGAAATAATGTTGAAGCGGCGGGACTGTAGCAGCGATGAAACTATAGCGGTGGATGCACTGTACGAGGTATTATAGTGGCAGCACAACTGTATCAAGTGCTATAGAAGTGCAGGTACTGTAGTAGTACTGTTCAACGAGGGTTCCTTTAGGCCAAAAAATGGGATTTAAAGCCTTGTTCAGGCCTCTTGGACTTGGGCCTTCAGGCTATATAATGGGTCTACCTATACCCATTCTTAATGAGGTCTTTTCTTTAAATAATAAATTAAGGCTTCGGCCCCAATATTTCAAAAAAGTATAAAATATTTGGTGTTATATTCTCCCCACTTAAATAATTTTCTATTTAAAATTTATGGAATACATTAATTTATTGAATTATTTTGTAAATAATTATCATTTCATCAATTGTATCCACCATATATTCCTTAAAATGGTGATTCTATAAAATCACTGATGCATGTTGAGATGTTTTCCTGTATAATAATTTCACTATTGTATCATTAAATAAAAGAATATAATCATTTTAATACATTTCAAGACAATGTTATATGTCATAAATGGGGAGTATATATTTTGGGTCAAGAATATAATTCTTTAACAGTTAGTTAAACAGATGTCATATAATCTTGAGAGGATTGGTGTCATAGAAAAAAAAATAAATAATAACTCCAATTCTCTAGAAAATAAAACATGTTCCAACATATCTTTTCGATAGACTCCCCCACTTTTCGATACTTATAATTTAATTTTATAGTGATAACTTCAATAATGAATGGTTCCCTAATTGAAACTATAACTCCATAAATCAATTGTCTGTGTATCTTTTTAAATGAATTGATTTGTCTTGATATAATTTTTTATAACATATACATTCATAGAAATATCCAAAAAAATTTTGGACCACCTAGCCTATCTTTACCAACTTCATAATTGTTGGTTTTTGTATGATATATTTTCACAAAATGTTTTTATAAGGGTTACATTTGTTTGCTGATGTGAAATCCATTTTTTTATTTAAATTGAACCTATCATATAAAGTTGTCATACTTTTTTGGATGAAGAGTTTGAAAGAAATGAACATGTTACCTTTTTTATTTTTATTTATCATCCCGATTCGTTTTTAGATTATTTGTGGTTCAAAAATGTATCTCAATAATCAAATCATTCTAATGAATCCATTAAATTTTCTATGTGTAATGAATAGTTAATTTTATATAAAATGTACATATTTTTCCAATTAATCCCAAAATAATAATTAATAATAATCTATATAATTCCCTAAAGTAGTAAATCCGCCTTTATTTTTTTGGAAATGTGAATCCTTTATCTGGGAATTTGTGATATCCTATATCGAATCATCAATCTTGGATTCATAAGGTAGCACAGTCACAAAGCCTACTGTAATATAGTTCCACTTCCTCATTTGATTAAAGGTAGGTTTAATGAAACCCATTTGACTTTACCAAAATTCCTTTTTAAAATACATATAAGCCATAATAATATTAAAAAAATCCACCTCATGTTTTCCCACCATAGATATTCTTATATATTTATATATATACTGATGCTACTATGGTGTATAGGTAAATTTATGCTATGAGATTCATCTTGATATTACTTCATCAATTTTGGTACTAAAATTTTATATAGTCAAATTATAGGAACCTAAATGATATATTCACTTGTGAAGTCATCAATGTCACCTAGCTTATAACAATAGTCCTATTTTATGGACCCTTTAACAACATTTTTATATATAATATAATAACGATAGTTGTGAAATTACATGGTAGTGGAATAATAGTTCATTTTCAAAAAAATCATTCCATGTCCAATTGTACACAATCTATGAATATTTGATCAATTTATATCTATATCATGGATACAAATACCTTTATATTTCCTAATATATGTATCCACATCCATGATTTTACTAATAACATTCATGTGTATCAGATAGTCATTTATAAAATGTATTTTTGTATGACTACTTTTCCACATATGGATCACTTTATGTTTGAATATATACAAGAAACTATAAGGATAAATAAATAAATATAACATAACTCACTATAAAAATAGTTTCCTTATATATTTTTGGAAAAGATATTTTTTTAATCTAGACCATGTGTTGAATAATTTTGATCATGTGACAATGATGTTTTATTATCTTAGAACCCTACCCTTTTTCCTATGGAATCACATCTATTATTTCTTCAATGGATTAAGATATATAAAAAATCCACACTTAATTATACATTATGTTTATTTTAGTGAAATCATTAATATATTATTTTATTTTTATAACATTACACACATTCCTTTAAACATGTGAATTTGATAATTTTATGTCTCTACATACTTATGGGGTAATATAATTAGGAAATATTTTTAACAAATCAATGATAGTAATCACATAATATAGGGGAACCAAATACTTTAGATATATTTATCATTTTTGGATATTCTTATAATACTGAGGTACATAAAGTTTTAAAGTACATTTCCACCTTGGAAGAAAAATGGGAAACAAATAATATTATTGAAGAAAAAATTATCATGTGATAAATTATAAAAAAAAAATTTGTCTCAGGAGGACATAAACTATATATCAATTTTTCAAATTACATTCATTAGTCTTAATGTATATCAAAATAACATAAAATAAAACAAAAAAAGTCATTAGTATAATTATTGAACACATTATTCCTCATATCGATAAACCCTAGAGTTGAATTTATAACTCCAAATGTCATTGAAATGAACTAAAAATGTACACACCTCATATTAAATGATTTATTTGTTATATTATCCATCTAAAATTTAAATTTATGATAATTAGAACAAGGATGAGTCCTAGAGATGCATTGAACCACATTAACCTGATCGAATATGTTATCAATGCTTGGTAAAAGATAATTATTCTAAATAATAATGTCATTTATATCTCTACAATCAATATAAAACATTATAGACCCATCATTATTGTTTTAAAATTATATTGATTATCCCAAATGTGAGATAATAGGGTGTATGTATTCCTAAGAGAACAATTCATGTATTTTCTTCTTAAAATAAACTAATTCCACAACATCCATTCAATTGGGTGACTTGCATATATGGATGAGGTCAATATATAATTAAAATTCATGATTAGTTTTATATTGTGGAAATTACCAAGGAGAGACAAAAATATAGTCTTTCACAATTTATTATTCTTTTATTTATAAAATTCCCTTCACCATTAATGATTTTACTTAATGTGATACTAATCATGGATTTTTAAGGTTAATCCATTAAAGTTGGTTCCAGAAATGAATTCAGAATTCAATTCACACCCCTAAAATCAAGTTATTTTTTCCAAATCATATATTTTAATGTCTTTCTATTGATAGTAAATTATTTTTTTATAAATTATGATCAAATCAAAGCTAATAATAGAATAAATTCAAAACATTGGTATATTGTAAAATTTTTCTACTTGATATCCACATTTAACTCTAATATAAATAACCTAATAATCATTCATTAAAATATGATTTTCACTAAGTGTTTTAACTAAAAAAACACCTTAATATTTAAAGAGATTATTTAGTTCTCTTAATAAACATATTAAATATAAAGGAGTTCATAATCACATTATAAAAAAATATATTTTATAACATTTACTATATGATCAATGTATCTACAATTTCATCTCCTGAAACATAAACTCCCACAGAAATAATTTTATAAGCTCAACCATTCACTGATGAACCCCTGTAAGGTATATTGTTTTGATAGATGGGGAAATTATTTTAGTAGTATTTATATTCTTCTAATTTTATCTCTAGACATTGTAATTTTATCTTTTACATTTTTACTTCTGAGCCTGATGGGATTTTTCCCTACATTTGTAACAACTCCCAAGTCCTTTAAAAAATATCAATTGTTTTTCTTACCATAATTATTGAATTTTATATATTATACCCTTCTACTATTATACTTTTATAAATTTATTTATGTATGGTTCTCATATATCATATTCTTTATAGTATTTCCTTGAAATTATAATACATATATAACTCCTAATTTTTCTTATCTGAAGATATCTGTATATCCTTATATATAAAAAATTATGAGAGGTTATTGACTTTCACATCTCGGATAAAATCCATAAAATAAGTTATCAATATTTATTTTTTGGATTACGCACATTATATGAAACATATGATAGTAACCTTGCAATGTAATCCATACACTAAATAAAAAAATTCAACTTTCTTTTTTCAGATATTTATTAATTTGATATCTATATTTTCAAACTATTTAGTAGAAATTATTTCTCAAATAATATTTCCTTTTATGTGTTCAATTATATGATAACTATCTATTCTCACTAGATAATATTTTTCATCAATAAATATAATTGATATGTATCTCTCTTTACATGATATATCATCAACATAAAATTATCCATTTATCTGTTTCTCAATGAGAATAATATCATCTATTGAAACTCTATATGTTGATTATGTACTATTTTATTAGTGGTTTAATTTCAAGATAGAGGTGTCATCTTCATGAAACGATGAAATATTATTACAAATTTTCCAGTGTTAATAGTTTTTTCAACATTGGATGGTTATTTTTAAAAAAGTAGTTAAATTACCTAATATTGTGATAAATTTCTTATCAGTAGCTCGAGAATCATTGTATTTAATACATTTTTTGATTAAATTATTCTAAAAAAATTCCAATGATTATAGTAATTATTCTTTGATTCAAATTATATCATTATATACATTAACTTACTTACTATGTTGTTAATTTATTATTTTGGAAAAAATACTTAATATTACAATAAAAAAGATCAAAAAGTTTTAAAATGTTTGGATACTAGATATACACAATCCCATTACAATACAAAAGAAATTTAAGATAAATCATAACAGTAAATGAAAAATTATTATTCCTATGATATTATACCTAGATCATGCATATTATCTTCATGGTTTACATTAGAAATGAGGGAAATTATAGATATAGTGACATTTAGTGATCATAAAAGGAAAACATATAATGGAAACTAACATTATGTAATAATGGCCTAAATAATATAGAGAGAAATTATAATAAATTGATTCTATTGAAATTAATATATAAGTAATCCTTATCCTGGTATGAAGTAAAAATATAAATAACTAAACCCATAAAAAAATAATAATAGATACCATAAATATGGAAAGCGAAATACAAGACATCATAAAACAACTATAATTTTATTCTACCAAGAAATTATAAATTTAGTGTAAGGACTATTACGTTAACCCATTCATGTTTAGAATTTGAGACATAATGATACATCAAGGGAATATAAAATTATAGAACCACCTATGAGATAAAATGTCTAATGTAAACATTATATAAATGTAATGACTAATTAATAAAATATATAATTTATACTAATGAACCTATAACATATACTTGTCCATGTATTCGATAATTATCCATATAGATATAATGAAAATGTTTATTTTCATGGTCTCTATAGTCAATGGAAAAATATATATCTTTGATATTATCTATCCCACAAATTATTTATTAATAAAATACCGACATTGCATTTGAAAATACCTATATTGATAGAAATATAATGGAGTAATCGGTAAATATACACTCATTTTATAAATATATAAATAATAATTAATCAGTGAATATAATAGATTATAATTATAGTAGACTGATTAAATTATAGAAAAATACCCTAAAATATTTTAGATTATGTGACCCACATACTAGGTATGAATTAGTGATATAAAACTCCCTTTTGGAAAACTCCAAGTCTTGAAGCATTGATACCAAGGGTTTAATTTTTCTGAAATAAGAATTTTTTTACTAAAGATCCAATATATGGTATAAAAAATATATTATAGTCATCCTTTCTATGATAAATTCACACTTATAGAAATGACTTTTTCTGTAATTCAAGAAAAACATCACTTACCTTGGGATTTTGATAATTAAGACAATTGAAATGAAAATATTTTTAAATTTAATGACATATAGAGTTAGTATAATGTGAGGGAATTTTATTATATCATTAATAATAGAATAAATTATTTATAATATGTAAGAATAAAATAAATATTATATTTAAAACTAAATTTATTAAAAATTATTCGGTTTGGGAAAGAAGGAAATTTTATTTTGAACTCTTACCTATAATAATAGATTCTAATTACTGTATTAAAAACAGTATATATTCCTCATAGAGTATTGTGAGAACTCTTTAGAGGGAAAATATGATCATAAATATTATAAATGTTTCAATAAAAAATAATGTTGTTATACGTGGGTATTTATTTCAAATGATGGAGAATTATTTCATAATTTTCTGACTTAGTTTATAGAAATATTGGTGGTGTAAAAATGAATGCAAAAAGATTACCCAAGGTTGTGGATAATGTAATTTGATAGTAAAACCAAATAATGTTAAATATAAAAATTAATAAAAATATGTCTATTTATAAATTTTATTTTACATGTGAAATAAAATTATTCACATTGTTTATATTCAAAAACTAAAAATAAATTTTTCAATTTTTATGTTAATTTATCTTTTTTTGGAAATTACTTTAAAGATTAATAAATTTTATTTAATACTGAAAAATTAAATATTTTAACAATGTATATATATTTTATCCCATTAAATCATATTTATCATTTATTACATCATTTTTACATAAAACTTATGTGAAAATATATACTATTTATATAAATCCTATTTCATTTTTCCCTTGACGAAACAATTATCTAAAAAAATAGAGAATAATTTACAACTTGATAATTTAAATGTATACATTAAAAGATTGTTTTTATGATAATAGTTTTTAGAACATGATAAAAACAATTATTAAGTTAAACAGAAAATTTATTTTAAAATAATTCATTTGGAACTACAAATTTCTAAATCAAAATTTAATAAAAACTTATTGTAAGGACGCGATCATAAAAATTACATAAAACTGTGTTTTAACATATTAATTCAATCACTTATATTTTATGAAATTTTTCTCTATGTATTTTTGGAAAATTTGGTCATAACTCATTCATAAGAAAACAATACAATAAAACATGACACTTTCAAGTAGTATATATTTTTCCCACCATATTGAACTTTTAAAACAAAATATGATTTATTTTCATGAAAAAAATTCCATAAATTTAACTTAACCTATTAATTTTTAATACCCATCATTATATACTATGAAAACACATTTTAAAGACACATGATGAGCATAAAAATCTTAGTAATGGACATGAATTGAAGAAAATAATTAGTCCTTTGAAGAACATGGAAACCCAAAAATAATTTCTTTACAACACAATTTTTTAAAAAGAAAGGGTATAATCATTCTTTTAAATATATTATTTATATTAATTTTGTTTTAAAAAAAAATACATACATGATCTTTATTAGGTATAATAAATTCATACTAGTTCCTGGGGATATCTTCTTAAATAAATCTTATATAATCCTTATAACTTTTAATAAACATAAGGTAAAATTCTAATATAATTCTTCAAAGATGATAATCATTAACTACTGAATAAGAGTGGTATCTAGTTGTACCCAGTGTATAAGCTTTAATGGTCTATCCTAGTGCTTTCTAGCCATAACCATAAAAATAAATTTCTATGTAAAATATCATGAATAAAACATTTTATTCTAGAAAATTTTCATCCTAAAACCCTTATAAAAAACTTTTTAGGCATATGAAAAACTTTTTGGATATCCGGATTCCATTTTTTTGAAAACACATTTTCAGTACAAAAAATACCGTAAAATTGGAAATATAATTTTTCATTGACACAAACATGGAATATTTAAATGAAGTTAGAAATAAAATTATATCAACTATTGAAATAAAATCATTTTTCATCAAATATGTTAAAAATATAACATACCTTTTTGTCCTTTTAGAAAACAATCCATATATATCATATAAAACTCTATCTTTTAAAAACCATTGAAATAATGTAAAAATATAAATAAAATTTAGTTTGTGAGTCTTCTATGTTTATATATTAAGAGTCATAAATTCATTTTAAAAATATGGACATGGAAGAGAATGAGTTATAAGAAAAAAATTATATGTGAAAGTATTTTAATGAAACATCCCTTATTAGTTGGAAATTTCGGAATCGTAATACCCTAGAAATAATAACATTTTAGGAATTATATTACATTAAAATAAATAAATTCAGGGTATAATATGTCATATGGGCTTTTTATTCACCCCATAATGTAATAAAGGAACATTACATCAAAAGTTGCTATATTGAAATGATATCGAAACGAAGTAACTTACCTTGAGTCTTAATCATTACATAAATTATCTATCATCCTGAATAATAATCTTATGTTAATTATTTACATAAATAATAACATTTTATAATTTTATTATTTCATTTATTTAACATATTATTATTTTATATATTAATAATTAATCAATTAGAATTATATAATAATTTTTGGACCATATTTGGTTTATATGTCCAAGATGAATTTGGCAGCTTGACTATCGAAAAATATTTCATTATTAAATTTTTTTAGATTATTAGTCATTAAATAATTATCATATTTTTACATAAATTATTATTTTATGACCAACCATTAATGTTTTTTATGATAATTGATGTTTGTTATGATCATGGAGATGGTATGCTATATGTATGCATGAGTAAGATTTCCAATTTTGAATGATAATTATGGAAAGGTGGTAAGAAATATTTTATAATTCAATATTTATAATAATATAAAATATATCTATATTTATATTCCACAATTTGTGGGGATAAAAAGTGAGTAACATATCTTCGTAATGGAGAGAATGAACTCGTACACAAATGACGTAGTCATTTCTTTTTAAGAAGGTAAGAAAGAATATTATATACTATCATTTAATAATGAAACATATTTCTGTAATATAATAATAACTTCAAGTATATAAAATATATTTATTATCTTTATTTTGATAACCTTCCATGTAGCGTGTTGCTGAAAAACAAATCCCACCTCTTCGTGAGGTAGCAGTCCACCGTACATACGACTGATATTATCGTATCATAAGAGGATAGGGAATTAAAAAGTTATATTTGATATAATTACTATATTTGAAAAATTATGATATTAATATAATTAATAATCTTTAAATCCATCATCGTACTGAATCATGAGTGGTTTTAATAGAAAACATGTCACGTCGGTTCATAAGACGACGGTCTTCTATACACATGAGTGATTTTGTCTTTTCCCATTTGAGGGGAGTGGAGATGGATATATAAAATTTTATTTGATTAATAAAATATAAGTATATGTTATATAATTTATTTATAATATAATCATAAATTATGAATACTATAATGAGTTGTTAAATGAAATATAACAAAATATGCATAGTTAGAAATTTTACGTCTTCTCCATCCTCCATTTTAGGATTATACACAATGTATTACTAGAATGTATTTATGAACAAACCAAGGTCTCTAGGATAATTTTATTTAATTTTGGATGTAATTTTTTCAAATCTCTATTGAGTCAAAATGGCTTGATTATGTAAGGAAGATAGGATAGGGGCTGGCCTTTTATAAGTGACATGAGTGGCACACTTGTAATTTTTTAAAAGAAAAACGTGTAGCTACATTTTTCACATAATAAAATGGTAAACAATATATTATTTCCTATAATTAGATATTATATGGTATAAATATGTCAATAAAATAAATTTTATGGATGTTTTTAGGTCATTTGAAGCAATATATTTTTTGTTTGGCTCCTGGTTAACCCATGTTTACCATAGAGGTGGTATTTAATTTTCATTATCCCCATTATTCAAAATGGAATTAAATTAAGCTGACAATATTATAAAATATAAATTATGATCTATAAAAATATGGAATTAATTGTATAGAATTCAATTCACAAAAGTGTAAAAATGACATTTAAAACTAAACCTACAGATGTGATGAAGAAGATTGTTTTTAAGAAGTGTATTTTATCTAGAAAAATATGATTTTATGATAATCATATGATTAACAATAACTATTGAATGAATATTTATTAATATTTATTTATATATAATAAATATATTTCATGGAATACATTCCCCATTATGGATTATTTTCATTAATTACAATAGAGAATCATTATGTATTTGAAAATAGTTTTTTGAGAAATCGTATTTTTAAACCATAAAAAACATATAATAAAATATAATATAATGAAGATTGAAAATTAATTAAATGTATTAAATATATATAAATAATACTTATGTTAATCTAAATAATATTCAAAACATATTTATTCTTTTAAATTACATAATTTATTGAAAATAAATTAATTTTATTAAAAAAAATTAATTTTTTATTTTTCAGTGAAAAATAAATATATTTTGAGAAATACAAAAATTTCACCTTAATTAAGCATTTCTATACTGATTTCAAAAATTATTTTCTGTTTTTGAAATTTCACATTTTAAAATTTAAAAATATTACCTTTAAATAAATCCTCATAAGAAATTTTTTTAGTTCAATCTATTTATTTCTTGTTTTAAAGATTACATAATATTTTTATGATGAATAAAAACATGATTGTGTTTTATTATATCATTAAATTGTTTTATACATTATTTAATATTTTTAAAATTATTTCCTCACTATTTAATTCAAATATTAAACAAGTTTGGATTTCTTTTCCTCATAGAATTTTTAGGTTGCCTTGTTTCCTCTTCAACCATAAGGGGTTTTCATAATACCTCAACATATTGAATAAATTTCTTTAGAAACACCTCCTATCGTTGAGAAATAATATAAACGCATTATTCCTCATTATGTTGATTTTATTCAAACTAAACTAATTTATAGAAAAAAAGTGATGAATATAGAATATATTACATTTTCATTGAAAAATTAAATTCATTGTGTACTTCAGATATACTTAGATGCTAAGCCAGTCGGTAGAAAAATAATAAAAAATTCTATAGGATTTTATATGGTTTATTTATCTGTGGACATAGGTTATATTTCATAACAAATTGTATAACATTTTTTGATGGAGAAACATTTAGAAAAACAAAATCACCATCCATGAAAGAAAGATCTTAATTTAGGTTATCTTCATTAATTAAAATCATTATCTAATTCATCCTCAATTATTATTGAATCAATTTCACCTTATTAGATATTCCCTCAACTAAATCTCATCCCATCAATAACCTTTCTCTTATTTCATCCAAAAACATTGGAGTTCTACATTAATTTATACATAATTCCTCAAATGTTTTGATCTATATATAGGAATGAAAAGTATTATTATAAGTGAACTCAACGAGATAATGATATTGATCCCATATTTCCCTGTAATACTTTAAAAAATAAAAAATCATATATTCAATAGTCTAAATAATCTAATTATACTAAACATTTTTTTGAGAACGAGATGATGTATTTTAATTTAATTTAGTACAAAAATATTTTTCAAGACCTTTCCAAAAACTAGATGTGATGTCAGGAAAATGGTCTGATATAATAGAGAGTGTAATTCCTTGAATCAGGATTATCCCTTTAGATAAGGTTGATAAAGTTGATCTTGAGATAGAATATATATAACAAGATGGACATGGGAATATTTTGTTAATTGATCAAGAATAACCAAAATCACATTTTTATTTTCAGAATTGATTCATAACTCCACCATAAAATGCATAAATATATTTTCCCATTTCCACTCTGGCACTGGAAAAGAATAAGTAATTACCGTTGGTATATTTCACATTAATTTAACCTTATGAAAAGAAAGACGCTTATTGGTATTGTGTGTAATAAATATATTTTAACCATCCCACTAGTGATACTATTGATGGTATTTGTACATCTCCCTTCTACCAAGATGAAGAAAAAATAGAGAAATATGAGGATCACTCAAAAACCCTTTCTTCAAATAGAAATCACATGGAAGGAAAAATATTTTCAAAAATAATATAACATCTTCTTAAACAATATTAAAATATTGAAATGTACCATTGATTATGTATTATACCTTTTCCTATAGAGTTGAATCCTTCTTTTGAGCTTGGTTAATTATTTCTGACAAAGTCCAATTCATTGAAACCTAAAACAAAAAAGAGGATTCCCTCCATCCAGAGCTGCAAGGAATTTTTTTTCAAACCATTGATCAGAGCGTCATGTTATCTTATTAACATAGTGAATATAGAAATATATTTTAGAATGAAATCATCATCAATTTTTTTATTCTATATGATTGTATTAAAGCATTAAATTTTAATCCTTGATCAGTTCTTTCCATCATTAATTTTTCTTTGTAAAATTCATAATGACTAAATATATACTTCAATATTTTGTGATCTATATATATCTCACACTATACTCTATACAAATGATGCATACTATTTTTTAATTAAAAAATAGAAGTATCTAATTCTATATCATGTTTATTGTTATTTAACACATAACGCTTAAAAAAAATATAAAAAAATAAATTAGATGATCATTCAAATTTAAGATACTACCAATACCTTTCATATAAGCATAACTATAGTTTAAGAATTCTCCATTTTTTGTTGGATGGGCCAAAACCATCAAATTCATTAATATTCATTATATTACCTAAAAACAACCATCACATTATTTTCTATAGATAAATTTGAATACATAGTAAGTGGTCAATATTACTGAGAAATGTTATCAAAAAACCTCAAGTCGTAACCCGCTAATATAAAAAACCGTTGATCACTCTGATATTTGTTGATATTTTCCATTATTGCACAAAATTTCTTAGTAGTGTTAAATGTTATAATATCATTAAAAAATTTCCTTAGAAGGATATTTTTTACATAAAATATTATGATATACTAAATTTTCCTTATTGTTTATTTTCATTCAAGTTACGAAAAAAAATCATTTAGAGCCATTAATATTCCATCTGAATTTTAGAATACTCCAAAATTTCATCAATAAAAAAAACAAAAAACGTGTCTAATATCTCATTAGAAACTCTATACATATGGTACATAAATATAATAGTTTCATTTTATAACACGAAGGTCATATAAAAAACTCATATTTCCCATATCTAGACTAAATACAGTCTTTAAAATGTCATACCCTTTCATATACAGCTGACAGTTCCTAGACCACTGGTCAACCCTTGAAAAATGTAATACTCCCTCGAACTGATCGAAATAATAATCGATATAAGGAAAATGGATCTTGTTACTAAAAGTGATGTTATTCAAGGTTCTATAATCATGGCAATGTCTTGTTGAACTTTATTTATTTTTAACAAAAAATAGGATCACCCCATGTTGATGAGTTAGGGTGAATAAATCCTTAACAAATAAACTCATGTATTTTCCTTGTCCACTATAAATGTTTCACTAGAGAAATTTTATGGGGGTTTTAGAAATAGGATTAAAATTATGAACTACATCAATAGTAAACTAAAACAATTCATCATGAATAAGACCATAAAAATCTTCAAGAAGTAAAACCATGTATTCATTTACTAATAGTACAACAATAATATTAATGTTTTATTTTTATTGAAAAATATGAGTTATGAAACTTTCAATGAAATGTCCAATAAATTTCTCTACACATTTTTTCATTTTTAGATGCATGAAATTGGTGAATAAAACACTCTAGTGTCTATATTTTATCATATAGTCAAAATATGAAATATAATAAATACCAAATGTGAAATCAAACTCAACTATATCTAGTTATAGATGATTATAAGAAGTACCATCCCATTTGTAATAATAGGAATAATCCCTTAAATCTTAGTTTCATTAATACTTGCATCTAAAGTATTCACAAAAAAAATTCTCTCTTAATTTCTTGAGATGATATTCCCAATTTACATTCAAATTTATCATAAATGAAATAATGTGAAGATCATTGTAAAATAGGGAATTGAAATAATTAGAGTACACAAGTAACATACCTATCAATATATATTTTGATAACCCAACATTAGCTTTAGTAGTAGAAAATGATATTTGAACACCATTTTTCTTTTCAACATTATGATTTCTAGCCTAAGATGCTGAAATCTGGAAAATTTTAGTATAATAACCCAATAGATTGTAACTAAAACACCACATAGTTGGGTGGATATAAGTTATCCCATTCAATAATTATTTAGTATTCATTTCCATAAAATAAAGGGATATATGGAAAAACATTACACATCTCTAACATATCGATAATTTCATATGAAATTAACTAGGGTGTTTTTTTACCACACTTACCACAAGTAAGGATCTTAATTTTCATAGATACATATTTTTTTATGTTTCCCCATCACCTTCCATCTTGGAAACTTATTACATTTATCATCATAAGGAATATGGGTCTTATAAAACATTATCTAAACTTTTTAATCACAATGAAGAAATTTCATGTATATTATAAATTCCGAAGTGAACAAATATCTCTATAGACCTGGTTTCAATCTGGAGTAAAATATACTAATTTTTTTATCAATGCACATTAAAAATATAATATGTACTAGGATACTATACTAAATTTGGATTCATACTAGGCCATATAATCTTTATATTTTTTATTAACATCCAATAATTTGTTTTCTTCCCAGAGTCAAAAAACATAGGGAAATATTTCCCCAAGAAAAAATCATTAAATTTTCCCATTCCATGGAATCAAGATCATCTTTTCCTCAGGTATTCTAAACCAAAAACCACAATCTCTTAGCTTCAAAATCAAAATGATAAACTAATATAGTTATATTTTGATGTTATAATTATACTATTATTTCAAATACCTTCTGAAAGGAATTTCCTCAATATTTGGATACAACAGAGAGAGATAATCCTTTGAATTATGATTTTTATTTATTAATAAAATTATCCACTATGGTTCATTGTTGATCTGATTCTTATCTAGAATTGATACAACCAAAATTTAATACATGTTTTAAGTGATACATTAATACAACAATAAATTATTTCCTAATTATATCCATCCAAGGATGCTGATTTGGAATAAAAGTTTCCACTTGGTTCCTACCATTCTTCTTCACCATTTCTACAAGAAAACCATTCTGAAAATGCATTGTTTAGTTAATGTTACATGGTAATCATTAAATTATATGTATTTTAAACACTAAAATAAAGTTAAATATTTCAATGGAATGATATTAGCATTATCCAAACCTCTAAATCTATCTAACCCATCATACTATAGTAGCTATAAGGATCTGGCTATATGCATTACATAAACTTGAGTTTTAATTTAATAATTCATTCTCTTACATTCAAATTATTTTTACATTAATGGTTTTAGAGAATCATGTCATAACTAATAAGTAATTAAACCCTATAATATAAATTGGAAAATTCTAATCTATATCAATTTTTCTCGCCATATTAAAATTTTATATCAAAAAATGATTTCTATTCCAGAAATATCCTCACAATTTGTCACTTGACCACATCATTTCCCATGCCCTTACATAAATAATATGAAAAATATTTTAAAAAAATGGGATGGGAAATAAATATTTATAAGGGACATAAATAGATGAAAACTATTATTCTAGTTAAAGAACATGAAAAAAAACATTTCATAAAATCCATAATGTTTATTGATAAAGTGAATTATTAATGTTTTAGAAACAATATATATAATACAATTTTTATAAAGAAAACTCAATGATATATCATTACCAAGAATAAAAAATTCAGGTATCTGCCTTGGGAAATAATCTAATAGAACCCTTATAGAACCCTTATAGAACAATTACAAATTGTAATAACTATACAATTAGCATCCAATTTATTTCTCTATAGATAATAGTCATCACCAAATTCATTTAAACACTATCTAGGCACCCCCGTCATATAATATATAATGGTATCAATCAATACAATCAAGGTCCCACCAATCATAACAAACATCCAACGACCATATCAACAATAAATATTTTTATTCATGTACCATTTCATCAGAAAACCCTCTTAGAATTTTTTTTGATCCCATACAGAAAAAAATTCGGATATTAAAATATCTTATTTTTTGAGAAACATTATTTTTTATTAATTTTTTTTGAAACTAAGAATTTCATTTATTAAAACATGGAATATTTAAAACTATATTTGAAGTTAAATAATATTCATAATGAAAGTAAAATTCTTCGTCGCTGTATATATTAAAAATTGGCCATTTCTTTTTTTCTTTATCAAAACATTTAGTAAAAAACATGTAAAAAAATTCCATTTTCAAAACAATGAAATAAATAAAAAATATAAATGAAATTGATATTATAAATAATGCATTTTAAAATAAAAAAAGTCCATAAAATCATTTTAAAAACGTGTTCATGGAAGAGAACAATTTTGAAGAAAAACATTAGAAGATACTTTTTAACTAAAATCCCCGTAGCACTTTGTGAATATTTGAATCAAATCCCATGAAATAGTCAATATTTTTATAAAATTAATTACCATTTCGATAATAAAATTAATTATTTAAAATTTTAAAAGGGATTATTATGCACCTCATAATGTAATATTGGCGTATAACATCAAAATATTCATCAATTAAAGGAGATTGAGACGAAGTCCCTTACCTTGAATCCGAATCATCAAATATGTTTTTTATATTCATGAATAATAAATTTATGATTATTATTTACATTATAAACAGAGTTTAGCTTGTTTATAATTCCTTTATTTAAATTACTATCATTTTATTGATGACTACTTAATCAATTGAGTTTGTAGTAGATATTTTGGACCATCTTCGACTAATGTGTCAAAAATGACTTTGTAGATTGACTATGGTCAATGTAGTTATTAGTTAATATATCCCATACTAATAATCATGAAATAATTATGAATTTTATACATAAATTATAATTTTAATACCAGTTGATAATTATTGTTTTTTGAAATGAACTTTCTTAGGATCATTGAGATGGTTGGCCATACATATGCATCAGTAACATTTCTATTTTTCAATTATTGTTATAGAAAAGGGGTAAGTAATATTTATGATTTTTAAAATGATAAAAATATAATAAATATAACATAATATTATTTTTTAAATATATCTATATATATCATCCATGTGGAGTGGAGATGAAAAGAGAGGAACATCACTTTGTGAAGGTGGTTGTCCATATGTACACAAATGACATTATCAATTTTCAGTGAGTGAAAATATAATTGGAAAATTAAATAATATATTTTTAATTAACAATTATGTCACTAATATAATAATTATTTCATTTATATCATGTATATTCATTAAAATTATATTTTTTAGCTTCTGTGTACTGAATTAGTAAAAAATGAATCACATCACATTTTAAGGCGGTAGTCTTTCGTACACACAAGTGAGGTTAACGTATACCATGAGGAATGGAATGAAAAAAGGTATATTTAAAATAATAAACAAATAAGTATTAATATTTAATAAATATAATAAATATAATTCCTATTTATCATAATACCCTACCATTATTGCTTTTGATTGAAAATGTGTCACATTTGTATTGGATGAATTAGTTTGCAGTATATATGATAGATATTATCATTTATTATTTGTGGTAAGAGTAGTCAAATATAACTCATTACATCAATATAATAACATATTATTATATTTTATACACTTGGGTTATTATATAACATTAAATGAGAAATATTTTAATTCAGTGGAATAGGTAATAATACCAAAATACATATTTAAGAATTTTTCCACACCACTGACCACCTCTTTAGAATAATTCCAAAATTATTCGTAGAATAGATTTATGGAATAAGGGATTTTACAAATATGTAATGGAATTTTCTATTTTTGTAGAAAATTAATTTCATTAAAAATGGTTCTATGGTTTGAGTATGAGAAGATATGGGGTGAACTTTTATAAGTGTGGTGAGTGGCAAACATTTAACTTCTGAAATGAAAAAGTTGTAACTACATTTTTCACATTCTAAAAGGGTTTAAAATTGAGTATTAAAAATAAATATTATTTTTATTTTTAAAATATGGAGATAAAAAATATTATAGAGACTTTCATGTGGAGTTTTAGAACAATTAATAATAATTTATCAATGTGAGTTTTAATTTGAAGAGAGAATCATCATACTTTTACATTTGAGGTTATTTTATAATAATTTATATACATTATTGTGCATATAAGAAACTTTAGTTATAATTGGATAATTTCAGGTGCCTATATGATAAATGAAATATTTTTATGAGGTTTTGAGTGGTTGAAAGGTATTTTACATTCTTAAAAAACTGAGAATCTGATTTTGAGAACTATCATAAGTTAAAAAATGAGATATAATTAGAAATTTATTTTTTGAATTAAATTTGGTTTCAAAAAAATGATATTGATTGTGTTCTTATTCATTGATTAAATTTCATGATCATTCATGTAATTAGAGAAAAATAAATATAAGACATGGTGAGTTCAACACTATTAGTGGGAAATAGCCTATTGAAAACAAGTATTAATCCATGAATTAAGAAATTTCAAATGAGTATATTAATGAATATATTTTTTGAAGAGGTAATAGAAGGAAAAAATTATGAGTCTTCATTGAATTTAAGAATACAATGTTGGATGAATTTTTGATGGATTTGAAAGAGAAATGAATTAGATTCTATTTGACTGATTTAATTTAGAATTTTATTGCTACATCACGAGACATTGGAGTTTATATATTTTTAATATAGAATATATTATTCTAGATATTATTTCTATGAACATATAAGTGGAGTATGTATCGAAGAATGTGTAGTGGAATATTTTAGAGAACGTAAGAGACACCATGTGAAACTTTTGAGAGTTGAAAAATTCAACTATCAAAGAGAGATATTGTGTTTCAACATGAGATATACCTTATGGTATATAAATACAAGAATCTATAACATTTTTGAAATATTTGGGTATATATTGTTGATATTTTGTGGAAAAGTGTTTTGGGACTAAAATCATTGATCCCAATTATTTCCTGATGGAGATCGGGAAGGATATTCAAATGAGTTCACTATTTATTATATACTCAATGAGTAAAATCATAAAAATTCATTCTATAGGAATAAATAACAAATAATAATACATTTCTATCCTAGGATCCAATCTATTCAAGTATATTGTGACTATGAAGTCAATGAAATTACTGAAGAAAATTTTCACTTGGTTCTCTAACATATAGTATGTATAAATTGTAACTGGGTTATCTAACTAGTTGATAGAGGATTGTAGTTTTGGTTTATATAAAACAACTACTATTTCCAATTATGGATATAGTAGAGAATATCGGTTTTGATTTCTATTCAACATAGAATGTTATATGTTTTCATGTTGAACATTGTAAATACCGTGCTCTAAAAATTCCTTACTAATGCACATGAGGTGTAGTGTTGAAAAAATATTTAGATCACAATGAAAATTAATAAGTTTGAGAGACTGAATTTAAAATCACAATACATTAAAAATGAATACCCCTATTTCACCCCCATCATGAAGTCAATTTGTCTTGAGGATTGAAAAATGGAACAAAATCCTAGTTCCATCTAAATATATAAGATAAATTCTATGGCATGGAAAATTCTGAATAAATCAATAATAGACATGTTCTAACATTCAATAAGATAAATTATCACATATAAAGGAATATTATTCCTCCATAGCGCCTCTAACATGGAATGTGTGTGAGATATTATGCAACAATCTGTTTTCCACCCATTGGTGAAGGTAAAATTATAACATAATTTTATATAAGGAATACGTAGATTAATCAAATGGATCAAAATTCAATCTATATATTTTCATTATATAAGGTATATAATAGGGTCATGGATCTTTAAATTGAAAATGAGATATAAAAAATTTAAAAGTAGTCATAATGAAAATTTAAAAGTCAGTGAAGTTGAGTTACAAAATTGGATGAGAATATTTTAAGACATATTATTGGCTAATGATTAGACCATTGATGAATTACAGACAAGAGAAATTGAGATTTTGAGATTTATCAAAGATATTTTTTAGATGTTTTGGGATTACATTACTGTTAAAAACCTGATGTGTAATTTCCCTGAATAGTTTGGTTCAAAAACTTAATCCTTCAATGAAGGATAATATTTATCACTAATTGAGGTAAAACAAATAATTATATTTTATATAATGTGTAAAAATCCATATTTCAAATAGAATTAAAATGTAAAGATGCATTTTGAGTCCATGATAAAAAGAAAAATCAAGGATGAAGTGGATTTAAAATCAAGTTATTTGAAGTAGAGGGTTAAAAAGATTATAGGGTAATAATTACCCATATATGATGAGCATTCAAAATGATTAAGTGGTATGAAAATGGAAGATGAACAATAAAGAACTATAATTGGGATATTTGTGGTTATATTTACTATATTTATCTAAATTTGAAGGTAATTGAAATTAAATATTGGTAGGAATCTTATAAGGTGTAAAAAAAGAAAAAATTATTAAATGAAAAATATGTATTCCATCATGAAGGGAAAAAGTGATCAGTAAAAATGAGTTTGAGGACACATCATCATGTAACTCTTAAACTGATGAGGTAAATTTTCATTATAAGGTTTCAATGGGATAATATTTTTGTATAGCTATTATTATAGGGATGATAATTTTGTTTAAATAGATAATGAATGAAAAGTTTGTAGAAACATTGCAGAATAATACATCTCAACAGAAAGTAAAGAGAAAACCAGAGAATGAAAAATAAAATATTGGTGCTAGGAACAATGAGTTTGATAGAAAAGAATAATACCCTATTGATTATAAGAATATGGAAACATTAATAGTGGATAAACATGAGAATATGAAAGTGATCTAGTATTTATTATATCTAAAAGGGGAAAAAAAATTGGAACACAATCAAAGTGTCTCTTATTCCAAGGTGAGTTGAATAATTATCAAGAAGACATCACCAATTCTATTTAAGGTAAAGGTGACTCTTCCCATTCTAGTGATTATTTGTGTCTAAGGGAACAATGCAATCCATAATCTAATAAATTAAAGAATAGATCTAGTTTTTCGAATAGTTTAGGTGGGAAAATAAAATATGAGGAGGTTAAAGATAAGAAACATTTTAGGAAATATTCCATATAAACGGAAGGGAGGAATTCTAAAAAGATTAAACATCTCCCATGAAAAGATATTTCTCAAAAAAAAATAACAAAATTACCAATAAATTATTATATATATATATATATATATTCTATTGATCTTTGAGAACAAAATTCAGAGGTTATTGATAGTGATATGGAAGGTATGAGATTAAACAATATTAGTGTGTTTATAATATGTCATTTTAAATAATGCGCCCGGAATGAAGGGGTATCTTTGGTGGAATGTGATATATAGTCGAAAATGGAAACAATATATGACCAAAAATAAAAAAACATATCCACATTGAACAAATATTAATATTGGGCTGAGGTATTTTCAAGGAATGAAAAAGGTGGTCAGAAATCTAAGGAGTTCATGACTATATTTATGGGATAAATACTATATATAGTTTAGGAGAAGAAAATTTACGAATATAAAGAGAAGGATTCATGTAATATTATATATTTGAATAAGGAATATTAATAACCAATATTAAATGAGTATGTCAAAAAAATACTACTAGATCCAACTATACTAGTTTTAGATTACCATGAGAATGGAAAAATGAGTACATGGATACTAATGATTATGTAAAACTAGAATTTACGCATCAAGAAGATTAAATTCATTAAAAATTATCTAAATATGATGATATAATAATTAAAATAAATTTTTTATGAGTTTAACTGAGTATACATTGTTGAAAAGACTGTATGAAAATTATTTCCCTTCAAGAATAGTTTTGTATGAAGCATATGAATTCAAAAGGAAAATATGATTCTAAGGTTAATCAAGAAAGAAAAACTGCTTCAGATAAGGTATATATTGAAAATAAATGTATTAGTATAATATCTATTGAGGTTCTTGAAAAAAAAAATAATGTTCTCGGGTTGGAAATAATGTGTATCCTAGTTTGACAGAATATTATCATATTCAGTGTTACATACAAGGAACTCAATGGATATTTCTTATTCAATATTATTATTGTTTACATGTGATAACATATAGGTAATTAATAGAGTATATTGAGTACTAAAAACAGTAGACCATGAAGAATGAATTCTTCATTGTTTATTTCATTTACCATGGATAAAATATGTTAGGTGCATTCTATAATGAGGATAAAAAAATCATGTATTCCGTGAAATATAGAATTTCTAAATAGTCTTGTAAAATATAGAGAAAATGGTATTTTTATGAAAATAATAATCCGTAATTTTATTATATATAAGATATTTAATATAGAGAATATATGTAGAAAAAATGATAAGATAAAGGGGTAGTTATTTTACATTTATAGAAAAAATTTTATGGTTTATTGAGTTCGGTGTTAGAGTTATTTCCTTTTATGTTTTTGTGAAATAAATCCTAAAATTATTATTTATCATAGTTTGATAGATATTGAAATTGATAAAAAAACATTGAACATATTGATTATATCTCCATTATTTTATACTTCCCATTAGACCGTGCAGGATAAGAATATATTTACAAATGAATATTTTCAAAGAGAATCATGTGGTATAATTGTTCTCCTAAAAAGATGATGTGTTTTTTTAAAAAATAGAAATTATTAATTTACCTTGATAATGGTGGAAAAAACAGATAAATAAAATATTTCATATTGACATATGTTTTATGTAGTGTGGACAAAGAACAAAAATGGGTTGATTATCATGTGTAAATTGTTTGATTTCATTTCTTTACACTATATTAATACGTTTTTTGTGATGGAAGGATGAGATTCATGGATAATTTTTATGTAATTTATTTTTCATATAAAAATACCATGATTAGTGTGATGATATTCAATCAAACTAAATTCATGTTCTTGTGTATATAGATTCACATTCTATAACTATTGGAAATGATTTCAAGCTACTTGGGATGTGATGTGGATGGTTTATGGAGGCCTTGTTTCTAAATTAATCAAGTATTTACATTATATATTGATATGGTAAATGTAGTTATCACTTCATATGTCTGATCTAGATGGTCACTTTTCACATTCATCCATTTGAGTTTAGATGCTTATGTATACTTTCATACAATCCATTGATTTTGATAAGGCCTCTGGAATTATTGAATTGGTTATAAATTTGTGAAAATATGTAATATACATTATCATATATGAGTTGATCATATTTGAAAAAAGTAAATTATCATATTCTAACCATCATATAATGTTTTTTTAATGCACATGAGAACCTAACTACATGAATAAATGTTAGAAAAAAAGTTATATTATGATGAACCCCATAGGATGTTTTGGAACCCTACATTATAGTTCATTAACACGAGTGAAAATTTGAAAAATAATTTATCATTAAATAACCCATGTATAATGTTTAAGAACCACGTTTGACAATTAATATATGTGAATTGATATTTTCAATGGGAATTATATTATGATGGGATTTATGAGAATGAATTATAATTTACTTACACATAATTTAATATAAGATAATCTAGTTATGAACATATATTTTGAGGTGGTTATATTGAAATTTTCATATTCAAATGAGATTATGAGAGCTCATAAGATATTTTATTTTACTAAAAAACTATGAATCCAGATTCTATATTTTGGCAGAGTGAAAAAATATGAGATATATATAGGCTTATATATTAAGAATAAAATGATGGTATAAATTAAATTATGCTTCATGTGCTATTATTCATATATTAAAAATCAGGATCATTAATTTTAATTATGATTTATATAAGAAAAATTTAAAATGATATTAGCATCTCAATAAAAGAGGGAAATCCTATGTGGAAAGGAATAACAATAAAATAAATGTGTAGATTTTTAATGAGTTCGATGAAGTCAATTTTGGGGAGATATTCAACGGGGAAATGAATAATGATACTTGAGAAAAAATTATATAAATTTATTCAAAGAAATTCAATGAATAAGATCGACAAATAACTCTAAAAATTTCCAATAAAAATAAATTATAGGATCATGTATGCATATGAAGGTCATGGAGTTTCCATATATCCAATATTAAAGATATTATTTATGAAATTTTTGCAATGGATATATATGAGGAATTAGTATCAATTTAATGATATAGTAATCTTTTAGAAAACCCACCATGAAATGTAAAATTACTCTAAGAGTTGATGATATATAGTATCAATGGTAAAAAATTAGTTTGAAGATAAAATATACCCTATTTGAGAAGAATAATTTCATTCTAGAGAATTTTGATGATCTAGAATCTAAATTATTCAATGTTATTAATTGAAAAGTTATGAGATGAGTAGTGTTGATAAACCTTTTCTCTCACTGATGATCTTGAAGGATCGATACGTGAGTTCACTATATCATAAACACTCATGGAGGATGACCATCAGAAGGATGCACATATGCATTCCACATAAAGAAAAAACCCATTCCATAGTCTGATCTAGGTTAAATAAAGAGCTTGTGACTGGGGTGTCTTACTAGTTGTTGAAGATGATTATAGAAGGGGAGTCTAGAATGTTTTAGATGGGAAATGTGTTTGGGGGTATCTAATGAGTTCCTAGAGAATTATACATGGGGTGTCTAACCAAATGTTTATAGAAATAGTTGGGACTATTATGGATAATCAATTCTAGGGAATCATTCATATATTTCATGGATTATGATTGTATATCAATCCTTGAAAATAAAATCTGTTTTTTTCTTTTATTACTATATAAAAAGTGTCGATTTTTGATTAAAATGTGGGGATTAGGTACTCTAAAAGGTTCATGTGAATATATTTTAAATCATTTGAACTCATAAATTAATATCACTGATTCAACAACTCTTCCCTCTGCCATTAATGTTTTCTAGGGATCCACAACTATGGTGATAATGGTTATCTTGATGTGATGTAGCGGTTATGATGAATTGAGGGAATATTAAATTCCCATGAATCATATAAATTATTGATGATTAACGGTATTATAGGATTTTAAATGGAAAAAAATTATTATGGTGGGAAATAATTTTCCCTTATCCATTTCATAATTTTGTCTTTTTGGAATTCAATAAAAATATGTTTATTTAGTTGAATTATTTAGATGTCTTGAATTGGGAGAAATACACTGAATTAATAATCCTTTATCTATGTGAGTGAATATTAAAGGAGTATTCTTATGTAGTTTTCAGGTAAGAATTCCATTATCCAATGATAGACATAAAAACATTATGAAATCCAAATTCATTGAAATATTCCTTCCTCAATACCCACGATAATATTTATTTTAATATGAAAATTATTATTATGAGGAAGTTGTTGTAAAACGATAGTTAGTATATGTAAATCATATATGGAATATATTGGTGTATTATTTACTAAATCCCACTAGTATGGTATGTAATGTATAATATTTATAGACACTAAATACTTCTCATTAAAAGAATAAATCCAACATGTGTTTCTATTGTGGTATATATAAGGACTCTAATCCATCATACCTGAGAAATATGATGAATTTTCATAAATGTGGCAATCCTGGTTATCTATAAAATATTTATATTTTGAATTGTTCATGAAACATTTCAATTTCTAACAAGTCCATATCTATGGGATCATCTATTCATTGTGATAATGCTTGGTGAGTTTATATCTAATTGAGAATTAGTTGTAATTGATCGTTGACACATTAATAAGATATATATTTTATTCAATTTTATGACGTATTCATCATTTTATTTCATGTTCATGACAAGATTATTTTTTATTCCTATTGAAGATTATATATTATGATTTATTTCCGATCTTTTTTTTTAATTATTTTTAAGGGAAACCATGGTTTAATTCATGGGAAATTAGGATGAGTGTTTGACTTGTTTATCTTATGTATAGGATTGTTCCCCAAGTGGAGAGTATTCATTTTTCATGTTTATGTCATGTTTACCTTGGGCCTATGTTCAATGAGTGAGGAATGAGGTTACATTACATTCATATTAATGATATGTGTAAATCTCTGGTTTTGTTTCTTATTGATGATATTTTTATTAAGGAATATTTAAATTTGAAAATTTATGGGTTGTTGATATATATTTTTTACCTTTTATTCTTGTAATTTTTATTTCCTTTTAGGTTTCATTTCATTTATTCATTTTTCAATCGAATTATTATATAATTTCTTGATGCTTTTTTAGAATGATAATTTTTCTTTGTGATTTAGGGAAATGATATTTTTTTGTGACATCTCTCTCATATGAGTGTTTATAATATTTATCATTATTTTAGATTAATTCTAAATAGATGGGAGAACAATTAAAAAGATTTTTTATTCAAATTATTCTATAGTTATTGTGGGTTCATATATATGGTAACAAGTTAAATTTCAAGATAAGAATCATAGGTTTTGAGGATCCATGGGTTTTTCTGATTCTCTCCTCTCACTTCAGATCTTTTATGAGTTGATGAATTATTTTCAAAATCAATTATTAATTCTAAAATAGATATATTGATTTACTATATAATAATACATTATTTAACCTTGGTTATCCATCATTTTCTCTCAATTGAAATGGATCGACCTGGATGAGCTCAAGGGATCTTTAATCATTATTCCATATTCTTTATAAGACCTTCTTTCTTGGATATTGAGTTGATTTTTTAGGTGAACCTAACTTTTATAATAGTTCCTTCTTCTCTACTCTTGAATTTTATATTACTTCTTGGTTCCTTATTCTCTCGTGGAACCTAATGGGCATGGGGGTAAGTGTTATTTATGAAATATTAATGGGGATGTGGATGTATGAGGACTTTTGAAGCCAGTTTACTATATGGGATAGCTATCTCCCTCAAGGCTAGGTGGTTTCAAAGTATTGGGGTAGGTACTTTTATGAAATTATTTTATATCACATGTTAGGTAATAGTTGATCTTTAATATATTTATTTATTATCTAGTTATAACCTTTTATGGTTCCCTTAATGTTTTTATAAAATTATTTTGGTATTTATTATACTTTTCATGCATTATTTTCATTGGTATTATACTATTCATATTAAACTAAAATTTTTAAGTATTCCAAGAGCTTGTAGAAATTCCCTTGATACTCTTTTAGGATAAATTTTATGATAAAGAAGTTTTTAGCAAAATATCTATTTCTATTCTATGCGACCAACATTTTCAATGGTATTTTAATCATAAAGGTGTTTGATTATAAATTTACTCCTAATGGATTAATGTGATATTTTCAATGTATGGATCAATATTAAACATTTGAAGGATTTTTTTTTTAATTTTGTTCTCTATGTTTGATTTTTAGGCCTATTTAATCCTTAACAAACTTGTTTCATTAATGATTATATCACCTTAGTTTTTAAGCTCTTATGTTATGTATTATAGTTTTTATAGACATTTATAATTTTTTAAATTAATTATTGTTTGATGATTATGAATATGTGAATGTGGGTCTTTCATGAGAATGTGTTGGAAGTAATATAATGATTATTTCTTCTGTTTTGTGATTTTTTTTTTCTGAAGATCATATGGATAGTTTTTTCCTCACCTAACCATTATCCTTGTCATGTAATCCCAATGTTACTATCTGAGATATCTATGTTTATTCTATAGTCTATTAGATTATTCAATGACTAGTGTCTAATAGTATATATTGTGTCTTTTTAGAGTATTTCCCTTGATGTGACTACGATTGTGAAGAATGATCTTATAATTTTTTGAATAAAATATTTTCTTATTATTTATTCTTCTTAATTATACCTAATATCATCTCTTATTGAGACCCAGTGTGTTTTCCATGATGAAAATTTTGTTGAGGATGATGTTATCTTAGGTATTGAATTCCATATTTATTTATTTCACATGGTACTCATATTAGTTTTTTGGAACCATTTTTTTATTGTTTCATACTAATATATATTAATTTTTATTATGGTTACCAATTAATTATATACCATATCTATTTTTTAATTAAATTTACATTTATAATTTATCAAAAATTAAAAAATATAATATATTTTAATAAAACAAATTAAATCACATCTATTTTCAGGAATTTGGATAGATATACATTTTTGTTTCTAAATATTTTTTCTTTTTACGGATTGGAACTATAAATGTTAAATATAAATTTTAATTAAATGTTATATTACTAATAAGAATATTTTTATCATGATATTCTTAAAATCATTAGAGTAAGACTTAAAATGTTTCCCTATTCTAAAAAGGTTTTAACTGAAATTTTGATAGGGTAAAAGTATCATACTTTCATTCATTATACATTTAATTGGAAAAACATTATTTTATATATAGAGTTCAAACTATCATTTGTGAAAGGTTTTATAAAATAAATTTCATATATATATTATTAGAATCATTCTGTGAGTGTTTATTTCACAGCCTATATACGCAACAATGTGTGGATGTATCTCATATTTTTTAGAATGGTTCCCATCACATGATCAAGGATATATGTTCATTGGGTAGTATGTTTATAGGTTTTTTTATTATATTGAGTGAAAAAGGGTCACATAGAGATCATTTATTGGTAGAATGAGTCGTTAGTTTATTTAGGGACATCTCTATATTAACCAATTTTGTAATCTATTTTATTTATATTTTCTTTTCTTTTTTTAAGAAGATTCCATGTATTACATTTTTTTTGTTTTTATTGAAATGTGAGTATTAAAATTTCATTTAATTTTCCCATAATTGATTGGAATTACTATTTGTAACTACTTACTTTATATTCATGAATGTATAATGAAATAATGAACCATAATGTATTGTCAATTGGTTTATAATAATTGTTTTTTATTCTATGAGAGTGAAACCAAATCTACATTTTTATTACTCGTATCGAATGCACCTATTTCCAGGATATGATAAATAATCACTCTTCTCAGGCATTGTGGGGGATGAAATTTGAAATATGGATAGTTGACCAATGCCTATTTTATTATAATTTTCTTTTTTTGATCCTATGATTACTAAAATAAATTACTTATTGATATTTTATATGTTTTAGACATGACTAATATTTGTTGATTTTTATAAACAATGGGTTTTTTAAAATGATGATTCCTAACCAAATAATTAAACTTCTAACAGAAAAAACACACTCTCTAGATCATTAATATTCTAGTGAAAATAAAATTATCATCATTCTATATGATCATTATTCCTCCATACCTTTGGACTATTTGCATAAGGATTACAAATTCAACATTTTATATATTGTTAATGATTCTTGAATATAAGAACATAAATTACTCTTTAATTATGAATTCAATCATTTATGGTGTCAACCTTCTCTATGGGTTGTTAAGTGTCTTCCTTTACCCATCATGTCTAATTTTTTTATTTTTAATGGAAGTGTTAATACCTTTTGTATTAATTATTCTCTATGAAATTATCTTTCTCAGTATAATAAGTACTTTAAATTGATTTTATACTTGATCCATCAATTTTTTAAAACTAAAAAAAATAGTATTTCACCCTTATATCCCAATAATAATTATTTATAGTTTCTTGGGAGAACCTTTTCTTCTAAAATAGTCCATCAAGGTAATAAAATCTAACATAAATCTTAATCAATGATGTTTCCATACATTTATATTATCTCATTTTCCTCCACTATTTTTGTTAATATTTTTCTCATCATTAATATCACGAATTTCCATATTTTTCTTCTTCTTCTAACAATATTTCATGAAGTACATATCCATTGTTAGTTATAATGATATCTTTTGAATCATCAAACTCATCTACATAATTCATTTCCATCCTTATTTTAAGAGTGATTTGTTCCTATTTAACTTGTAATATCATTAATTTTATGTTGATATTTAACATCCTAGGTAAATAAAGAACATTATATTTTTCAAATTTATTAATATTTGTAAAATAAATTCTACTTTAAAGGGGACACTTTGTTCGATGGCATACCCAATATGCAACAGTGGGTTTCTTTGAAATCTTATGTTGCAAAATAATAATATAATATTATTATTTTAAATGGTATTTAACACCTAGCCATTTTATTGTTGGGAATGAACATAAAAAACTATAAAATGATTATATTAGTTTTTTTAAATGTTTTTACATTTATATAATAAAATTTAGAGGCTTAAAATGTGAATGAATCAAACTTTAAAAAAAATTTACTTTAAAAGGTTGAATTACCACCTTTTAAAAGTGAAAACTATTTAAATCTAGTTTTGGTATCATTTATATGTTCAATATGTCAAAATAAAATTCTTATTTAGAATCGAGACATCAAAATTTATATTTGGAATGTTTTTGGTATTTTTTTGATAAAATTCATTTTTTATGAATATTGAAAATACTATATTTTAAATCAAAATTGAATTTTAATATAATTTATTTATATAGTTATATTTTCTTTTTAATTGGTTTTAAAATTTCATTATATTAATATTTTAACATTTAATTGAATGTTGGTCATTGGAATTAATTTCACTTAGAAATTGGACATAAAAAATTATCAATCTTTTGATAGTTTTTGTTTCTGGAAAACATGCTATTTGTTTGGATAACGAGAATTAATTTTAAATTAATTATTACCAATTTTATGTTTTTAATTTTGTAAAATAAGCAAAATTTTTGAATTTGTAATTTTAAAAATAACTTAGGCTGATTTTTTTTGTAGTTTTCTGAAAGCATCAATTTTTGATGAATTGTGAAACCACTAAGTAGTAGTTAAAAACTAACTTTTTCATTTAAAT
The DNA here is from genome assembly GCA_963277665.1 of Viscum album. Lineage (NCBI taxonomy): Eukaryota > Viridiplantae > Streptophyta > Magnoliopsida > Santalales > Viscaceae > Viscum > Viscum album. The sequence goes on from OY728122.1 coordinate 738,476,673, forward strand.
GAAATTTTACTACTTATATGAATTGTATTTAGAAAATACGACATACATGGTTGTTATTAATAAGTAAAATGTGGTTCAATAAACTGAAAATAATGTTTGGTAAATAGTAACTTTTTACTTTTATTTACCACAATTAAAGGTAAATAAAATAAATCAAGGTAAAATGAATATTATAATAATAAAAAATTATATTAACACATGTAATAAACATATTGGTTGAGTCATTTATAACCATGGGCATCTTTGGGTCGATTTTGGGATCCCATGGAGCAACTTGGTAGTGATAAAGACACTTTATATTAATTAATTTAAAGTAAAGTCCAAAATGACAAAAAAATATCTTTTAGTAAATTAATTTTAAATGGGGCTATATATGTTATATTTTAGACAAGAAATATTCATTGTAATTTTAAAATGATATCCTACATAATGGTAATTTTTTTAATTTTTAGACATCAAATAGATAAAATTATTTTTGAGACAAAAATGATGCAGTATTTACCTTATTAATAAATTATTTAAATAAATAAGATTATAAATATTAAAATAACATAAAAAACATGTCCAATTATTATTGGATTATTTTATTTCTACCATTAGTCATCTTATGTTACAATTTTATTATTTTGGGACCTTTAGAAACTGAATATTGTTACATAATAAGATAATATTTTTACACTTTCCTAAAGAGCCACTCCTCCCCTTATAAAAATCCCTCACTTCTAACCCATTCCTCACACCTCTAAAGCCCCTTGTTTCATCCAAAACCTTCCCAAATAAGCTCTCGACATCTGCCTATTCCTCTTAGTAGCCTAACTGTAGAGGTAGAGCAATTCAAGAGGTCCTTTTGGTTCAAACCAAATGGAGTTACTCAAAATTAAAGGTAACTGTTTCTCTTAAATTCTTTCTTTTATTTTACTTCTCCAACCCCTAAACTATTTTAATTCCTATATATGATAACAAAAAAAGTATCCTAAATATAATAGGATATTGTTTTGAGACGTATTATAACTACACATACACACACCTCCATCTAATGGGTAAGGAACCTATTGTTTATATGGATGACAAACTAACGCCTCATGAAATGGTGAGTGTCCATTTATATCCTACCCCCTCTCATGGTGGCCATTAATATAGAATTTTATTTATATATGATATATATTATGTTTATGTTTTATTTATGCGTGTGTATTTTCCATTTATATCATTCCTTTATGGATTCCATTCTAAGTAAAAGGGGATAATTTCAATTGAGGGAGCGCGGACAACCGCCCCCTCAAAGTGATATGACTCGTTAATGCCTTATGTGGGACGTATAAAGTATGGAGTAAATGATATTATATATGATATTATACTGTAATTATAATATAACTATGTATAATTTTGTTTTAATTCCATTAAAATACAATATATAAATGGAAATAGCATTCATGCATACGTACGACTTACCGTCTCCATGAACGGTGAATTTAATTTCATATCCATAAATGTTATATACTATTATAAATAAATATATATACTGGATATATAATATATATATGACATCTAAATCATGTATATTATTCTGGAGATAATGGACTTTCGACCGCATGGATAAATTGTAATTATAACAAGTTCATTATGACCCATGTTCCGAACAACGATAAAATATCCAATATGAACTCAAATAATTAACCAATTGTTATAGAGAGGTAATAAGAGATATAAAAGGAATAATTAACTTAAAAATTTTTCTTAATAAAGTATAAATTTTCTTATTTTTATTATTCCAGATGAACAAGGAACATACAGGACAATTCAGACTTCAGGTAAGGGGTTTCTTATCTCACTTTTAATTCCGTGAGATTTCCATTGTTCGCACTTATTTTTTTTGCATCTGGTGTATTTTTTACTAACATTAGATATATATTATCATAATTATCTTTATTTTAATGGTATTATGTGAATTATTTGTGGGTTATTACATTTTTTTCATACGACTCGATTGATTACAACGTTGTAAGGGGATTTCATCTCACTTCTTATTATCGTGAGATTCATGCTATATTGCCAATATATTATTTTTGTGTTCTGTATGTACTTCCCATGATTGTATTATTTGTTTAATATAATTTAATTTATGTGTATTTACATATTCATTTTATTATAATTCTTTCATGGGGTGTATGTTTCGTAAATTACCAAATCGGTATGGGAATATCAAATTTCAATTTCCAATCATTGGGATTTACACTTACTTAATTTATTATTTTACTCCATGATTTTGTGTAGAATAAGTATTTATTATTTGTGTAGTAATTTAAACTCCCCTTTTTTTGGATATACATTTGATAAACATAATATCTCGATTGATAAATTATCATGTCATTGATGTGAACTTGGTAAGAGTAATTTTAACTCGATCTGCATTCGTTGAGTTAAACATCCAATTCATTGTTGTTGTTTTTACAAGAATAGGCGTGAATGTCCTCTTATTTATTTTACACTGAATAGCCAATCATATTTAGTGTATTTATATTTTTCACACATAATTATGTCATTTATTTATCCTTATCCTATGTATAGGGTCTTTATAAGGGATTTCATCTCAACTTAAATTCCATTGAGACTTCTTTGTTATTTTACACCAATTCACTTTTATTTGGAGTATATAATTTACTTTGACATAGTATATCATGAATCCTATTTTTCTCATGATATAATAATTTTGTGATTACCTCAATTTTTGGTATACAAGCATCTCTCATTTTTTTAGGAACTCTATCCAAAATATCATTTTAAATGTTTGGAAAGTTTATTCTTCTCAATATTTCTCATTAATTTCCATGTTTCAAAAATGGTTTTTGGATTTATTTATATGGAAATTAATGTTTTAAAATTAAAATTCCTTTTAAAAGTATCATTGTGGTATGTGACACTTTTATTCAAAAATCTATTTGAAACTGGTTCTTTATAAATAATTATACTTTTAAATGTTTTTAGAAAAAGGAGGATATTTCTTTCAAATAGTTTTGATGGTTATTTTAATTTATGTCAATATCATTAATTGTCACATATTGAGGTTAATTTATTATAATAAAATCTTACATATTGTGTTGAATGAGTTATGTTTGACTATAGATGTGCTATTTTTATGCCATTCATGGTTTGTGGTTAAAATATTGACATTTTGTAAAATAGTTTTAATACGAATGTTGATGTTATGTTTCAAATTTTTATATGAGGAATAAATTAGACTTATTAAGTGACGGGTGGATCCCGATATATCTCCTCGATGCATCAGTAGGTCTCATGAGGCAAACTAGTGTCATGGAAAAAAGGATTTGAAAAAATCTTAATTGTAGTCTTGGCATGAGGACTTGAATATGTAGTTATGATGTCTGAAATTATGAATTCCATAATTATGAGATTAGCTATTAATATTTCATTAAATTATATGACTAGTAGAAGACCCATGACTATGTTTTATTATGGAATTATTTACTCAAATCATATTCCAACCATAAAGGGTTCATTTTTACTATTTTTAAGGGAATGTGTTTTTCAATTATTCACCATGCCAAATTTTATATGTTATCTTTCATTGTATTGCTTACTCTTACTGAGCGTTTGAGCTCACCCATTTCTTATGTTTCATTTTACTAGGATATTATGATGTTAGCTATGAGTGACTTGTAGGAATAATATAGGAATCATGAATGTTTTTAATGGAATAAATTAGTGTTTTTTTCTTTTCAAGTTGTAATGTTGAACATATGTATTTATCTTGTTTACAAGACTACAAAACTAATCAGTCCTTTAGGACATTATTCCTTGTAATCATGCTAATATATTAAAATAATGCACATTATCCGGGATTTTGGGGTCGGGGTATTATAGTTTGTATTAGAGGAAGTTTAGTACACTCCTTGGAAACTAGATTTAGATAAACTCTGATTAGAGAACATTACCCTAAGATGGTATTTGAGGATTAGTATAGAAGAACATACTATAGTTTTGGTAATGTAGATATTTTGTGTATTTCCATGGAATTCATCCCTTTCTGGATATGAGCAAGTAGAGACACTGGAATAGATGTACCTACGAGTGAGAACTCCGACAAGGAGTTTCGGGCTTCACCTGGGGTCTCCTAGTACATGACAACGGGCCTTGATACACTCTTGGTAACGACACTCCCAGGGGAAAATCTTAGGATAATTTACATTTTATATACAAACCAATTTGAATGATTTTAATATAAGATGAGAATAAATGACATTGGTTAATCCTAAGGTATTTTAAATTGAAAATATGGTGTCAGTATATTCTCTATTTGATTAAATAACAATTGTTACTCCCACAATGCTTTCTGGTTTTAGTCAATTGATGGATTTCAAGGATGAAATAGTAACATTGATCATGATGTACTAGGTTGGAACAATGGTTGAAATGAGAAACAAAATGGAATTTTGATAGGCATAAAAGATATCATGTTCATGCCAAATCATTTTTCAAAAAATATGATCAACATCATATATATTAACCTACTCCCAGACTCAACAAAGAAGAGAAAGGTGATGAATGATAAGATATCCAACAATGGAGACCATGGAAAAAAGAATCCTCAATTTCCATCATGGAGGAAATGTTGAAGGAGACACCCAGGAAAGTGTCTCAATGAAACAAAGAAATGATTTATGTGTGGGAAAGAAGAACATAAAGTAAATAATTCCCAAGGAAAAATGAAGAGTACTATGGATGAAAATAAAAATGGTCCCAGAATCCATTTATAGTCATTTTCCATAAATATAGTGGACCTGGTCATTACCCGAGTGAATTATATAATCTATAAGATATCCTCTAGGTCAAGGAAGAAGCTATGTGGAAATAGATGGATGAAAAAAATATTTAAGAGTATTAGTGCTATTTTTTTGATGGGATTACGTTGGAAGTATTTTCTCTTGTATTTTTTACCCAAAATTTTGTCACGTGAAAATGATATTTTAGGAATAATTATCTTCTCTCTTGTGGATATAGTAAAAAATAACAATTTGGTTTTAAATGACCATTGATTCTGAGGCAATTACGAGTTATTAAAATTTGTGAAGAAAAAGCGAGGTATGAGATAAAATTTGTTGTTAAATTATTTTATTATTATTATTAGGAATTTATCCCATTTTAGTAATTTTATAAAATATAGTTTTTGAAAAAGGAAAACGTGTAGACCGTGTGGTAACCCATCAGGTCGGACAAAGATGTTGGAATCTAACCCACAACCAGAGTGCGATTGGGATTTATCACCTACCACTGGACTACGTGAAGTCCCTAGTTAGTGTGACAAATTATTTTTAGTAAAAATGATATTATTAAGTTTATTTGGGACCTTGTGTGTTAAAAAATTTATATCCTTAGTATAGGAAAATGATTTGGTTATTATGTGATAAATGTTATTTTGGAAGACGTTTGCTCTATTGGGAACAAAATATGCCTAAAAAATTAGAATAATATGGGATTTCAATTGAGGAGTAATAGTGGATTTTTATCTTTGTTTTTATTGTGGATCTATAGTGATTGGGTTATTTATGGATATGATTAACCTATCATAGAGAATATGTGATTTGCTTAATTACTTTTATGCATGTGACTGTAAGAGTAGTCGATGTTATTTGGAGATATAATTTAATCTGGAAGACTACATAACCAAATTCGTATAAGTTTTGGAATTCAAAATTAGTTTGGATTATATTGAATTATTTTAAGGAATATTGTTTATTTAATGGTATTTATTTATCTTTTTGGTATTGTTGGTTTAATTTTAGAAATTAAGAGTAGTATTTCCTTCTCTAAAAGATTATCATTTTTGGGGATCATCTGATCTTATACTAACCCTTTTATTTTGGGTTAACCTATAAATAAAAGTTAAATATATTTCTTATCCTTTTGGGATCATGTGATTCTCTAGATGTTGATTCTAGCTCTTCTGATGTGACCAAGTCATCTTGAATAATCATCATTTGTAAAAAAGTTTAGTTAGTTGTAAAAATTTAATAAAGAATTAAACTCTACATAAAAAGTAAGTATATATCTTTATATTGTTATTAAATATCATAATTAAATTCCTCAACTTTATGAAATGTAACATGAAACAAAAAAATGTTTTCTTTTTACTTTTCCTACTAGGAAAGTAATGACCGTTTATCCCACCACATGTTTGTGTTTTTCTTGTTGTTAACTTTTCCTTATCATGTTTTTTACCCCTCTCCATAAAGAACATAACAATTAGTTTATCTTCTATATACATGTTTTCCTACATGGAATCCTAGTATGGGTTATCTCGGGTGACCATTGTACATCCCTTTCATTCTTTTAAAGTAACAGTTTTATTAACTCTTTTTCTGATGTGGGACTTTCAATGAAGTTTCAATGCCCAGTTTTGAAAATGTGTGGATGAAATTTCTCAAAAATATGGGATGTATGTCGATGTTATTAATATTTTCATTACTTTTTATAAACTCCCTCTACTTATTTTATATTAAATTTTCATAATTTGTGTGAAATATTAATGTTTTAATACTAAGTATAATTTTTGAGCATTTTTAGAAGTAGTTAAATTGAGTCAGTTTACTATTTTATTTATAAATATAACCTGGATGATCTATATTTTTTGGTTATAGTTTTTTACGATTCCTCATTTAATATAAACCATTTCATTAGAAGGGATCATGGACCAATTCTTCCATTTAAAGGCTCATATGGACCACACAAGAAGGCCCACAGAATATGTGAGGAAACTGGAAAATCCATGAAAATTGAATCAATGGGCTCAATCTAGAAGTTAAAATTCATTAGTTCTACACAAACATTCGGATAACAATTCAAGTTGTAATGGATAAAAATTCCAAGGCCCAACTCTAAGAACAAGGGGCCCAACTAATGATTTGAAGTCCATCACACCATTCTTTCTGGAAATTAAAATCTGGACACTATTCATGAAATATCTCTTGAGGTAATCATCAAAATAAAGATGAAATTTTTCATTATTAAATAAGAGATATATGTGGCTGATTTTTTTTAAGAAATAATTCGGATTTGAAGGCATCTTTATATTCTAAAATCCATTCTCATTTTGGACATCTAAAAGTTTGTATCGAAATGGACAGATTAACTTTATTTAATACACCAGCCATAAAATTGTCTACCGTATGTCCAATGCCTGCCAAATGATCAGATTATAAAAATGAGATATGTATCTAAAACATGTAATAAGATCATATATCGAGATTTGGCTGTCTAATTTATTAAATTGGCGATACAAGTGGAGGGTCAGTTTTGGAATGCAAACAACCCACAACATTGGGCTATAAATACACCCCCTCTTCTCCTTTAAAAGAGTTGTCATTTTAGAAGAGAGGAGAGAATATTGGAAAGGCCGAAGCCTTTGAAAATTCTTGAGAGGACCTTCCACACACACGTTTTCACTTGAAAAACCTTTCCTTATATCTTTGTTTTCACTTTCTTTAGTGTTCTTCATTTTTATAATCTTGTAAGTCTCTTTCTTTGTAATTCTGTTTTAATGAATGTTTCTTCTTCAATATCTATTATTCTCATCCACCTTCGGTAGTTTAATATTAATTTTATTAAAATTGTTTAAATATAATTTAATCCCCTTCCCTTATTTTTCTTTCTCATTCAATCCAATGTTCGTTTTTAATTCTCATCTTTGTTCATTTGTGTGTGATCGACACACCACTACTTTCTTATCCCTTACTTTTTCTTATCTTCTTAATTTATCATCAAAACAATTATAACCAGATTACCAATAATTTAAATTTATGAGTAAATCTACTATTGGGTTGAGTTATAATTTGGGGATATTAAGTGACTAAGATCCTTTTATAGATGAGCATTCTTTGAGTTAATATTGTGTATCTTGAACTTTATATGTCATGGATTAATGACATGTTTTGTTTAATATGTGTATTACAAGGATTATTGGAACCAAAAATACGCTACCATAAACAAGTAATGATAATGATTAGAATCTAAATTTAAGTTACATCTTGGATTAAAGCATTAACACTTGGGAATTCTGATCAAAATCATTTTGTGAAGTTTGTATTAATTTAATGCAATATAATGCAAATCTCATGGATATCATAAGCTTAAATCCCCAAAAATGAACTCACCCCAATATTTAAAAATTTGCTAAATCAAACATCATCCATAAATTATTTAATAAGCTCTGCAAACAGACCCCCCAATCAGAATACAACTAACTAATAAAAACCGACTATAAAAAAGTATCTTCAACGAGGATTCAACCAGAGTGCTTCTATACACATTAGTAGAGCACCGGAACCTTGACCGGTCGATAGGAGACCATCAACAACACTTTCAGGTGTAACATCATAGGTAAATAAAGAACATGAATTTTTTTAAATTTATTAATATTTTTTTAACTAAATTATACTTTGATGGGAAGGCTATGTTCGATGGCGTACCCAATACACAACAATGGGTTTCATTGAAGTATTCCATTGCAAAATAATAATATAATATTAATATATTAAATTGTAGTTAACACCTAGCCATTTTAATGGAGGGAATGAACCGAACTATCTGAGAAATGATTATATATTTTGGTTTAATGTTTTTACATTTATCTAATAAAATGTAGATGCTTAAAATGTGAATGAATCTAATTTTAAATATAATTTACTTTAAAAGGTAGATTTACTGCCTTTTAATGGAGAACCCTCATTAAATATAGTTTTGGTCACTTTTATATGTTCAATTTTACAATATAAAATTCTTATTTAGAATTATGACATCAAAATTTATTTTGGATAAATTTTTGGAATTTTTCTGATAAAATTCATTTTTTATGAATAGTGAAAAATACTATATTTTAATTCAAAAGTTCCTTTTATTCTAATTTATTTATATGGTTATATTATCATTTTAATTGGTTTAAATGTTTAATTATATTATTCTTTTACAATATAATCCAATGTTGGTCATTTGAATTAATTTTTCTTTGAAATTGGACATAAACAATTATCAATATTTTGATAGTTATTGTTTCATAAAAACACGCTATTTGTTTTGATAACGAGAAATAATTTTAAATTAATTAATGAATCTTCTATGTTTTGAATTTGGTAAAAAATACATCATTTTTGAATTCATAATTTCAAATATAGATTATGTTGATTTTTTTGTAGTTTTTTTGAAAAACTTCAATTTTTGATGAATAGTGAAACCACTATGTAGTAGTTAAAAAACTAAATTTGTCATTTAAATGAATGTTTACTAATTCTGGGAATTGGATTTCAAAAATCTGACAAAAATTTATGTTATTAATAATTAAAATGTGGTTCAATAAGATGAAAATATTGTTTGTTGAATAGTAACTAGATACTATTATTTACCACGGTTAAAGGTATATAGGATGATTCAAGGTAAAAAGAATATTATAATAATAATGAATTATCTTAATACTAGTCCTAGCCTTATGGGTTGATTAATTTATGACCATGGGAAATGTTGGGTCGACATTGGGACCCCATGGTGCTACTTGATAGTGATAATGACACTTTAGATTAATTAATTTAAAATAATGACCAAAATGACACAAACAAATATCTTTTAGTAATTTAATTTTTACATGGGGTTATATAAGATATCATTTCAACTATAAATATCCATTTTAAATTTAAAAAATCATCATACATCATGGTATTTTTTTTATAATTTTTAGATACCAAAAAAATAATATTATTTATGACTCAAAAATGATGTAGTATTTACCTCATTAATAAATGATTTAAATAAATAAGATTATAAATATTAAATTATCGTACAAAACCTATCCAATTATTATTTAATGATTTTATTTCTACCATTAGATATCTTATATTTTACACTAATTAGTTTTGGACATTTAGAAACTGAATATCATTATATAATAAAATAGTATTTTCACACTTTCCTAAAGAGCCCCTCCACCCCCTTTTAAATAGCCATCACTTATAACCCATTCCTCACACATATAAAACCCCATGGCTCATAAATACCCTGCCAAAATAATCTATCAAGATCCCCCTCTTCTTCCTAAAGGCCTTAAATTAGGTAGAAGGCACTTCAAGGGGTCCTTTTGGTTCAAACCAAAATGAGTTATCTGAATTAAAGTCAACAGTTTCTCTGAAATTCATTTCTTTTATTTTTCTTCTCTAACCCCTAAACTCTTTTCCTTCCATTATTTTATAACAGGACTAGTATGTTAAATATACTAGTATGTTGTTATGAGGAGGATTCAATCTACCCTTACACACACATCTATCTAATGGGTGAAAAATATATTGTTTTTGTGGATGGAAAACTAACACCTCACGAAATGATGATTATTAAATTATATCCTATAGCCTCTCATGGTGTCCATTAAGATGGTACAATATTTATATATGATATATATTATTTTTATGTGTTATTTATGCTTCTGTATTTTCCATTTATGTCATTCCTTGATGATTTCCATTATGGGTAAATCGTTATAATTTCATTTGAGGATGTGCGGACTACCGCCCCCTCAAAGTGATATGACTCGTTAATGACTGATATGGTACATATAAAGGATGTATTTAATGATATTATATATTATATTATACTAGAATTATAATATAGCAATTTATCATTATGTTTTAATTCTAATAAAATACAAAATAGAAATTAATGTAGCATTCATGCGTATATATGGCTTACCGTCTCCATGAACGGTGCATTTCATTTCATATCTCCAAATGTTATTTACTGTTATAAATAAAAATATATAATGGATATATAATATATATGATTTCTAAATAATTTATATAATTATGAAGATAATGGAATTTTGACCAAATGGAAAAATTGAAATTATAACAAGTTCATTTTGACTCATGTTCTAAACATCGATAAAATATCCAATATGAACTGAAATAAATAACTAATTACTATAGAAATGTAATAAGTGATATAAAATGAATAATAAACCTGAAAAATTTCCTCAATAAAGTATAAATTAACTTAGATTTCCTATTCATGACGAAAAAGGATCATACAAGATAAGTCGAGCTTGAGGTAACAGTTTTGGTGTCTCACTTTTAATTCTGCGAGATTTCCATTGTTCGCCACTTATTTACTGTGTGTGGTGTATTGGGTACTGAAATTTTATATATATTATAATTATTCTCTTTATATTCACTGTATTCTGTGAATTATTTGGTGGTTATTAACTTTTCGTCAAATGTATCAATTAATTACAACATGGTAAGCTGATTTCATCTCACTTCTTATTCCCGTGAGATTCATGCTATATTCCCACTATTTCGTTTAATGTTGTCTATGTACTTCCCATGATTGTATTATTTGTGTAATATAATTTAATTTATGTGTATTTACTTCATCATAGTATGATACTTCTTTCATGAGGTGTTTTTTCATAAATTACCAAATCGGCATGGGAATTTCAAATTTCAATTTCCACTCACTAGGCTTTACGCATACTTCATTGATTATTTTACTCCATAATTATGTGTGGAATCACTATTTATTATTTTTGTAGTAATTTACACTCCCCATTATGTGGATATACTTTTGATACACATAATCACTATATTGATACATTTTCAGGTCATCGTTATGAACATGATAAGAGTAATTTTAACTCAATCTGCATTCATTGAGTTAAACATCGAATTCATTTGTGTTGTTTTTACTAGAATAGGTGTGGATGTACTATGATTTATTTACCCTGAATATCCAATCAAATTGAGTGTATTTATATTTTTCACAGATAATTATGTCATTGATTTATCTTTAACCTAATGATATAGTCTTTATAAGGGATTTTATATCAACTAACATTCTATTGAGACTTCTTTGTTGTTTTCCACCAATTCAAATTTATTTGGTGTATATTATGTACTTTCACATAGTATATCCTGAATCCTTTTATTATCATGATATTATAATGTTTTGATTACATGAATTATTTTAATGAAATCATCTCTCATTTGGTTAGAAACTCTAACTAAAATATCATTTTAAATGTTTTGAAAATTTATTCTTCTTAATCCTTCTCATTAATGTCCATGTTTTCAAAATGGTTTTAATGATTTATTTATGTAGAAATTAATGTTTTAAAATTAAAATAGCTTTTAAAAGATTCAAAGTGCTATGGGATGCTTTTATTCAAAAATCTACTTGAAACAACTTCATGATAAATAATGATAAATTTAAAATTTTTTAAGAAAAAGGGGGATATTTCTCACAAATAGTTTTGATGATTATTTTCATTTATGTTAATATCTTTCATTATTTCTAATTGAGGATAAGTTATAATAATAAAATCTTCATTATTGTATTGAATGAGTTATGTTTGACTGTGGATATGATGTTTTTATTCCATTCATGGTTTGTGGTTAAAACATTTACATTTCATATTCTAGTTTTAATATGAATGTTGAGATTATGTTTCAACCTTTTCATATGAGGAATTAATTGTAATTTTTAAGTGACAGGTGGAGCCCGCTATAGCACCTCGATGCATCAGTAGGTCTCTTGAGACATACTAGTGTCTTGGTACAAGGCCTTGAAAAAAATCTTATTTGTAGTCTTAGAATGAGGCCTTGACTTTGTGGTTATGATGTCCGACATTATGCATTCCTTCATTATGAGATTGGCTATTGGTATTTCATATGGTTATTATACTAGTAGAATACCCATGACTATGTTTTATTATGGAATTATTTTATTGAGCTCATATTCCTGCCATTAATGGTTGATGTTTACTATTTTTATAGGCATGTGTCTTCAATTATTCACCTTGCCTAATGTTTTTGTTATCTTCCACTGTATTTCCTACTATTACTGAGCATTTGAGTTCACCCCTTTCTTATGTTTCATTTTTCCAGGATATGAAAAAGTTAGATATGAGTGACTTAAAGGAGTAATCTTGGAAGCTTGGATCTTTCTAATGGAATAAATTACTGTTGTTTTTCTTTTCAAGATGTAATGTTGAACATATGTATGTATCATGTTTCCAAGACTGGTAAATTGATCAGTCCTTCAGAACATGATTCCTTGTAATGATGCCAATTTATTGAAATAATGCACTGGCTCCTTGATCATGGGGTTGGGGTGTTACATGATATCTATAGATTCATTATCCATGGAAAAGAATGGATGGAAAAGAATTATTAAAACCACCTTTTTCTCCATGATAATGATAATGAACCCCCATGTAATCAAATATCAAAAACTAATTATCAAATAAATTAGGTATATAATTTATATAGTAACAATATAGGTAATATAACATTCACTATTTTAGAAATTTAAAATGGATTCATTATTATAGTGAGGTATTGTAGTAGCGATAATATTCATGAAGGATGTTATTTGGGGATAAAAAATAAGCTTCCAAGCCATGAGGCCTGTTGGAAATCCATTTATTAAAATTTAATTAGTGATATAGAGACTCAAGTATATCATTATTTGGAATTAAGTGACATATAAGGAATAAATTAATGTCTCGGCACAACTAGAAGGTAGTATAGGCTGAATGAATTTAAGGGATATGGGGTGGGAGACTGTAATAAAGGGATGGGTGTATTGAGACCTATCAATTCGATATCTTTCCCCATGGATTTATTATGTGGGATATATGGTTTCTCATATATGTGAAAGTAATTATATTAGGACTAGTAAAATGATGATTCACAATATGGAGGTCATGTATTGGGATTCCACATAGGCTTTCATTGGGTGGGAGGCTCAAAAGAAAGAGGGGTGTGTTGGAACCAATCATATTGACATACCCCCCACATAGATATCTGATATTAGATTGATGGGTTCCATACTGAAATTAATCCCATGTTAGGTCAATGTAAAAATTCATTGATGGGGGGATGTATAACATTAAAAATGGTAACACTGTGTGTTTACTAGAGACCTGGGAGCGATGGGGATAATACTGGTGACATAGTATGAGTAAATATTCCCATTCATGGGGAAAATCATGTATTTATCATTTGGGATTTTAGAAAATTGATCCACCGATGTTCTATAGCCACTTTTTTACTACTTATTATAATAAAATTAATCCATGTTTTTTGATTTCCAATAATTTAATGGAGGGATGAGGCTTGAACTGATGGGGTGCATGGGTTGTTTTATTTCATGTATCCCCTATATCTTAAATAATAATTTTAATATGGTTTCAGTTCACTGAATATTTTTTATAAATTGATCAATAATGATAAACTATATATTATATAGTGTATTTGTAGTTATTAAATATTATTTAATAATTTTACATCTTCATCTAGACTTGGAGAAATTATTTATTTGTTTATATAATATATTAAGTAAAAAATAATTTAAAATAAGTTTTAACCCCTTTTCATTTCTATGTAACATTATGGGAATAGTTTCAAATCATATAAAGTCACATGTCTTGAAATAGAATGGAAATAAGGAAAGAGATATGATACCCTTGTGAAAAAATCAATTGAATTTAAGATTTATTTTAATTTGTCATCTACATTGTTTCTCCCATAAATCTTTTAGGTTCATTATCCATTATTTTATCCTTTATTGATTTTATATAATTTTGTTTTTGTTTATAACCAATAAAAATAAATCCCCCATTTGATTATCCACACTTATATCTTTTAAATTATGGAAAAACTATGTACTATAACATATCTCATGTAAATGTATTTGTGTCTTGGAAAATTATCTAGTTCATTAGAGTTTTATTGACCCCAACTAATGATTTTTAGAATTTTAATAATTATGATATAATCTTGTTATAATTATGTACATGGTTAATTCCTTTTATAATAGGATAATAAGTTACTTATCAATATCATGGATCAAATACAATGTCTCTATATAATTATTTCCCCTTTATATAGTGGTTTTAGTTATAGTCATTCATGTGTAACAAATGAGATAAAAAAACTGCATAGATAAAATGTAATAATAGGGTTTAAATGAAAATGAAATGAAAATAATTTAATAAACTAACTAATTTATAACTATGATTTCAAGGATTATAGAATTTTTCTATCCCAAAAATAATACTACAAACATGAACTTTTTCTAGGAATTTTTCATTTTCGATTGGTTTCCATGTTTATGAAATTTTATTTATTATCCAAAAAAACTAATTAATATTTTTCTAGTTGATATTATTGTATATGTTCATCCATTGGTAACTATTAACTTTACAAATTCAATTTCATAAAAACTTTATAATTATTGATTCATTAATTTATAAATTAAAATAGTGAAATATGATGAAACTATATTATATTTGAGTAGAACTTGTGGTCAATGAATGATGTGACACTCTTGATGTCAATATTAGATTAAGTTGGAGAACATATAATTTATTTTTAGTTCCCAAGATCATTATGATATTTTGTGAAGTTCAAACAAAATTATTATTTGAAGTATTTTTCAGTCTCTATCATGGTTCACATGGAAAAAAATAATTATGAACTACTGTAATATTTTTATGAAAATAAATCTACTTTCAAATAGAAAATATGATGTTTTAAATGTTATATTATCATAAATATTTACAATCCTTAAGATGATTCTAAAAGTTCATACGTTGAATCTTTTTATGTAGTTTAGATAATAATATAAAATTGATTCTACCATTAGATGTCTCTTGTAGATCCATTACATTAAAAAGGTAATTTTGAGTCTAATTATGCTACATCTTATAGTTTCATATCCAAATTTTTTTTAATAAGAAATAAGGATGATGTTTTTTTATTATATAGTTATGGTTGTGAATAGTTGATTGAAAATGAGGGAGATACCACTATCCTTAAACATTGAACTAGTAATGTTTTAGTGAATATCCTTAGAGTTTTATCATTAATTTACTGATCTTCAGGGATATTTGACTTCTTTTGAGATATGGACAAACTATCAATAACTTCTAATAAATATTTTTATATAATTCTACAATGAATAAGTTCAATAGTTATTTGTTATAATTTAGAGAGCTAGTCCAAATAAAAGATATATGAGGTGAAGAAATGGAGAATCCATACAAGGTATTTTAAGATTTATGCACACTATTATGATTCCCTTGATAATGCTTTTAAAATTATTATGAAGCATCAATGATTATTTGATTATACTCAGATTATTTTTTATGTTTTCTTGAAGTGTTGTTACAAATAATAATATTATCAAAAAGAAAATATCCCATAAGGATCCACACAATACAATTAAATTACATTATAATAATTGTGAGTTGTCTAAATATTTCCAAGTGTTATTCCTTATAGGTGTGTGACATTTATTTTCATACAAGGTAATCTATCCTCATAACTGGAAGTAAAATATGAAAATATAAATTTTATTCCATTTATACACATAAATAAAATTTTCACATGGGTAAAATATTTTTTTATTAATATAATATGATTCTATTATTAGAATAAATATTAAAGGAGAATAGATAAAGTAATTTATCTTCCATGATACTGTTTTAATGAGACCATTTTGATAGTTTATATTACAATGGTAAAATTTCAGGATATAGAACTTTTACATTATGAGGAATTCTGTTGAAATATGATGATTCGTGTAAAATGATACTCATTTATGGTAGAATCTTCGTTTGCGTTCTCAGAATATATGTGGTAACATCATGGGGTGAGGATTAAGGCAATTTACCACCAGAGACTTAGGGTACCGTGGTGATAAGAACATTGACCTACTATTTTTTTTAATTTCAAGTCAGGGATGGTGGTTTTTTTCTATCATGTTTTTGTACACTGTAATTCTGGATTGTTTATAGGTGGTGTCATGTTTAATGTGAGGTTCCCACTTTACCTTAATGTGTATTTTCGAAAAACAAAAAAAATAGACATTTACTAAAAGAAAAAAAATTTCTTTGATAATTTTAAATTATATAATGATCATATAAATTCAAAAATCCCACACAAAAATGGAAAAATACATCTGTTAGATTTGATAAATGATTTTGAATGATACTTTTACATGAATATTATTATAATTAAAGTATTGAATTTTAGTGATTTTGAATATGAGAAAGATTCGGTTATTTTGATAGTGTTTATATATATAAATTTAAATATATGGGGAGTTTTGATAAATGGATGATATTCTTGACTAAATTAATAGCCAATATATAATGAATGTTAAAAGAAAAAAAATATCTAGAAAAGATAATATAATTACATGTTGAAAATTTTGTACATCAATGAAAAGAATAATGCGTCTCAGGGTTATTTTAATGTATTGATGAAGATAAAGGAAGAATGGATAATATTTCAAAACCTACTTTTGATGAAATCGATGATAATGTATTTCAGATTATATCCTACATTATGAAGCTCTATCATTCTGACGAATGTTGAGGAAACCATATGAATGATGGCTATTTGGGAATAATGTTTGTCATACAATTGATGAGGGAAATGATTCAATAGTGTTGATATTTATGAAATGAGATGAATGTCTATTTATAAGGCCCCAACATTAAACCTTACTCTATATTGAGTTATTACAATATTACACATTGAGGATCTTTTCAGGTTTAGAGTTTTAGAGAATTAGATCATAAAACTTGACTTACTTTCCATATATAAACAAAGTGCTTACATAAAGATAGTATTCTTATTTCCCATCAATGGAAACATATTTAAAATAAAACATAGATTCTTTCTTGACACTTCCTTGACACTATCATCATATCATGTACCTTTCCCTTGACCTGTGAAAAACATTTCTAAAAAACATGGGATGATCATAAAAAGCTCAGTAAGGGATATAAAAATATGGAAAGGAAACATGGGTATATATATACATAAGAATGAAATCATACTTTACCCATAAAACATAAGCACTTTAACATACCTCATCAAATCATGAATAAATCATAGAAATCCTAAGGCATAAAGGTAACTTGAGGCATTCATAACATTCTTACGTAGGGAGTAACCCTCTTGGTTACGTTTGGAACACCCATCATAGTATATTCCCTAAATATCTTCGGAGAAACCTTAACGTTTCACTCCTTCGCGTTACCCAATGCATTGGAGAGCTATATCGGGCTCACCTGCCCTTAGTTTATCACGGAACCACCCCTCTTCATAATAATTCCCAAGAACCACAACATAATCGTATCAAATAAAACATGCATAAAAGAAACATAACATTTCCACCTTTCAATCACAAAATATCAATACAACACATTTATATAAAAACATTATGAAAACCATTTTCAATACCAAAGTAAAACATGGTATTTATTTTTCTTTAAAAAAAGGTATGGCTTGTAGAGGAAGCCGAAACTCAAATAATGGTCACGACGGCGGAGAAGTCATTGTCGCCGCATACGTACGACAAAAACATTCTCTTTTTTCATTTAGTAAACAGTTCGTATAAAAAATATTCCTTTTGAATAAACGTAAAACTCAAAGGGGTTTATACACCGTATAAAAGAAGGTTGTGTATAAACCAAAATATGCCTCAATGAAAGGAGATTGAGACGAAGTCCCATACCTCGGGTCCGACTTGACTCGATCGTTCTATAATGTCCTGAATAATAAACTTGAGTTAATTTCTACTTGCTTAAGAACCTTTTTCAAGTTCATTATTCCTTTTATATCACTTATTTCCATGTCATGAACACTATGTAATTATTTAAGTTAATAATGGTCGTTTTAACGATCATTGGTACTTGAGTCAAAAATAAACCCTTTATAATTACAAGTTGTTCATGTATCCATTATATCCAGAATTATAATCATGATGTATATATCATATATATCCAGTATATACATGCATTTATAATATTACATAATCATTTAGAGGTAAGAAATGAAATGCACCGTTCATGGAGACGGTAAGTCGTACGTACGCATGAACGCTACTTTCATTTCTATTTCATATTTTATAGAATGTAATCATAATGATATAAAGTTATATTATAATTCCAATACAATATAATATATAATATCATAGTTCCATCCTTTATACGTCCCATATATGGTATTTAACGAATCAAATCACTTTGAGGGGGCGGTAGTCCACACTTCCTTAAATGAAGATATCGCGTTTACCCATAATGGAAACCATAAAGGTATGACCAAAATGAAAAATACAGAAGCTTAAGGAAAACATAAACATATTATATATCATATATAAATTGAGTGACATATTAATGTCCACCTTTCAAGGTGTTAAAAGAATGTTGAACAATCATCGTTTCAGGATGTATAAATTCAACATCCACAGAAACAGTATGTCCTTTTACCATTAGATGTAGGTGTGTGTAAGTGTAGCTCGAATCCTTCTTATAACAACATCCTAGTATATTGAAGATACTGGAGTTGTTACAAAAGAAATTAATAAAAAGAGTTTAGGGGGTTGGAGAAGAAAAATAAAACAAAAGGACTCAAGTGAAGACATTACCTTAAAATCGGGTAACTCCCTTTGGTTTGAGCTCAAAGGCTTCCTTGGGAAGACTTCCGCCCAACGTGAGGCTTCAAGGAGTAATAGAAGGATGTGGAGAGACAAAATGGTCAGGTGTTGGCCGAACCAAAGGCTTTGGGAGTGTGGGTAAGGAGGTAGAGGTGCGGGCCTTTTATAAGAGGAGAGGAGGGGCACTCTTGGAAAGTAAAGAAATGTTACTTTATTTGAAAATGAATATCAGATTAAAAAGGTACCACATTGATATAATTCGAGGGTAAGGTTATAAGGGTTCTAAATACACCCATACAATAGGTTTTGGACATGTGTAGGTCATAGATTTCACATTATCATTTCATTTTATTTAAATCCTTTATTAATGAGGTAATCGCTGCATCATCATGATGTCATAAATAATTTAATAAATTTAATGTCTAAAAATTATAAAAAAATATCATGATGTAGGAAATATTTTGAGATTTCTAATTAATATTTATAGTCCAAATTATCATTTATGTAGAAAAAATTAAAAATATTTTACTTAGGTGATACATTCTTTGTCACATTTAACATTTTTTAAAAATAAAAAGATAAAAAGTCACTTTCTCACAAAAGTGATTCCATGGGGCCCCCAAGTTTGGCACAAGGAATCCCATGGTCGACGATGAGACAACAAGTAGCCTTAGGACACATGTTGTGGTCTTTTTGTATTATTATGATATCATTTTATTATCCTTAACTACCTGATTACTCATTAATCTAGATAATTAAAGATAATTACCGTCATTACTATTCATAATGTCCGAAAACAAAAGAGTCTTGATTACATAATTTGGACCTTCTTATTACAAATATGTAATCCATTTTACCAAATTCAAAACACATAAATTGAAATAATTGATTTAAAAATAATTCACGATTGTCAAAACAAATAGGGGGTTTTTTTGAAACAATATCTATGAAAAGTTTGGCATTAGTTTATGCCCAATTCCAAAGTGAAATTAATCCTAATGACCACCATTGAATTAAATGGTAAAAATATATTCTAATTTAACTTTAAAACCAATTCAAAAGATAATATAGTCATATAAATAAAGTAGATTAAAAATCAGTTTTGATGTAAAATACAGTATTTTTCACTATTCCTAAAAAAATGAACATTGTCAGAAAAATACCAAAAATTCACACAAAGTAAATTTTGATGTCCCAATCATAAAGAATAAGTTTATTTTGAAAAACATAGCTTATAAAATTTTCAAAAGATAGATTTAAAAATGGTTTCCCATCAAAAGGAATTAAAACAATCCTTTAAAAAATATTAGTGTATTCCATGCTTAAGATTGGATTTATTTTCATTTTAAGCCTCTAAAACACTATCTAATTTATTAATAGGCATAGATAAAAATATCTGTTATTAATTACTTACTTGGGATGTTAAATCATTCCCCCCTTTAGAAAATTGCGCCCCCACAATTTATTTACTTATCGAATAAATGGGGGTACTTATCCCTCATTGCATTTTCAGATTCCCATGTTGCCTCTTCCATCATGTGGTTTTTCCACAAAACCTTTACCTGATTAATCACCTTATTTCGTAACACTTGCTCCCTATGGTCAAGAATCTGGACCGGTTGTTCCTCATGATATAGGTTCTCTTCCAGCTGAACTACCTCTGGACTCAAAACTAGAGATGGATCTGGCATATACTTTCTCAACATCGAAACGTGAACAAAATTGTGTACCTGAGGTAAACTCGGGGGTCAAGCCTCCCGGTATGCAACTGATCCAACTCTCTCAGAATTTCATATGGTCCAATGAAACTTGGACTCATCTTTCCTTTCTTACCAAATCTCATTACACCTTTCCATGGTGAGACTTTGAGAAAAACATGATCACCTACCTCAAAAGTTAGATCCTTCCTCATGTTGTCTGCATAACTCTTCTGCCTACTCTAAGCTGTTCTCATGTGTTTCTAAATCAGCTGATCTTTTTCTGCCATCTCTTCTACAAATTCTGGTCCCATCAAGTTTCTTTCACCCACTTCATCCCAGAAAGCTGGAGTTCGACACCACTTCCCATATAATTCCTGAAATGGTGCCATCTGTATACTAGAATGAAAACTGTTATTATATGAAAATTAAACCAAAGAAAGATGTTGGTCTCAACTTCCCTGATAATCCATCGAACAAGCTCATAGCATATCCTCCAAGGTCTGAATTGTTCGTTCTGACTGCCCATCTGATTGAGGATGAAATGCTGTACTAAAATTTAATTCTGTACCAAACAACTACTGAAGGCCTTTCCAAAAGTTAGAAGTGAACCTGTGATCACGATCAGATAAAATGGAGAGGGGAACTCCATGTAACCTGACTATCTCTTTAAGATACAAATGGGAAAGTTGATCTAGGGAAAAAGTATCTCGTATAGCAAGGAAATGAGCAGATTTAGTCAAGCGATCAACAATAACACAGATTGCATTATTACCTCGAGATGTCTTCGGTAATCCCACAACAAAGTCCATGGATATATTCTCCCATTTCCACTCTTTCACTGGTAAAGGCTGAAGCATCCCTTTCGGTAACTGCCGCTCTGCTTTAACCTGTTGACATGTCAAACACTTCATAGTAAAATCAGCAATATCTCTTTTCATTCCATCCCACCAGTAATACTCCCGCAGATCTTTGTACATCTTAGTACTGTCAGGATGAACTGAAAACGGAGAACTATGAGCTTCACATAACAACTCTCTCTTCAACTGTGAATCACCAGGCAGACACAATCTCTTCCCAAATCTCAAAATGCAATCATTATCAATGTTGAATTCAGGCAACTTACCCTTCTGAACCAACTCTACCTTTTTCTACAACTCACTGTCATGCTTCTGTGCTTGCTTGATTCTGTCTGACAGAGATGATCTCACTGATACCTGAAACAAAACAGAAGAACATCCTGCACCAACAACTTCCATGCCAAAGTTCATCAAATCCTTAACCAAAGGATCACGTTCCAAACACAACATTGCTAATGAAGCATTAATTTTTCGACTCAAAGCATCAGCCACTTTATTTTCATTTCCTGGATGGTAATGAATTGTACAATCATAATCCTTGATTAATTCTAGCCATCTCCTCTGTCTCATGTTCAACTCTTTCTGAGTGAATATATACTTTAAACTTTTGTGATCAGTATATATTTCACACCTTACTCTATACAAATGATGCCTACAAATTTTTAAAGAGAAACTAACAGCAGCTAATTCCAAATCATGTGTAGGGTAATTTACCTCATGAGTTTTTAACTGTCGTGAAGCATAAGCAATTACCTTATCAATATGCATTAGGACGCAACCAAGTCCTTTCAATGAAGAATCACTGTATATAAAAAACTCACCATTCCTGGAAGGTAGTGCCAAAACTGGAGCATTCACCAATATTCTTTTCAATTCCTGAAAACAATCATCACATTCTTTTGTCTAGATAAAATTAACACCCTTCCGAGTTAGCTTAGTCATTGGACTAGATAACCATGAAAAATTTCTAACAAACCTTCGGTAATAGCCTGCCAAACCAAGGAAGCTACGAATCTCAGTTACATTTGTGGGTCTTGGCCATTCTTCCATAACTTTTTTTTGCAGGATCAATAGTTATCCCATCTTTAGAAATAATGTGACCAAGGAAAGAAATTTGTTGCAACCAAAACTCACACTTGCTGAATTTTCCATACAGTCTCTTTTCTTTTAAGGTTTTCAAGATAACCCTTAAATGTCTTTCATGCTCCTCTTTACTTTTAGAAAACACCAAAATATCATCAATGAAAACCACCACAAACTTATCCAAGAACTCATGGAAAATTCTATTCATTAATTCCATGAATACAACAGGTGAATTGGTTAGAACAAAAGGAATTAATACAAAGTCAGAATGGCCATATCTTGTATGGAACGCGGTCTTTGGAACAACTACTTCTTTTACCTTCAGCTGATGGTACCCTGATCGCAAGTCAATCTTTGAAAAATACTGAGCTCCCTGGAGCTGATCAAACAAATCATTGATATGAGGCAAATGATATTTGTTCTTAACAGTGATGTTATTCAAGGCTCTATAATCAATGCAAAGTCTCATTGAACCATATTTCTTTTTAACAAATAAAACAGAAGCACCCCATGGTGACGTGCTAGGTCGAATGAAACCTTTCTCTAATAAATCTTGGAATTTCTCCTTCAACTCTAAAAGTTCAATTTGAGCCATTCGATAAGGGGGTTTTGAAATTGGCTTAGCATCAAGAACTAAGTCAATAGTAAACTCAACTTCCCGATATGGTATTATTCCAGGAAACTCATCAGGAAAAACATCAGGATACTCATTTACCACTGACACATCATTAATCTGAACAGTTCCCCTGTTTTCAACAATGTGTGCAAGGTAACATTCATTTCCATCTTTTACAACATTCTTGGCCTCTTGATAAGTTTTCAACAGCAAGGGTTCATTTTGTACACAAATTTAAAGTCTTTCTGAAAAGAAACTTCTTTAGCTCTACAATCAATATTAGCATGGTAAATAGAGATCCAATCTATACCCAGGATAACATCAAACTCTACTAGAGGTAGAACAATAAGGTTTTCCAGTAGGTTCTTTCCATATATAAGGATAGGAAGATTCTTATAAATTCTTTTTTCCTCAACATTTCCCCCAGGTGTTTTTACCAAAAGTTCAGGAGTCATTTATTGAGATGGTTTTCCCATTTTACTAGAAAAGGTTTCAGAGATGAAAGAATGTGTGGACCCCGAATCAAACAACACACTGGCATAATCTGAAAAAATAAACAAAGTACTTGATAAAACTTCATTTGATAGCCCGACATCTGCTGAAGTAGTTGCAAAGGATTTCACCACCCCTTTCTGCTTGTAGTCTAACTGCTTCCCATCACTCAAGCTCTTTGTCGGACACTCATTTTCATAGTGACCCATCTCATTGCACTTAAAAAATTTCAATAACTGTAAATCAAATTTGGTCTTACCTTCACCTTTATCTTTTTCAGTGCAATAACGAGCCTTATGTCCCATCTTACCACATCGGTAGCACTTTCTAGAATTCAAAAGACATTCCCCAGCATGCCTTTTTCCACATTTATCACAAACTGGAAACTTAGATTTCTTACCATTATACTTTTTTGAAGAATTCTTCCCTTTCTCCTGCCACCTTGGTCTCTTCTTCTACTGGTTGTTATAGAACACTTGATCATCGACAAAATCCATTTCCACCTTCTCAGCACATCGAACAGGATTTTCTTAAATTTTAAACTCACAAGAAGAAAATTCCCTTAGATATTTTGGATTTAATCCTGAGTAAAAATGATTGATTTTACTATCAAGGTCTCGGATAAAATTTGGAGCATACCTTGCCAATCTAGTGAAGCTTTCTTCTTAGGTAGCCACTGAGTCTTCCTCTTGCCTCAATTCCAAGAATTTGTTTTCCATCCAAAGTAGAACAGCCTTAGGAAAATAATTTTCAAGAAACATACCTTTGAATTCATCCCAGTCGAGAGCATCAATCTCATCAGCATCCCTGATATTTTTAACCATCGACCACCACTGATCTGCTTCACCCTCCAAACGGTAAATAGAAACAGTAACCTTTTGATTGTCTGAACACCCCATGACATCGAAAATCTTATCCAGTGCTTTAATCCACCCTTCAGCTAGCACAGGGTCAGATGATCCTCTGAATGATGGGGGATGTTTCCTCATGAAATATTCCACCACTGACATGTTCCTCTGTGGTTGATCTGGCTGATCTCGTGCATGGATACCACCACCATTTATCGCTTGAGTCAACTGCTCCATTACTACAACAAACTATTCAATTCCAATTCTGACCATCTCAAGATGCTGATTCGGAAGGTTATTTCCTTCTGCATGCCTTCCTAGCACTGATTCCCTGTTTCCTCTGCGGAAAACCATTCTGAACAAACATGTCTTAGATGAAGCAACATGGTAATCTTCAAATACTATATCACTTCAATTTGACAAAAAAAAATATATTTTTTGGATAATAATTTAATAGAATTATAACTCCTAACATTATCTAAACCGACCTTTGATACCAAATATAAGGCCCCAGCCTTAAACCTTACTTAATCTTGAGTTATTACAAAATTACACATTGAGGATCTTTTCGGGTTTAGAGTTTTAGAGAATTAGATCATAAAACTTGCATTACATTAAACATATAAACAAAGTGGTTACATAAAGATAGTATTCTTCTTTCACATCAATGGAATCATATTTAAAATAAAACATGGATTCTTTCTTGACACTTCCTTGACACTATCATCATATCATGTACCTTTCCCTTGACCTGTGAAAAAAATTTCAAAAAAACTTGGGATGAGCATAAAAAGCTCAGTAAGGGATATAAAAATATGGAAAGGAAACATGGGTACATATATACATAATAATGAAATCATACTTTACCCATAAAACATAAGCACTTTAACATACGTCATCAAATCATGAATAAATCATAGAAATCATAAGACATAATGGTAACTTGAGGCATTCATAACATTCTTACGTAGAGAGTAACCCTCTTGGTTACGTTTGGAACACCCATCACAGTATATTCCCTAAATCTCTTTGGAGAAACCTTAACGTTTCACTCCTTCATGAAACCCAATGCATTGGAGAGCTATATTAGGCTCACCCGCCCTTAGTTTATCACGGAACCACCCGTCTTCGTAATAATGCCCGTGAACCACAACATAATCGTATCACATAAAACATGCATAAAGGAAACATAACATTTCCACCATTCAATCACAAAATATCAATACAACACATTGAAATAAAAACATTATGAAAACCATTTTCAATACCAAAGTAAAACATGGTATTTATTTTTCTTAAAAAAAAGGTATGGCTTGTAGAGGAAGCCGAAACTCAAATAATGGTCACGGTGGTGGAGAAGTCGTTGTCGCCACATACGTACGTCAAAAACATTCTTTTTTGTCATTTAGTAAACGCTTCATATAAAAAAGATTCCTTTTGAATAAACATAAAAGTCAAAGGGGTTTATACACAATATAAAAGAAGGTTGTGTATAAAACAACATATGCCTCAATGAAAGGAGATTGAGACGAAGTCCCATACCTCGGGTCCGACTTGACTCGATCGTTCTTTAATGTCCTGAATAATAAACTTGAGATAATTTATACTTTCTTAAGAACCCTTTTCAAGTTCATTATTCCTTTTATATCACTTATTTCCATGTCATGAACACTATGTAATTATTTAAGTTAATAACTGTCGTTTTAACGATCATTGGTACTTGAGTCAAAAATAAACCCTTTATAATTACAAGTTGTTCATGTATCCATTATATCCATAATTATAATCATTTTTTATATATCGTATATATCCAGTATATACATGCATTTATAATATTGCATAATCATTTAGAGGTAAGAAATGAAATGCACCGTTCATGGAGACGGTAAGCCGTACGTACGCATGAACGCTACTTTCATTTCTATTTCGTATTTTATAGAATGGAATCATAATTATATAAAGTTATATTATAATTAAATTATAATATCATATATAATATCATAGTTCCATCCTTTATACATCCCACATATGGTTTTTAATGAATCAAATCACTTTGAGGGGGCGGTAGTCCGCACTTCCTTAAATGAAGATATCGCGTTTACCCATAATGGAAACCATAAAGGTATGCCCAAAATGAAAAATACAGAAGCTTAAGGAAGACATAAACATATTATATATCATATATAAATATAGTGACATCTTAATGGCCACCTTTGAAGGTGTTAAAATAATTTTGAACAATCATCGTTTCGGGAGGCATAAATTCACCATCCACGGAAACAGTATGTCCTTTAACCATTAGATGTAGGTGTGTGTAAGTGTATATCTAATCCTTATGATAAAAACATCCTAGTATATTTATGATAATGGAGTTTTTACAAAATAAATTAATAAAAAGAGTTTAGGGGGTTGGAGAAGAAAAATAAAACAAAAGGACTCAAGTGAAGACATTACCTTAAAATCGGGTAACTCCCTTTGGTTTGAGCTCAAAGGATTCCTTGGGAAGACTTCTGCCCATAGTGAGGCTTCAAGGAGTAAGAGAGGGATGTGTAGAGACAAAATGGTCAGGGTTTGGCCGAGCCAAAGGCTTTGGGAGTGTGGGTAAGGAGGTAGAGGTGGGGGCCTTTTATAAGAGGAGAGGAGGGGCACTCTTGGAAAGTAAAGAAATGATACTTTATTTGAAAATTATTTTCGGATTAAAAAGGTCCCAAATTGATATAATTATATGTTAAGGTGATAAGGGTTCGAAATCCACCCATCAAATAGGTTTTGGACATGGTTAGGTCATAGATTTCACATTATCATTTCATTTTATTTAAATCCTTTATTAATGAGGTAATCGCTGCATCATCATGATGTCATAAATAATTTAATAAATTTAATGTCTAAAAATTATAAAAAAATATCATGATGTATTAAATCTTTTTATCTTTCTAATGAATATTTATAGTCCAAAAGATCATTTATTTAGACAAAATTAAAAATATTTTACTTAGGTGATACATTCTTTGTCACATTTAACATTTTTAAAAAATAAAAAGATAAAAAGTCACTTTCTCACAAAAGTTATTCCATGGGGCCACCAAGTTTGGCACAAGGCATCCCATGGAAGTCCATGAGACGACCCGTATCCTTAGGACACATGTTTTGGTCTTTTTGTATTATTATGATATCATTTTATTATCCTTAACTACCTGATTACTCATTAATCAAGATAATTAAAGATAATTACCGTCATTACTATTCATAATGTCAAAAAAAAGAGTCTTGAATACATAATTTGGACCTTTTGATTCCAAATATGTAATCCATTTTAAAAAATTCCAAACACAGAAATTTCAATAATTGATTTAAAAATAAATTCCCGTTGTCAAAACAAATAACGGGTTTTTTTTGAAACAATATCTATGAAAAGTTTGGCATTAGTTTATGCCAAATTCCAAAGTTAAATTAATCCTAATGACCACCATTGGGTTAAATGGTAAAAATATATTCTAATTTAACTTTAAAACCAATTCAAAAGATAATCTAATCATATAAATAATGTAGATTAAAAAGCAGTTTTGATGTAAAATACAATATTTTTCACTATTCATAAAAAAATGAACATTGTCAGAAAAATACCAAAAATTCACACAAAGTAAATTTTGATGTCCCAATAATAAACAATAAGTTTATTTTGACAAACATAGCTTATAAAATGGTCAAAAGATAGATCTAAAAATGGGTTTCCATCAAAAGGCAGTAAAACAATCCTTTAAAAAATATTAGTGTATTCCATGCTTAAGATTGGATTTATTTTCATTTTAAGCCTCTAAAACACTATCAAATTCATTAATAGACATAGATAAAAATATCTATTATTAATTACTTACTTGGGATATTACACTATTCCCATGTAAGAAAGGGATAACTATCCCTAAAATTAATTATACCTAGCCAATTCTAGGACAACAAGTTTACAATCAATCCCTCTCATTGGATATATTTAATAGTAATAAGGTAGTCTGTAATGTGTGATAATAATCATACCTTATGAGGGGTTTAATAATCCTTTAAGAGATGAACCTCATTAATAAATAATTGTGATCAATTATTTTTTTATTGATTTTTTATATCTTCTTACTAACTAATGGTTGGAATAACGTAGAGATAGAACTAATCAGGAAATAAATAATTTTGTAGTTAGGGGAATAACATTTTCTTATAAATTCTTCTGGAAACATCTTATATAGATAATGAAAAACCATAATAATAGGATTAAATCTTTAAAGAGGTTGATTAATTTTATTATTATCAAAAAGAACTTATAATTGACTGGTTGATTACATTTTTTTATATAATTATAATGAAATTATATCATATTATTATTACTCATTGAGTGCTATATTTTTTATACGAAAATAAACAATTATTTTATAAGATTCAAAATATATTAATTAAATGATATTAAACATCACCATTGTGATGGGAAAAATATAAACCATTTTTAGAGTATGATCAATGGATAAAAATTTCACCAATAAAATGGATTTTGATTCCAGGGCAATTTTTTATAATTTATATCTAATCTTAGTCTATCATAAATCATATATTATAGGTTACATGTAACTTTAATTAATTTTTTTTGGAAACACAAGGTGATACCCAGTAGGTATCAACTGTTATTTTATCCACACATTATTTTCATATTTAATGAAATAATTTTCATTAAATAAATATATGGAATAAAGGTAATGAAATTTTTAGTTTAAGAGGTAGTTTTTAAGATATTTACAATTTGATTTTGAAATTTGTAGTAATATTTTTGGAAGGATAAATATTTGACAAATATCATAAAATTATAAACATCTACAAAACATTGAATATGGACCGGGCATATGAGGGTCTGTTTTTGGTAAATGAGATGGTACAGAAGATCAATAATTTATATCAAGATGTAATATTTTTTTAGTGTATAGAAGTTGTTTATATGATAAAGAATTGAGATAATAACACATTGAAAATCCAAGATCTCTAAATCATATATTTTCGTTTTAAAGTGAGTATGTTGGACAATTTTATCATTAAATTGGAATATATCGAATATTTTTTGAATATAATACTAAATCCAAATATGTATCTATAATCAAAATAATATTAATTGAATTAATTAATTCTTAGTATAATTCAAGATTACTAGACTTCAAGACCATAGAAAGGTAGAATGATCAATTTTGAATCGTGGAACACTAGCCAGGATGAATCTGGTCATTGTTCCTAAAATTAAGATGGTCTGTAATAATTTAATTGAAGTTACACTTCTAGTTGATAAATAAAAGAATAAGTTGGAAGTAAAGAAAATTAGAAAGTATTAAAATTAATTTTGGAAGATAAAACCCCCTAAAATGAAAATAATTTTTTCTGATGTAATTGAATTGCTAATTAAACACTATTGAGATTATTATAAGAGAAATGAAAATGATGTTCAAAAGAATATTCAAGAAGAGATGTTATATAAATTGTAGTTTATTTTTTCAAAATCATAAATAATGGGAGAACTGTATAGATCCTAAAATTAGTTGGATGAAATGGTTCAATAAACACATATTACCTCACTTTCTTAAGAAGAAACATTTTCACCATGTTATAAAATTTATTCCACATCATATTATACTCCCTAAAATTTAATCATTTAATTAAAATATGAAATCATTAATATATATGTATATATATTTATCCAATGAAGTTGTTAGTCAATAAATATTTTTATTAAATGTTATATTCACCAATAAATGTTGGTGGAGTAACTCATAGTTATGAATGATAAATATTAATATCTAAATCTTAGTATTGTAATTGATGTGAAAAAATTATAAATATCCCTATACAATATAAATATTTATAAAATAATCACTTTAGAAGAGGATCAATATCATGTATTTATTAGAGAGAGTGATAGAGAGATGAAGATAATAGAGTTGATCCATCTAGTACTTTGGAATAAAATTCATCCGAAGAATTATCATGAAGTATAATACGTAATATGTAATATGACTTGATGGAATATAAAATAATATGTGGGTGGAAAAATTATTTCTATAATTTCATAGATTAAATAGAATATTGTTCTTTTATAAGGTATTATAGATAATTCTATGTCCCTGTAGATATAAATGTAGTTTCTTGATCAAAAAGTGGAAAATAAAGCTAATTTATTATATTTTAAGAAGATTTTGAGATTCACTTATAGAATATAAATATTTTAAAGAAACATAAAAAGAATAAAAAAATCAATATTATTTATTTAAATTATTAGAATTTTTTCTCTAACAAGGAACTAAATACCACTAATAATTTTTTTGATATCCATAATATAATTTAAAAGATTAAGAAAAAATCTTAATCTAGGTAGAAAATAATTTTGAGACTTTGATGAAAAAAAATATTGAAGTGAGAATTTTATCCAAATCCTAAGAGAAGAAACAAAAATGATTATATATTTTTTTCTAAAAATATCTAAATAAATAATATTTTCTCCATTTTTTATATTTACTTGGATATTTTTAAATTGTTCTTATCATTTTATAATAAAATAATTTTTTATCGAGTCAATTATTGATAAAAAAATATTTTGAAACTACATTACTTGTTTTTATTACCCCAAATTAGAGCATAATTCTTTGGTTTTTGATTTCATGATACATGGTGAGAAAATCAAAAGTTTTAGATAATAAAAATATTTATATTAAAATTTATTGAAAACGCAATGGTAGATACGTATCTTTGAGGAGAAACTAGAATATTAAAGGATATATATATATATATTATAATTTTATTTATATATAGTTATGGGAATAGTGATTGTATATTGTTTTGGATTTATTTTTGATAATTATGAAAGGTTAAAAATTTAAGGTAAAATAAGATCTTATTTTAGTTTATGTGGGATAAATTTTCATTAACAATATGTTTTTTATGTTTTTCAGATTTTTTCTAAGTAATGTTTTTTTTCAGTTTTATTAGGTCAATATTTTAAATCCTTCATAAGATAAACTCATGAAGATAATCAATACTAAATCTGTTGATGTAGTTATTAATCATTTCATTCCAACATATCTTTTAACATGTGTTTTATGATTTGAAATAATGGATATATTATTGGCTCGAAAGGATAAATTCATACACAATATTAATAAAATAATTATATAGGATAATAAATTTTATTTAACAAAAATTGTTTGATTTCATTTTTAAATGTATTAATTATAAATCTTGATTATACAAGTATCAATGGAAATTCTTTATGATGAAATTACGTAATTCAACAATGTCAGTGCAAAAATTATGATGCGATTCAAATAATTCATCCAATGATACAGAGCCACTCATAGTAAGATGTGGTTTTCTTCTGACACTATTTCAATTGTATGAAACCTTGTAATGTAAATATAATCGAATTTCATATTCATTAATTTTATTTTATAGAGTTATATTTGATATAAAATATTATTTGATTTTATATTTGAATATAGAAACATTTCATTCTTAAAAATATGAGGTTAATTCAATATATAATTTTTTTCAAAATATTTTTTTCAATATTATATTATATTTTTTTGAAAAATGAAGTTCATTTTTTTGATTCATCATTTAAAAATTATCTTAGGATTATTTTCTCTAGATTGTTTCAAATATTTTATTTAACAGTGGATAATGAAAAATATTTTTTTATTATATATGTTTTTGAGTTTAAATATTTTTCGAATTCCATTTTGATTTAAAACAATTTAAAAATAACATTAGTTAATATGTAATATAAATAAACTAATTAGTTATGTGTGTATATTCATTATACTGCATTTTAGTGTATGTTCATCATTAGGTTTAAAACACCTTTGACGAAAAATCTTATTTTATTTTATTTTTTATTTTATTTTTAAATTAGATTGTGATACCATTATAAATTTTATCTTTAAAACGGATTTCATATTTTTGATCAGGATGTCCAAATTTTATAAATATATTCCATTTTTCTATCATTATTAATTATTAGTATATTATGTTTTTGTAGCAACGTTAAATTTAGAATAAGGCAATTAGTGTTAAATTTAATATGACATGGCTTAAAATATAATTTGAAACACATTTGTATTTATTTTAGGAGTCCATTTCATCAATTATCATCTAAACATAGAAAATATGGAATTTTACATTTAGAATTTATTTTTACATTTATAACATTAATGTAATGGGTAATGTGAAATGTCTCACATTCATTCTTTTAATTTCTATAATATTATTTGTATGGATATAAAATATTGTTGGATATAATGTGTTGCTAAAAATAATGATCAATTTTTTATCGTGGAAATTTATTTTAATTATTTTGTGTTGGAATAACTACCTTACACGATATTACAATGCTGACTCATGGTATGAGGAAGTATCATAAAATAATCTATATGATTTTCAAAACTAAAAAATAATTATATTATGTGTGATATAGAGTATCCCATGAATATAATAGATAAAAATAACAAACTAGGGATGTTTTATTTGATTATATTTGAATTCATTCTTTTCATGTTCCTTTTAAAGTCAAGTTAATTGAATATTTCCAAAAAATGTTAGTAATTCTATTTAATAAAAAAAATTGTTATAAAATGATTTAAAATTTATATAAAAATTTATTCATCAATGTGAATGGGTTATTTTTTTCTGAATATCAACCACGTTTCTTTTGTACGATATTTTTCCATTTATAGAAAATTTATTGACCCCTAAATGGTACAAAACTATGATGCTACAGTAATTGTTAGAAGCTGTTAACGTGGGTTAAAACAAATATAGAATGGTAAAAAGTTATTTAAAACAAGTAAACATTTTACTATATAAGATTATTTAGACAAATAATGATATTATATTTGAATTATATCAATATGAATCCATTTTTCGTTTTAAAATTTTCTGTAATAATTTAGTAATTTAATTAAATCAATGGTTGCCACTCCCATAACTTATAAAGGGACACCTCCTCTCTTATGTTCTATAAACCATTTGAGAACAATAGTTTTAAAAATTACGAATCCATTAATATAAAAAAATTCAATGAAAATTTAATAGAGATCCTATTTTGATTATAAAACCATCCTTGAAATTCTTTTCATGTAAACCTAAAGAGGTTCTCCGAATAAGTGATATAGTTATAAATCATGCCATTTCATTTTTTATATTCATCTAGAAACACCAAAAATTATTCCACCATAACAAAAATTAAAATTAAAATATTCAAAATACATATATTTTATTATATTGATTTAATAATCTATATCCATCTTGTCTTCCATTAAATGGGTAACACAATTGTTATTCCTATGTGTAGAAAATTATCGCCTAACTAACCGATGATTTTTTTTGAATAATTTCCACTAATAGAAGTTTTTAATGATTTATTTATTATATATATATATATATATATATTATATTACTGATATAATTAATATTTATGGAAGATAATATGTTTTCAATTTTTTTACTTTTCTATGTATTGAATAATGATAGTGTCATTCATACATGCGTGTGGATTACCACCTCCACAAACCAATGTTATTCATTGTTCATCATGACATGACATTGATGGTTTATATAAGTGCATTTAATGATAGAATATATGATTTCTTATATATTAATCATACGTATAATATATTATTATCAATACCTTTTTTCCCTTATTTTATTTGAAAAATTACAATGTTATTGATGAATACACACACCCTATTGTCTCAATGATTGCAACACCAATACTTTTTCATAACTATAATTCATGTTTTTATAAAAATTATATTTATTTTATAAACATTATTATTATTTCATGATAAAAATTTCCGAGATAATAGAATATTGATCAATTTAACCATATTCAACTGACCAAAGTCATTTTGGACATTTTAGTTCAATATCATCAAAATGTCCAACAAGAAGTCTAATGAATTAGTAATTTGATATAAAATAGAGAGAAATGAAATAAAATGGATAATATACTTTAAAAAATTTATTAATAAGTTAATAAATATTTTTAATTATATTTTTTAGGTTTATATAGAATGTATGTGATGTGTTACATCTGAGGTAAGGGACACATTAAGTTAAAAAATATTTAAAATTGTTTTAATGATTTATTTTTAGGTATTTTTTATTAAATGACAATATAATTAAAATATATTTTTTGGTATATTTATATGCATATATGTTAATTTATGATGTAATTTTGTGTCTCTTTTAATTTTATTATAAATTCTTTTAGAAGGATTATTTTTATGAACTTATATGGACCATTTTGAATTTATTTGAAAAAGGAAAAGATATTTTTATTTTAATGTAAAAATAATCCGAAAATTTTGTAGACAATTCTACTATAATTTACAATTGTCATTTATATGAAATCTTCCATTATTTCCTCAAAATAATTATATTCATTCCTTTGATCTATGTTTTTCTGTTTTGTATCATGGTTTTTTAATAGATTGGGTATTACAATATCAAAAAATGGTTTTGATATGGGTTCAAAAGAGTATATCAAGGTTTTTAGGTTGAAAAGGTGGTTTAATAAATTTTTTTTATGATATGACACATGAGAATTATATATTATGGAATTATAGAATTATATAGCTAATGTAATGGGTGAACCCAATACCACTTATAAGACGGGTGTTCTTGATATAGCTAATGAAATGGGTGGGCCCGATATTGTTCTGTAAATCATTGGTTAGTGTTCATTTTCATCCATATAATTAATGAAGGAGTTAAATGTGGAGGTTTATCTAATTAATTTAACTAGACTTTAGATATTTGTGGTATGAGTTATTTAATATAATTATCTTTGTTTGTATTATGGTTTTTGTATTTATTTTTTATTTATTTTAACTTTTAAAAAAAAGTATTTTTGTTTTAGGTGGATACGATTTATATCATATGCTCAAAGGATATTGTGATAAATGTTAAAAATTATGGGGTTTCATACTTTTTCTATACTATGAAATTTATTTCTTTTTGTTCATTACATATCTTTTTGTACTCATGAAATTTTTTAATTGTTTTTCCCATATTTTAAGGATGAATAATAAAAAATTATTTAAAATTGAAATTATTGATTATATATCTGGAAATGAAACTTGTTTCTTTTGAAAAGTAATATATTTTAGAAAAAAACGTATAATGGGTGAAAGGGTTCTGTTTATAATATATGGGTCAATTGTGGAAGATTTATGACCTAATTATCAAAAAACTCTAAACATAAATGATATTAGGGGATGAAAGAATGAGAAATTTAGGCCAAAACATAGATAATATAATTTTTTGACCATATTCATATAGTTTGTATTAGATATAAGGATTAAGAAAGTTTTAGTGGTTAGGATAACATTAGTACAATACCTTTGATATATTGTACATTATTGTTTTCTTGATATGATATATAACTTTTAGATTACAATGTTACATAATCTAATATAGGTCTATTCATAATTTATTTTTGTAGTGGAAATAATAAGTATGATGTTGGGTGGAATGAAGGGAAATGTCCCACTCGATATAAATATTTTAGAATGGTTGGATAATGAACTGAGAAATGTTTTTCTGAGATGGATTAGTTGAAATAGAACATAAATGGTGGCACAACCCTGTTAATTAGAATCCAATTTTTTTATAGAAAAACATGTCGATATCGATAAGTGAGAATTTCATGAAACAACATTGTCCAAATTTTAGTGTAACGTCAGTTCCAGTGGCAAAATAAGGATTGGTAAATGATGTTGAAAGTGCATTTAATGTCATGAGATGTTGAAGATGTCAAATATTAACTCCTTCTATTTTTTATTTTGAAGGTTAAACTGATCGATGGTGGTAATTGGTGAAAAATACTAGAGGCGATGATTATATTAATTCCTTTTAATGTAATACATTTAAGAATAATATCATTGAAAAATATTTACCTAAGGATACTCGAATCGTTATGGAGAAAAAACTCATGGAATTGTGGTAAGAGAATTATTTAGTAACCTCGTCTAATATTTTTAAACGATTATATTTGTATGAAATAAACCTTATTTAGAAAAATGATAGTAAAATTAATATATTTTAATCAATATCAAAAACATTTTTCTAAAAGGAATTTCCTCATGAGATTATAAATATTATTAAAAAATTAATTATTATGCTGAGAATGTTGAGATGATATCTGCTGACAGTTATGTTCCTCTATATGAAAAGTGTAATAAATCATAAGTTGGGAAGAAATGGAGAATATTTCAACTAATAAATTAGGTGGTATTCCCCAAACATGTTTCATATAAAGTTAAATACTCTATAGTGAATGTATTATAGGATCTAAAGAGTATTATTGGGGTAGTAAAATTTCTCATGGGTTTGGTGACTGTAAAGATAAGAAACATGAACAATTCAAGAAAGTGGTAAAATATATCTATCCAATGTTGAATTGTTTTAGTTATATTGAATTGTTGAATTATAAAAATGTGTGTCTCAAGATAGTTACATGGGTGGAAATCATCAATATTAATATTTAAAATGTTCGGGAAAATAATTTACTACATCTATAGTATATATTTGGAAATCTAAATAAGTAGTTGAATGTTTGTTACATTCCTATTTGAATTATTCAAAAAACTATCTGAATTTGGATGTCTATATTCCAATACAAATAAGAAACATTTAATAAAAATGGAATTATTATATTAATAATAGAATATATTACTTTTTGATAAAACTTTGGTGGCATAGTTTAAGGAAACCAATATTTATAATAATATACCTACTTTTAGAAGTTTTACGATCATTTCAAAAAATATTTTTTAATAAACCAAATTATCATTTGATTTTATTCTATGTTTATGTTATATTTCAGTTTATCATTTTATGATTGATTGATTATAATGGAAACATTAATTCTATTATGTTTTTCCTTTGTATAACAAGTAAATAAAGTGAGAAATTGATTAGGGATGGTTGTGAATCATTCATAGCTCATGTTCTTTAAAAAAATAATCTACATAATTTATTGATATTATACTAATGAATAAATATATATTTATTTATCATAAAGAATTTATTGATGTTATTCATGATAGAGAGGTTGATTTTTATATTCACATAGTTCATCATGGTATGTAAACTCCCATTATCAAATGTATCATGTAGAACATTTAGTATTAAAAATTATTTACAAGAGTTTATAGATGAAGTATTAATTCTTCCAAGAACATGACCTTTGAATGCAACTATTTTAGGTTTTCAAAATAAAATGGGTTCACTAAGACATTCAATTGATTATTGAGCCTTTAATAAAATTATTTTTAAGAATAAGTATCCTTTTCCTCATCTCTATGATTCAATTGACATGATCTATGATGATTAGTAATTTTTGAATATTTATCTCAGGTCGGGATAATATAAGTTGAAGTTGATGGGGGAATATATTCAGTTGAGAAAATTTTAGAGTAGATATGGTCATTATGAGTTTCTTGTTACGACCTTTTTCTTGTATAATGCACCATATGTATTTATGGATCATATAAAAATATTTCCCATGGATATTTAGATAAGATTATATTATTTTATATTAATTATATATTCTAATATTCTAAATTTCATGAGGATCATGATAGACAAATAGGGATAGCCTCAAAATGTCCCATATATATTGACCCTAACAAAACTAATGTTGTTAAGGAATGTTAATGACCAAAAAATTTCATGGAGAATAATTATTTTTTATGATTATTTGGTTACTAGCATTAGTTTTTCAACAAATTTTTTCACTTACCTCACCCACTAACCATGACAAATTGAAAATGAGTCAAATTCACTTGGATGAATGAGTGTGATGATTTCATCGAAGAACTAAAAATTGGGAATTCTCGAGTTTTGTCCATTACCACTTGAAAGTGTAAAATTTTCAATTACAACAATGCTGTAATAAAATTTCATGGTAGTGTTTTAATGATGAATTATTTTTTAATTTCACATGAATAATGTCAACTAAAACCAATTGAGTAAAATTATCCAATATGTGTTCTAGAATATTATATTATTTCTTTTTATTTGAAAAATTTGGGATTGAATTTATATAGAGTTACGTGTGAAATATATAATAATTATAAAAGTATGTTGTATATATTAAATTATAAAGGGGTAAAACATGTTTGAGAAGATGGGCATAACTGATTTAGGATTTTACCTCCCAATTCATTTATATCCTAGAAATAAAATAAGTAGTTTATTAATCAATTAGAAAATATAATTCCACATTAAACATGTTATGTTAGTAACAAAACCAATTGGTTAATGATTTGATGAAATTTTTCTCAGAAACAAATCATAATGTAAATTAACTAGTGTTATTTCATATTTCAGTATAATATTTACTACTATAAATAATTAATCATTCTCAAAAGGGGGATTTTGATTTATATTAAATAATATTAAAATTAATAATAATAATTTTCAATAGTTTGAGGTTTATTAAAAGGTGTTATAAAATATGGAATGAGATTATATGTGCCTTGTGATTCCAAGTTGAAGAGATGATTGTTGAGTGAAACTCATAGTTCCTCATGTTCCTTTCAACATGAAAGAACTAAAATGTATATTGACCTTATAGAGTATTACATTTGGGATCGAATGAATTGAGATATTATTTATGTTTATGTGAAATATTTTACATGTTAATGTGTTGAATAATATAGAAAACTTCCAAAGTAAATTTATCTTATTTTTAAAATTATATAATAAAAATAGAAGAATATAAAAATGTATTTCATGGTGGGATTACCAAATATATCTTCTTATAATAATTACATTT
Source organism: Viscum album (assembly GCA_963277665.1). NCBI lineage: Eukaryota > Viridiplantae > Streptophyta > Magnoliopsida > Santalales > Viscaceae > Viscum > Viscum album. The sequence goes on from OY728122.1 coordinate 738,516,629, forward strand.
GGTTAATTAATGATTAATTAACTTAATATAACAATTTCATGTCTATTTGAGGTACTATGTATTTACATCATCATTCATAAATTCACCTTAAGGTTATATTATAGTTACATTGTATTCCTTTACCAAGTTTATCTAATGATTATAATAGATTAACTTTTTATTTTTTAAATGGACAATATATTTCATTGGTTCATGAATTTTTTTTATAACTCCTCATCCTAAATCTAATGGAATGTCTGAGAAAATTATCTATTCAATGAATTAAATGAATCAATATTCTTTAGTGGATTACAAATTAATCTTGGGTAGAAAAACATAATTTTCTGTATTTTATTATAATAGTAGGTTTTAATCAAATATATAGATAGAAATGTCTGATAAAATATGTTGACCAAGGTTTTAGACTCCATAATTTTGGGATTAAGTAAATGAAAAGATGTTATTATAACAAGAATGGGTAGAATAAATTGTATAAGATGAATATTATTCATCAACATATAACTATAGCTCCATGTAAGTAGAAATGTTATATAGATAACAAGTTACAATGCCATTAATTTGAGGTAGTATATCATGTTTTTTTACAAATCTCTAATAAAAAGTGTTATTTTTTTACTTAAAAAATGAAATATAAGAACATGATTCATCTGACTATATATAATCAAATAGAAATATATGTTAATTTCAAATTGAATGGCCTTGTTTCGATGTTTATGTTATGTATATGTTTTTTTTCTTATTTTATTGTTAAAAAACGTTTCTTGATGAATCTCATGTTTTTAGAACATATGTTATTTAGTTAGATGAAAAAATTCCAACAAAATAAATCTAATATAGATTATTATCCATAGAGAATTTTTTTTCTAGAATAAGTTAATTCGCCATGTTAAGGTTTTGTGGAAGAATAATATATTTTAAGGAGCTACATGGGAATCTTAAAATATAATAAATAAAAAATAACACAAGTTGTTTTAGTAAGGAATATAATTGAAAAGGTTAAACATCCAATATGGTTAATGTAACAAGTTATGTTATGTTATGATAAATCATATTACTATTAATATAAATTATTTTATAGATTTATAATCATTCTATAAATATTAGGAAATTTTTCTATCAAAAGGGAAAATATTATTTCAAATAAAACAAGGATTCTTGCATTATATAATTTTATCTAATAAAATTAATTATAAATTTTTTGATTTTAATTTAAAAAATGGAATTAATTTACTATTTTATCATTTAATAAAAATTTTGATGAAATTTTGGGAATATTCTAAATGTTTTATTTTTAATGAATAGTGAAAATATTGATTCTTATTAAACACTGTCTTTTTTGTTCAAGAATTAAAAAAAACTTTTTTTAAATCAATGAAATTTAAACTTATATCATTTAATTAAAAAATTTCCAATCAATTACATCATAAACATCATTATACCTGATTTATATACAAGATAACTTTTGTTCTTCAAAATAACTTTTTTTTTCATAAAACATTTTTCGTTATGGCCTTTGTTTTAATCATAAATTTATTTCATAAAATTAAAAAAATTTATTCCTAAAAAATGTATTCCAAATATGGAACAAAGTGGTAAAAATATTATAAATAGTTCCACTTTATTTTTTTATCTATATGAATAATAACCATAGATATTTTTCATTAGTATGGTAATGATAATATAATTTAATTTGTGGTAAAATTAACAACATAACGATTCATATTCAATAAAAACATTTTTTTATTTCATTTTAAGACTCCATTTCATCTATAATATTGAAACAATAAAAAATCGTATAGTTTTTTAAATTTATTTTATACTTTTTACATTTATTATATATATTTAAAGCATAATTTCTAAAGCATCACTCTCTTGATTCTAGAATCCATTATATTTTGTGGCCATAGGAAAAAATTATATTATTTTTTAAATGGTTATTTTAAATATGAATTATTTTTTCATTAATTAAATTAATTGTTTTAATTTTTTTTAGGAAAAAATAAAATTAAGAACATGTAAAATACGGTTTAAATTCTTATGAAAGTAGTATAAAAACTACATAAATTGTTTAAAAAACACTAAAAGTAATTTTTTGAAGATTTAAATTGTCAAAAAAAATTAAAATAAAATTAACATATTATAAATGTGTTAGTGGAATCTATATGAATATGTTTTTTTTATTTTTATTTTTTGATTTAAAATTAATCTAATAGTATAAAAAATAACATTAATGATATTTTATAGTAAATAATAAAATTTTCAAATAATTATAATTATTAAAAAAATCATCTAAGACAATGCGAAAATGATATGGTTTTTAATATCCACTATGATACATTTATGGGCCAAATTTCATTTAATTGTATCTTTCTGGACCCCTAATTTCAAAAAAATTTGTTGTTTTGGTAACTGAAAAAAAGGGTCAACAAAAGTTAAAATAAATTGATAAGGGTGAAAAAATCACCTAAATATGTAAAAATATAATTTTGTGAGAATATATTCACTCATACTAATAATATATTCTAATTAAACCAATTTTTAAGAAATTATCCCTAAGTAATAAATATTTATTAATTTAATACCTTAGGAAATTAATTGAGGGGACTTCCCCTTACATATAAAAGGGACCATTTTCTCCTCTCTTCCTCTCAAAATTTCAAAACACTAATTCTAACAACACATGTAAAATTATCTCCAAAAATTCAATTTTCACATCATAGAGTCCATATTTTGATTATTAAACCATCTGAGGATTTCATTTTCTGTAAACATAAAGGGCTGTGCAAAGAAGTTTTGATTATAGAAATGTAATCTTCAATATTTTGATATATTATTATTATATCATCATAATCTATAACCATATCCTCTTCTATTAAATGTGAGATAGAATCATCATTTTGTTACGACATATTACCACCTCAATAATCACTTTAATTAATTTCCTATCATGACCTCTCATAGATTGTTATAATAATGGATTATTATTTATAAATATATATGACGTTTTTGACATAATTAACTTTTTTAAAGATAATTTATCAGTTATTTTCATAAATTTTGGTCCTTTTCAAAAATATTACATCATTCTTCCAAATGTGTGGATTTCAACCTACAAGAAGCAATGTGATTCATTTTTCATCACTACATCATACAGATAGTAATTATAAGGGTATATTAAGATATAATATAGAATTAATTATACATTAATCGTTATAGATTTATTAAATGATATTTAACTTCATTATTTAATTCTCTAAAAACAAAATCCCTACTCATACATATATATAACCAACCATCTCAATAGTTATAATATAATTATTTTTTCTCATATTTCATTAAATGTTTATTTTAAAATTATAATTTTTTCATAATAATTATAATTAAATTATTATTATTATATAAGTGATATAATAATTTTTTATTTGACCATAATCAACAGAGCAATGTTATTTTGTACGTATAAGCTAAATAACAACAAAACATCCAAAATAAACATCTGTGATTAGGTAATAGAATAAAAAATTGATATATAAAATGTAAATCAATGATAACGGTTAAAAAATTTCTTAAAAAATTTAATAATAGAAAAGTTTGTTATTCTAAAATATAAATATCATGTATGATGAGTTGGACCCGAGGGGAGGGACACTTTAACATAAAAAACCATTTTTAGTATTTTAGATATTTATTTTCTAAATAAATTTCTTACTTGTAAATATTATAAAAATTATTTTATGGATTCATCTATAATAATATAAATGAAAAAAGTCATTTTATTTCAATTTTTAATTTCATAATTTTTTTTTCAAAATAAATCTTTTATTTAATTTTATACTAAACGTTATTATATTTATTAAAAAATGGAAAAATAAAATTTTATATATTAACGCATATAGGTAAAATGTTTTCCTAACTTTGTAAACATTATTTGATGTCTATCCTCTTTTACAATATTCATCGATTTCATAAAAAACGATTTCATTCCATTATTATAGGTATTTTTATTTTTGAAATTTTCTATAAAAGGAATGAGTATTAAAATATCCTATAATGTTTTGTAGATGTGTTCAAAAGTGTTTTTCAGTGGGTTTAAGATGAAAATGTGAATGAATGAAAATTTTATTCACAATATTATACTTGAGAATTGTTGTTGATGATAGGTAATCCATATATAGTGTCTTCAATGGTTGAGCCTAATATATCGTTTACGATGGTTGATCCATATACACAATAAATGAAAGGTGATCCCTATATTTATTTCTAATTAATTTAGAATCATTACTTAACTTTAATGTAATTAATGGGGGGGTTATCCAAGGGGGTCCCATGTGGATTTCAGTATAATCTAGTAATTTCTAACGTGGTTGATGAATGTTATTCTCTATGTTGCCTAAAATTATTTCAATATTATTTATATGTGTTTTAATGGGTTTCTTTGAGATGAAATACTACATTTTTCATTACGAAATATCTTATTTCATGTTCTCAATGAATTTTATAATAAATTTTATAATTTTTTGGGTTTTTATGTTTTCACCAAACTATTTAAATCATTTCATTTAAGTCCACTATTGATATTATCTATTCATCAATCAGTTTCAAATGTTTTTCATATGGTTTATATATGAGTAAAAATAAATAATAAGTTATGTTGAAGGATATAAATATTTTTCATGTGGGAAAAACATGATTATTTTTGAATATTTTATATTGTAGGAGAAATGGTTACTATTTATACGATCCCTCTTGTTAAAATATGGTTTTTATATAAGATATATGACCTTATTATTTATTATTATAAACCTATAAGATATTAAATAATGGAATAAATTTAGTTTTGGTATAATTAACTTTATTATATAATGGTTAGGGATAGGTCCACATATAAACTAAACCCTAAGATAATAAAATATATTCATTTATGTTTGTTCCAATAAAATCTATAAATCAAACTGAGTTTTCATGGAATGAAACACATTATAATTGTTGAATTTTCTTATGAATAGTTGTGAATCATTTGGAATCCAACAATGTCTCATTTATGTATTTTATTTTGATTTTATTTTTATTCCACTATATTTTTTCTGAGATATTTTATTGTTACTTGTTTCATTTTAATGATCTAAATTTTAATTGTATTAATCACATGTTCTATTCCATGAGACCTATAAGTACTTTTTAGGAATACATTACTTTTTAATTGATGAGATTAAGAAGAATCTAATTATCTTAGTCTATTTCTTTTAAACTATGGTGTTACACAAATTCTACGATCTGAGACTTATGGGTTGTTGAAGGGATCAGGGAGGTTATTAGGGCTAGATAAAGTGGTTTCCCACATTGTTTTAGTTAAGGTCAATGTGTGAAACCTACTACTACAAATTTTTTTAGTGAAAGAATGTTTGTTTTGTTGAATATTATTTATAACATGGAATATTCTTTCAAATACCTATTGAACATTGGATTAAATAATAATAATTTCCTTCATTGGATATATATATGGATATATAATATCCAATTCGGATATGTATGATTGTTATCCATAGTTAAGTGCGATTTTTTCTTCCTATATTATTTTATCATTGGTTTTGTTGTTTAAATGAAAATTATATTTTTTGACATCTGATAATATTATTTTTTATCAAATATTTCAGGTTTAATATTCATATTTAATTTATTAATATTTGTTTCTTGGATAAATAATCGTCCATTAAATTTTTATTTTTGTGTGGGATGAAAAATTTAGTATTCATTTCACCATTAATTCACCCATATTGAAATTTAAATATGAACATTTACATTAAATGTAAAAGATAATTGTAGATAGTTGAAACCCCTTTGAAATATATCACCAATATGAATCCCTAAATTCAAAACCCACACTTATATGTATCTACTATGTTACCATCTATATACGATATATAAGACTATATGAATCTATGAAAAACGTGTTATCCATCCAAGTATGTAAATTTCATAATATTCGTAGTAAAAACATCAATGAAGTCCCATACAAGTCTATATAACACATCCTCTATATAATTATCTTTGGGAAAAATAAATCCTAGTTATGATGTGATTATTTGTAATCTAATACGTCCAATTGAATTTTTGAAACTACTATATCAAATTAATATAGTTTTATTTTATTATATAGTGGAAATTATTTCTCACTTGTTATAGTTAGAGATATATATTTTTATAAAACTTAACCAATCCTCTCTAGGTACGAAATCATAAGGTATATTATGAATCAAAATTTGATCCCACTATATATAAGAAATCCACTTCACCAACTCACAATTTCAAATTAACACTACTAAACATGACGTAAGACAAGATTATATAAATCAATTGGTTTATAAAAACACTATATAGGGAGATCTAACATTCTTACTTGGAAATAAGTAACAAATTAATGTTAATATACAATATGAAATTAAATATATTAATGGAATAAATAAATAAATTTTAATCCACGCTACCTTGAACCCTCCACACTCATTAAATCTTTCACAAAATGATGTCCATAAAAAACTCTTATTCAACTCTAATTGACCAATCAACCTTCGACATGCCTATAATTTGTCACTTGACATCATAGAAAAGGGTATTTTTATATAATAAATATATACTATATAAGCATCTAGTGTAGAGAGATTACACAAATAGAGGATTAATGGGGGTACAATCTGAGGTTTCTAAGAGAAACAAACCAAATCTCAAGATTAATCTAACCTACCCATGAACCTGTCAATAAACTCATCAAACTAGATGATTCTAGAGTATGGTGTTTTCACATCATAGAATAAGATCTATTGTATCAAAAAATCCTCCATAAAAGAACAAGAATTATATCCTTAATATCAATAATTCATGGGTCCTCATGTAGGTATATAATGGATCTCCAAGAAGAAAACCTTCTATGTTTCCCAACAACTATGCCTGAAAATCTACATTTTAAACTCCAAGAGATGAAAACTCCAACCAATGGACAAATAAGTTGGGATATTTTTCAATAATTACTATATGTTCTAATCAATATTCTCCACATTTATAGGACATACATAAAAATAATTGATTTACTCTTCCCCTATTTAAATTTCACATCTTATATCTATTTACAAGGGAATTGTGTGAAAAAAATGATATCGTGAATCATAAAAAGGTGTACTATGTAATTGACATACCTACACTAAGAATAAAGTTTTCATTTCTTAGATTCACACTAAAACACACTATATCATCATATTTTAGAAACAGTATTGTTCCTTAAAAATGTCACCTCAATGACCACATTTTTCCATGGCTCCTCAATATATTTTATTATTGTAAAGGGGTTTATTGACATTTAAATCTACATTTAATTATCATTACAAAAATTAGGAAATCCACACTATTTATCAAGAATAAAATCAATTTAATATAGTAATAGAAAAAATTACTCTTTAATCCAATAAATTATAACGTATCTACTTAAAAGATGATAACTGCTAGTGACATTGAAATCAATTGGTGGCAGAAAAAATTCCTCTTGAAATGGGTCCCAGTATAAATGGGAAATGACATGATCTCAATGAAATAACATCCTCTAATTTCATTCCCATTCCAAAAGGAAATCCCCCCACTAATTTCATATTTTCATCAACATCAAAAATAATATATATAAATATCCCAACCTCCTTCCACCACCATTAATTTCCGTATATAAATATACATTTTATTCTAAATTATTTTATACCTTTGAATATATTATATGGTAATTCAATATTTCCTTATAGATATAAGGTCTCCCCATTTATATATAAGAACTAATGAACATTTTACACTCACTTAATCAACTTAATGATTTTAATTTACATGTTACATTAAATTAGAATATAAATTTAATCCAAATAATTAGAAATTGGGTAGTTACTATTTTCAATATATAAAAATCAACAATAAATAATAAATTGAATTCATGGAACACAGAAAAATAATGACCATAAAATATGATGCATGAATAATATACCTATAAAAATACCCAACACACAATACACCTTATCCTTGGATGGATCTATAAGTGATCATCGACCTTTCATAGATTCATGGGTCGCCTATATATTGTTGTAAAAAATAATTGAGTTACTTCCCTCACCACATTCATGTTGTCAAGCCTAATTACTAGAGATATGATATCCTTACAAATGACAATTTAAAACTCCATCCTAACAATCTCACTATACGATAATTACATCCTAACATGAATTGCCTAAGACATGTCATAAAATAATTACATGATCATGATCTATAAAGATAACCTCAAAAAGTCTTGGGGTTGATGAAAAGACAAAATTATATTAAAAAACTATCCTAGTATAATTATCCAATTCAATTTATTAGGAATCTATATAAAACCCAAAAATATAGATCTTGATATATTAAAAAAGTCTATATCCAATATATATGTGGATATGTAAATTAAAAATTTCACATACACATACAAATCTTGTTTTTCAGTATAATCGACAAACGTGTTTTTTATCTAGAAAAAACATTTCAAATACACACTATAATCATCCTACCCCCAGATAAATTTCAATGTTCATGAGATAAAAATGTATAACATCTCCTTTTCATGAGTCCTATATGTATGAAAAATAATATATAAATGTTGCATGAGTATGTAAGTATACCAACATTATATCTCATTAATCATCTCATGTTCTAAGATAATGGTCATATAAAATAATTTATCTATGTAATAATATATTAAAACATCACATTATAAATAATATATAATTAAAATTTAAAAAGAGAAAAGGATATGGTCTGTACTATAAATAATTCACCAATACACATCGTCGTATGAAATGAATACGTATATAACTGTCATGATTTATTTAGCCATTCTAATTTTTATATGAGTTATTAACATGTTATTTCCATAGATTCCACTAAAAATAGCCAGATTGATTTTTTTCAACATTTTTGGTGGCATTATGTATTTCTTAGTGAAATATATGAAATATCCCTGTTGAACCCTATTGACATGGGTATCCCACCCTTGGCTATTGTTGATTCGTGAAAAACCATACATTTAGGGGATATATTCCTAAGGTCATAATTGAGTCCATGTGACATAAGTATATATTTTTATGGGCACCATATTCATGGTTATAGCTGGTTAAAATTAAAATAGTTATCATTTTTATGTGAAATAATATATTATATACCACCTTTACTATACCGCTACAACACAACAAACATTAAGTATATACGTTATGGAGTAATATTTATATTTATATGATGAAATAATTAATATTATATTTATTATGTATTCATAAATAAGAAATATTCAAAATAGACAATTCGATCAAATGTAGAGACTCCACCAACCATAGGTGGATTATCCCTTAGAAGTAAAGTATTGGTGTTAGGAACTACTGCAACATGATAACAGACCCTTGATGGTAGGGTTTTTAAATGAGGTTCTATTTCTAAGGGAATATATTCCTATGGTGGTATGGTTTATGTGTGAGGGTCTGTCATAATGGTCTGATCCACTCATGTCGATAAGGTGTTGGTGTGATGATCCCCACCAGGGACCAATTCTCCAATTGATTTTAGTTCATAGTATGAGGGTCAAGAAGCCACATGATATTTCTCATATGATAATAGGAGACTCACGTGATTATGAAATTCACTTACTATTCTAAAAAATTCATTCATGTTCCTGACTGTTCCCATAGGATGTGTTTTCTTCTCACTGAAGATTCCATCCACATTCACACATTCAAAACTAGTTTTTTCTTCATAAACCAATACCCATGTGTCAAACTACATATTGTTGAATGACACCTATAACCATTAGTGTCCATATCTTGTTACTATCAGCTGACTTACGATCATGAAAACCTAACCCATGCCTATATCATGGTGGTTTTACGTTTTTTATATAGTTAATCATTAAAAATTATTCATTAAGAAGAAAATCACCACTTCATGCCATTCATTTTCCACCAGTCCACACTAACATTAGTCATCATCAACATCTCCAAAACCTCCTCACATTTTCTATAACTATAAATATGAAGTGACTACTAAAACAAAAATTACCATATATATGTATCATCATTAATAATAAATAAAAATATAATCTATATAACTAAATATATAGTAACTCTATGATGGAATGACTATAATAATAATAATAATCATATTGGTGTTTAGAAAATAATACCCCACAATTTTCGTAATAATCTAAAAAAATCATCCCATATCATATATATTCCACAATAAATTCCTTAGTATTATAGATAAATGTAATAAAATAAATAAGATATAACAAAATTACATTTATAAAGGAATAAATTTAATAAAATTATCCACACATAATTCATATCATAAAAATATATCATAATGCTAAATTTATGATCTATAAAATTTAAAAAATAAATAATTTAATATTCATTTTCCAGAACATATATGTTATTACATTACTACTATAACATCAAAGTTACATTGGGTGGTTGAAATCAAGAATATATATATTTAAATATAATATTGCTATAAAAATCATATTAAAAAATAAAATTTTAACCTTTCAATTATAGTAATAAACATCACATCACTAATTAATAATATTAACACAAAATATAGTCACATGAATGAAACAAAATAGTTTTATTTCAATAAATATATATTCATTAATAAATTACAATAATTTTATTTAAATACCAAATATTTATGTAAATTTAAATAATCTTTACCCCAAAACATTCCATTATTCTATTACTATATATAACATAAATTTTAATAGGGAATCAACATAATTTAAAAGAAAAAATCATATGATCAATATATTATTAAATATTTATTAATCTATACACATTAAACTCACTAATCTCATTACGTAAATTTCCACTAAACTGGATGACATATAAAAAAATCCAAATATTATTATCAACTAATTTCATTATATTTTTACCAAATTTAATAAGTTTATAAAGATTACCCACAACCACATTGAGAGAAATATCCTATTTTAAATAAAGAATATATTTTTTTGTATCTATTAACTTTTTATAAACTAAAATATTGTATTAAATAATTGATATTAAATTTAAAATTTTAAAATAAATATTTTTGATAAAAAATTTCATGATCTAAACATTTAGACAATATTGATATCCAATTTTTTTATTAAAGTAGATTTATTGAATATATAATCACTAAATAAAAATAAATTGAACTATGAATTTCACATACCATAAATACAAGTTATAATCTACCCAATCCTATAATGAAATCCACTGAATATTTTTTATTAAATATTAAAAAATCTATTAATTTTACCAGAGATAAATTTTAGTGGTAAAAGAGGTCTTTTAGTGTTAAATTGACTGGGTGGTCATTTTGGTCTAATAAAATTATTTAAATATTATTATGTGGTCAAGTTCCATGTTTTATCAATATAAATATCTAAATACGCATCACAACCTTGGAAGAATGGTCAAACATGTATTGTCTCCAAATCTATTCACAAAGCACAGTTTTTTTATTAGCTCAAATATTTTAATTCATGGATAACCTACATAGTCTCTCAATTTTAGAATATAATCATTTAATATTATCATTAAAAAATATTTTACCCCATGATTATATTTCAAATCCTCTCAATCCATTCATCCAACAATGATTCTACTTCAAAAGTATCCAAACATCAATTTATAAATAAAAATAATCCAAAATTCATCGGTTAAAATGAAAAAAACTTTTATTCATTGAAAATGATTAAAAATAGTTTCTCTGTTATAATCTATCATAAACAATAAATCATTTACCCTTAGATTATTTATATGATAAATCTTTTAAAATTTTATCTGCAATGAGGTACACATAAATAATATTCGTAAAGTGTCTTGGATGGAACAAAAACATGTCCCTAATCATATATTTTGGTACGAATCATTATCCATGTTATCTTGTAATGATACTAGATATAGTAAATAACCAATTCCATGATATATATAGATTACTGATACATTATTTATGTGAAAAAACTAGTCAGTTTACTTTCAAGATTCCCATACCATGATTGTCCTGGACAGTACACAATTTGACCAATGATATATGACAAATACTTTACCATATTCAAGATCATCTGATTATATTTAAAGGATATAATGTGTCATATTGACCTTTATACCAAAGAAATAAAATTTAATCATTCATATACCCATGGTTTTCACTTTCATAGGACACATCGTATCAATTTATATTACATTAAATCATATGTATCGTTGTGAAACACACCCATGTCATTATTTTAACTTAAATTTTATACATTTTCATTTGTTATGTTATTTGGGGTTTATGAAGGTATTAAATTATGGGTGAACTCACCATTCTATATTAATAGATTAACCCAGATATGGTTATCTTTTGGGTTGAAAAATGATGAGAGGTATTTTGAAACTAGAAATATAAAAGAAAATTATCAGATAAGGTTTTTATTTTTGGGAGAATAATAGTATAAAAAATTATGGAAGTGGGGGGTTTGTTTACCTTAGAGACCTAGATACTTCAGTGAGTCATTGTGGTAAAATAAGAAACAATGACAACATCTACCACATCATGGTGGGTTTATGATGATCAATTAGAGAGGACCTTGAGGGGTTGTATACCTAGTGTCATGGTATGATGTGCGAGAAAAGTTCATATCTGAAAGAGAAAGGGGGATAGGGGTATTCATTATTGTTATAGAGAATATCAGTTCCTCAGGGATTCCCAATAGAGGTGGTTTACACTATACTGGTTAGGACAATGTAGTGGTGTGCAACCTCCAAGAACATTTTAAAAAATAGAATACTATTTTTATACATACACATTTTATTTTATTTTCATTACCTTTCTAAATTTTACTAATCATTTGAGAGTGTGAGAAAATGGAAGGTTACACTTCCACATACATTCCTATATACCCTATAGAATTATATCTCAATTTATATTGAATGATGTTCTCTCATTCTCCACTCATTTTTCTTCCCCTATTTACGTACTTCTATTTACCATTGATTTTTCTTCTCTACTAAAAACCCAAATGCCAAAAGGGTATACATATAGGGTTTTATATAGATTTATTTTTGCGATTTAGATTATTATAATTATTATAGATTTTTAATTATTCATTTGTCATTTAATTCATAAATATGACTTTTTGTGACTCATTTTTTAGGGATAGAGGTATATGCTTTTTGTAAATCGATTATGTTCTATTTCATTAAGTGAAAAAATTCATTAAAATTATGAATTATCAATGTTTATATTCATAAGATATCCACCATGGATTTTTAAAAATTATTTATAAGGCTTTTGAGTCATGTCCCAATGGTCGTTCAGATGGTTTATCTTTTTTTCTTTTTTATATGATTTTCTATAAATGAAATGTTCTTATATTAATACTGAGACACTGGTTATAAATTATTTACATAAATCATAGGTGTTGGACTTTTTTGAATCTATAATGGGAGGAATGTTCGATTTCAGAAGGTTGTTCCTATTTAAGTTGTTCTTTGATAAATTTTAATGGTTTTATAGATAATTATTTCCAAATTTTAAAAATTCAATGTTTTCTAATTTTTTTTAAAATGTCATTCAATGTGAAATTTAAAAATATGGGAAATATATTGGAATTACTTGTTAGTTTTTTAAATAAATTTTTTTATCTTTATAATGGTGAGTATTTCATGTTTCGCTATGGGTTTTTCCAGGGGTTTATTTTTGGCATCATCCTGTAATATAAAAATGAAAATTTATTGTTATTTTTTACAATAATGTGGTTTATGTTTTCATACATTCAAAATTTCCCCTTAAGAGCATACAAAGTTTTTATTTGAAAAAATATATATTTAATTAATTAAATTATTTTACCATGTTTATATTTATTATTTTCATAAATGAAAAACCTAATTTATAATTTAATTAAATCAATAATTAATGAAATATGATTTATATGGAATTATAAAAACTGTAGTAAAATAATACATGGCATGTTTAATTCAGACCCTATATATACAATAAATTGTGTATGTAGATCCTATGTTTTAATTTAGGTTCTCTTATTTTTTATATTTCTACATTGATGATCATATTGGTTAGATATAGGTTTTTTGGAAGTATTATAGAGACTCTGGTCAAATTGAGGTGATGTTTTTTACCAATGATCATGTTTTTTTCAATACTTTTTGGAATCTTAATATATTTTCCATTTCATACAAATATTATTTATTTTGCAGATTTTATATTTTTTTTATTATGTTTTATCTTTAATTATACATTGTATGGGAGCCCTTTTCGATATACCCCTCCACTATATTTTTATTACCTTTAGGATTCCTAATGCACAATTTTTCTTTAGAAGGGATCACTACCCACTATACATTGAAAATGATATCTGATGGGGGGAACTCATAATACTTATATAACATTCCGAATTTTCAACCACACCTCATGTGGGATACAAGATGAAGGAATTATAGTGGGACCTCTCTTTCCATTATATACAGTTTGAGATCATGGTGTGAAAACACTGGCCATCCCACAACATCAGGATGATAGGTAGTGGGAATGTTATACAACAATCACAAATCATATAAGTTTTTCACTTCATTTATGTGGTACTAAATTTGTCCCCATCATCATATTATTTAAGGATATGATGTCTCCCGCTAGATCTGATACCATTGTAGGATCCCTTTTAGGCACAACCCTCCACCCCAAAAGTGTCTTCATTATGAATCCTCCAATATTCTATTACATTGATTATGGATCACATCCAACTACAGTATGAAAATTCCCTGTGATAGGGGAGAGAACTTAGAATAATTATATATCATGTTTGTATTTCTTCCACATCCAATGTGGTTATAATTGTGAATGTACCACTGTACAATATCACATTCCAAGTCTCAATGCCAAACATCATAGTGCAGCCTCACTAGCCATACTATAAGACACTAATGATAGAAAATGGTTCTATTAATCCACTATCCAAAATATAATAGGTTATGTTATTTATTTAAGTGGGAATAACACTTTATTACTGTGATGTTTTACTATTTCAATTATCTATGTTTTTGAATGGTAATAATAATTTATTCCAACTTTGTCATATTATAATGTTTTTTATTAGTTTTATAAATTTTCATAATTTACAGTTGTTTATTTCACATCAATGGAAAACTAATATATGGACTCACCATGTCAGACAAGTTATCTATTTTTTCTTTTTTTTTATAATATGAGGTTTTAACCATTCCATTTATTCAATTATTGATACTTAATCACAATTTTACGACTTAATGGGATAGGGAATTTCCTTCAAACAATGTGGTATGTCTAGTTGGGAATCATGTTAGGTCATCCTAGGTTGATTCATGAAGAAGGGTATCAATTTTTTTTATTAATTTCCTATATTCATGAATATTACATATGTTATTTGGGAATTATGGAAGTATGGAGATATTAATGTATGAAATTTTAGAGTTATCCATAAGAGACTATAATCACAACTTTATCATATGTTTCCTAATATTACCATGGTTAGTTGGTATTACAATCATGATTTAGTGTCCAATTTTTAATTATTGTTGTTCTATTTTAATTTCTATTAATGGGATTTGATCTGTATTGTATTATATAATATATTATACTAGTTTAGTTGTGATTTTTTATTAATAAAATGATAAATCAAAGGGGGATAATAAGATCACATGTCTTGTAAACCCATGAAGTGAATTGGCACATGGTTTTACAAACATTCTAATGGAAATTGTTTTATTGGCACTTATTCTATCAAATCATTAAGCTAAGTAATAAATATTCTACAACTAGTTTGGGTTGTTTTTAAATTCCTTTATCTTGTAACTTGATCTAATATTGTTTTCATCCTTTTGAAGAAAATTTAGGGGGGGTTTTTTGAAGTAATAATGTTGTTAGATAGAATATATATTCATGTCTATGTTTTATAATTTTTATATGGGTTTTATGTAGTTTTTAACTATTGAAAAGTAGTATTTTATTAATTACATTGGATTTAGAATTAGAATATGGTTATTTAATTAAAATAAAAAAACTCATGAAATGTTTTTAGAAATAAATTTTTTTATTATATTGTTTCAGAAGTGTATTAAATTGATAATAATGTTTTTATAATTTTGTGTTGAATTTTCATAGTGAGGGAGTTGTGATTTGAAATTTTATTGAATTGTAAAATTTGTTCCATTAGTATTTAAAAAAATAGGTGAAGTGTTTTCAGAAAAGGAAAATTTACATAAATATTTTATAAATGAAATTTTTGTTTCCAATTTTAATGGAATTTTGAAGGGATTTTATAATTTTTCTAAAAGGGGTGATTATTTTGAAGATAATTGATTTTTTATGTGTGCTAGAATTTTAAAATAATTTTTGGCCTATTTTCAAGAGGTTCATTTTTTAAAATTGAAGCTATTGAAAGTATTTTTTTTGTGTAATTTATTTAATATTTTACCTTAGTTAGAATTGTATCTTATTCACTTGATTTACAATGAATTAATTGAGTATGTTATTTTTTTCATATAGATAATCCCCCCAGAAAGGGCTCTCTGAAATTTTTAATGTTTATTGAAAGAATTATGCTTAGGGTTATTCCATTTAGTATTTTTGGGTTACCCTTCCAACTCTTTACTCTACCCTAAAATTTAATAATTTAGAGGAGCTACAATCTTCCTTTTTCATGAACTCTATACTATAAATTAGGGTTTCTACTCATTTTATGAAGGTGATTATTTATTTTGGGACTTATGATCAATGGTTTTATAGGTTATTGATGCTTTGTGGAAATTCATGTTATTTTTATTCATTTGGGTTTCTCTTTGATTTCACATTTTATAAGATATTGGATATGTCAATAACTGTTAATATTATATATTCATTGATGTTTATATGTAATGTTAGTTTTTTATGGATTTGGGTTTGATTCATTTAATATAATAAAACCTTGGGTTATTTTTTCGAAGATAGGTATGTGTTCCAAATTTTTTATTTCTTACATTAACTGGTGTTTTCCTAGAGTTCGGTAGTTTCACTATGATATGGTCTTCTCTATATGAGGTCCCATATCACCATTTTTTTTCATCCATGGATTCATGTTTAACAAATTCTATTTACTTTATGGGGGATGCTTAAAATTTGTTAATATATTCTTGTATTAAAGTATGTGATGATTATTTTGTAATTTTCATATTGTATTTTATATTTTCAATGGATGATACTCCATTTTGAAGTCATACCATGTTTGTTTGGGTGTTTTGGTGGTTTATAGAGGATTATTTTTTTAATTGGTCATTACTTAGTCATCTGTATATTTTTTTAGTAATTCTAGTGTTTTTGTTTGGGTGATATATTTTTTGTTGGGTGTGTTTACTTACCATCTCACAAATTTTGATGAATTAGAACCATTGAGGGGACCAATACTAGGTCATTATTTCTATATTAATCATTATTGTATGGTTGTTATTTGTGTTGAAAATGGGTTTCATGATTACATTAGTGGACGTTTCTATCTTTTTCAAGTATTAGTGGAATCCATGGTGTTTCATCTCCCTTATGTTATATTGATATTTTCCCTAACCCACAAAACTCTTATATTTGGGTTGAGTGGATATGGTTTACTTTTTTAATAGAAAATTACTAATTACATTCTGGGATAATATTTTAGAATGGTGGGGATAATTTTGACACCCCTATTTTAATATTATATTTTGTATTTGAGAAATTTGGGATTTTTAATTCTTGAGGAATTTTAGAGTTTTTGATTTTTGGGTGACCTCAACACCATAAATAGTAGTTTTTTAATGTAATTTAGGTTGAGTGGTTTCCATGTTGGAATCATAAAGGAAGATCATTATTTTCTTGAGGGAATTTTGGTTTTCCTCGTGACCTAGATTCCATGATAGGTCTCAGTGGGAAACATGGTTGCCAAAATGTACCAACCATGTTACAATGGATTTTAGGTGGCCATTTTTAGAAGAACACAAATAGTTATACACCATGGAATATAGTGTAATATAGGAGAGGATTTTATTTTAGAAACTCTAAGGAGGGATAAAGATCTTCACGATGTTGTATAGGATTGTTTAGAATAATGACCTACCTAAGGGTGATTCTCTATTCCATTGTCCTT
This sequence comes from Viscum album, assembly GCA_963277665.1. Classification (NCBI taxonomy): domain Eukaryota; kingdom Viridiplantae; phylum Streptophyta; class Magnoliopsida; order Santalales; family Viscaceae; genus Viscum; species Viscum album. Next base: position 738,534,837 of record OY728122.1, read on the forward strand.
AGGTCCATTACATTATATAGTATTCCCAATTCATTCAACATAGTGAAATTCATTTTTTACCCAACCATATTTTTATTTTTGGATCCTCCCCCAAATAATCTTCCACATTCATTCAAGGTTGTGAGTTTATGGGAGAAATTATATTACACCTCCATTTACAATGACTTTTCCATTGTTTATTTCAAACTATCATTCTGTTAATTCCATCTTTTTACCTTTCTTTTTCCTCCCCTCCATCTCTAATCCTACTCCATTATTATTTTCCTCCAGGATCAATAATGAAATTGGGGGATTAATCTATTGTTTTGATCAATTTTAATTTCTGTTTTTAAATTATTATATATTGGAGATACATTTCATTCCTTGATATATCTTCTTTCACCAAAGAGGACTTATTGTAACTAATTACATTGATTGATGTAAGTGTGATTGTGGGAATAATTTATATATTGTGCCTCTAAGATATTTAATGCTTTATAATTATATATTATTAAATTATATCTATATTATATATCTTCAATTTATTTTAAAATTACTTTTTTTGTTATTTAATGTTTGAATAAGTGTGACTGATATTTGTTTTAGTTTTTATTGTGAACATAATATTTCATGCATATTTGGATCTAGTATGAAAATTAACATGATATTTATAATTTATTTGTTTGATTAATTATAGTTTTCTTACATTTGGGGATTTAATGGGAGTAATGTTTGTTTTATGATATTATTCCTTTTTAATAATGTGTATTGGAAAATTTTATTAATCCTTATGACATGGGATTATTAATTTGAAATACGTAAAAAATTTATTGTTTTTTATACATTATTTCAATGTGAAATTTTTAGTAGTAGGAAATAGGTTAAAATTCTTATTAAATTTCTCAAATGGCCTATTTTGAACATTTTTTAATTGGTTAATGATTTTTGGTACCCTCAGTTTAAACAATTTATTTTTCTGATGTTGGTTAGAACATGTGCCCCATGGGGAATGATAGTTAATGTCATTATTAACAAGATATAATTATTTGAATGAAATTGGATATTTCTTAATTTCAATTGGAGGTTAGTGAAACTTTATATAAAATGTTTTATAGTTGATAGATGTGTTTTAATTGATCTATTTTTTATTCACCTATAGTTGAGTTATTATATTTAAACCCCGGTCTAAGAGAAAGGCCTACATTAATGTTACACTAGTTTAGATTAAACACTATCTAGTGTCTCCAATTTATGGATGAGGATCCTAGCTTAGGGATTTCCCTGATGGGACTAGTGAGAGTAATTTTAGATGTTTTTGGTGTTATGAGTAAAATATTAAATGGATATTGGTTTAATATTTTTATTTTTCATATGATTTCAACTATGGATATTGTGAATTTCCAATGGTACCCTTGTATTATTTATGATTCTATATAAGGGATTTACATTCCATACTTGATTATATCCCCTTACATCCATTTTGTGACACCAATATATTTTATGAAATTTATTTTTTCAAATAAATTTAATTACATATATCATCATCATTATATGAAATATCATAATCAAATAAACTATTACATAATGATAAAATATTATCATTTAATATGATAGTTTTAACCAAGATTTTAAAATAGACATTATAAATTGGAAAAATATAATAAAAATTATTTGTTTTAAAATTCAGTAAAATAAATTCAATGGTTGTCAATTGATTAAAAATGAAAAAAATATTCATTGAAAATGAAAATATTTTTTTTAAAATAACTTTTTTTTATGAATGAAATGGTTTTTTATCATAGTAAATTAAATTAATGACTACTACTAAATTATTTTGATATAATTTATACAGTATATATTTAATTAGATGAGTTATCACTAATTGAATATTTTTTAATAATATAATATTAATTAATCCATTTTTATGCTTATAATGTATTTTCTATTACCATTAATTGAATGAAGACTTTATATTTTTATTTATTATTGGACAATTCTATTTTTTTACTAGGTTTTTAGTGATCGCATACACGACCCGTAGGCCTAGAGGAACAAGGAACAATACACAAATTTAAGGAATAATGGACCGACTATAATAGAACAACCCCTACCTAGTACATTCTTAATTGGAGGGACCTTTATCCTAACCTAGAATGGCTGATTGACTAGTATTTCCTTGTGTGGTGATGCACATTGCCTGATACCGATAATGGTTTCCATACCCCCTAATTATTCTAATAGTGTTAGATGTATTTGTGGATTCTAGTTTTACATGATTCCTATTCTGGGGCCTGCTCCAAACTGTTCTGTTTTCATACTATACCATGGTGGGATATTTCCCCAAAAGCCTTGATGGCCTGTAGGCCCTCCTAAAGTAGCATATACTGGGATTGTACGCTTGTCTAGATCATGCATGTGTCATTTTATATGTTCATATTCCTTATATCACAACCAAATCATAAATACCTCTAAGGGACAAACCAAATTTAGATCCTAGGAATTTTTGGATGCCATGAAGGAGCCTCTACCACCCTTGTATAGGCTCATTGGCTAAAAAAGTGTTTTTTTCTAAAAAACAGGTTCCTTAGGTTTTGTGAAATAATTTTTATATTCGTTATTGAAAAATGAAAAAAAATACTTTAGAAAAATATACATATCATTTTCATCCTAAATTAAAAAATTATCAATGATTTATTTTCTGACAATATTATAGAAAAAAAACCTTTTGGTGAATAGTGAATAATACAAATTTTATTAAAAACTAAAAATCCATTTAAAGAATTTTAAAAAGTCCATATTTTTAAATTTTTTAAAAAATTAGATTAACTAAATTATATTATAATTAATCAAATTTCAGTTATTATTATCAGTATTGTGGGAGACTTTTTTATTGAAAATTTTTATACGTATGAAAACATTTCACTGAAAAACTTTTTTTTATCGGGCCACTATGTTTTATTTTGAATTAAAACAATTCGACTTCTTGGATTTGAATTAGAATAAATGGATTAATTTTTTTTTAATAATTCCAATGTATATTATATAATATGGTCAAAATAATTTCTTCACAAATAATTATAAAATATATTAATATTAATGCATTTAGTAAATGATAAAATGGGATTTGGTGCACTACGTATGCATCTATTGATATTAATTTTATTTAAAAATATGATATTTATTTTACAAATTGTATTTTATTCTTTATAATAAATGTTCCTAAATTATCTAATAATTCCCACTTTTTTTAGGCTTCATGGAAAAATTTCGTATGTGAATAAAAAAACTAGATACAATGGTGAAACTAATATAGAAGAATTAAGTAAACATAGTAATTAAAAAATAACATGTTTTAAATCTATGTTTTATTGGTTAAGGTGTGTTTAGAACATATCCTCTATCCACTAATATATTTAATTTTTTTTGGGTCACATGTATTGAGATTGAATTACCATTATTGAATAGTATTGGTATTGAAAAAAATGACACTACTCAATTATAGAATTGGACCTCAACACCTAATATACTCACAAAACATAATCCTTTTTTATCAACAAAGACCAACATAAATATCTTACAAATATTGTTATACATGTAATAGAGATACTTATATTCATGAATATCCAACCCTAAGGTTTTTAATAAGAGACACTAAGGAGGGATTTCGAAACGAAAGTAATTATCTTTACTAAAATATATCTTTTAAATTTTCATATTTCCACCTTAACTAATTTTTAATTTATTACAATAATAATACCATAGTATGATCCATATATTTATATGTTGTTATGTTAATTGAATAACCAACATAGATATCATATTTCATCAAATCAGAAATGAAACCATTGATCATAGGTATAATGGACCACCACCTCACAAACCTATGTACCTTATTTTCCATCACTGTATTTCATGGGAGGATAAAATATTGGATTTAATGTATATATATGATATTTTGGAATAAATTATAATTTTTGAATTATAAATTCAAAAAAATGTGATACATACCAATATGTTTAAAATTTACAACATATCCCATGCGTACGTTTGGACTTCCATATCCATAAAGGGATTCAATATGTTTTTCAATTTATTTTGAAATTGATGGTTATAAGTGTATTTATAATGAATATATATGAAATAAATATTATTCTGTAATGTTAAATTAATATTTACCTTTCTTTTTTTTCCAATTTTTCAGAAAATGGAAGCATTATTCTGGGGAAAAAATGACTTACCATTTCCATGAATGGTGTAATTAATTTTAAATATCAAAATATTTTATATTACTATAAATAAATATATAGTGAATATATATGTTACTATTATCATGGATAACATTCTGGAGGTAATGGAAATATTGAAACCATGATTTTTTACCCATTGATATTATATATTTTTAGATGTATATTAATTACATTACAAGAACACACACCTAAGGATTTTAAAGGTATATTTCATTTGGGAACATCGAAACATAGACAACTGGTTCATAATATTTATATATTGTCTCCCATTTATCTCCTTATTAAAATAATCCTATTTATACATATAACATGTAATATATATTATAAAAAACATGGGAAAGGAAACATAAAAAATAACGAGATTAGATGATTAGTAAGTTTTAACAAGGGAGATAATTAACTAGATTGTGAGAGTTATAGATAGAGAACATGTATATAAAATATGAATACAGTACCATTCAAATAAAATATCAAAATATAGATTTTTTTAATAAATATTTAACGATGATAATACATTAATTGGAGGGAAATCAATGAATATGATCAATGAGATGATTATATTAGCATAATACATGTAATTGTGACGTAAACATGAACATAGGGAATCATTTCCACAAAAGACAAGGATAACTAAAAAGGATATATTAGTTAAATGGGTTCAATCACTAAACTATCATTGTAGAAAATGTTTTCTCTAGAAAATATCGGGGTGGAAAAATTTCTATAATGAACATGGTTCACTCTCCATTCATGACCTATTTATCCTATGAGGTTTAAATATTTTACCAATGAATTAGAGGGAGATATAGTTCCCACCTGTCACATAATTTAAATCATAAATAAATGTTCTAAAAAATAATAATATTTTAAACATATCAATACCCAAGAAAATAAATGTGTTTCAAAAACCTTTCATCATAAAATTACCCAAAAAATGGACAAGTTTCAGAATCATTTCATCATTTCAATATAACATAACCCATGGAAAGCAATAAATTTTTATAAACATTTTATCATGGTAAAACACATAGTGGAAGAATGGGTTTAATAGACATATTTAAATCACAATCCGAATCCATTCATAGAAATAAAATGAATGGAATCCTTGGATCATATCCCCAATAAAGAATATGTGACATCAAATGATGACATCGTTTTTTAAAATGGTCTTGAAAATAAAATAACCTTGAACTATTATTACGAAAAATATCCATTCCAATTTGAAAAATAATTTTATAAACATAAAATATTCATCAAATAATTTTATTTCAAAATATACATTAATTATTATAAATAAATCATTAAAAATAAATTAAAAATTTCTTGAAAAAAATATCCTTTTAAATTTAAAATAATTTATTTAAATTATAAAATTTACCAAAATATTAAAGAATTAATTTTTTTAATGATCCTTGAAATGTTTATGTGAATATTTCAATCACTGAGTGTTCGTGAAAATGGGAACTATTGTTCAACATGTGTACGTTAAAAAAATGTTTTCATAAACATTTTTGGTAAAAGACATACAAGCATTGTTTATAAAGAGGAATGAAGAATAATTTTATAATATTTTTAATGAAATTTAAAAATCTAATAAAAATGTATTTAATAAATCATTTTAAAATTGTTAAAATATTTTTGAAATCATTTTTTTTAAAACACAGATATGTAAGACAAACAGTTTTTTGGATGAAGATAGAAATAAAGTCAGTTTACCTTAACAAAAAGATTTTTTTGAATATTGATACATAAAGAGAGGAAAATGATGGAAAAACATGTATTATCATGTAAAAATAATTGGAGATGAAAATTTAATTAATCTCATGATAATTAGATCTTCATATTTCATCATGAAAAGAAGAATCATAATCATTCCTGATAAATAATGATATTATAACATCAAACCATTAGCGATTGGTAGGTTTTTATTTGTAATGTAACACCCCAAGCTTCTACAGTACGTTTCCCTTCGAATAATGCGATAGCGTGTGTTGTACGCAACCTCGAGTTCTAACACACACCACAACTAATTAAACTAGCCGTTGTGAATAGTAATACCTAATTTTTGAAATTATATATATTTTATATTTGAAAATGGACTTCATTTTTGGACTCGGAATATCGAATTTAGCCTAAGGTGAAATTTTGGTACTTTTCGGATAACTTTCATATTTTGATGAATAGTGAAAATTACTAAATTTTAATTAAAAACAACTTTTTTAATCAAAATAATTAATAGTGATAAATTGTGAATTTGAGTGGTTTTAAAGTATATTTAGAATATATTTTTACCATTTAATATAATGTTGGTCATTGGACATAATTATACAATTAAACCGAACATAAACAAGTGTCAATCTTTTGATAGTTATTATCTCTTAAAAACACGCTTTTTGTTTTGACAGCGGGAATTAATTTTAAATTAATTTCTGCCACTTCTGTGTTTTGAATTTAGGAAAATGGATTCCATATTTGGAATCAGGATGTTCAAATTTTGTAAATAGGTAACTTTTATTTTTAGACATTTTGAATAATTACTGCGGTAAATATTTTATTTACCATGGTTAAGGGTAAATCCGGTAAATAAGGGTTAAAAAATAATATTATAATAATACTAAATTACCCTAAAACGTGTCTTAACCCTATTGGTTGATACCTGGTCGACCATGGGCATCTTTGGGTCTATTTTGGGACCCCATGGATCCACTTGTAAGTGATAATGACACATTATATTAATAAAGTCAAAATAAAAATAAAAATGACACAAGCATATATCTTTTAGAACAACAATTTTTACATAGGGTTATATATGTTGGATTTTAGATTATAAATATTCATTAGAAAGCTAAAACGATTTCCTACATAATGATATTTTATTTATAATTTTTAGACATTGAATAATTTATTTTATTTATGACACAATGATGATGCAGTAATTACTATAATAGTGAAAAATTAAAATAATTGATATTATAAATACCCAAATAAATATAATATGAAACTTTTAATGAATTAAACTAATTTTATATGATAATATGATATATTAGGATTGATTTAATTGACGTTGTTCGAAGTAATCAATCTGTTAGGAGTTTCACAAAAATCAACTATTGAATAGTGTCAAAATTGACATAAAAGAGTTCTTAAAACAAATATTATATTATTAATTGATATTAAATTCCTAAAAATCTAAGGATCGTCCAAGAGACTTATATTATTATAGGTTCCTCATTAATGGACCACTTGGGGGTCGCTTGGATGTATATAGTAAGTTTATTAACCATATTATATAAAAATACAAAGAGACATTGTAAAAGTGAAACTAATTAACTTAGAGTTAATACTTAAAGATAAGGTTAATATAAGTACCCAAACCTGTCTAAATTCTATTGGTTGAGTGGTTTTCGACCTATCGCCACCTTAACCTTTGAATAGTCAACTTTGGAGCCATTAGAAACCGAATATGAATTTATTATAAATTAATATTTCTAGCTTTTCCAAAGGTGCCCCTCACCCCTCTTATAAAAGGGCACTCCTCCTTCTCATTTCTTCACACCTCTCAAGCCTTTTGGATCGGCCAAACTCTGCCCAAATAATCTCCCAACATCCCTCACTACAACCTAGAGGCCTTAGTTTGATCAGAAAGCCAACCTAAGGATCCCTTTTGATCAAATCGAAAGGAAGAACCCGAAGAAGAGGTAATGATTTCACCACCCTTTTCTAAGTTCATTTCTTCTTCCACTTCTTCTTCCTTTGTTCTTACCATTCTGAAATAATAACTCCAGTATCTCACATATACTGTGATGTTATTATAAATATGGTACAATCATATTCAGTATTCTATCCACCCTTTGAATAACATGTCACCATACGTGCGTACGTACGGCTTACCGTCTCCACGTCGTGGTGTAATTGTTATTCAATATAATATTATTTGGATGGGTATAATAATGATGTGTAACTCATGTAAATAATAAATATAACATGTTAATGATTCTGTATATATGATATACCATCCATTTATATATTATTTTAAAATCAAAAGAATGATATTGTCGCTCGTGCGTACGTACGGACTACCGTCTCCACGAACGCGATGAGATTCATTCTCCATCGTATCCATTCAAGTATAATTATCATTTGATGATTTAAAAATGATGTTTAAGGACTGTATATCATTCTGGATATGAATAAGATACAACAACCATGGCTTATGTAACAAAACATATAAAAGAAAATGAGTAAGTTAACTCCCGAAACGACGATAATTCTAAGATATTATTAACAAATCAATGTTAAAAGATAATATATGATATCATATTAATATATATGATTCTTGTATAATTTAATAACAACTATTTCACCATTATACAGGAGGTTAACCTACCCCAACCAAGGAAAAGTACAAGGTAAGGGTTATTTCACAATCTCTTCATTATCCGAGGTTGTATTATACGTAATAATCTACTGGGATCTCTTTATCATCCACATCCATGTTTCTTCGAAATGTATTTCAAAACATTTTTACTATTTACATGAATATGGGTTAAAGTCATTTATACCCTTGTTTGACTTTTTATAAGAGGTTTATAAAGGAATCTTTCCGTCGTTTTCAAAACAAGGTCCTTTTTAACCTTTTCGACAGAATTGAGGTAAGAATGTTTTTTTTAACTTATACGGAGGGTGCGGTTATTTTCCGCCGTTATAAAATCGTCGAAGCTTTCCATACAAGCTTATAAGAATATTTTCAAAGAAAATGTTTTATTTTATATGGATCTTAAATGGTTTCAAAATAAATGGAGATACTTCTTTAAAAAGAATTTTGATTTCATCTATGTCAACATCTTTTGATGGATTTTAAGATTATTTGAAGTTGATTTATTATAATACAAAACTTCTATATTGTATTGAAGGTTTTGTGATATGTTTGACTGTGGATGTGCTATTTTTATACCATTCATAGTTTATTGTGAAAGTATTGACATTTCGTATGCTAGTTTTAAAACGAATGTTTATGTTATGTTTAAACCTTTTCATATGGGAATGCATTGGACTTAATAAGTGACGGGTGGAGCCCGCTATAGCTCCTCGATGCATCGGTAGGTCTCATGAGACAAACTAGTTTCTTGGCACAAGGCCTTGACAAAATCTTATTTGTAGTCTTGGCACGAGGCCTTGGCTATGTGGTTATGATAGTCTGGCATTATGCATTCCAAAATTATGAAAGTGGTTATTGATTTTTGCATGTGATTATTCGATTAGTAGAATATCCATGTGAATAAGTAAATGGCATTATTTCATTTTATTTATGCCATACCATGTTGGAAGTTCATATTTAAAAGGCTTTTGTTTTAGTTATACATTGCCTTAAATGTTTATTATTATTTATGAAAGTTTCCGCTATATTGTTATCCTTACTGGGCATTTGAGCTCACCCCTTTTCTATGCTTTATTTTTCCCAGGAAGTGAAGAAGTAAATTATGAATGACTTGCAGGGATATTATGAGGGCTTAATAGTGTGGATATGAAGACTTTGTTATTGTAGTAGTTTTTCACTTTGAAATGTAATGTAAAACTTTATGATTATATCTAGTGTTTCCAAGGCTACTAAACTAATCGGTCTTTCGAGATTTGATCTTTCTTGTGATCATGCCAATGTTATGTAATTAATGCACCGACTCTGGGTAACTGGGGTCGGGGCGTTACAGTTGGTATCAGAGGAAGTTTAGTACAAACCTTGGAAGCTAGATTTAGATAAACTCTGATTAGAGCACGTAGACCTAAGATGAACTTTGAGGATTAGTATAGAAGAACTTCCTAGAATTTTGGTATTGTAGAGATTTTGTGAGTTTTCCGAGCAATACATCCCTGTCTGGATACGAGCAGGTAGAGGCGGCTCTGGCACAGATGTACCTAGGGGTAAAACCTGAAAACACCGCTTTGAGCTAGACTCGAACGGGAACTGGTGCACGACAACGGGCCTTGCTGCACTCTTGGTTACGACACTCCCGGGGGATATGCTTAGGATAACTCTCATTTTCTTTACAAATCATTTTGAAGGGATTATGAGTATATAATTTTTCAAAGAAAACATTTTTATGATTATGGATTATATCCATAAATAGTTCAATTTATGTTAAGTGTTTTATAAGTATGGGATTATGTATTTTGATTCATAAACTGATATAGTTTATGCCATTGTTTAGAAATGGCGCCTAGTGGAAGAAATGGAAACCGTATCAATGCACGCACTCCATGTAGGGATTGCCCTCCTGCTCAAGATAATTATAGTGGGGCTGGTGATGCAACTGGTGCTGATCAGCTAATCACCATACTGGGACAACTTACTCAGGTTATGAATAATAACCTTACCCGTATGGAGCACCCTGATCCGCAGCGTGGAGGATCAATGTTAGATCGATTCATGAGACAACAACCACCAACGTTCAATGGGAATACAAATCCCTTAGTAGCTGAGCAATGGATATTTTCCCTAGAGAAAATATTTCAGGCTTTGGGGAGCAGTGAAAGGGAAAAAGTTATCATGGCAGTTTACCGCCTCACTGGAGATGCTGATCAATGGTGGTCATTGATTCAAAATACGAAGGAAGATGATGAAGTATCAAATATGGAATGGAGGGAATTCAAAGATCTGTTTTTAGAAAAATACTTCCCTCGCGACCATCGAGCGGATATGGAAAGACAATTTCTGAGTCTAAGACAAAAGGAGGATGAGAATGTCACAAAGTATGATGCTAACTTTACAAGGTTAGCGAGGTATGCTGGAGATTATATTCGCAACCCAAGAAGTAAGATTGATCGTTTCTTTGATGGGTTAAAACCATTTCTCCGTCGAGCATTAGTCTCGCAATCCTTTTCGTCGTACGAAGACATTGTCTCATGTGCTATCAAGACCGAAAAAGAATTCTCTAAGTCTTATGACTTTAAAGCAAAGCAAGAGAAGAAGAGACCTTCTGATCAATCTGGGAATGGAAATAAGGGGAAGAAGGGAAAGGTTGAATATCCATCTTGTGGTAAATGCGGGAAGAAACATCCTGGTACTTGCTTGAAGGGAATGGGAGTCTGTTACAAGTGTGGTGAAAAAGGCCACCAAGCTCATGATTGCAAGGGGAAGAAGGAAGCTACCAACGTTCAGTGCTACAATTGCAGGGAGATGGGGCATTATGCAAATGCATGTCCTAAGCGTCAGGAGAACTTACCTCAGAAAAGGCCAAGGGATCAAGGCCAGGCTTATGCTATCACTACTGCTGAGGTAGAAGCTCCAAAAGACGTGGTGGCAGGTAATTTAATGGTTTCCTCAAGTTTAGAAAATGCATTATTTGATTCTGGATCATCGCATTGTTTCATATCTTCCCAGTTTCCTAAGAAAATTAGATATTTCCAATTTGATTTAATAAGGGAGTTGTCAGTTAAAACTCCTAAGGGAAGTATCGTTGCAACAAAGTTTTGCGAATCAGTCCCCATTAGAGCACATAAATTTTCTTTATCTGCTGATCTCATCATCATACCTATGATTGAGTTTGATATAATCCTCGGTATGGACTGGCTTTCAGACTATGATGCGAAGATTTATTGTAAGAAGAAATAGGTTACGATTCTTGATGATAATGATAAGGAACACCTTATTTTTAGAGCAGAATCGTCACCACCTAATTCTTATTTAGATCCACCCCCAGTAGCTCAACTTAATTCAATTATTGGGGAAGAAGAGAATGAAATAACTGTCGGTGAGGAAAGGAATGTTCAAATAGAGGATGTACCTGTTGTGAAAGAGTTTGTAGATGTATTTCCGGAAGATTTACCTGGATATCCTCCAGAACGAGAAGTAGAGTTTTCCATTGATTTGATTCCTTGATCAAGGCCTATATCGAAGACCCCTTATAGAATGGCTACTGTAGAGTTAGTCGAACTAAAGAAACAACTAGAGGAATTGAGTAATAAGGGATTTATTCGCCCTAGTGTTTCTCCATGGGGAGCCCCTGTTCTTTTTGTTAAAAAGAAAGATGGATCTATGAGGTTATGTATCGACTACAGGGAGATCAATGCTATAACGATAAAGAACAAGTATCCCCTACCTCGTATTGATGATTTATTTGACCAACTGCATGGAGCTCAATACTTTTCAAAGATTGACCTTCGATCTGGATACCATCAGTTGTGTGTGAAGAAGGAAGACATTCCGAAAACAGTATTTCGAACCAGGTACGGGCATTACGAGTTTACTGTAATGCCGTTTGGATTGACTAATGCACCCTCTGTATTCATGGATCTGATGAATAGAGTTTTCAAGGAGTATCTCGATGAATTTGTGGTGGTATTTATTGATGATATCTTGGTATACTCCAAAACCTACAAAGATCATGAAAATCACTTGCGCATTATCTTGAAGACTCTGAGGAGGCATGAATTATATGGAAAGTTTAGCAAGTGTGAATTCTGGCTTCAGGAGATTTCTTTTCTTGGCCATATTGTCTCTAAAGATGGAATCTCTATTGATCCTTCTAAGACCAAGGCAATCCAAGAATGGCCAGCACCTACGAGTATAACTGAGGTACGTAGTTTTATTGGTTTGGCAGGTTATTATCGACGTTTCGTCCAGAATTTTGCCCGATTGGCTAACCCATTAACGAAGCTCAAACGTAAAGGGGTTAAATTTGTTTGGACAAAAGACTGTGAAGAATGTTTCGAAGAACTGAAGAGAAGATTAGTCAATGCTCCTATATTGACTCTACCATCGGGGAATGATGGGTTCGTTATTTATAGTGATGCATCAAAGAAAGGACTTGGCTGTGTCCTTATGCAGAATGATAGAGTTATTACCTATGCATCACGACAGTTGAAAATTCATGAACAAAACTATCCTACTCATGATCTCGAGTTAGCAGCAGTGATCTTTGCTTTGAAAATATGGAGGCACTACCTCTATGGTGAAAAATGTGAGATTTATACTGATCACAAGAGTTTGAAGTATATTTTCTCACAAAAAGAACTCAACATGAGGCAAAGGAGATGGCTTGAATTACTCAAGGATTATGATTGTACGATACACTACCACCCAGGGAAGGCAAACAAGGTGGCATATGCTTTGAGTAGAAAAGACCATGGAGTTTTGAACAAAATGAGAAGTGAAAGGGATCCAATTTTCATGGAGCTAGTGAAGATGGAAATGGGAATAACCAGGGAAGGTGAAACATCAATGCTTTTTCAAATGGTTGCCAAACCATCTTTACTAGAAAGGATTAAGAGTTCTCAGACTGATGATGAAGAATTACAAAAGAAGATTAAAGCTGTGAATGATGGGAGATTGAGAGACTTTGCGTATGAAGGTGGAATTTTGAAATTCGGGAAGAGACTTTGTGTTCCCAATATACCTGATCTAAAAAGGGAATTGCTGGATGATGCTCATAGTTCCAATTTCTCTATACACCCTGGGAGCACCAAAATGTATAGAGATTTGAAGGAACATTTTTGGTGGGACAACATGAAGAGGGAGATTGCTGATTTTGTGTCAAGATGTATGGTTTGTCAACAAGTGAAAGCTGGAAGGCAACAGCCTGGAGGAGTCATGCAACCTCTTCCCATACCGGAGTGGAAATGGGACAATATTACAATGGACTTTGTCATGGGGCTACCAAAGACTCCTAGAAGGAACGATGCAATATGGGTTATTGTTGATCGTCTTACCAAGTCAGCACATTTTCTTGCTATAAGAGAAGATCTACCCCTGGAACGTCTAGCAAGACTATACATTAATGAAGTTGTGAGACTTCATGGAGTACCCCTATCGATTGTTTCTGATCGTGATCCCCGTTTTACTTCAAGATTTTGGAAAAGTCTTCAGAAATCCCTGGATACCGAACTTCATTTGAGCACTGCTTACCACCCTCAGACAGACGGACAATCAGAACGGACTATTCAGACCTTAGAAGACATGTTGAGATCTTGCTCACTTGATTTTCAGGGTATGTGGGATCAATATTTACCTCTGGTAGAATTTTCCTATAACAATAGTTTCCATTCGAGTATTCAGATGGCACCATATGAAGCGTTATACGGAAAGAGATGTCGTACACCAACCTGTTGGGATGACGTTGGTGAAAGAAAACTTGTAGGCCCAGAGCTGGTGGAGGAAACGGTGGAAAGGGTGAAAGTAATCCAAAATCACATCAAAGCAGCTCAAAGTAGGCAGAAGAGCTATGCCGATAATCGAAGGAAGGATTTGGAATTTCAAGTCGGTGATCATGTTTTTCTGAAGGTATCTCCGTGGAAGGGAGTCATATGTTTTGGTAAGAAAGGTAAATTGAGTCCCAGGTACATCGGACCTTTCGAAATTCTAGAACGAATTGGGGTTGTAGCTTACCGATTGGCAATGCCGCCAAGTCTCTCCAAAGATCACGATGTGTTCCACGTATCTCTATTGAGGAAATACATGCCTGATCCGACGCATGTACTCACCTATGAGGAATTAGAACTGGAACCCGATCTGTCTTATTGCGAAGAGCCCGTCAGGATTCTTGATACAAGAGAACAAGTACTGAGAAACCGGACGACGCGTCTGGTAAAAGTTTTGTGGAGAAATCATAAGATGGAAGAGGCAACGTGGGAACCCGAGGAACTTATGATGAAGAACCACCCGAGTCTTTTTATGCAGTAATACCCTAGAAATTGCGAGGACGCAATTATTTGAAGGAGGGGAGAATGTAACACCCCAAGCTTCTACGGTACGTTTCCCTTCGAATAATGCGATAGCGTGTGTTGTACGCAACCTCGAGTTCTAACACACACCACAACTAATTAAACTAGCCGTTGTGAATAGTAATACCTAATTTTTGAAATTATATATATTTTATATTTGAAAATGGACTTCATTTTTGGACTCGGAATATCGAATTTAGCCTAAGGTGAAATTTTGGTACTTTTCGGATAACTTTCATATTTTGATGAATAGTGAAAATTACTAAATTTTAATTAAAAACAACTTTTTTAATCAAAATAATTAATAGTGATAAATTGTGAATTTGAGTGGTTTTAAAGTATATTTAGAATATATTTTTACCATTTAATATAATGTTGGTCATTGGACATAATTATACAATTAAACCGAACATAAACAAGTGTCAATCTTTTGATAGTTATTATCTCTTAAAAACACGCTTTTTGTTTTGACAGAGGGAATTAATTTTAAATTAATTTCTGCCACTTCTGTGTTTTGAATTTAGGAAAATGGATTCCATATTTGGAATCAGGATGTTCAAATTTTGTAAATAGGTAACTTTTATTTTTAGACATTTTGAATAATTACTGCGGTAAATATTTTATTTACCATGGTTAAGGGTAAATCCGGTAAATAAGGGTTAAAAAATAATATTATAATAATACTAAATTACCCTAAAACGTGTCTTAACCCTATTGGTTGATACATGGTCGACCATGGGCATCTTTGGGTCTATTTTGGGACCCCATGGATCCACATGTAAGTGATAATGACACATTATATTAATAAAGTCAAAATAAAAATAAAAATGACACAAGCATATATCTTTTAGAACAACAATTTTTACATAGGGTTATATATGTTGGATTTTAGATTATAAATATTCATTAGAAAGCTAAAAAGATTTCCTACATAATTATATTTTATTTATAATTTTTAGACATTGAATAATTTATTTTATTTATGACACAATGATGATGCAGTAATTACTATAATAGTGAAAAATTAAAATAATTGATATTATAAATACCCAAATAAATATAATATGAAACTTTTAATGAATTAAACTAATTTTATATGATAATATGATATATTAGGATTGATTTAATTGACTTTGTTCTAAGTAATCAATCTGTTAGGAGTTTCACAAAAATCAACTATTGAATAGTGTCAAAATTGACATAAAAGAGTTCTTAAAACAAATATTATATTATTAATTGATATTAAATTCCTAAAAATCTAAGGTTCGGCCAAGAGACTTATATTATTATAGGTTCCTCATTAATGGACCACTTGGGGGTCGCTTTGATGTATATAGTAAGTTTATTAACCATATTATATAAAAATACAAAGAGACATTGTAAAAGTGAAACTAATTAACTTAGAGTTAATACTTAAAGATAAGGTTAATATAAGTACCCAAACCTGTCTAAATTCTATTGGTTGAGTGGTTTTCGACCTATCCCCACCTTAACCTTTGAATAGTCAACTTTGGAGCCATTAGAAACCGAATATGAATTTATTATAAATTAATATTTCTAGCTTTTCCAAAGGTGCCCCCTCACCCCTCTTATAAAAGGGCACTCCTCCTTCTCAATTCTTCACACCTCTCAAGCCTTTTGGTTCGGCCAAACTCTGCCCAAATAATCTCCCAACATCCCTCACTACAACCTAGAGGCCTTAGTTTGATCAGAAAGCCAACCTAAGGAGCCCTTTTGATCAAATCAAAAGGAAGAACCCGAAGAAGAGGTAATGATTTCACCACCCTTTTCTAAGTTCATTTCTTCTTCCACTTCTTCTTCCTTTGTTCTTACCATTCTGAAATAATAACTCCAGTATCTCACATATACTGTGATGTTATTATAAATATGTCACAATCATATTCAGTATTCTATCCACCCTTTGAATAACATGTCACCATACGTGCGTACGTACGGATTACCGTCTCCACGTCGTGGTGTAATTGTTATTCAATATAATATTATTTGGATGGGTATAATAATGATGTGTAACTCATGTAAATAATAAATATAACATGTTAATGATTCTGTATATATGATATACCATCCATTTATATATTATTTTAATATCAAAAGAATGATATTGTCGCTCGTGCGTACGTACGGACTACCGTCTCCACGAACGCGATGAGATTCATTCTCCATCGTATCCATTCAAGTATAATTATCATTTGATGATTTAAAAATGATGTTTAAGGACTGTATATCATTCTGGATATGAATAAGATACAACAACCATGGCTTATGTAACAAAACATATAAAAGAAAATGAGTAAGTTAACTCCCGAAACGACGATAATTCTAAGATATTATTAACAAATCAATGTTAAAAGATCATATATGATATCATATTAATATATATGATTCTTTTATAATTTAATGACAACTATTTCACCATTATACAGGAGGTTAACCTACCCCAACCAAGGAAAAGTACAAGGTAAGGGTTATTTCACAATCTCTTCATTATCCGAGGTTGTATTATACGTAATAATCTACTAGGATCTCTTTATCATCCACATCCATGTTTCTTCGAAATGTATTTCAAAACATTTTTACTATTTACATGAATATGGGTTAAAGTCATTTATACCCTTGTTTGACTTTTTATAAGAGGTTTATAAAGGAATCTTTCCGTCGTTTTCAAAACAAGGTCCTTTTTAACCTTTTCGACAGAATTGAGGTAAGAATGTTTTTTTTAACTTATACGGCGGGTGCGGTTATTTTCCGCCGTTATAAAATCGTCGAAGCTTTCCATACAAGCTTATAAGAATATTTTAAAAGAAAATGTTTTATTTTATATGGATCTTAAATGGTTTCAAAATAAATGGAGATACTTCTTTAAAAAGAATTTTGATTTCATCTATGTCAACATCCTTTGATGGATTTTAAGATTATTTGAAGTTGATTTATTATAATACAAAACTTCTATATTGTATTGAAGGTTTTGTGATATGTTTGACTATGGATGTGCTATTTTTATACCATTCATAGTTTATTGTGAACGTATTGACATTTCGTATGCTAGTTTTAATACGAATGTTTATGTTATGTTTAAACCTTTTCATATGGGAATGCATTGGACTTAATAAGTGACGGGTGGAGCCCGCTATAGCTCCTCGATGCATCGGTAGGTCTCATGAGACAAACTAGTGTCTTGGCACAAGGCCTTGACAAAATCTTATTTGTAGTCTTGGCACGAGGCCTTGGCTATGTGGTTATGATAGTCTGACATTATGCATTCCAACATTATGAAAGTGGTTATTGATTTTTGCATGTGATTATTCGATTGGTAGAATATCCATGTGAATAAGTAAATGGCATTATTTCATTTTATTTATGCCATACCATGTTGGAAGTTCATATTTAAAAGGCTTTTGTTTTAGTTATACATTCCCTTAAATGTTTATTCTTATTTATGAAAGTTTCCGCTATATTGTTATCCTTACTGGGCATTTGAGCTCACCCCTTTTCTATGTTTTATTTTTCCCAGGAAGTGAAGAAGTAAATTATGAATGACTTGCAGGGATATTATGAGGGCTTAATAGTGTGGATATGAAGACTTTGTTATTGTAGTAGTTTTTCACTTTGAAATGTAATGTAAAACTTTATGATTATATCTAGTGTTTCCAAGGCTACTAAACTAATCGGTCTTTCGAGATTTGATCTTTCTTGTGATCATGCCAATGTTATGTAATTAATGCACCGACTCTGGGTAACTGGGGTCGGGGCGTTACATGTAAGACCTAGTGAATAATAAAATAAAATTAAAAATAAAATATTATTAATATAAATAATTCAATAATATAAAATTATAGTGGGGAATTATATACACCTCATAATATATGATAGGTGTATAATATAACATATGTCTTAGTGAAGGAAAATTGAGAATAAAATACCTAACCTTAAGCCTCACCATAAAAATATATTTTCAAATCCCATTCATAATAAATCGATGTTTGTTATAAATATTCTACATTAACATATTATCTTGTTTTATACAATATATAACTTACATGTGACTTCTCTATTACCATTTATTTAATAATTTCTTGTTACAATCACATTTAGGGTAATAATTTCTTCCTTTTTCATGTATGATTTGGTCTTGTAATTTTTATCCTTTTTCATCGATCCTATTTTAATAATCTTTATACTCTTAACCATGATATAAATAACATATGTATTAATTATATATTTATTTATAGTGTTCCATTAAATTTTGATATATAAAATGAATTAAAGAGTTTAGGGAGTGGCTAAATCACACGTCAACAAGAAAGATGTTTCCAATTTCCATATAGATTAGATAAAATGAATGTAAGTAACAAAGAAATTATAGAATAATTATTATTTCATATATATTACATATATTAAATAAATTTACCCTATATTACATTCTATGAAAAGCATTGGTGAGAAATGAATCAAAACACAACACGATGCAGTTGGCCTCTATTCACATTAATGAAATTATCATTTATTCAATGGATGGTAATGAAATAATGTTTGTGATAAGATTATATTACATAATGATAAATATTATATTGATAAATATATCTTTAGAAAATTAATCCTTGTTTCTTTCTATGTAAAGTGTAATTCGAAAATGAATCACATTTCTTTGCGTGGTAGTAGTCCAATGTACACATGAACTATGTTATTATATTTCATACATAATGGAAGGTAATAAGTTATATGTGATATTATAATTCCAAATGTATAATTATATGACATATATGATATATAATCAGAACATACATCCTAATATTTAATAATAAAAATTGGTTATTTAAAAAACATTATGTTAGTTTGTGAGGCGGTATTACATAGTACACACGATGAACCGTTTTGTTTCACTGTAGATGGAGGATTATATTGGTTTATTTTAGAACCTTAAAAGTATCAAATATTAGTAAATAACGGATACTAATGTTTTATATAAAAATTTTATTATAATATTTTATGTATAGGAAATGATAAATTATATAACATGCTCAGTTAAGGGTGTTACATGTAATTCGACCAACATTTTTAGGGTTTCCCCAAAATACATAATAGTAGTTATTTATAATAAAAAAATGAAACTGAGATGTGGATTGGGATGTAAATATATAATTTGGTCTGTGTTTTTCTGACCCAATGTGCAAATAAGAGGTTATGGGTGGCCATTAATATGTAACAGTGAGAACTCAGATGGAATATTTGGGGAGAATAATGTGTACCGCAATTTTCAAATTACAAAGCGATATAAAATGATCCATGAAGTTATCTTATAATTAATAAAGGGGGTCATGATTTCCATATAATGGATGATGGAAATTATTCAAGTTTATTTTACCAATTTTCATTTTTTACCATGGGTAAATCCGTTTTAAACGTTACAATGAGAATTAATTTTTTTTTAATTTCATAATTCATTATGGTAAAAAACTGAAATAATAGAAATATATTAGATATAATAATTCAATGTTTCGAATCCATTTTCCAAAATTATATTCAATTAACTGGCTAAGTGAGTGGCCTTATTTTGATGAATTTCACTATAAAATATATTCATTCCACCAATAGTGTCTCTTAAGAAATATCAATATCTTATTGTATAATCCCTGAGTTAAGTTCATGTGATGGATTCATTATTTACATCCTCTAGAGAGATACATCAAACACATCTAGTACTTTAGAGAGGTTTAGTGGAAGTAATAATTGATAAGCTATCATCTCGATATAATGATCAATTTTAAATGGGATGAAACACGTAAGGAATAATTTTTTCTTTATTAAATATATTATTACATTATTATATAATGATATTCATAGAAAAAAATTCTTACCAACTTAAAATTGGTGATCACATCGACGATTTTCAGAAAAACATTTCAGCTGAAATTGTATTTTCCATATCTTTTATTGATTGGATATAACCATATCAGATGTTTCGTCAGTTATCTAGGGACCCAATAACATTATTTATCCATATTAAATTTAAAATATTTAAATTATATATATATTTTCATATATTGCTTCATAAGGATTTATTTTAAGTCATATAGTCAAAGTTATTGTTGTATAAAAGCACGACTTGAAGAAGGTGTTGATCCCAACTTCCATTGAAATATATACAATATGATACTATCATAAAAAATATATTTTTAATTTTTATATCAAAATAACCATCTATATAATGATTACATGAAGTGATAATAAATAAATCTATACCAATAGTTTGCTGAAAACTTCACAAGAACATATAGGAAAACCACAAATCCGAATCAGAAACAATGGAATGATATAATCCATGGGACTATAATTCTTGTATAATGTGTATCCTAGATTAATTATCATGATATAAATTTTATATTAGAACATTTAATTGTGGATATTTTGTAATCCGATCGACTATATCATATATGGAATTGTATTTTTAGGGATTTTTGGAATTGAAATGATAAAATACATTGCATTGATTTCCCATTTCTATTCTCACATAAATAGAGGTCAGAGAATCCCATTAAACATTTTTTATTAACCATTAATATATAACATTACAAAAATAGTAATACATACTCAGAAATATCTCTCATCATGTTTTCCCACAAGAAGAACTATTTCAAATGGGAAATTGGGAAGTGATATACCCTTTCCATCCTATTTTTTTTGTTCAAGCACCATGAAAATGGAAGATGTGACTGGTTGTCAACTAAAATAGGGATTTTCTATTTTCCGAAAGTATATTTTCATAAATCCCATGTTGAAATAACCCAAATTTACCTCAATATAAAATACTAGATTAACATTAATGGTTACCCATACCAAAATTCTTATCCCCAAAATATTAATACATTCTTCTAAAAATTACATTTTCACTAAGGAAAATACCTAAAAACAGAGTTTTATTGTATTATATGTGTCCCAAAATACCATTAATACATATTAAAAAATGTCATATAAAACATCATATAGGGTTTATATGGATTTCATGTTATGAATAATCTTAAACAACTAAACCCATGATGTCACACATAACTGTTAGGCTAATCATAACTGGAGAAATATATGATTTAATCATTAAGAAAAGGATTATATGTTTCATTATTATTAAAACCAAACTACAATTAGTACAATAATGTTGAGGCATAATTATTGAATCTACACATATAAATACTTCCGCCCATTATCCCCTAAGTAATATCTTATCATATAAAAATAATTTTTATTGTTAAGTTTTGTTCATCCAAGCTCTAACAGAATATCTATTGTGATTTCATTATTCAAGAATCCATGTATAGGGAGAATTTCAATACATAAATGGAATATAATGTCACTAATTGATTAATACAAACACTTTTCATAATGATCATTCATAAAAAATCTAATATAAAATTCCCATATCTAAAATGGATGATATGTGTTCCCTAATTGTCATGATTCACATATGTTATTATGATTGCATAAGAATTTAATTTTTATTTTTTATTTAATTGTTTTTGTGTCTTAATATTCTAATTATCCCATAGATTAGGGAATTCACCCACATATTTTCCAATGTCCTCAAATGTAAAGGACTATAGTGTGGGTACTAAATTTTATAAGGATTTATCTTTGTTTGAATCATTAGCTAACTTCTTTACATCACTTCAACAATCAATTTCTCTATGACCAACCTTCCCACACATATAACAATTACCAATTACCTTAAGAATATTTCCACTATATTTCCTTCATCACTTTTATAATGAAGGGAATGTTATCTTCTTTTCCCCAGGGTTTAAAGGGTTTCCTAAGAATTCCATATTTATTTACATAAAAACCTATGATTTATGGTTAAATCTAATCTCACTTTATACCATAATGGAATATTTAATGATTTCATCATAGTAATTGATTTCCCTTATGCCCAATTCCCCCTAGATTTATGTTTTAAATCCACTAATCAATCGATAAACCTTACATTTAGGTTTGATAATTATTAGAATAGATTACATCATATGTCATTTAAAATATTACTCATAGGCACCAAAAGTTTCATAAACCATCTATTTTCGCTCTTGGAATAACCTCTCTAATTTCTCAATAATAATGATAAAAAACTTATTGAAATATAATTTCTTATAGTCATCCCACTCCATTTTTAAAATTTATCTTGTTGCCTCAGATTCTTAATGAGGGGATACCATTGATACACTTATCCTTCAAAATGAAAGACAACATAAAGGAAATTATCATTTTCAAAGAACTAGGTAATATAAAATATATTTTCAGTGGTACTGATCCATTACTTATTAACTAAAATAGAAGAAGAAATGAAAAAAGATATTGGACCTTTCCTCATGGGGGAATCAACATAAATGTTTCCCTCATTTCATAGCAGGTAATATTAGTATGATTCATATATTGATATAGTTATGAGATATTAACAATAATAAATTTTTTTCCTTCTTCCATGAAATTTGGTTTCTCAATTTGACTGTAATTTCATTAACAATTTAATTTATAATTAACAATATTCATTCAGATTGTATCCATTTACTAAAACCCAATACATATTTTTAGAAAAAGTACACATAGTGGGAAACCTTGTTATATTGAATAATTTATTATACTATGATTAAATCCTGATTCCATATATTATATTTAAGGATCATTAAGAAAACTATGTTATTCATGGCCATTATTTAAATCTATAATAATTGTTCATAACGTGTTTGTGAATTTCCAATGAATTTATTTCTGGAGTGTCAATCCTTGTGTGCAAGAAGGACCATTTTAATTCACCATGTAAAGATAATGTCTAGATCAATAATCCTTCTTCAGAGTTATTATCCATATTTACCTCCATACTAGAGAGAAAACAACTTATATTATCCAGATAGGGATGTAATTTCTTAGAAATAACATTATATTTCCTTTACAAATATTATAGGATATTTTTCTATACATTGAATACTCATTAGAAAAATATTTATACATATCCCTAGGGTTCTTAGTAATTTTTTATCATCCTAGAATCAAAAGGATAACTAATCCTACCCTTAAAGACTATCAATAAGGACCCATGATTTTAATACATAGATATCACATTATTTAAGATGAATATTTATTTCATTAAAAAAACACAATCTTAATGATCATAATGGTATAATGACATTGAAAAATTGGAATTGTAAACCACTACTTCATAAGAGTTATACAAAATACCCCACTTAGTTACCCATCAAATGAAAATTTATTAGGTATATCACAAGTAATAGATATCATCATAACCTAGGGAATAGAAACATATGAATGGGTGATATCATATTCTTAGTAATGTTAAAAAAGGGAAACGTGTAATCATCAAGTGATCATAATGGTTTGATAACAAGGATATTATATGAAAATCGTACCCTATGCATCATAGATCATAACATTGATTCATGGAATAAAAATTTACAATTCTAAAGACATGAATTATATAGTTATCAAGGATCATGATCCATGACAGAATAACATTGATAGAATACATAATATTGTGTGGAATAAATAAAAATACAAAATCATTTCCATATTATTCACAGATAATTTCCAAGATTATCATAGTAGAATACGTTCACTCCAAAAACCATCATTTCATTCATGGTTTAATCCAAGGAATATTATAGTGGATAAATTCCCTTACAGAACTTGGTTCACCCCTATTCCAGTCCTATTTATCTCACGAAATTTAAATATTTACCCAATTAATTAGTTCAAGACAATGGTCCCACCCCTCAGATAATTAATATAATACATACATGTGACCCAAAATCAAAAATCAATCATCATATTAGAATCCATGAAAAAATGGTTTTCATAAAACATTTATCATATAAGAACCCATAAAAAACTGATATTATAATCATTTCATCATTTTATCATAGCTTAGCCCATAGAAAAGGATTTGGATTTTATAATCATTTTATACTCATATAACCTGTGGATGAGAAATGGTTTACATAAACATATTTACATCATAATAATAAATAACAAAGGGAAATAATAGCAGTGTCATCTCTGGATTATATTCCCATTAAAACATGAGTATCATCAAAGGATGTAATGTTTTATGATGAAAGGTTTTAAAAATAAAATAACTTGGAGACAGTAATGAGGAAAAAACGTTACACTTTTAAAAATAATTTTAAACACATTAAACATTTTCAAAATATTCTTTATTAAAAATAACATTATAAAGGTGTAAAGGAATATTTAAATATAATTTTAAATATTTCTTGCTAAAATATCTTTTCCATATTAGAATTATTTTTCAAAAATAAAAAAATACCAAGTATCATTGAAAAAATTTTCATTTAAAATATACTTAAAAAGTATAAGTTAATATTGAAATCCTTGAGTGTTCATGATATGGGAAAATATTGTTCATACCATGTTTGTTAATGAAAATATTTCATTCACATTTTAGTTAAAATCCAAATTGTCAATGGTTGGAAATGATATAGAGGTACCATTTGAAACCTTTTCTATGAAAACTAAAACATGGATAAAAATTTATTTAATATAAAATTCTGGGAATTCATAAAACATTTTCGGAAACAATATTATAAAACAAGTATATATAAGAAAATGGGATTTTATTCCAAAGAGTTATTTATTATCAAAATATGTTAAAAACCATTCTTCTTTAATATTTAGTACATAAAGAGATGAAAATAAAGGGAAAATGAATTATTAATGATTAATAATAGTCTAATAAATGAAATTATTCTTTTGAGAATTAGATCATAATATTTTATCATCAAAACCAAAATCATAAATAGTCCAATTAAATAGTGAGATTATAACGTCAAACCCTTACCACTTTGGTAATATTTGAATCGTAATTAACTTTAAAGAATAATTTTCAATGAGACATAAAAATAATTTATTTTGATGCCCCGACCCTAGTTACCCAGAGTTAGTGCATTATTACATAACATTAGAACGATACAAGAAAACATTTTCTGAAAGACTGATTAGTTTAGTAGCCTTAGAAATACTTGATATATTCATAAGTTTTACATTATATTATAAAATGAAAAACTAAAACAACATAGTCTCCATAGTACACACTCATATCCCTTAGACTATCCCAGTAGGTCAGTCACAATATACTTCTTCGAAACCTGGGAAAAATAAAACATAGAAAGGGGTGAGCTCAGATGCTCAGTAAGGATAAAAATATAACAGAATTATTCATAAATAAGAATAAACATTTAAGGAAATGTATAAGACTAAAAAAAATCCTTTTTTAACATAAACATAATCATAATATGGAAAATATAAATCAAAATTATATCATTTACATACTCTCATTGATATTCTACTAGTTGAATAATCACATGAAATATCAATAGCCAATTTCATAATGATGGAATGCAGAATGCCAGATTTCATAACCACATAGTCAAGGCCTTGTAACAAGACTAAAATTAATATTTTTTTATGGCCTTGTTCCAAGACACTGGTTTGTCTCATGAGACCTACAGATGCATCGTGGAGCTATAGCGAGCTCCACTCGTCAATTACTAAGTCCAATGCATTCCTCATATAAAAAGGATTAAACATAACATAAACATTTGAATTAAAATTAACATAATAAATGTCACTAATTTATCCATAAACCATGAATGGTATAAAAATAACACATCCATAGTCAAACATATCAAAAACATCAATAAATTATGGAAGTTTTGTATCATAATAATTCAAATTCAAATAAACATAAAATCTTTTAAAATATGTTGACATAGATTAAATAAAAACCTTTTTTAGGGAAACATCTCTTTATATCTTGAAATAATTTAAAAGTCATATAATTATAAAATAAAAAATTAATTTTTATAATATTATTATAAGCTTGTAAGGGAAGCTTCGAAAATGTTATAACGACATAAAATAGCCGCACATGCTGAATAAGTTAAAAAACATTATTACCAAAATTTTGTCGAAAGGTCATATGATACCATGTTTGGAAAATGACAGAAATATTCCTTTCAACCCATTTTATAAAAATTAAAAAAATGGTATTAATGAAATTAACCCATAGTATAGTAAATAGTAAAAATGTTTTGGAATACATTTTTAAGAAACATGGATGTGGATGATAAAGAAGTCCCAGTATATTCTTATGTAAAAACAACATCAGATAATAAAGAGATATGATATTAACCCTTACATTGTAATTTTACTTGGTCAAGGGTAGGTTAACCAACTGTATAATGGTGAAATAATTGTTATTAAATTATAAAAGAACCATATACATTAATATGATATCATATTTGATCTTCCAATATTGATTTTTTAATGACATTTTAGAAGTATCAACATTTCGGGTGATAACTAATTTGTTTTCTTTTATATTGTAACAGCCCAAGAGTTTATAAAAAAAAATATTCTTTTAATTTTATTAATGTCTTGTGTTGTACGCTACACCAAAATGAGCTTGCACAACACGCATCCTTGACTTGCATTTCATTACACGCAATCGCAACCTTCCTCGATAGCGTGGGTAGTACGCAATACTAAGTTTCACGAAACAACGATATGCTATTAAAATATTATTAAAACTAGCCGTTATGAATGGTAATAACCACTTTTTAAATTTTAGAAAATTTAACTCTCAAAATGGACTTCATTTTTGGATTCGGAGTATCGAATTTAGCCTAAGGTGAAATTTTGGTACTTTTCGGATAACATTCATATTCTGATGAATAGTGAAAATTACTAAATTATAATTAAAAAACAACTCTTTTAATCGAAATAATTAATAGTGATAAATTATTAATTTGAGTGGTTTTAAAGTATATTTAGAATATATTTTTACAATTTAATACAATGTTGGTCATTGGTTGTAATTTCACATTTAAACCAGACATAATCAATTGTCAATCTTTTGATAGATATTGTTTCTTAAAAACACGCTATTTGTTTTAACAGCGGGATTTAATTATAAAATTAATTAATGAAACTTCTATGTCATGAATTTGGTAAAATAAACTTCATTCTTAAATTCGGAATATGAAATATAGCTTAGGATGAAATTTTGGCATTGTTCTGAAAAACATCAATTTTTGATGAATAGTGAAACCACTAAGTGGTAGGTTAAAAACTGAATTTTGCATAAAACATAATTTTACAGCTTCTGTGAATGGAATTTCGAAAATCCGAGAGACACGGTTAATATCAAGGACTAAAATGTGGTTCAATGAGATGAAAATAATTTTTTGGTGAATAGTAACTTTTTACTATTTTTACCGTCGTTAGTAGTAAATAGGGTAACTAAGGGTAAATATGATATCAATATTACCCTAACACATGTCCTAATTTTATTGGACAATTGTAATTCGACCAAAAACAAACTTAGGAATAACATATGACCATTTAGGCCCACTTGGATTAGATTAGGACATTTATTATTAATTTATTTAAAGAAGGGTTAAAATAGTTAAAATCAAAGTTTAATAAGTAAATCATTTTTAATATGGGGTTATACATAAGATAAATTCGATTGTAAATATTCATTAGAAATCTAAAAAGATTTACTACATGATGGTATTTTATTTGTAATTTTTAGACATCAAATAATTTAATTTATTTATGACACAATGATGATGCAGTAATTATCGTATTAATGAAATATTGACAAAATTGATAATATAAATACCAAAATAAATGTAATTTAAGACTTTTTATGAATTCCACTAATTTTCTAGGTTACTATGATATATTAATGTTGATTTAATCAACTTGGTTCGAACATATAATTCTGTTACGACTTTCACAAAAATCATATATCAAATAGTGTCAAAATTGACACAAAATAGTATTTAAATCAAATATTATATTATTAATTGTTATTTTATTCCTAAAAATCTAAGGTTCGGGAAAATGACTTAGATAAGGATATATATATTAATAATAAACAATTTGGGGTTCTTTTGGCATGTTATAGTAAGTGTATTAACCATATAGTGAAAGAAAACAAAAAGACACGGTAAAAGTTAAATTAATTAACTTAGAGTTAAATCTAATTGATAAGGTCAAAATAATACCCTAAACTTGTCTAAATCCTATTGGTTGATAGGGTTTAGACCCATCCCCACTTTAGCTTAGAAATAAGACCCTTTTGAACCATTATAAACCGATTTTGACTTTAATATAAAATAATATTTTGAGATATTTCTAAGGTGCCCCTCTCCTCCCTTATAAAAGGGCACCTCCTCCCCCTCCTCCTCACACCAAATTGAGCACTCAAGCTCGGCCAACCCCTGCCATTTTCTCCTCTCCACTTCCCTAGAATAATCCTAGAGGTCCTGGTCTTCTCCAAAGACCAATCTTAGTTCCTTAAGTGGAGGATTCAAAGAGGCGTTCCAAAGAAGAGGTAATATCCATTACCGATCTTTTCAATTTCTTTCTTCTTCAACTTCTTCTTCTTTAGTTGTTTCATGATAAAGTAATAACATCAGTATTACTTACATACTGATATGTTATTATAAATATGAAACAACCCTAATTCACCTTCTATCCATCCTACGGAAAAATGAAATCACCGCGCGTGCGTACGTACGGAATACCGTCTCCACGCCGTGGTGTAATCTATTTTTCCACCATCACCTTACAACGATGGGTATAATGGTGTAATGAGTAACTATATATGATTATTATGAATTAATATTGATACTAAAATAATATATATATATACTCCAATACAATTCCACGATCATAGGAACGATATCATCACTCGTGCGTACGTACGGAATACCGTCTCCACGATGTGATGCGACTCATTCTACATGATCTTCATTTCATAATGATTATATAAATGAATTGAATGAATGAATATGGTATATACTACACTAATACCATTCTGTAAATGAATTATCTATAACCTAAAGATAAGAATAAGAATTTATTCGTCAAAACACGCATAAGAACAAAAAGTTATAAAGACCCGAGTAACAAGTAACAATGAAATATTACTAACAAGAAGCTAATAATATGACCATATATGATATAATATCAATATGTATGATTCTGGAATAAGTCAATAACATTATTTAAACCATTATACAGGAGCTTCGGACACGAACAAAGCAAATCGGACCTAAGGTAAGGGAAATATCACAATCTCATTTTTATCCGAGATTGTTTATTCGTAAGTATTTACTGGGGTGTATTTTATCATCCACATCCATGTTTACTCAATATGTAATATTATTTCCATCCACCTAAAATTGTTTAAATCCATTTTTACCCTTCGGTGAGTTTTTAGTAATACGTATGAAAGGAATCTTTTGTCGTTTTTCGTACGAGGTACTTTTTGACTTTTCCGACAAAAGTACGAAGAATGTTTTTTTAACTTATACGGCACGAACGGATTTCTACTGTTTTGTAAAGCCTTATTTTCATGAAGCTTCCTCTAAACGATTTCATGACTATTTTCAATAAAATCTCTTTCTTTTAAAATTGCATGATGTTTTGTGAAAAGAAATTGATTTTGAAGAAGAAAGGATATTTTCCTCAAGAATTCAATTCAAGTGTTTTATCAAAATTATTTTCCATCTAAGATAATAAAGGGTTATATTTCTATCCATATTATTACATTGATTTGACTATGTTGTGATGGAATTATGTTTATGAATTCCTTTATCTTATATGAATTTATTTATGATGTCATGATGTTTCAAGAATCCCATTTTTGTTACATGTGTTATGCGATGATGTATGTTTTATGATTATGTGGAACACATAAGAAAGGATTCATTATAAGATGGGTGGGACCTATATCTCCCTCCAATGCATTGGGTAATGATTTTATATCTCATGAGATAGACATGGCTGGAATGGTAGGTTATACCGGTTCAGTGAAACAGGACTGAAACGAGGGTTACTCGATTCAGAAAGGGACTTTGTCCACTAAGATAGTCTTGGCAATGAGTCTTGACTAACAAGAAATGATTCTCTATGATTATGTGTGAATTCCACAAAGTTTCATGTTTTATGTTATGATTATTGTGATTACATTTCACTGCCATGATTTACCCCATGTTATGAAATTATGATCTCTTTTGCAGGTTAATATTTCCAAAAGTTATGTGCTTATGTATATGATGTGATTGATATTTCTTTTGTTTACCCTTACTGAGCATTTGAGCTCACCCTTTTATGTTTTCTTTTCCCCAGGATATAAATAAAGGTTTTACGTATAAAAAAAAGAAGATCTTTATGGGAGATGTTGAAGATCTTTCACCACGATTAGAAGATTATATTCCGAGTTTCCAAAGACACTAAACTATTACGGTCCTTGTGTGTGTGTTTTTGTTATGTACTAAGTATTCCGCAAATGTAATGTAATGTCCATATACGTCAAGATACGGGTCTCTACAGTTGGTATCAGAGGAAAGGTTTAGTCAACCTTTGGAAACTAGGATGCGAAAACGTTAGTGAGATCCCTAGAGATATTTCTAAGGTATGTCTAGGGATGTCTCTAAGGTTAAGTATGCGTATAGGTTATAGTCCTAGAATTGCGCTAACGATTTTCGAATTTAACCGAAGATGTTAGATATTGACGGTACTACCCCTTTATTATGTTGTTTTCCCTAGCATGATTTTTGCCT
The DNA here is from genome assembly GCA_963277665.1 of Viscum album. NCBI lineage: Eukaryota > Viridiplantae > Streptophyta > Magnoliopsida > Santalales > Viscaceae > Viscum > Viscum album. Next base: position 738,566,455 of record OY728122.1, read on the forward strand.
CTCATACTATTCTTTTGGGGTTTTAGATAATGGCTGGAACCCGAAGGAACCGTGTTAATGCGGAATGTGATGGGCAATGCAATGATTGTCCCCCTGAGAAACCAAACGATATGGGAGCCAGAATGCAAAATCTTGTAGCCATGCTCACACAACTTTCTCAAGCTATGAATCATGCAGGACTTCCAAACGAGCAAAGGAAGGAGCAACATTCTGTTGAATCCTTCATGAGGCAGCGTCCACCTTCTTTCAGTGGGTCTACTGATCCATTAGTTTCTGAACAATGGATTAGTACTACTGAAAAGATATTTTCAGTTCTTCAATGTTCTGAACATGATAAAGTCATCCTAGCAGTGTATCGTTTGGAAGGAGATGCTGATCAATGGTGGAATCTTATTAAGAATACGAGGCAAAGGGATGAAATTGAGTCTATGGAATGGGACAAGTTCAAGAACTTATTTTTCAATAAGTACTTCCCTCGTATTCTCCGAACAAAGATGGAGAAAGAGTTTCTTGAACTGAAGCAAAGGGATGATGAATCTGTTGGTACCTATGAAGCGAATTTTACAAGACTTGCAAGGTACGCTTCTGGTATTATCATCCAACCTGAAAGTAAAGTTGATCGATTTTTCAGTGGCTTAAAACCAAGTCTTCGAAGGGCATTATCTATAAGAGACTTCAGTAGCTATGAAGAAATTGTGCGTTGTGCTATCAAGGTAGAAATGGAAGTTGGTGTTACATATCCATCTCATGGTTTTGACAAGAAACGAAAGATGGAGTTCAAGGAGAAATCTCAGAATAATGGTGAAAAGAAGATGAATGTTTCCTTATGCACAAAGTGTGGAAAGAAGCATGGTGGAGATTGTCTTAAAGGGACTAGAAAATGTTTTAAGTGTGGAAAAGAAGGTCATCGAGCAGCTGAGTGTCGAAGTAATGGAAAAAGGGTTTCTAATGATGTGAATAAAGCAAACACTGCAGAGAACGCACCTCCAACACTTCAATGCTTCAAGTGCAATGAAATGGGGCATTATGCTAATAAATGCCCTAATCCAAGGGTTAGTGATGATCGACATGAGCAACCGCTTAAGGCAAAGGACAAAGGGAAGTCACATGCGATCACTATTGGCAATGTTGAATATGACAACGATGTGGTGGAATGATTAAGTGTTTATGTAATGGGATTCCAAAATAATGTTGTATCATTGGAATATTTATGTATTGGTCTAATGTGGTATTCAAAGTGATTGAGATATTATGCGCATAATGAAGGAAAAACGAGAAAATGAAATGTTTAACAGTATTCATGAGCTCATGATTGATATAAGGACTAAGTTTGAGTATATAGAATTTTGAGGATTTTTGTATGTGAAAAGTGTTAACTTTTAACTGCATTCATGTTTTCACTAAGGTATTCAAGAGAATACACGATTAAGGACTTTGAATGTTTGGAATGTGACCAACAAAACATATCTTATGATATATGGGGATCGATGATGGTGTTAAATCTCTGGTAATCGTTTTCACTATATTATGAGAGTCGACTGCAGTATTATGGATAAGCCTAAAGATTGGAATGGATTATGTTGGACATAAGTTAGTATTGTTTGTTTTTTTCGATATTATTGATGGGATGTTATATAGTTTTGGAAAAAGGACAACCTGCAGGACGGGCGACAGCCCATCGCTTCGGACAAGGCTGTGGGAATCGAACCCACAACCGAAGTGCGACTGGCCTTTATCGCCTACCACTGGCCTACAGGAAGTCCCTGTTTAGTATAAACTAGTTTTATTATATTAAGCAGTATGATATATGAAGTATAAGTCCATTTTAGGAACCATATATGATTAATCTCACTATAGATCGACTTATGCATATAATTTTTGCTAACCTTTTGTTTGAGATAGATGGAATGACCCGTCATTCTATCACATGATCTGCTAACACTTCATGAATAACAAATTCAACTTCATTTATTTAAGAGATGGAGTGGAAATTGTTCAAGGCACGAACAACAGTGAGATTGTACCAAAATAAAGTAAGTATTTATTCTAATTCAAATATTCAACTTTAGGGAAATGATCTTGAAAACCAAAAATGTTGTCCTAGTGATCTTATACCTGATGAATCAGATGGTACCTTATATCATCACAAATCTATGGATTTGTGATTATTGGCTTTTCCATAGCCATGTTCTCTACCACTCTCCATCAGAACATGATGGTTAGATTTCTCTTCCATATCCATATGTTCACCTATGTGGAAACCCAATGATTAGTTTATTTGGGTAACCGTTACGTTTCATACTTTTGTTTTTAAAGATTGGTTTTGATATTCCTTTTTACGATGTGGGTTTCTATTAAATAAACTTTCGAATAGTAAACCATTTATAACCCCGACGAATTTCGAGGGCGAAATTCATTTTAAGGGGGGTAGAATGTAACAGCCCAAGATTTTATAAAAAAAAATATTCTTTTAATTTTATTAATGTCTTGTGTTGTACGCTACAACAAAAGGAGCTTGCACAACACACATCCTTGACTTGCCTTGCATTACACGTAATCGCAACCTTCCTCGATAGCGTGGGTAGTACGCAATACTGAGTTTCACGAAACAACGATATGCTATTAAAATATTATTAAAACTAGCCGTTATTAATGGTAATGACCACTTTTTAAATTTTAGAAAATTTAACTCTCAAAATGGACTTCATTTTTGGATTCGGAGTATCGAATTTAGCCTAAGGTGAAATTTTGGTACTTTTCGGATAACTTTCATATTCTGATGAATAGTGAAAATTACTAAATTATAATTAAAAAACAACTCTTTTAATCGAAATAATTAATAGTGATAAATTATTAATTTGAGTGGTTTTAAAGTATATTTAGAATATATTTTTACAATTTAATACAATGTTGGTCATTGGTTGTAATTTCACATTTAAACCAGACATAATCAAGTGTCAATCTTTTGATAGATATTGTTTCTTAAAAACACGCTATTTGTTTTAACAACGGGATTTAATTATAAAATTAATTAATGAAACTTCTATGTTATGAATTTGGTAAAATAAACTTCATTCTTAAATTCGGAATATGAAATATAGCTTAGGATGAAATTTTGGCATTGTTCTGAAAAACATCAATTTTTGATGAATAGTGAAACCACTAAGTGGTAGGTTAAAAACTGAATTTTGCATAAAACATAATTTTACCACTTCTGTGAATGGAATTTCGAAAATCTGAGAGACACGGTTAATATCAAGGACTAAAATGTGGTTCAATGAGATGAAAATAATTTTTTGTGAATAGTAACTTTTTACTATTTTTACCGCGGTTAGTAGTAAATAGGGTAACTAAGGGTAAATATGATATCAATATTACCCTAACACATGTCCTAATTCTATTGGACAAGTGTAATTCGACCAAAAAAAAACTTAGGAATAACATATGACCATTTAGGCCCACTTGGATTAGATTAGGACATTTATTATTAATTTATTTAAAGAAGGGTTAAAATAGTTAAAATCAATGTTTAATAAGTAAATCATTTTTACTATGGGGTAATACATAAGATAAATTAGATTGTAAATATTCATTAGAAAGATAAAAAGATTTCCTACATGATGGTATTTTATTTGTAATTTTTAGACATCAAATAAGTTAATTTATTTATGACACAAAGATGATGCAGTAATTATCTTATTAATGAAATATTGACAAAATTGATAATATAAATACCAAAATAAATATAATTTAAGACTTTTTATGAATTAAACTAATTTTCTAGGTTTCTATGATATATTAATGTTGATTTAATCAACTTGGTTCGAACATATAATTCTGTTTTGACTTTCACAAAAATCATATATCAAATAGTGTCAAAATTGACACAAAATAGTTTTTAAATCAAATATTATATTATTAATTGTTATTTTATTACTAAAAATCTAAGGTTAGGCCAAATGACTTAGATAAGGATATATATATTAATAATAAACAATTTGGGGTTCGTTTGGCATGTTATAGTAAGTGTATTAACCATATAGTGAAAGAAAACAAAAAGACATGGTAAAAGTTAAATTAATTAACTTAGAGTTAAATCTAATTGATAAGGTCAAAATAATACCCTAAACTTGTCTAAATCCTATTTGTTGATAGGATTTCGACCCATCCCCACTTTAGCTTAGAAATAAGACCCTTTGGAACCATTATAAACCGATTTTGACTTTAATATAAAATAATATTTTGAGATATTCTTAAGGTGCCCCTCTCCTCCCTTATAAAAGGGCACCTCCTCCCCCTCCTCCTCACACCAAATTGAGCACTCAAGCTCGGCCAACCCCTGAAATTTTCTCCTCTCCACTTCCCTAGAATAATCCTAGAGGTCCTGGTCTTCTCCAAAGACCAATCTTAGTTCCTTAAGTGGAGGATTCAAAGAGGCGTTCCAAAGAAGAGGTAATATCCATTACCGATCTTTTCAATTTCTTTCTTCTTCAACTTCTTCTTCTTTAGTTGTTTCATGATAAAGTAATAACATCAGTATTACTTACATACTGATATGTTATTATAAATATGAAACAACCCTAATTCACCTTCTATCCATCCTACGGAAAAATGAAATCACCGCGCGTGCGTACGTACGGAATACCGTCTCCACGCCGTGGTGTAATCTATTTTTCCACCATCACCTTACAAGGATGGGTATAATGGTGTAATGAGTAACTATATATGATTATTATGAATTAATATTGATACTAAAATAATATATATATATACTCCAATACAATTCCACGATCATAGGAACGATATCATCACTCGTGCGTACGTACGGAATACCGTCTCCACGATGTGATGCGACTCGTTCTACATGATCTTCATTTCATAATGATTATATAAATGAATTGAATGAATGAATATGGTATATACTACACTAATACCATTCTGTAAATGAATTATCTATAACCTAAAGATAAGAATAAGAATTTATTCGACAAAACACGCATAAGAACAAAAAGTTATAAAGACCCGAGTAACAAGTAACAATGAAATATTACTAACAAGAAGCTAATAATATGACCATATATGATATCATATCAATATGTATGATTCTGGAATAAGTCAATAACATTATTTAAACCATTATACAGGAGCTTCGGACACGAACAAAGCAAATCGGACCTAAGGTAAGGGAAATATCACAATCTCATTTTTATCCGAGATTGTTTATTCGTAAGTATTTACTGGGGTGTATTTTATCATCCACATCCATGTTTACTCAATATGTAATATTATTTCCATCCACCTAAAATTGTTTAAATCCATTTTTACCCTTCGGTGAGTTTTTAGTAATACGTATGAAAGGAATCTTTTGTCGTTTTTCGTACGAGGTACTTTTTGACTTTTCCGACAAAAGTACGAAGAATGTTTTATTAACTTATACGGCACGAACGGATTTCTACTGTTTTGTAAAGACTTATTTTCATGAAGCTTCCTCTAAAAGATTTCATGACTATTTTCAATAAAATCTCTTTCTTTTAAAATTGCATGATGTTTTGTGAAAAGAAATTGATTTTGAAGAAGAAAGGATATTTTCCTCAAGAATTCAATTCAAGTGTTTTATCAAAATTATTTTCCATCTAAGATAATAAAGGGTTCTATTTCTATCCATATTTTTACATTGATTTGACTATGTTGTGATGGAATTATGTTTATGAATTCCTTTATCTTATATGAATTGATTTATGATGTCATGATGTTTCAAGAATCCCATTTTTGTTACATGTGTTATGCGATGATGTATGTTTTATGATTATGTGGAACACATAAGAAAGGATTCATTATAAGATGGGTGGGACCTATATCTCCCTCCAATGAATTGGGTAATGATTTTATATCTCATGAGATAGACATGGCTGGAATGGTAGGTTATACCGGTTCAGTGAAACAGGACTGAAACGAGGGTTACTCGATTCAGAAAGGGACTTTGTCCACTAAGATAGTCTTGGCAATGAGTCTTGACTAACAAGAAATGATTCTCTATGATTATGTGTGAATTCCACAAAGTTTCATGTTTTATATTATGATTATTGTGATTACATTTCACTGCCATGATTTACCCCATGTTATGAAATTATGATCTCTTTTGCAGGTTAAGATTTCCAAAAGTTATGTGCTTATTTTTATGATGTGATTGATATTTCTTTTGTTTACCCTTACTGAGCATTTGAGCTCACCCTTTTATGTTTTCTTTTCCCCAGGATATAAAGAAAGGTTTTAGGTATAAAAAAAAAAGAAGATCTTTATGGGAGATGTTGAAGATCTTTCACCACGATTAGAAGATTATATTCCGAGTTTCCAAAGACACTAAACTATTACGGTCCTTGTGTGTGTGTTTTTGTTATGTACTAAGTATTCCGCAAATGTAATGTAATGTCCATATACGTCAAGATACGGGTCTCTACAGTTGGTATCAGAGGAAAGGTTTAGTCAACCTTTGGAAACTAGGATGTGAAAACGATAGTGAGATCCCTAGAGATATTTCTAAGGTATGTCTAGGGATGTCTCTAAGGTTAAGTATACGTATAGGTTATAGTCCTAGAATTGCGCTAACGATCTTCGAATTTAACCTAAGATGTTAGATATTGACGGTACTACCCCTTTATTATGTTGTTTTCCCTAGCATGATTTTTGCCTCTCATACTATTCTTTTGGGGTTTTAGACGATGGCTGGAACCCGAAGGAACCGTGTTAATGCGGAATGTGATGGGAAATGCAATGATTGTCCCCCTGAGCAACCAAACGATATGGGAGCCAGAATGCAAAATCTTGTATCCATGCTCACACAACTTTCTCAAGCTATGAATCATGCAGGACTTCCAAACGAGCAAAGGAAGGAGCAACATTCTGTTGAATCCTTCATGAGGCAGCATCCACCGTCTTTCAGTGGGTCTACTGATCCATTAGTTGCTGAACAATGGATTAGTACTACTGAAAAGATATTTTCAGTTCTTCAATGTTCTGAACATGATAAAGTCATCCTAGCAGTGTATCGTTTGGAAGGAGATGCTGATCAATGGTGGAATCTTATTAAGAATACGAGGCAAAGGGATGAAATTGAGTCTATGGAATGGGACGAGTTCAAGAACTTATTTTTCAATAAGTACTTCCCTCGTATTCTCCGAACAAGGATGGAGAAAGAGTTTCTTGAACTGAAGCAAAGGGATGATGAATCTGTTGGTACCTATGAAGCGAATTTTACAAGACTTGCAAGGTACGCTTCTGGTATTATCATCCAACCTGAAAGTAAAGTTGATCAATTTTTCAGTGGCTTAAAACCAAGTCTTCGAAGGGCATTATCTATAAGAGACTTCAGTAGCTATGAAGAAATTGTGCGTTGTGCTATCAAGGTAGAAATGGAAGTTGGTGTTACATATCCATCTCATGGTTTTGACAAGAAACGAAAGATGGAGTTCAAGGAGAAATCTTAGAATAATGGTGAAAAGAAGATGAATGTTTCCTTATGCACAAAGTGTGGAAAGAAGCATGGTGGAGATTGTCTTAAAGGGACTAGAAAATGTTTTAAGTGTGGAAAAGAAGGTCATCGAGCAGCTGAGTGTCGAAGTAATGGAAAAAGGGTTTCTAATGATGTGAATAAAGCAAACACTGCAGAGAACGCACCTCCAACACTTCAATGCTTCAAGTGCAATGAAATGGGGCATTATGCTAATAAATGCCCTAATCCAAGGGTTAGTGATGATCGACATGAGCAACCGCTTAAGGCAAAGGACAAAGGGAAGTCACATGCGATCACTATTGGCAATGTTGAATATGACAACGATGTGGTGGAATGATTAAGTGTTTATGTAATGGGATTCCAAAATAATGTTGTATCATTGGAATATTTATGTATTGGTCTAATGTGGTATTCAAAGTGATTGAGATATTATGCGCATAATGAAGGAAAAACGAGAAAATGAAATGTTTAACAGTATTCATGAGCTCATGAGTGATATAAGGACTAAGTTTGAGTATATAGAATTTTGAGGATTTTTGTATGTGAAAAGTGTTAACTTTTAACTGCATTCATGTTTTCACTAAGGTATTCAAGAGAATACACGATTAAGGACTTTGAATGTTTGGAATGTGACCAACAAAACATATCTTATGATATATGGGGATCGACGATGGTGTTAAATCTCTGGTAATCATTTTCACTATATTATGAGAGTCGACTGCAGTATTATGGATAAGCCTAAAGATTGGAATGGATTATGTTGGACATAAGTTAGTATTGTTTGTTTTTTTCGATATTATTGATGGGATGTTATATAGTTTTGGAAAAAGGACAACCTGCAGGACGGGCGACAGCCCATCGCTTCGGACAAGGCTGTGGGAATCGAACCCACAACCGAAGTGCGACTGGCCTTTATCGCCTACCACTGGCCTACAGGAAGTCCCTGTTTAGTATAAACTAGGTTTATTATATTAAGCAGTATGATATATGAAGTATAAGTCCATTTTAGGAACCTTATATGATTAATCTCACTATAGATCGACTTATGCATATAATTTTTGCTAACCTTTTGTTTGAGACAGATGGAATGACCCGTCATTCTATCACATGATCTGCTAACACTTGATGAATAACAAATTCAACTTCATTTATTTAAGAGATGGAGTGGAAATTGTTCAAGGCACGAACAACAGTGAGATTGTACCAAAATAAAGTAAGTATTTATTCTAATTCAAAATTTCAACTTTAGGGAAATGATCTAGAAAACCAAAAATGTTGTCCTAGTGATCTTATACCTGATGAATCAGATGGTACCTTATATCATCACAAATCTATGGATTTGTGATTATTGGCTTTTCCATAGCCATGTTCTCTACCACTCCCCATCAGAACATGATGGTTAGATTTCTCTTCCATATCCATATGTTCACCTATGTGGAAACCCAATGATTAGTTTATTTGGGTAACCATTACGTTTCATACTTTTGTTTTTAAAGATTGGTTTTGATATTCCTTTTTACGATGTGGGTTTCTATTAAAGAAACTTTCGAATAGTAAACCATTTATAACCCCGACGAATTTCGAGGCCGAAATTCATTTTAAGGGGGGTAGAATGTAACAGCCCAAGATTTTATAAAAAAAATATTCTTTTAATTTTATTAATGTCTTGTGTTGTACGCTACACCAAAAGGAGCTTGCACAACACGCATCCTTGACTTGCCTTGCATTACACGCAATCGCAACCTTCCTCAATAGCGTGGGTAGTACGCAATACTGAGTTTCACGAAACAACGATATGCTATTAAAATATTATTAAAACTAGCCGTTATGAATGGTAATAACAACTTTTTAAATTTTAGAAAATTTAACTCTCAAAATGGACTTCATTTTTGGATTCGGAGTACTGAATTTAGCCTAAGGTGAAATTTTGGTACTTTTCGGATAACTTTCATATTGTGATGAATAGTGAAAATTACTAAATTATAATTAAAAAACAACTCTTTTAATCGAAATAATTAATAGTGATAAATTATTAATTTGAGTGGTTTTAAAGTATATTTAGAATATATTTTTACAATTTAATACAATGTTGGTCATTGGTTGTAATTTCACATTTAAACCAGACATAATCAAGTGTCAATCTTTTGATAGATATTGTTTCTTAAAAACACGCTATTTGTTTTAACAGCGGGATATAATTATAAAATTAATTAATGAAACTTCTATGTTATGAATTTGGTCAAATAAACTTCATTCTTAAATTCGGAATATGAAATATAGCTTAGGATGAAATTTTGGCATTGTTCTGAAAAACATCAATTTTTGATGAATAGTGAAACCACTAAGTGGTAGGTTAAAAACTGAATTTTGCATAAAACATAATTTTACCGCTTCTGTGAATGGAATTTCGAAAATCTGAGAGACATGGTTAATATCAAGGACTAAAATGTGGTTCAATGAGATGAAAATAATTTTTTGTGAATAGTAACTTTTTACTATTTTTACCGCGGTTAGTAGTAAATAGGGTAACTAAGGGTAAATATGATATCAATATTACCCTAACACATGTCCTAATTCTATTGGACAAGTGTAATTCGACCAAAAACAAACTTAGGAATAACATATGACCATTTAGGCCCACTTGGATTAGATTAGGACATTTATTATTAATTTATTTAAAGAAGGGTTAAAATAGTTAAAATCAAAGTTTAATAAGTAAATCATTTTTACTATGGGGTTATACATAAGATAAATTCGATTGTAAATATTCATTAGAAAGCTAAAAAGATTTCCTACATTATGGTATTTTATTTGTAATTTTTAGACATCAAATAAGTTAATTTATTTATGACACAAAGATGATGCAGTAATTATCTTATTAATGAAATATTGACAAAATTGATAATATAAATACCAAAATAAATGCAATTTAAGACTTTTTATTAATTACACTAATTTTCTAGGTTACTATGATATATTAATGTTGATTTAATCAACTTGGTTCGAACATATAATTCTGTTATGACTTTCACAAAAATCATATATCAAATAGTGTCAAAATTGACACAAAATAGTTTTTAAATCAAATATTATATTATTAATTGTTATTTTATTCCTAAAAATCTAAGGTTCGGACAAATGACTTAGATAAGGATATATATATTAATAATAAACAATTTGGGGTTCGTTTGGCATGTTATAGTAAGTGTATTAACCATATAGTGAAAGAAAACAAAAAGACACGGTAAAAGTTAAATTAATTAACTTAGAGTTAAATCTAATTGATAAGGTCAAAATAATACCCTAAACTTGTCTAAATCCTATTTGTTGATAGGATTTCGACCCATCCCCACTTTAGCTTAGAAATAAGACCCTTTGGAACCATTATAAACTGATTTTGACTTTAATATAAAATAATATTTTGAGATATTCCTAAGGTGCCCCTCTCCTCCCTTATAAAAGGGCACCTCCTCCCCCTCCTCCTCACACCAAATTGAGCACTCAAGCTCGGCCAACCCCTGACATTTTCTCCTCTCCACTTCCCTAGAATAATCCTAGAGGTCCTGGTCTTCTCCAAAGACCAATCTTAGTTCCTTAAGTGGAGGATTCAAAGAGGCGTTCCAAAGAAGAGGTAATATCCATTACCGATCTTTTCAATTTCTTTCTTCTTCAACTTCTTCTTCTTTAGTTGTTTCATGATAAAGTAATAACATAAGTATTACTTACATACTGATATGTTATTATAAATATGAAACAACCCTAATTCACCTTCTATCCATCCTACGGAAAAATGAAATCACCGCGCGTGCGTACGTACGGAATACCGTCTCCACGCCGTGGTGTAATCTATTTTTCCACCATCACCTTACAAGGATGGGTATAATGGTGTAATGAGTAACTATATATGATTATTATGAATTAATATTGATACTAAAATAATATATATATATACTCCAATACAATTCCACGATCATAGGAACGATATCATCACTCGTGCGTACGTACGGAATACCGTCTCCACGATGTGATGCGACTCGTTCTACATGATCTTCATTTAATAATGATTATATAAATGAATTGAATGAATGAATATGGTATATACTACACTAATACCATTCTGTAAATGAATTATCTATAACCTAAAGATAAGAATAAGAATTTATTCGACAAAACACGCATAAGAACAAAAAGTTATAAAGACCCGAGTAACAAGTAACAATGAAATATTACTAACAAGAAGCTAATAATATGACCATATATGATATCATATCAATATGTATGATTCTGGAATAAGTCAATAACATTATTTAAACCATTATACAGGAGCTTCGGACACGAACAAAGCAAATCAGACCTAAGGTAAGGGAAATATCACAATCTCATTTTTATCCGAGATTGTTTATTCGTAAGTATTTACTGGGGTGTATTTTATCATCCACATCCATGTTTACTCAATATGTAATATTATTTCCATCCACCTAAAATTGTTTAAATCCATTTTTACCCTTCTGTGAGTTTTTAGTAATACGTATGAAAGGAATCTTTTGTCGTTTTTCGTACGAGGTACTTTTTGACTTTTCCGACAAAAGTACGAAGAATGTTTTTTTTAACTTATACGGCACGAACGGATTTCTACTGTTTTGTAAAGCCTTATTTTCATGAAGCTTCCTCTAAAAGATTTCATGACTATTTTCAATAAAATCTCTTTCTTTTAAAATTGCATGATGTTTTGTGAAAAGAAATTGATTTTGAAGAAGAAAGGATATTTTCCTCAAGAATTCAATTCAAGTGTTTTATCAAAATAATTCTCCATCTAAGATAATAAAGGGTTCTATTTCTATCCATATTTTTACATTGATTTGACTATGTTGTGATGGAATTATGTTTATGAATTCCTTTATCTTATATGAATTGATTTATGATGTCATGATGTTTCAAGAATCCCATTTTTGTTACATGTGTTATGCGATGATGTATGTTTTATGATTATGTGGAACACATAAGAAAGGATTCATTATAAGATGGGTGGGACCTATATCTCCCTCCAATGCATTGGGTAATGATTTTATATCTCATGAGATAGACATGGCTGGAATGGTAGGTTATACCGGTTCAGTGAAACAGGACTGAAACGAGGGTTACTCGATTCAGAAAGGGACTTTGTCCACTAAGATAGTCCTGTCAATGAGTCTTGACTAACAAGAAATGATTCTCTATGATTATGTGTGAATTCCACAAAGTTTCATGTTTTATGTTATGATTATTGTGATTACATTTCACTGCCATGATTTACCCCATGTTATGAAATTATGATCTCTTTTGCAGGTTAAGATTTCCAAAAGTTATGTGCTTATGTATATGATGTGATTGATATTTCTTTTGTTTACCCTTACTGAGCATTTGAGCTCACCCTTTTATGTTTTCTTTTCCCCAGGATATAAAGAAAGGTTTTAGGTATAAAAAAAAGAAGATCTTTATGGGAGATGTTGAAGATCTTTTACCACGATTAGAAGATTATATTCCGAGTTTCAAAAGACACTAAACTATTACGGTCCTTGTGTGTGTGTTTTTGTTATGTACTAAGTATTCTGCAAATGTAATGTAATGTCCATATACGTCAAGATACGGGTCTCTACAGTTGGTATCAGAGGAAAGGTTTAGTCAACCTTTGGAAACTAGGATGCGAAAACGTTAGTGAGATCCCTAGAGATATTTCTAAGGTATGTCTAGGGATGTCTCTAAGGTTAAGTATACGTATAGGTTATAGTCCTAGAATTGCGCTAACGATCTTCGAATTTAACCTAAGATGTTAGATATTGATGGTACTACCCCTTTATTATGTTGTTTTCCCTAGCATGATTTTTTCCTCTCATACTATTCTTTTGGGGTTTTAGACGATGGCTGGAACCCGAAGGAACCGTGTTAATGCGGAATGTGATGGGCAATGCAATGATTGTCCCCCTGAGCAACCAAACGATATGGGAGCCAGAATGCAAAATCTTGTAGCCATGCTCACACAAATTTCTCAAGCTATGAATCATGCAGGACTTCCAAACGAGCAAAGGAAGGAGCAACATTCTGTTGAATCCTTCATGAGGCAGCGTCCACCTTCTTTCAGTGGGTCTACTGATCCATTAGTTTCTGAACAATGGATTAGTACTACTGAAAAGATATTTTTAGTTCTTCAATGTTCTGAACATGATAAAGTCATCCTAGCAGTGTATCGTTTGGAAGGAGATGCTGATCAATGGTGGAATCTTATTAAGAATACGAGGCAAAGGGATGAAATTGAGTCTATGGAATGGGACGAGTTCAAGAACTTATTTTTCAATAAGTACTTCCCTCATATTCTCCGAACAAAGATGGAGAAAGAGTTTCTTGAACTGAAGCAAAGGGATGATGAATCTGTTGGTACCTATGAAGCGAATTTTACAAGACTTGCAAGGTACGCTTCTGGTATTATCATCCAACCTGAAAGTAAAGTTGATCGATTTTTCAGTGGCTTAAAACCAAGTCTTCGAAGGGCATTATCTATAAGAGACTTCAGTAGCTATGAAGAAATTGTGCGTTGTGCTATCAAGGTAGAAATGGAAGTTGGTGTTACATATCCATCTCATGGTTTTGACAAGAAACGAAAGATGGAGTTCAAGGAGAAATCTCAGAATAATGGTGAAAAGAAGATGAATGTTTCCTTATGCACAAAGTGTGGAAAGAAGCATGGTGGAGATTGTCTTAAAGGGACTAGAAAATGTTTTAAGTGTGGAAAAGAAGGTCATCGAGCAGCTGAGTGTCGAAGTAATGGAAAAAGGGTTTCTAATGATGTGAATAAAGCAAACACTGCAGAGAACGCACCTCCAACACTTCAATGCTTCAAGTGTAATGAAATGGGGCATTATGCTAATAAATGCCCTAATCCAAGGGTTAGTGATGATCGACATGAGCAACTGCTCAAGGCAAAGGACAAAGGGAAGTCACATGCGATCACTATTGGCAATGTTGAATTTGACAACGATGTGGTGGAATGATTAAGTGTTTATGTAATGGGATTCCAAAATAATGTTGTATCATTGGAATATTTATGTATTGGTCTAATGTGGTATTCAAAGTGATTGAGATATTATGCGCATAATGAAGGAAAAACGAGAAAATGAAATTTTTAATAGTATTCATGAGCTCATGATTGATATAAGGACTAAGTTTGAGTATATAGAATTTTGAGGATTTTTGTATGTGAAAAGTTTTAACTTTTAACTGCATTCATGTTTTCACTAAGGTATTCAAGAGAATACACGATTAAGGACTTTGAATGTTTGGAATGTGACCAACAAATCATATCTTATGATATATGGGGATCGACGATGGTGTTAAATCTCTGGTAATCGTTTTCACTATATTATGAGAGTTGACTGCAGTATTATGGATAAGCCTAAAGATTGGAATGGATTATGTTGGACATAAGTTAGTATTGTTTGTTTTTTTCGATATTATTGATGGGATGTTATATAGTTTTGGAAAAAGGACAACCTGCAGGACGGGCGACAGCCCATCGCTTCGGACAAGGCTGTGGGAATCGAACCCACAACCGAAGTGCGACTGGCCTTTATCGCCTACCACTGGCCTACAGGAAGTCCCTGTTTAGTATAAACTAGTTTTATTATATTAAGCAGTATGATATATGAAGTATAAGTCCATTTTAGGAACCATATATGATTAATCTCACTATAGATCGACTTATGCATATAATTTTTGCTAACCTTTTGTTTGAGACAGATGGAATGACCCGTCATTCTATCACATGATCTGCTAACACTTCATGAATAACAAATTCAACTTCATTTATTTAAGAGATGGAGTGGAAATTGTTCAAGGCACGAACAACAGTGAGATTGTACCAAAATAAAGTAAGTATTTATTCTAATTCAAATTTTCAACTTTAGGGAAATGATCTTGAAAACCAAAAATGTTGTCCTAGTGATCTTATACCTGATGAATCAGATGGTACCTTATATCATCACAAATATATGGATTTGTGATTATTGGCTTTTCCATAGCCATGTTCTCTACCACTCTCCATCAGAACATGATGGTCAGATTTCTCTTCCATATCCATATGTTCACCTATGTGGAAACCCAATGATTAGTTTATTTGGGTAACCGTTACGTTTCATACTTTTGTTTTTAAAGATTGGTTTTGATATTCCTTTTTACGATGTGGGTTTCTATTAAAGAAACTTTCGAATAGTAAACCATTTATAACCCCGACGAATTTCGAGGGCGAAATTCATTTTAAGGGGGGTAGAATGTAACAACCCAAGATTTTATAAAAAAAATATTCCTTTAATTTTATTAATGTCTTGTGTTGTACGCTACACCAAAAGGAGCTTGCACAACACGCATCCTTGACTTGCCTTGCATTACACGCAATCACAACCTTCCTCGATAGCGTGGGTAGTACGCAATACTGAGTTTCACGAAACAACGATATGCTATTAAAATATTATGAAAACTAGCCGTTATGAATGGTAATAACCACTTTTTAAATTTTAGAAAATTTAACTCTCAAAATGGACTTCATTTTTGGATTCGGAGTATCGAATTTAGCCTAAGGTGAAATTTTGGTACTTTTCGGATAACTTTCATATTCTGATGAATAGTGAAAATTACTAAATTATAATTAAAAAACAACTCTTTTAATCGAAATAATTAATAGTGATAAATTATTAATTTGAGTGGTTTTAAAGTATATTTAGAATATATTTTTACAATTTAATACAATGTTGGTCATTGGTTGTAATTTCACATTTAAACCAGACATAATCAAGTGTCAATCTTTTGATAGATATTGTTTCTTAAAAACACGCTATTTGTTTTAACAGCGGGATTTAATTTTAAAATTAATTAATGAAACTTCTATGTTATGAATTTGGTAAAATAAACTTCATTCTTAAATTCGGAATATGAAATATAGCTTAGGATGAAATTTTGGCATTGTTCTGAAAAACATCAATTTTTGATGAATAGTGAAACCACTAAGTGGTAGGTTAAAAACTGAATTTTGCATAAAACATAATTTTACCGCTTCTGTGAATGGAATTTCGAAAATCTGAGAGACACGGTTAATATCAAGGACTAAAATGTGGTTCAATGAGATGAAAATAATTTTTTGTGAATAGTAACTTTTTACTATTTTTACCGCGGTTAGTAGTAAATAGGGTAACTAAGGGTAAATATGATATCAATATTACCCTAACACATGTCCTAATTCTATTGGACAAGTGTAATTCGACCAAAAACAAACTTAGGAATAACATATGACCATTTAGGCCCACTTGGATTAGATTAGGACATTTATTATTAGTTTATTTAAAGAAGGGTTAAAATAGTTAAAATCAATGTTTAATAAGTAAATCATTTTTACTATGGGGTTATACATAAGATAAATTCGATTGTAAATATTCATTAGAAAGCTAAAAAGATTTCCTACATGATGGTATTTTATTTGTAATTTTTAGACATCAAATAAGTTAATTTATTTATGACACAAAGATGATGCAGTAATTATCTTATTAATGAAATATTGACAAAATTGATAATATAAATACCAAAATAAATGTAATTTAAGACTTTTTATGAATTACAATAATTTTCTAGGTTACTATGATATATTAATGTTGATTTAATCAACTTGGTTCGAACATATAATTCTGTTATGACTTTCACAAAAATCATATATCAAATAGTGTCAAAATTGACACAAAATAGTTTTTAAATCAAATATTATATTATTAATTGTTATTTTATTCCTAAAAATCAAAGGTTCGGCCAAATGACTTAGATAAGGATATATATATTAATAATAAACAATTTGGGGTTCGTTTGGCATGTTATAGTAAGTGTATTAACCATATAGTGAAAGAAAACAAAAAGACACGGTAAAAGTTAAATTAATTAACTTAGAGTTAAATCTAATTGATAAGGTCAAAATAATACCCTAAACTTGTCTAAATCCTATTTGTTGATAGTATTTCGACCCATCCCCACTTTAGCTTAGAAATAAGACCCTTTGGAACCATTATAAACCGATTTTGACTTTAATATAAAATAATATTTTGAGATATTCCTAAGGTGCCCCTCTCCTCCCTTATAAAAGGGCACCTCCTCCCCCTCCTCCTCACACCAAATTGAGCACTCAAGCTCGGCCAACCCCTGACATTTTCTCCTATCCACTTCCCTAGAATAATCCTAGAGGTCCTGGTCTTCTACAAAGACCAATCTTAGTTCCTTAAGTGGAGGATTCAAAGAGGCGTTCCAAAGAAGAGGTAATATCCATTACCGATCTTTTCAATTTCTTTCTTCTTCAACTTCTTCTTCTTTAGTTGTTTCATGATAAAGTAATAACATCAGTATTACTTACATACTGATATGTTATTATAAATATGAAACAACCCTAATTCACCTTCTATCCATCCTACGGAAAAATGAAATCACCGCGCGTGCGTACGTACGGAATACCGTCTCCACGCCGTGGTGTAATCTATTTTTCCACCATCACCTTACAAGGATGGGTATAATGGTGTAATGAGTAACTATATATGATTATTATGAATTAATATTGATACTAAAATAATATATATATATACTCCAATACAATTCCACGATCATAGGAACGATATCATCACTCGTGCGTACGTACGGAATACCGTCTCCACGATGTGATGCGACTCGTTCTACATGATCTTCATTTCATAATGATTATATAAATGAATTGAATGAATGAATATGGTATATACTACACTAATACCATTCTGTAAATGAATTATCTATAACCTAAAGATAAGAATAAGAATTTATTCGACAAAACACACATAAGAACAAAAAGTTATAAAGACCCGAGTAACAAGTAACAATGAAATATTACTAACAAGAAGCTAATAATATGACCATATATGATATCATATCAATATGTATGATTCTGGAATAAGTCAATAACATTATTTAAACCATTATACAGGAGCTTCGGACACGAACAAAGCAAATCGGACCTAAGGTAAGGGAAATATCACAATCTCATTTTTATCCGAGATTGTTTATTCGTAAGTATTTACTGGGGTGTATTTTATCATCCACATCCATGTTTACTCAATATGTAATATTATTTCCATCCACCTAAAATTGTTTAAATCCATTTTTACCCTTCGGTGAGTTTTTAGTAATACGTATGAAAGGAATCTTTTGTCGTTTTTCGTACGAGGTACTTTTTGACTTTTCCGACAAAAGTACGAAGAATGTTTTTTTAACTTATACGGCACGAACTGATTTCTACTGTTTTGTAAAGCCTTATTTTCATGAAGCTTCCTCTAAAAGATTTCATGACTATTTTCAATAAAATCTCTTTCTTTTAAAATTGCATGATGTTTTGTGAAAAGGAATTGATTTTGAAGAAGAAAGGATATTTTCCTCAAGAATTCAATTCAAGTGTTTTATCAAAATTATTTTCCATCTAAGATAATAAAGGGTTCTATTTCTATCCATATTTTTACATTGATTTGACTATGTTGTGATGGAATTATGTTTATGAATTCCTTTATCTTATATGAATTGATTTATGATGTCATGATGTTTCAAGAATCCCATTTTTGTTACAAGTGTTATGCGATGATGTATGTTTTATGATTATGTGGAACACATAAGAAAGGATTCATTATAAGATGGGTGGGACCTATATCTCCCTCCAATGCATTGGGTAATGATTTTATATCTCATGAGATAGACATGGCTGGAATGGTAGGTTATACCGGTTCAGTGAAACAGGACTGAAACGAGGGTTACTCGATTCAGAAAGGGACTTTGTCCACTAAGATAGTCTTGGCAATGAGTCTTGACTAACAAGAAATGATTCTCTATGATTATGTGTGAATTCCACAAAGTTTCAGGTTTTATGTTATGATTATTGTGATTACATTTCACTGCCATGATTTACCCCATGTTATGAAATTATGATCTCTTTTGCAGGTTAAGATTTCCAAAAGTTATGTGCTTATGTATATGATGTGATTGATATTTCTTTTGTTTACCCTTACTGAGCATTTGAGCTCACCCTTTTATGTTTTCTTTTCCCCAGGACATAAAGAAATGTTTTAGGTATAAAAAAAAAGAAGATCTTTATGGGAGATGTTGAAGATCTTTCACCACGATTAGAAGATTATATTCCGAGTTTCCAAAGACACTAAACTATTACGGTCCTTGTGTGTGTGTTTTTGTTATGTACTAAGTATTCCGCAAATGTAATGTAATGTCCATATACGTCAAGATACGGGTCTCTACAGTTGGTATCAGAGGAAAGGTTTAGTCAACCTTTGGAAACTAGGATGCGAAAACGTTAGTGAGATCCCTAGAGATATTTCTAAGGTATGTCTAGGGATGTCTCTAAGGTTAAGTATACGTATAGGTTATAGTCCTAGAATTGCGCTAACGATCTTCGAATTTAACCTAAGATGTTAGATATTGACGGTACTACCCCTTTATTATGTTGTTTTCCCTAGAATGATTTTTGCCTCTCATACTATTCTTTTGGGGTTTTAGACGATGGCTGGAACCCGAAGGAACCGTGTTAATGCGGAATGTGATGGGCAATGCAATGATTGTCCCCCTGAGCAACCAAACGATATGGGAGCCAGAATGCAAAATCTTGTAGCCATGCTCACACAACTTTCTCAAGTTATGAATCATGCAGGACTTCCAAACGAGCAAAGGAAGGAGCAACATTCTGTTGAATCCTTCATGAGGCAGCGTCCACCTTCTTTCAGTGGGTCTACTGATCCATTAGTTGCTGAACAATGGATTAGTACTACTGAAAAGATATTTTCAGTTCTTCAATGTTCTGAACATGATAAAGTCATCCTAGAAGTGTATCGTTTGGAAGGAGATGCTGATCAATGGTGGAATCTTATTAAGAATACGAGGCAAAGGGATGAAATTGAGTCTATGGAATGGGACGAGTTCAAGAACTTATTTTTCAATAAGTACTTCCCTCGTATTCTCTGAACAAAGATGGAGAAAGAGTTTCTTGAACTGAAGCAAAGGGATGATGAATCTGTTGGTACCTATGAAGCGAATTTTACAAGACTTGCAAGGTACGCTTCTGGTATTATCATCCAACCTGAAAGTAAAGTTGATCGATTTTTCAGTGGCTTAAAACCAAGTCTTCGAAGGGCATTATCTATAAGAGACTTCAGTTGCTATGAAGAAATTGTGCATTGTGCTATCAAGGTAGAAATGGAAGTTGGTGTTACATATCCATCTCATGGTTTTGACAAGAAACGAAAGATGGAGTTCAAGGAGAAATCTCAGAATAATGGTGAAAAGAAGATGAATGTTTCCTTATGCACAAAGTGTGGAAAGAAGCATGGTGGAGATTGTCTTAAAGGGACTAGAAAATGTTTTAAGTGTGGAAAAGAAGGTCATCGAGCAGCTGAGTGTCGAAGTAATGGAAAAAGGGTTTCTAATGATGTGAATAAAGCAAACACTGCAGAGAACGCACCTCCAACACTTCAATGCTTCAAGTGCAATGAAATGGGGCATTATGCTAATAAATGCCCTAATCCAAGGGTTAGTGATGATCGACATGAGCAACCGCTTATGGCAAAGGACAAAGGGAAGTCAAATGCGATCACTATTGGCAATGTTGAATATGACAACGATGTGGTGGAATGATTAAGTGTTTATGTAATGGGATTCCAAAATAATGTTGTATCATTGGAATATTTATGTATTGGTCTAATGTGGTATTCAAAGTGATTGAGATATTATGCGCATAATGAAGGAAAAACGAGAAAATGAAATGTGTAACAGTATTCATGAGCTCATGATTGATATAAGGACTAAGTTTGAGTATATAGAATTTTGAGGATTTTTGTATGTGAAAAGTGTTAACTTTTAACTGCATTCATGTTTTCACTAAGGTATTCAAGAGAATACACGATTAAGGACTTTGAATGTTTGGAATGTGACCAACAAAACATATCTTATGATATATGGGGATCGACGATGGTGTTAAATCTCTGGTAATCGTTTTCACTATATTATGAGAGTTGACTGCAGTATTATGGATAAGCCTAAAGATTGGAATGGATTATGTTGGACATAAGTTAGTATTGTTTGTTTTTTTCGATATTATTGATGGGATGTTATATAGTTTTGGAAAAAGGACAACCTGCAGGACGGGCGACAGCCCATCGCTTCGGACAAGGCTGTGGGAATCGAACCCACAACCGAAGTGCGACTGGCCTTTATCGCCTACCACTGGCCTACAGGAAGTCCCTGTTTAGTATAAACTAGTTTTATTATATTAAGCAGTATGATATATGAAGTATAAGTCCATTTTAGGAACCATATATGATTAATCTCACTATAGATCGACTTATGCATATAATTTTTGCTAACATTTTGTTTGAGACAGATGGAATGACCCGTCATTCTATCACATGATCTGCTAACACTTCATGAATAACAAATTCAACTTCATTTATTTAAGAGATGGAGTGGAAATTGTTCAAGGCACGAACAACAGTGAGATTGTACCAAAATAAAGTAAGTATTTATTCTAATTCAAATTTTCAACTTTAGGGAAATGATCTTGAAAACCAAAAATGTTGTCCTAGTGATCTTATACCTGATGAATCAGATGGTACCTTATATCATCACAAATATATGGATTTGTGATTATTGGCTTTTCCATAGCCATGTTCTCTACCACTCTCCATCAGAACATGATGGTCAGATTTCTCTTCCATATCCATATGTTCACCTATGTGGAAACCCAATGATTAGTTTATTTGGGTAACCGTTACGTTTCATACTTTTGTTTTTAAAGATTGGTTTTGATATTCCTTTTTACGATGTGGGTTTCTATTAAAGAAACTTTCGAATAGTAAACCATTTATAACCCCGACGAATTTCGAGGGCGAAATTCATTTTAAGGGGGGTAGAATGTAACAACCCAAGATTTTATAAAAAAAATATTCTTTTAATTTTATTAATGTCTTGTGTTGTACGCTACACCAAAAGGAGCTTGCACAACACGCATCCTTGACTTGCCTTGCATTACACGCAATCGCAACCTTCCTCGATAGCGTGGGTAGTACGCAATACTGAGTTTCACGAAACAACGATATGCTATTAAAATATTATTAAAACTAGCCGTTATGAATGGTAATAACCACTTTTTAAATTTTAGAAAATTTAACTCTCAAAATGGACTTCATTTTTGGATTCGGAGTATCGAATTTAGCCTAAGGTGAAATTTTGGTACTTTTCGGATAACTTTCATATTCTGATGAATAGTGAAAATTACTAAATTATAATTAAAAAACAACTCTTTTAATCGAAATAATTAATAGTGATAAATTATTAATTTGAGTGGTTTTAAAGTATATTTAGAATATATTTTTACAATTTAATACAATGTTGGTCATTGGTTGTAATTTCACATTTAAACCAGACATAATCAAGTGTCAATCTTTTGATAGATATTGTTTCTTAAAAACACGCTATTTGTTTTAACAGCGGGATTTAATTTTAAAATTAATTAATGAAACTTCTATGTTATGAATTTGGTAAAATAAACTTCATTCTTAAATTCGGAATATGAAATATAGCTTAGGATGAAATTTTGGCATTGTTCTGAAAAACATCAATTTTTGATGAATAGTGAAACCACTAAGTGGTAGGTTAAAAACTGAATTTTGCATAAAACATAATTTTACCGCTTCTGTGAATGGAATTTCGAAAATCTGAGAGACACGGTTAATATCAAGGACTAAAATGTGGTTCAATGAGATGAAAATAATTTTTTGTGAATAGTAACTTTTTACTATTTTTACCGCGGTTAGTAGTAAATAGGGTAACTAAGGGTAAATATGATATCAATATTACCCTAACACATGTCCTAATTCTATTGGACAAGTGTAATTCGACCAAAAACAAACTTAGGAATAACATATGACCATTTAGGCCCACTTGGATTAGATTAGGACATTTATTATTAGTTTATTTAAAGAAGGGTTAAAATAGTTAAAATCAATGTTTAATAAGTAAATCATTTTTACTATGGGGTTATACATAAGATAAATTCGATTGTAAATATTCATTAGAAAGCTAAAAAGATTTCCTACATGATGGTATTTTATTTGTAATTTTTAGACATCAAATAATTTAATTTATTTATGACACAAAGATGATGCAGTAATTATCTTATTAATGAAATATTGACAAAATTGATAATATAAATACCAAAATAAATGTAATTTAAGACTTTTTATGAATTACAATAATTTTCTAGGTTACTATGATATATTAATGTTGATTTAATCAACTTGGTTCGAACATATAATTCTGTTATGACTTTCACAAAAATCATATATCAAATAGTGTCAAAATTGACACAAAATAGTTTTTAAATCAAATATTATATTATTAATTGTTATTTTATTCCTAAAAATCTAAGGTTCGGCCAAATTACTTAGATAAGGATATATATATTAATAATAAACAATTTGGGGTTCGTTTGGCATGTTATAGTAAGTGTATTAACCATATAGTGAAAGAAAACAAAAAGACACGGTAAAAGTTAAATTAATTAACTTAGAGTTAAATCTAATTGATAAGGTCAAAATAATACCCTAAACTTGTCTAAATCCTATTTGTTGATAGTATTTCGACCCATCCCCACTTTAGTTTAGAAATAAGACCCTTTGGAACCATTATAAACCGATTTTGACTTTAATATAAAATAATATTTTGAGATATTCCTAAGGTGCCCCTCTCCTCCCTTATAAAAGGGCACCTCCTCCCCCTCCTCCTCACACCAAATTGAGCACTCAAGCTCGGCCAACCCCTGACATTTTCTCCTATCCACTTCCCTAGAATAATCCTAGAGGTCCTGGTCTTCTACAAAGACCAATCTTAGTTCCTTAAGTGGAGGATTCAAAGAGGCGTTCCAAAGAAGAGGTAATATCCATTACCGATCTTTTCAATTTCTTTCTTCTTCAACTTCTTCTTCTTTAGTTGTTTCATGATAAAGTAATAACATCAGTATTACTTACATACTGATATTTTATTATAAATATGAAACAACCCTAATTCACCTTCTATCCATCCTACGGAAAAATGAAATCACCGCGCGTGCGTACGTACGGAATACCGTCTCCACGCCGTGGTGTAATCTATTTTTCCACCATCACCTTACAAGGATGGGTATAATGGTGTAATGAGTAACTATATATGATTATTATGAATTAATATTGATACTAAAATAATATATATATATACTCCAATACAATTCCACGATCATAGGAACGATATCATCACTCGTGCGTACGTACGGAATACCGTCTCCACGATGTGATGCGACTCGTTCTACATGATCTTCATTTCATAATGATTATATAAATGAATTGAATGAATGAATATGGTATATACTACACTAATACCATTCTGTAAATGAATTATCTATAACCTAAAGATAAGAATAAGAATTTATTCGACAAAACACACATAAGAACAAAAAGTTATAAAGACCCGAGTAACAAGTAACAATGAAATATTACTAACAAGAAGCTAATAATATGACCATATATGATATCATATCAATATGTATGATTCTGGAATAATTCAATAACATTATTTAAACCATTATACAGGAGCTTCGGACACGAACAAAGCAAATCGGACCTAAGGTAAGGGAAATATCACAATCTCATTTTTATCCGAGATTGTTTATTCGTAAGTATTTACTGGGGTGTATTTTATCATCCACATCCATGTTTACTCAATATGTAATATTATTTCCATCCACCTAAAATTGTTTAAATCCATTTTTACCCTTCGGTGAGTTTTTAGTAATACGTATGAAAGGAATCTTTTGTCGTTTTTCGTACGAGGTACTTTTTGACTTTTCCGACAAAAGTACGAAGAATGTTTTTTTAACTTATACGGCACGAACGGATTTCTACTGTTTTGTAAAGCCTTATTTTCATGAAGCTTCCTCTAAAAGATTTCATGACTATTTTCAATAAAATCTCTTTCTTTTAAAATTGCATGATGTTTTGTGAAAAAGAATTGATTTTGAAGAAGAAAGGATATTTTCCTCAAGAATTCAATTCAAGTGTTTTATCAAAATTATTTTCCATCTAAGATAATAAAGGGTTCTATTTCTATCCATATTTTTACATTGATTTGACTATGTTGTGATGGAATTATGTTTATGAATTCCTTTATCTTATATGAATTGATTTATGATGTCATGATGTTTCAAGAATCCCATTTTTGTTACAAGTGTTATGCGATGATGTATGTTTTATGATTATGTGGAACACATAAGAAAGGATTCATTATAAGATGGGTGGGACCTATATCTCCCTCCAATGCATTGGGTAATGATTTTATATCTCATGAGATAGACATGGCTGGAATGGTAGGTTATACCGGTTCAGTGAAACAGGACTGAAACGAGGGTTACTCGATTCAGAAAGGGACTTTGTCCACTAAGATAGTCTTGGCAATGAGTCTTGACTAACAAGAAATGATTCTCTATGATTATGTGTGAATTCCACAAAGTTTCAGGTTTTATGTTATGATTATTGTGATTACATTTCACTGCCATGATTTACCCCATGTTATGAAATTATGATCTCTTTTGCAGGTTAAGATTTCCAAAAGTTATGTGCTTATGTATATGATGTGATTGATATTTCTTTTGTTTACCCTTACTGAGCATTTGAGCTCACCCTTTTATGTTTTCTTTTCCGCAGGACATAAAGAAATGTTTTAGGTATAAAAAAAAAGAAGATCTTTATGGGAGATGTTGAAGATCTTTCACCACGATTAGAAGATTATATTCCGAGTTTCCAAAGACACTAAACTATTACGGTCCTTGTGTGTGTGTTTTTGTTATGTACTAAGTATTCCTCAAATGTAATGTAATGTCCATATACGTCAAGATACGGGTCTCTACAGTTGGTATCAGAGGAAAGGTTTAGTCAACCTTTGGAAACTAGGATGCGAAAACGTTAGTGAGATCCCTAGAGATATTTCTAAGGTATGTCTAGGGATGTCTCTAAGGTTAAGTATACGTATAGGTTATAGTCCTAGAATTGCGCTAACGATCTTCGAATTTAACCTAAGATGTTAGATATTGACGGTACTACCCCTTTATTATGTTGTTTTCCCTAGAATGATTTTTGCCTCTCATACTATTCTTTTGGGGTTTTAGACGATGGCTGGAACCCGAAGGAACCGTGTTAATGCGGAATGTGATGGGCAATGCAATGATTGTCCCCCTGAGCAACCAAACAATATGGGAGCCAGAATGCAAAATCTTGTAGCCATGCTCACACAACTTTCTCAAGCTATGAATCATGCAGGACTTCCAAACGAGCAAAGGAAGGAGCAACATTCTGTTGAATCCTTCATGAGGCAGCGTCCACCTTCTTTCAGTGGGTCTACTGATCCATTAGTTGCTGAACAATGGATTAGTACTACTGAAAAGATATTTTCAGTTCTTTAATGTTCTGAACATGATAAAGTCATCCTAGAAGTGTATCGTTTGGAAGGAGATGCTGATCAATGGTGGAATCTTATTAAGAATACGAGGCAAAGGGATGAAATTGAGTCTATGGAATGGGACGAGTTCAAGAACTTATTTTTCAATAAGTACTTCCCTCGTATTCTCTGAACAAAGATGGAGAAAGAGTTTCTTGAACTGAAGCAAAGGGATGATGAATCTGTTGGTACCTATGAAGCGAATTTTACAAGACTTGCAAGGTACGCTTCTGGTATTATCATCCAACCTGAAAGTAAAGTTGATCGATTTTTCAGTGGCTTAAAACCAAGTCTTCGAAGGGCATTATCTATAAGAGACTTCAGTAGCTATGAAGAAATTGTGCGTTGTGCTATCAAGGTAGAAATGGAAGTTGGTGTTACATATCCATCTCATGGTTTTGACAAGAAACGAAAGATGGAGTTCAAGGAGAAATCTCAGAATAATGGTGAAAAGAAGATGAATGTTTCCTTATGCACAAAGTGTGGAAAGAAGCATGGTGGAGATTGTCTTAAAGGGACTAGAAAATGTTTTAAGTGTGGAAAAGAAGGTCATCGAGCAGCTGAGTGTCGAAGTAATGGAAAAAGGGTTTCTAATGATGTGAATAAAGCAAACACTGCAGAGAACGCACCTCCAACACTTCAATGCTTCAAGTGCAATGAAATGGGGCATTATGCTAATAAATGCCCTAATCCAAGGGTTAGTGATGATCGACATGAGCAACCGCTTATGGCAAAGGACAAAGGGAAGTCAAATGCGATCACTATTGGCAATGTTGAATATGACAACGATGTGGTGGAATGATTAAGTGTTTATGTAATGGGATTCCAAAATAATGTTGTATCATTGGAATATTTATGTATTGGTCTAATGTGGTATTCAAAGTGATTGAGATATTATGCGCATAATGAAGGAAAAATGAGAAAATGAAATGTGTAACAGTATTCATGAGCTCATGATTGATATAAGGACTAAGTTTGAGTATATAGAATTTTGAGGATTTTTGTATGTGAAAAGTGTTAACTTTTAACTGCATTCATGTTTTCACTAAGGTATTCAAGAGAATACACGATTAAGGACTTTGAATGTTTGGAATGTGACCAACAAAACATATCTTATGATATATGGGGATCGACGATGGTGTTAAATCTCTGGTAATCGTTTTCACTATATTATGATAGTCGACTGCAGTATTATGGATAAGCCTAAAGATTGGAATGGATTATGTTGGACATAAGTTAGTATTGTTTGTTTTTTTCGATATTATTGATGGGATGTTATATAGTTTTGGAAAAAGGACAACCTGCAGGACGGGCGACATCCCATCGCTTCGGACAAGGCTGTGGGAATCGAACCCACAACCGAAGTGCGACTGGCCTTTATCGCCTACCACTGGCCTACAGGAAGTCCCTGTTTAGTATAAACTAGTTTTATTATATTAAGCAGTATGATATATGAAGTATAAGTCCATTTTAGGAACCATATATGATTAATCTCACTATAGATCGACTTATGCATATAATTTTTGCTAACCTTTTGTTTGAGACAGATGGAATGACCCGTCATTCTATCACATGATCTGCTGACACTTCATGAATAAAAAATTCAACTTCATTTATTTAAGAGATGAAGTGGAAATTGTTCAA
Organism: Viscum album; assembly: GCA_963277665.1. NCBI lineage: Eukaryota > Viridiplantae > Streptophyta > Magnoliopsida > Santalales > Viscaceae > Viscum > Viscum album. The sequence goes on from OY728122.1 coordinate 738,595,208, forward strand.
GGCACAAACAACAGTGAGATTGTACCAAAATAAAGTAAGTATTTATTCTAATTCAAATTTTCAACTTTAGGGAAATGATCTTGAAAACCAAAAATGTTGTCCTAGTGATCTTATACCTGATGAATCAGATGGTACCTTATATCATCACAAATCTATGGATTTGTGATTATTGGCTTTTCCATAGCCATGTTCTCTACCACTCTCCATCAGAACATGATGGTTAGATTTCTCTTCCATATCCATATGTTCACCTATGTGGAAACCCAATGATTAGTTTATTTGGGTAACCGTTACGTTTCATACTTTTGTTTTTAAAGATTGGTTTTGATATTCCTTTTTACGATGTGGGTTTCTATTAAAGAAACTTTCGAATAGTAAACCATTTATAACCCCGAGGAATTTCGAGGGCGAAATTCATTTTAAGGGGGGTAGAATGTAACAGCCCAAGATTTTATAAAAAAAAATATTCTTTTAATTTTATTAATGTCTTGTGTTGTACGCTACACCAAAAGGATCTTTCACAACACGCATCCTTGACTTGCATTGCATTACACGCAATCGCAACCTTCCTCGATAGTGTGGGTAGTACGCAATACTGAGTTTCACGAAACAACGATATGCTATTAAAATATTATTAAAACTAGCCGTTATGAATGGTAATAACCACTTTTTAAATTTTAGAAAATTTAACTCTCAAAATGGACTTCATTTTTGGATTCGGAGTATCGAATTTAGCCTAAGGTGAAATTTTGGTACTTTTCGGATAACTTTCATATTCTGATGAATAGTGAAAATTACTAAATTATAATTAAAAAACAACTCTTTTAATCGAAATAATTAATAGTGATAAATTATTAATTTGAGTGGTTTCAAAGTATATTTAGAATATATTTTTAAAATTTAATACAATGTTGGTCATTGGTTGTAATTTCACATTTAAACCAGACATAATCAAGTGTCAATCTTTTGATAGATATTGTTTCTTAAAAACACGCTATTTGTTTTAACAGCGGGATTTAATTATAAAATTAATTAATGAAACTTCTATGTTATGAATTTGGTAAAATAAACTTCATTCATAAATTCGGAATATGAAATATAGCTTAGGATGAAATTTTGGCATTGTTCTGAAAAACATCAATTTTTGATGAATAGTGAAACCACTAAGTGGTAGGTTAAAAACTGAATTTTGCATAAAACATAATTTTACCGCTTCGGTGAATGGAATTTCGAAAATCTGAGAGACACGGTTAATATCAAGGACTAAAATGTGGTTCAATGAGATGAAAATAATTTTTTTTGAATAGTAACTTTTTACTATTTTTACCGCGGTTAGTAGTAAATAGGGTAACTAAGGGTAAATATGATATCAATATTACCCTAACACATGTCCTAATTCTATTGGACAAGTGTAATTCGACCAAAAACAAACTTAGGAATAACATATGACCATTTAGGCCCACTTGGATTAGATTAGGACATTTATTATTAATTTATTTAAAGAAGGGTTAAAATAGTTAAAATCAAAGTTTAATAAGTAAATCATTTTTACTATGGGGTTATACATAAGATAAATTCGATTGTAAATATTCATTAGAAAGCTAAAACGATTTCCTACATGATGGTATTTTTTTTGTAATTTTTAGACATCAAATAAGTTAATTTATTTATGACACAAAGATGATGCAGTAATTATCTTATTAATGAAATATTGACAAAATTGATAATATAAATACCAAAATAAATGTAATTTAAGACTTTTTATGAATTACACTAATTTTCTAGGTTACTATGATATATTAATGTTGATTTAATCAACTTGGTTCGAACATATAATTCTGTTATGACTTTCACAAAAATCATATATCAAATAGTGTCAAAATTGACACAAAATAGTTTTTAAATCAAATATTATATTATTAATTGTTATTTTATTCCTAAAAATCTAAGGTTCGGCCAAATGACTTAGATAAGGATATATATATTAATAATAAACAAGTTGGGGTTCGTTTGGCATGTTATAGTAAGTTTATTAACCATATAGTGAAAGAAAACAAAAAGACACGGTAAAAGTTAAATTAATTAACTTAGAGTTAAATCTAATTGATAAGGTCAAAATAATACCCTAAACTTGTCTAAATCCTATTTGTTGATAGGATTTCGACCCATCCCCACTTTAGCTTAGAAATAAGACCCTTTGGAACCATTATAAACCGATTTTGACTTTAATATAAAATAATATTTTGAGATATTCCTAAGGTGCCCCTCTCCTCCCTTATAAAAGGGCACCTCCTCCCCCTCCTCCTCACACCAAATTGAGCACTCAAGATCGGCCAACCCCTGACATTTTCTCCTCTCCACTTCCCTAGAATAATACTAGAGGTCCTGTTCTTCTCCAAAGACCAATATTAGTTCCTTAAGTGGAGGATTCAAAGAGGCGTTCCAAAGAAGAGGTAATATCCATTACCGATCTTTTCAATTTCTTTCTTCTTCAACTTTTTCTTCTTTAGTTGTTTCATGATAAAGTAATAACATCAGTATTACTTACATACTGATATGTTATTATAAATATGAAACAACCCTAATTCACCTTCTATCCATCCTACGGAAAAATGAAATCACCGCGCGTGCGTACGTACGGAATACCGTCTCCACGCCGTGGTGTAATCTATTTTTCCACCATCACCTTACAAGGATGGGTATAATGGTGTAATGAGTAACTATATATGATTATTATGAATTAATATTGATACTAAAATAATATATATATATACTCCAATACAATTCCACGATCATAGGAACGATATCATCACTCGTGCGTACGTACGGAATACCGTCTCCACGATGTGATGCGACTCGTTCTACATGATCTTCATTTCATAATGATTATATAAATGAATTGAATGAATGAATATGGTATATACTACACTAATACCATTCTGTAAATGAATTATCTATAACCTAAAGATAAGAATAAGAATTTATTCGACAAAACACGCATAAGAACAAAAAGTTATAAAGACCCGAGTAACAAGTAACAATGAAATATTACTAACAAGAAGCTAATAATATGACCATATATGATATCATATCAATATGTATGATTCTGGAATAAGTCAATAACATTATTTAAACCATTATACAGGAGCTTCGGACATGAACAAAGCAAATCGGACCTAAGGTAAGGGAAATATCACAATCTCATTTTTATCCGAGATTGTTTATTCGTAAGTATTTACTGGGGTGTATTTTATCATCCACATCCATGTTTACTCAATATGTAATATTATTTCCATCCACCTAAAATTGTTTAAATCCATTTTTACCCTTCGGTGAGTTTTTAGTAATACGTATGAAAGGAATCTTTTGTCGTTTTTCGTACGAGGTACTTTTTGACTTTTCCGACAAAAGTACGAAGAATGTTTTTTTAACTTATACGGCACAAACGGATTTCTACTGTTTTGTAAAGCCTTATTTTCATGAAGCTTCCTCTAAAAGATTTCATGACTATTTTCAATAAAATCTCTTTCTTTTAAAATTGCATGATGTTTTGTGAAAAGAAATTGATTTTGAAGAAGAAAGGATATTTTCCTCAAGAATTCAATTCAAGTGTTTTATCAAAATTATTTTCCATCTAAGATAATAAAGGGTTCTATTTCTATCCATATTTTTACATTGATTTGACTATGTTGTTATGGAATTATGTTTATGAATTCCTTTATCTTATATGAATTGATTTATGATGTCATGATGTTTCAAGAATCCCATTTTTGTTACATGTGTTATGCGATGATGTATGTTTTATGATTATGTGGCACACATAAGAAAGGATTCATTATAAGATGGGTGGGACCTATATCTCCCTCCAATGCATTGGGTAATGATTTTTTATCTCATGAGATAGACATGGCTGGAATGGTAGGTTATACCGGTTCAGTGAAACAGGACTGAAACGAGGGTTACTCGATTCAGAAAGGGACTTTGTCCACTAAGATAGTCTTGGCAATGAGTCTTGACTAACAAGAAATGATTCTCTATGATTATGTGTGAATGCCACAAAGTTTCATGTTTTATGTTATGATTATTGTGATTACATTTCACTGCCATGATTTACCCCATGTTATGAAATTATGATCTCTTTTTCAGGTTAAGATTTCCAAAAGTTATGTGCTTATGTATATGATGTGATTGATATTTCTTTTGTTTACCCTTACTGAGCATTTGAGCTCACCCTTTTATGTTTTCTTTTCCCTAGGATATAAAGAAAGGTTTTAGGTATAAAAAAAGAAGATCTTTATGGGAGATGTTGAAGATATTTCACCACGATTAGAAGATTATATTCCGAGTTTCCAAAGACACTAAACTATTACGGTCCTTGTGTGTGTGTTTTTGTTATGTACTAAGTATTCCGCAAATGTAATGTAATGTCCATATACGTCAAGATGCGGGTCTCTACATATATGATTAGATACATAAGACATGATTGTTATGGGTAAGATGTATTTGATTAATATCTATAATGATATAAAGTTCTGTAAATATTATTTTTAATAATAATATTAAAATGATTCTTGATTGATTACGATGGAAAATTAATCTCATCACGTTCGTACCCATGAGCGACAATATCGTTCTTTTGTAATTAAAATCAAAAGTAAATGGATAGTATATCTTATATACAGAATCATTAAAATGTTATATCTATTATTTAAATAAATAATACATCATTATTATACCCATCCAAATAATAATTAATTGAATAATAACTACACCACGATGTGGAGAAGATATGTCGTACGTATGCACATATAGTGACGTGTTATTCATATGATGGATCACATAATGAATATGGTTGTATCATTTTAAAAAAAATCAAATTATATATAATATATTGGAATAATTATTTTATAAAGGAATCAACAATGAAAGAAGTAGTGGACAATGAAATGAACATGAAAGAGGTGATGAGAGATTTAACTCTTCTTTGGGTTCTTCCTTTTGATTTGATCAAAAGGGATAATTAGATTGGCATTATGTTCAATCTAATACCTCTAGATTTATGGGAGGATATTTTGTAAGATATTTAAGAAGGTTTTGGCCTAGCCAAATGGATTTGGAGATGTGAATATGAGATAAGGGGAAGTGATCTTTTATAAGAGGGGTGAGAGGCACGTTAGGGAATGATTGAAATATTATTTTATAATAAAAAAAATTTCGGTTTCTAATGGACATAAATTTATTTATTTCAAAGATAAAGTTTTTATGGGCCTAAATCCACTCAACCAATGGGTTTTATAGTAGCTCAGGTTACCATTATAACCTTATCTTTTAGATTTAACTCTTAGTTAAATAGTTTGAAAATTCCCATGCCTTTTTGTTTTTTATATTATATGGATAATAATCTCACTATAACAAGCCAAAAGAACCCCACATGGTTCATTATGAATATATATATCCTTATGTAATTAATTTGGAAGAACCATAGATTTTTAGAAATAAGATATCAATTAATAATATAATATTTGTTTTAAAAACTATTTTATGTTAATTTTGATATTATTTAATAAATGAGGTTTATTAAATTCCTAACAACTTTATTACATCTAAATAAATTAATATGCTCAATCCTAACATGTCATATTAATGTATAAAATTAGTGTAATTAATCAAAAGTCTCAAATTACATTTATTTGGATATTTATAATATCAATTATTTTAATATTTTATTAGTAAGGTAATTATTGCTTCATGAGTGTGTCATATATAAATTAAATTATTTAATGTATAAAAATTATAAATAAAATATAATTATGTAGGAAATATTTTTAGCTTAATAATGAATATTTAAATTTGAATTTATCTTTTGTAAAACTCTATATTAAAAATGGGTTAGTTATTAAACTTTGATTTTATCTTTTTTATCTCTTCTTTAAATAAAATAACAATAAATGTCCTAATCTGATACAAGTGGACCTAAAGGATCATATTTTATTCCTATGGTTGTTTTTGGTCGAATTACACTTATCCAATAGATTTAGGACCTGTGTTAGGATAATAATAATATCATTTTTACACTTAATTACCCTATTTACTTTAAACCGTGGTAAATAAAAGTAAAATGTTACTATTCATCAACAATTATTTTCATCTTATTGGTCTACATTTTTCTTACTAATATCAATAATGTCTCTCAGATTTTTTAAATTCTACTCACAGAAGTGGTAAAATTACGTTTTATGCCAATTTACAAATTCTCCTAGGTGGTGGGTAAAAGACGGTGAAAAGTTCAATAAAATTTTATATATCTAATATTATTAAAAAATGACTCAAATGAATTATATTGAAAATTTATAGGTATTATGTGTCTATTTTTACTTAAAATAATTTTATAAAAAATAATCAATTATTTAAAAAAATTGTTTTTAAACAATAAAGCAGTGTTTTTCACTATTCATAAAAAATTAAATATTTTCCAAAAAATTCCCAAAAATCACCCTAAGATAATTTTGATATTAAAAATTCAAAAATTAAGACCATTTTTAACAATAAAATTTATAAAATTTCAAAAAATTTGGTATTACTATTCATAACTGCTAGTTTGATTGGTCGCGGTGTGTTAGAATCTCGAAGTTGCGTACAATGCAAGCTATTGCATTATTCAAAGGGAAATGTACCATTGAAGCTTGGGGTGTTACATTCATCCCTCCTTCAAATTATTTCGTCCTCAAAATTTCTATAATACTACTGCACAAAAAGATTATTGTGTTTCTTCATCATAATTTCCTCTGGATCCCACTTTGCCTCTTCCATCTTAAGGTTTCTCTATAGAACTTTTACCAAATGAGTCATTAGGTTTCTCATCCATTGTTCTCTTGTATCAAAAATTTTGACAGGATCTTCACAATAAGACAGATTAGGTTCTGTTCAATTTCCTCATAGGTTAGTACATGTGTTGGGTCAGGCAAGTATTTTCTCAATAGTGATACGTGGAACACATCATGAACATTGGAGAGATTTGGAGGCATTTCCAAACGATAAGCTACAAATCCAATTATTTGTAGAATTTCGAAAGGTACTATGTACTTGGGACTTAGTTTACACTTCTTACCGAAATTTAAAACATCCTACCATGGAGATACCTTCAAGAAAAAATGATCTCCAACATGAACTTCTAAGTCCTTCCTTCTGTTATCGACATAGATCTTTTGCCAACTTTGGGATGCTTTGATGTGGTTTTGGATAACCTTCATGTTTTCAATTGTTTCCTCAAAACGTTCTGGGCCTCCTTGTTTTCTTTCACCAACATCATCCCAACAAGTTGGTGTGCGACACCTCTTTCCACATAACACTTTATATGGTGCCATAAGAATACTTGAATGGAATCTATTTTGTAGGAAAATTCTACCAGGTGTAAAGGTAGATCCCACATAACTTGAAAGTCATGTTAGTAAGATCCCAACATGTCTACTATGGTTTGAATAGTCTGTTATGATTGTTTATCCATATGAAGGGGGTAGGGAGTACTCAAATGAAGATCAGTATCTGGGGATTTATAATGACTTTTCCAAAATATTGATGTAAAACATGGATCACGTTAAAAAAAATTAGAAAAAGGTACTCCAAGAAGTCTTATAACTGTATTAATATAATTTCATTCTAGACGTTCAAGTGGTAAATATTCTCTTATAGTAAGAAAATGTGATGCCTTGGTAAGACGATCAATAATGACCTATATTGCATCATTCCTTTTTGGAGTCTTTAGTAGCCCCATGACAAAGTCCATCATAATATTATCCCATTTCCACTCAGGTATGGGAAGAGGTTTCATGACTTCTCAAGGGTGTTTCCTTCCAATATTCACTTGTTGACAAACCATACATCTTGACACAAAATTAGCAATCTCCCTCTGTATATTGTCCCACAAAAAAAGTTCTTTCAAATCTCTATACATCTTAGTGCTACTAGAATGTATAGAGAAATTAGAGCTATGAACTTCATCTAACAAATCCCTTTTTAGAACTAGTTTATCAGGAACAAAAAGTCTCTTCCCAAATTTCAAAATCCTTTGTTTATATATGAAGTCACTAAATCTCCCATCATTCATAGCTTTAATCTTCTTTTGAAACTTCTCATCATTAGTGTGATAACATTTTATCATTCCTAGTAAAGATGGTTTGTAAACCAATAGAAAAAGTATTGATGTTTCACCTCCGATGATTATTCCCATATAAATTTTCACTAGATCCATGAAAATAGGATACCTTTCAACTCTCATCCTGTTCAAAACTCCATGATCCTTTCTGCTCAAAACATCTTCTACATTATTTTCCTTCCCCGGGTGGTAGTGTATTGTGAAATAATAATCCTTGAGTTGTTCCATCCATCTCCTTTTCCTCATGTTGAGTTCTTTTAATGAGAAAATATACTTCAAACTCTTGTGATCAGTATAAATCTCACATTTTTCACCATAGAGATATTTTTTCCATATTTTCATAGAAAAGATTATAGCTGCTAACTCATCAGCGTGAGTAGGATAGTTATGCTCATGAATGTTTAGTTGTCAAGATGCATAGGCAGTAATGCTATCATTCTGCATAAGGACACAACCAAGTCCTTTAATTGAAGAATTTCTATAAGAAACAAACCCATCCTTCACTGATGGTTGTGTCAAGATAAGAGCATTGACTAATCTTCTCTATAGTTCATAAAAGAATTATTCACACACTTTTGTCCAAAAAAAATTTAACCCCTTTTTGTGTCATCTTTGGTAGTGGGTAATCCAATCAGGAAAAATTGTGGACAAAATACCGATAATAACCTGCTAAACCAATAAAACTGCATTCCTCAGTTATACTCATCGATGCTGGACATTCATAGATATCTTTGGTCTTTGAAGGATCAATATATATTCCATCCATATAGACAATATTTCTATGAAAAGAAATATCTTGAATTCAGAATTCAATCATGCTTAACTTCCTTTATAATTCATTTCGTCTGAGGGTTTTCAGAATGTTTCACAAGTGATTTTCATGATCATCATAACTTTTGGATTATACCAGGATATCATAAATAAATACAACTAAAATTTCAACAATATATTCATTAAAAACTAGATTTATTAGACCCATGAAAACAGAGGGTTCCTTAGTCATCCCAAAAGGAATTACTGTAAACTCGTAATGCCCATACCTGGTTTGAAATGTTGTTTTTGGAACGTCTTCCTTATTAACAGACAACTGATTATACCAAATCGAAGGTCAATATTTGAAAAATATTCAGCTCCATGAAGATGGTCGAATAAATCATCAATGCGGGGTTGGGGATTCTTGTTCCTTATTTTTATATCATTGATCTCCCTGTAGTTAATGCACAACCTCCTAGATCTGTCTTTCTTCTTAAAAAAAGGATGGGGCCTCCACATGGAGAAACACTAGGGAGAATAAATCCCTTATTACTAAATTCCTCTAGTTGTTTCTTTATTTCTACTAATTTTATAGAGGCTATTCTATAAGGGGTCTTCGATATGGTCCTTGAACCAGGGATTGAATCAATGGAAAACCCATTTTCTCATTCTGGATGATCTCTAGGTAAATCCTCTGGAAGCACATCAACATATTCTTTCACAATAGGTACTTCTTCTTTTAGAACATTCTTTTCCTCACCCATAGTTATTTCATCCTCTTATTCCCCAATAATTGAACTTAGTAGAGCTAATAGGGGTGGATCTAGATAAGAATCGGTTGGTGATCTTTCTGCTCTAATGATAAGGTACTCCTTATCATCATTGAAAATTGTAATCTCATTCTTATTATAATAAATTTTCACATCGTGGTCTGAAAACCAATCTATTCCGAGAATTATATCAAATTAAATCATGGGTATTATGATGAGATCAACAAATAAAGAATATTTATATAATCTAATGGGAACTGATTCACAAAACATTGTTGTGATGATACGTCCCTTAGGATTTTTGACTGACAACTCCCTAGTTATGTAAAATTGAAAATATCTAATTCTCTTAGAAAAACGGGAAGATATGAAACAATGAAATGATCTAGAATCAAATAATGTATTTTATAAAGTTGAGGAAACGAATAAATTACATTCCACCACATCTTTCTGAGATTCAACCTTAACAGTAGTGATAGAATATGCTTGGAATTTCTCCCTTGGCCTTTTCTGAGTTAAGTTACCTTAGTGTTAAAGATATTCATTTGAATAATGGCTCTTTTATCTACAATTGTAGAATTAAACATTGAAAACCTCTTCAGTCCCCTTGAAATCATGAGCATGGTGGCCTTTTTCACAATAATTATGACAGACTGCCATTAACTTCAGGAATGTACCAGGGTGTTTCTCCCCGCATTTACTGTAGGCTAGATATTCAACTATTCCCTTTCCCCCTTATTTCCATTTCCAGAGTGTTCAACAGATCTCTACTATTTTTTTACTGTAAAGTCATAAGAATTAGAGAATAATTTTTCTGTCCTGATAGCATATGAGACAATATATTCGTATGATGAGATGGACTGTGACATTAATTCTTAATGAAGAAATGGGTTTAAACCATTAAAGAATCAATCAATCTTACTGCATGGGTTACTTATATAATCTGCTGCATGCCTTGAAAACCTTGTATAGTTTGCCTCATATTTGGCGACATTCTCATCCTCTTTTTGCCTCAGACTCAAAAAATGTCTTTCCATATCCGCTCGATGGTTAAGAAGAAAGTATTTTTAGAAGAAAAACTATTTAAACTCCCTCCATTCCATATTTAATTCTTTATCATCTTCCTTTTTTATTTGAATTAATGACCACCATTGATCTGCATATCATGTGAGGCGATAAACTTTCATGACAACCTTTTCCCTTTGACAACTCCCCAAAGCGTGAATTATTTTCTCTATGGAATTTATCCATTTCCCAGCTACTAATGGATTTTTACTCCCATTTAATGTCGGTGGTTGTTGCCTCATGAAGCGGTCTAACATTGGTCCTATTTGTTGTGGATCCGGGTGATCCATACGGGCAAGGTTATTATTCATAACCTGAGTGAGTTGTCCTAGTATGGTGATAAGCTAATCTGCCCCAGTTTTATCCCCAGCTACACTATAATTATATTGAGTGGGATGGAAATCCCTACATGTAGTACGTGCGTTTTTACAATTTCCATTCCTTCCACTAAGATCCATTTCTATGAAATGACATACACTAGACTAGTTTATGAACCACAATACATAATTCCAAACATATAACACACATAACAGAAATGAAACATTTTATGGATATAATCCATAATCATAAAAAATATTTTCATTGAGGAGGTATATACTCATAAATCCTTCATAATGGTTTGTAATGAAAATGTGGATTATCGTAAGCATATACCCAGGGAGTGTCATAATTAATAGTGTAGCAAGGCCCGTTGTTGTGTACCAGGATACACTGACACAAGCCCAAAACTCATTATTGGAGTTTTCACTCTTATGTATATATGTTCCAGAGCTTCCTATACCTTCTCGTATCCAGACAGGGATGTATTACTTGGAAAATACCCAAAATCTATAAATTACCAAAATTCTAGGAACTTCTTCTATACTAATCGTCAAAGTCTATATTAGGGTAATGTTCTCTAATCAGAGTTTTTCTAAATCTAGATTCCATTGTTTTTACTAAAGATCCACTGATTCCAACTATAATTCCCGAACCATAGTTACCAATATTTGGTTCATTATTACATAGCATTGGTATGATACAAGAAAACATGTCCCAAAAGACAGATTAGTTTAATAGCTTTGGAAATACTAGATACCTTCATAAGTTTCAAATTACATTATAAAATGAAAAACTTAGAAAAAAAGTCTCCATATGACACACTCATATCCCTTAGACTATCCCTTTAGGTCAATAATAATATACTTCTTCACATCCTTCATAAAATAAAACATAGAAAGGGGTGAGTTCAGATTCTCAGTAAGGATAAAAATATACCAGAAACATTAATAAATATGCATAAATATTTAAGGGAATTTATAAGACTAAAAATAATTCCTTTTTAAACATAAAATTCATCATAATATGGAAAATATAAGTCAAAATAATGCCATTTACATATTCTAATGGATATTCAAGTAGTCGAATAATCACATGCAATATCAATAGTCAATTTCATAATGATGGAATGCATAATGCCAGATTTCATAACCACATTGTCAAGGCCGTTTGAGAAAAATATGAATAATATTTTGTCAAGGCCTTGTGCCAAGACACTATTTTGTCTCATGAGACCTACCGATGCATCCAGGTGATATAGAGGTCTCCACACATCACTTACTAAGTCCAATGCATTCCTTATATGAAAAGGTTTAAACATATCATAAAAATTCATTTTAAAAATTCCATATGAAATGTAAAATACTTTATCTATAAACTGTGAATGGTATAAAAATAACACATCTACAGTCATTCATATTAGAAAACCTTAAATACAATACTATATTTTTGTATCATAACAAATAAACTTCAAATAATCTTAAAATCAATCAAATGGTTGACATAGATGAAATCAAATCCTTTTTAGGGAAATATCTCTTTATATTTTGAAATCATTTAAAAGTCATAAAACTATAAAACAAAACATTTATTTTTAAAATATTCTTATAATCTTTTAAGGGAATCATTGATGATATTATAATAGTGAAAAATAGTTGCACCCACCGTAAATGTTAAAAAACATTCTTACCTTAATTTTGTCGAAAAGGTGATAAGGAACCTTATTTGGAAAATGAAAAAAAGATTCCATTCAACCCATTTTATTAAAATTTAAAAAATGGTATAAAAGAATTTAACCCTTAGTCTATTAAATAGTATAAATGTTTTTGAATACATTTTTAAGAAACATGGATGTTGATGATAATGAAGTCCGAGTATATACTAATGTAAAAACAACCTCGGATAATATAGAGATGGTGAAATTAACCCTTACCTTCTACATTTCCTTTGATGAGGGTTGGTTATCCTTCCATATAATGGTGAAATAATTGTTATTAAATTATAAAAGAACCATATACATTTATATGATATCATACATGATCTTCCAATATTGATTTGTAATAGATATTTTAGTAGTATCATCATTTTGAGTGTTTATTAATTCGTTTTCTTTTATATGCTTAGTTAAGTAAGCCATGATTTTTATGGATAGGATGTATTTGATTAATATACAGAATTATATTAAGTTCATTAAATTATATTTTTAATTATCACACGAAAATTATTCTTCTTTGATTATGATGGGGAATGAATCTCTTCGCCTTTGTGGAGATGGTAATCCATACGTATACACGAGCGACAATATCATTTTTTTAATTAAAATCACAAATAAATAGATGGTATATCATATATATAGAATCATTAACATGTTATATCAATTATTTAGATCAAATATACAACATTATTATACCCATCCAAATAATAATGTATTGAATAACACCTATACAATGACGTAGTGACGGTAAGCCGTACGTACGCACATATGGTGACATGTTATTCATAGGATGGATAACATAATGAATATGGTTGTACCATTTTTATAATAAAATAAAAGTATATACAAGATGATGGAGTTATTATTTTATAATGTAATAAACAAAGAAAGAGGAAGTGGAAGATGAAAAGAACTTGAATGAGGTGATCAAAGATTTACCTCTTCTTAGGGTTCGTCCTTTTGATTTGATCAAAAGGGCTCTTTAGGTTGGCTTTCTGATCAAAATAAGGCCTCTAGGATGAAAGGAGGATATTAGGGAGGATATTTTGGCAGGGTTTGGCCGAACCAAATGGCTTTGGAGGTGTGAATATGAAAGAAGGGGATGTGCCTTTTTATAAGAGGGGTGAGGGGCACGTTAGGGAAAGATTGAAATATTATTTTATAATAAAATAATTTTCTATTTCTAATGGATAAAAATGATTTATTTCTAAGATAAGGTGGTGATGGGAATAATTCCTCTCAACCAATAGGTTTTAGACAAGTCTAGGTTACGATTGTAACCTTATCTTTTATATTTAACTCTTAGTAATGTAGTTTGACGTTTACAATTCCTCTTTGTATTTTTATATTATATGGTTAATAAACATACCATAATAGCTCAAGATAACCCCTAGGGGTTCATTATTAATATATATAACCTTATCAAAGTTATTTTGACGAGCCTTAGTTTTCTAGGAATATTTTATCAACTAATAATATAATATTTGTTTTAGAAACTATTTAATGACAATTTCTACATTTTTAATAAATGATTTTTTGAAAGTCCTAAAAACATTATTACATCGAAATAAATTCATATGTTCAATCCTAACATGTCATATTAACCTATAAAATTAGTTTAATTCATCAAAATTCTGAAATTACTTTTATTTGGATATTTATAATATGAATTATTTTAATATTTTATTATTAAGGTAATTATTGCGTCATCATTGTGTCATAAATAAATTAAAATATTCAATGTCTAAAAATAATAAATAAAATATCATTAGGTAGGAAATATTTTTAGCCCTATATTTAATTTTTATAGTCGAATATATCTTATTTATAACCCTATATTAATAATAGTGTAGCTATTAAACTCTGATTTTAACTCTTAAATTTTCTTTAAATAAAATAACAATAAATGTTATAATATAATCCAAGTGGACCTAAATGATCATATTTTATTAATGAGGTTATTTTTGGTCGAATAATACTTATCCAATAGAATTCGGATAAGTGTTAAGGTAAAAATAATATCATTTTTACCCTTAATTACCCTATTTACTTTTAACCGTTGTAAATAAAATTAAAAAGTTACTATTCACCAAAAATTATATCCATATTACTGAACTGTATTTTTCATAATGATATCAACCGTTTTGCTCATATTTTGAAATTAGAGTCATAGAAGCGCTGAAATTATGTTTTATGCGAATTTGCAAATTTTCCGAGGAGGTGGGTAACAGACGGTGAAAAAGTTAAATAAAATTATATATATATAATATTATTACAAAATGACTCTAATGAATTAAATTTTAAATAAATAGTTATTATGTTTATATTTTTACCTAAAATAAATTTTAAAAAAATAATTAATTTTTTAAATAAAAAGTCGGTTTTAAGCAATAACGCAGTGTTTTTCACTATTATTCAAAAATTGAATGATTTGAGAAAAATTCCAAAAATTCACCCTAAGATAATTTCGATATTCCAAATTCAAAAATGATGTCCATTGTGAAAAATAAAATTTATAAAATTTCAAAAAGTGGGTATTACTATTCATAACAGCTAGTTTTATTTGTGGCGGTGTGTTAGAATCTCAAAGTTGCGTACAATGCATGATATTGCATTATTCGAAGGGAAACATACCATGGAATCATGAGGTGATACATTTATAATAGGATATTAATTTTTTAAAATTTCAACTGTATATAATATACACTTTATAAATGATGACATGTGCATAATATAACATATGCTTCAAAGAAGCGAAATTGAGACACAAATCAAATACCTTTTGTCATGAATTCCTTCACACTCATTAAAACCTCATGTATAATAAATATAATATACTATAAATATTTTTTATAACTATAATCAGATTTATATTATCTTTTATAATTTACATATGAATTTATATTACCTTTTTACCAAGAGTTCTTTCTTAGAATCTTGTTTCGGGTAATAAGTGCTTCATTTTTTCTTATCTGTTTTGGTTTTATATTTTGGATATTTTTTCCTTGATCGTTGTTAAAAAATATATATAATTATTTAAATTATATAAATAACACATATATTTATTAAATATATGTATTTATATTAATCCATTAAATGTAGATGTAGAAAATGAGTTATATCGTTAATAGAGATGGTAAGTTGTACTTACATGAATGATGTTTCCTTATTCCAAATAGAACATAACTAAAGAAGATACATAATATATCCCCACTATAGAGTTAATTTAATTTCTTATATATCACATTTATTCTTTCAATTAATCTTTTATTACCATCTATGTAATGTTTTTGTGAAAATTTAATGACATCACTTTGCATGGTGGTCGTCCGCCGCACACACGAACGACGTTATAATTTATTCAATGAATGGTAAGGTAAGAAATTATATGATAAATTTATTTTCCATAATTATTAAGAATTCATAATTATCATATATCAACATAAAATTAATCATTTTTACCTCCCATGTAATACATAAGTGGAGAAAATCACATCGCTTCACGAGGAAATAGTCTGTCGTACACACAAACTATATTTTTAAATTCCTTATAGTATGGAAATTAATATATTATTTTTGATATTATAATTATATAAGTATAATTATATCATAAATATAATATATAATAATTATATATTTGTGTAATAAGTGGTTATGGAAAAGTAATTACGTTGATTCATCAAGTGGTAGTCTGTTGTACAATTAGTCAGTGGATTTGTTTCCCATCTGTGGGAGGAGGAGATGGTTTTAAGTCATGAAATTAGCATAACAACATCACCACATGTTTATTATATTGTTGATATTATATATTAATTATTTGATAATATTTTATGGTTTTTAGAATAAATAAAAAAAATTCTCGGTTATGGATGTTTCCTCTTATTCGAACAAGTTCACTTTTTTCATAAAATGCATTTATAAGGTCTATTTTTGATCAAACCAAGTATTATATAATAGAAGTATAAAATCAAAGATGTGATTTGGTTTGGTATTATTAACAACAATGGGGTTTGAAATTCTGAAGATGGTAGGATAGTCAATGACATGGGACTCAATGGATTGCTCGTGGATCAAATAGCTCAAGGAGGGAGACATCAACACCGCATTTTTCATTTATGTATTAGGGAGAGGATGTGTGTTATAAAACAAAATCTAGCTCTATAAGATGTAACTTTCATAGATTACTAAGAGGTGGTAGTGGGTTTGCCTCTCTCTAACTTTAAGGATCTTCTTTCTGGTCCGTATGTGACCATGGTTCAGGGGTACCCCTCGGGGGAAGCCTTGTTATGGGAGGGGATTTCCAGACTTGTGGCTATCTGGAAAAGCGATCTGTTTGAAGGTATCCCCACATATGAGGAGATTCAAGAGGCCATTTTGAACATGGATCCTGAGAGAATAATAGGTCTTGATGGTTTCCCTAGTTCCTTCTACATGGGATCTTGGGAGGTGGTGAGGAGTGATATCATTAATGCCATCTAGGATTTCTTCTGTGGGGGAGTCCTTCCTCGGATTTACTCGACTATGAATCATGTGATTCTTCCAAAGCTCAAAGAAACTTCTTCCCTTCACCATTATCATCCTATAATAATGTGTCATTTTCCTTAAAAATCATGTTCAGTGTCATCAACATGAGGTTGTACGAACTCCTTCCTCGGTGGATTTCCATGGAGCAACATGGTTTTGTGAAGGAGTGCTCCATTCAAGGTGTTATGGCTACAAAGCAAGAAAAACTGAAAGACGTTAACTTCAAATATCTATATTCCAACATGTTCATTATCCAAGACATGAGAAAGTCACAGAATAAGATAGAGTGGGGATTTAACAATAGGGACCTTATAAATATGGGGTTTTCTTCTTGGGCTTGCGACCTCATCTTCAGATGTGTTAACTCATCATGAATGGATTTATAATTCTTGGAGTGAACTCACAAATTCTTTAAGGTAGTATAGGGACTTTAACAAGGTGACACATTTTCCTTGATAATATTTAATCTCATGGAAGATACTCTTAGTAGGCAGATCACAAGGGAATTTCCAATGGGGAAATATTACATTTTCATAGGATGTTCTTGCTATCTTCCACATAGAAAATGATGTTTTTCGATGGTAATATTATTTTCATTAATGCGGGGAAGATATATTTCAATTAAATTAATAAAATATTAGAGAAATATTCCCATTAGAGTAGCGATATCCTCAGTAGGGAGAAGATAAACTTATATGTATCTGGTTCATGCATTGAAAATAGGGTGCTTGATCTGGGTTCCAATTTGAACTTGAGGTGTGGAGTATTTCCCATGGAGTATCTTGGTTCAAATATTTCTCCAAGAACATTGTGTGACAAGGACTTCCAAAAAGAGATGAACAAGATAATGGGTTAAATTATAAATTGTAAAAATTATTTTCTATTATTTGGCGAACGAATCTCTCTTGTTAAAAGCATTCTATCAGCAATCCCAGTTAATGCTCTATCTTCCTCTAGTGTGCTGAAGGGTCTCATAAGGTCCATTGATTGTCTCCTCAGAAATTTTATCTGGGACGTGCAATCTGGGGGGAATATAAATTGTATTTCAAGAGGGAAGATAAAGAGGACCATTTTTGGGGGAGGTATCAATGTTAAATGTTTGGTGGTCACAATTCATTCCATGCATGAGAGGCTCACATGGAAAATTTTCAAGGATTATGCACTATGGGGAAATAATATGTTCCAAATGTAGTGAACAACTTCTGCATATCATTTAGAAAATAGGTTGACCTTATGGTCCTATAGGTGTAACATCATCACGAACATCCTTCCCCGCTTGAAATAGATCACTGGTGAAGGCAACATCATCTTATTCTCTCATAATAAGTTGGGCAGCATGATCTCCTAACTAGATTTTCTAGCTCCCATGACCTCTTTCATGGAATTTATCCAACCTCAAAAGTTTTTTAGATCAGTTCTGAATGCATCTCAAAATGAGGTGTTTGACTCCATTCTCATTACCTCAGTGCAGGACATGTGTGTTTTGAATACTTCAACCTCTAGGTTATTAAACTCAAATGACTATCGAAGGATGAACTTACTCAGGGTCAATATAATAGATAGAATAAAATAGTCCTGGGTACCTAAATTACTACTAAACATAACATTCTTCCATGGATAATTTAGAAGAATGATTTTCCTTCTGATATCAAGTCAAAAACCTCGACATTAGCATGGCTTCACATTTCCACTATTTTATGGAAAAAAGTGAAGAGAAAATGAGTCATATCTTCTTTTAAGGGGATTATGCTTGCATGGTATGGCGTACCGTTGGGTATTTTACAACATACTCACCCCTAGTGGCCAGTGAAGACATTTTCCAAGACCGATGGTTTCAGGGGTCTGAGGGTTCAGAGGTGGAAAAAGTTTTGTGTTCATTAATCTTCAATGAGGGATGTTAGTGATTATGGGAAGCTAGGAACTAAGTTGGGTTCAATGATTTTACTTACACTGGTTGTTCCATAGTGGAAAGAAGTTTGTGAATGCCAGTTGATATGATTTTCCATTTTGGAAACTAGAAGGTGGAACCTTCTCCTTGTTTTCTTTGGGCTCCTTTTGTTGTTGTTCATCACATAACCTACAACCGTGATGGATTCTATGGGTTACTCCAGGGGAAGACATGAATCTCATCCCAAATGGGTCTTATGTCCTGGGTGACCTGAACGGAGGTGCAGAGGTTTTTGATGCTAGGGGGAGTGTAGTCTTGGAATTCATAGCTCACTTTGGGAGTGACAGTTCTTTTCCGATAGAGGAAAAAGTTTTTCTCATAGGATTGTACATCTATGGACAAAGGGACACTCATATTTCCCATGTGGAGACAGATCTATGATTATCCATGATGAATTATGAGGTAAATTCTTAGTCCCTCTGTCAATCTCTTACAACAGTAGGCAATGCAAGGCCCTTCTGTGCTACAACATTATGGTCACCAACACCTGGAGAGAGGGGAACAATGTGGCATAATACATGGCCTCCCTAGTGGTACTTGGTACCCTGGATAGTTTTCATTATGATGTTTCCTTCCTTAAACATGAGGGTGTAAACTTGATTTGGGATTATTCCCTTGGTCTGCATTACTTTCGGCCTCCATAGGTTATGGTTGTTTTCATTACCTATAGCTCTCTTTGTCAAATAATAAAATTATAATGTTGTTGAAAGAGAAATGATTCAAAATATTATAATATTTTAATATAAAAATTAATTATTAAATTGATTTAAATCAAATAAATTAGATTAAAAAATATATAGTTGATTGAATCTTACTTTTAAAGTAATATCAAAATAAAATATATATTTTAAATGAATTGAATAAAATAAAAGCTTAAAAAAATTATTTTCACTATTCCCCAAAATTATTTCTTTTAAGAAAAATTTTAAATATATATCGATTAATTTTTATATTTTTATTTAGAATATGAATTTTATTTTTTGAAATTAATTTTCCAAAAGTGTGAAAGGTTAATTTTAAAATAATTGAAAATAAAGTACAAAAATGATCATTAAAAAAATATTGTACCGAACTATAATATTGGATTTATTCTTATATCATGTCTGTAATATAAAAATGATAAATGATAAAAACATTATTGAATATATAATATAGTAATTTCATTTAAATGATTCACCAAAAGATATCTGGTGAATTAATTGAGGTAAAAAGTTTTTGTGAGTAAAAAACTTATTGGAAAATAATTCATTTATTTTGCACTTGTATTTATTTTTATTTCCAATTAACTTGAAACCAATAAATATATTTTATCTACATGTTTAAATCATATAGATCCATAATTTAGTTAATCTTATTCATCCCTTGTATTCCAACTACTCGTGATATCTATCATATAAGATAATAATATTTATATGGTATGTCACACATCATTAAAACATGATGATGTGTGTATCAAAATCTACCATAGAAAATAAATTTTCTAAAAACAATAATTTATAAAGTATCAGGGTGTTATATAGTTTGTAATGCTTCAGGTATGGTATTTCTATTCTCTTTTTTTATTATAGACATATAGCATATTCAACACTCTTTTCTGTGCCTGTGGTGAATATATAACCCCTATGGCTAGTGACATAATTAATTAACCACTTTTAATGATATTATTTTTTCAATTTATTTTAATATTAAATGGGATTATTATTCAAATTATTCAAAAGTAGTAAGGGATTTTTGTATCACATTTATTTTTCTGGGATAATGCCTTTTACACTACTTGTTTATTTTTTGTTGTTTGAATTATTCAATTGAAATTATTTTAAGAACCATTTCAACATAATTATGGGATATTAATATCCATTTAATGTATTTTATTTAATATATAATTGTTTTAAATTGATAACAATGTTGAAAATATCTTATGTTATAATAAAAAAACTTTCGGGATTATTTAGGATTTCATTTTAAATTATGAAATATTGTGATCAATCAAATAAGCAATGAAATATTTTTATTTTCATATTGTTATTTTTTGATAATATATGTTTTCAATTCATTTTATACTTCTTATGTATTAAATACACTATAAATGTATTTCTATGAAAAATTGATGTTATTTCTAACTTCATTCGAAAATTAATTTTATATCTGGTTCACGTCATATAAAAAAGATTTAATGATAATTTTTACTATTCTACATATATTTGTAAATGTTATTTTTACCCATATTTTACTTTTTACAAAATGGATTTAAATGAATCTTCATGTTTGTTTCTAATCGAGGGGATTTTTAAATTTTCCAAAAATATGAAACAGATATTTATTTTTAAAACAAATCCTAAATGAAATTTCCCACTATCATGAATTATCAATGAATTAAAATATTGTTTAAGAGTTTTTAATTTGATTTTAAATGAAAAATATTCATTAATATTTAGTAATTTTTAGATTTTTGTGAATTTTTTTCAATGTAGAAATGATATTTTTCTCAAGAAAAGTTCCAACTGATCATTCAAAATCATTTTCCATATAATATGAAATCCATTTATCTTACTTAATATTTACTTCGAATATGATCCATTGATACCATCCTTAACCTTTTATGAATGTCTTATTTTTATGATGAAAAGATGTTTATGAAATCCATTCCTTTTCCATGGGAAATGAAATGATCAAATGATGTAATGTTTATGAAACCCTTTTATTTTCCAAGGGTTTTGTTATAATTAGGAGATGAAATGTTTATTAAAAATACTCATTTTCAACTAGTTATTCTCTAAATAACTGATTACAAATATGATTTAATATCTTGGGCTGTAATATGATAAATGTAACATTTCATTACCTTCATTATAATACTAATTAACCCTTTTAATGATTTAATGGTTTGGGATGTTTGTTTTCGTGATGTGATGGAGTTTAGGTATAATTGTTTCAATGGTTTTAGAGGTTTCTATTTGGGGTTTAGTTTTTTTTTGGAGTAGGTTTGGGGATTTTTTGTATAATTAAGATTGGAACTACTTCCTGAAAATGTTCACATTATGTAATTTTTACACGACATCAATTTTTTTATGGAATATTCCTTTAGTTTGCTTTATAAAATGTAATGGAAAAATCATTCAATCATTTTCAGGATATTTTTAAAATTCGAAATTTTGATTTTATCGAAGGATAACACCATTTTTAGCGTATTTATAATTCATGGAATTCTTTCCATGAAAGGGGTTCACGATGTGAATTATGTGGGTCTAAATATTTTAGTTACACTACATGCAAGTTTCATTTACCATTTATCATTAATGAATTCTTCTAGAACCGATAGGTTATTTTAGTTTTTTTGTGGTCCTTATCATTCGGGATTTCTCTATTTTGTGTTCTGTACCCATGGTCCTTGCATCACATATCCTGATAAGAAATCATCCCGAATATTCATTTTCATTGAATTTAGTAGTGAATTGTTTTCATTTCTAGAATGCATTAATATTGGGTTGTCTTTTCAAAAATACCTTATTGTTTTTCTATAGGAATTATCTTTTAGAGGCTACTTTCTTTGTTCCAATCACTATTTTCAATGGTTAATATATAATTTTTTCACTTAAGGTAGGTTTCTCTATACAAGGGGTTAATTTGAAAATTTATACATGTTCTCTTCCATTCTATTTGTTAATTTAAGAAAAATATATGACTTGAAATCGGAATGGTTTTAATGGATTATATTTATTAAAAAGGTTATCTTTAAAAATTCTTTTTTGCACACAGAATGTTCGATTAAATACTTTCATTTGAGGTTTTTGTTTTGAAACATGTATTCAATCCCAAAAGTGAAGATGAATTTATGTTAAAATGTTTTATTAAATGTGAATATTTTTTTTAAATGGATTATTAAAAAACTGAGAACATTTGTTATCCTTGGGTGAGTTAGGGATAGTGTTGTCACTCTTTGTGTGTGTAATTACATGTGAGTTTATATGTAACATTATTGTGTGAAATTCAACCATAGTTTATATTGGTTTCATCCACCTTAGGTCTATATTAGGTTATCTCCTTCATCTCTACCATGTATTCAAATGGGTTTGTTAATGATTGTGTTCTTTTTCATTTATGAATTTCATATCACATGTTGGTATTTACAAGGTTATATGATAACATGATTATTTTATGGTGTATCCATGGTTTATAACTATTTTTCTTTCACAGCTAACATATTCATTGATTTGGTGGATATGGTATGTTTTTTTAAAAATTTGGTTCATATAGAATGGTTTTAAATATTAATAATTTTTTGTGAACTAATATTTTTAAACCAAATATAATGAATTATTAATATTATAACATATATAAATTATTTTGAGGTATACTACATGTTTTCGTGGTCATTCCATAATTTTCCATTTGGGTGGTAGTAGAAAATTCATTGCAGGTCCAATGTAATGGGATGTGAATTAAGTATAATATCGACTTCTCATGTTGAAATCATCTTTATAATAAGATGTTTTCTGGGTTACTAATTTTCAAATAAAGACATATTTAAAAATTTCATTTTTTTATCATTATGGTTGATATTTATAGATTAACATTATATATATCATGGATTTTCAATCATTCATACGTTTTTTACCCTACTAATTTTCATTGTTTATGTTTACCAAAATACATTTTTTATCGTACTATTGTACTATACCATGTGGAAAAAACCTTTTGGTGACTTGTTTACTTGATGTAGACTAGTTCATTACAAAGTGGCATCATATGGGTTTTCTATTCTAGGGAGTTTTGAAACATCTTGGGTTTATTTTGGTGTCATGGTTGGATAAATTCATTAGTAACTGAATTCGGATTTTATGTACAGAATTGAGACATGTCTTTCTCACTGTTGTTACTAAATCCTAGTTACCATGCGTGGTTGCAAATTTTAACAATGAAAGGTACATGGTGGTAGATGTTATTTGAATTAACCAGATATGGGGTTTAATTAATTTGATCTATTACTTATTTTTATAAATTATTTTATCCATAACATGTAAAAATTATGTAAATTTTTTCCATTTCAAATATTTGATATGGATATATGATATTGGTCTTATGATTTTGGAATTTTCTCATAATAGATTGGTTATTGAATTGTGATTAATAAAAAAATTACTTCTACAATATCTGTTCAATATATTATTACATAATCATAAAGATAGGTATTGTAGGTGAATCCACTTGTGGACCCTTCCTTTATGGAATCTATAATTCACAAAATTTTGACTATGGGTCACGAAGGTGTCAGAAACCTGGGACAAGTAGTGATTCATGGTTCATAATTTACTAAAACAAATCCACCCATCCATCAAGGTTACAAATAATCATATGAATCTATGGATTGAATTATGTTTATTGGGAAGATACTCAACTTTATTAAGTCTCTCAAGAACACTATTTTTAGTTTATGGGTTTGTATTCTTGAGGGACCCTGAATGAGATGGTGGGACTTTATTGTGTGAGAATAGTTTCAGGAGGATCTTACCTAGGATTACTTCAAGAAATTATTCAACGATTAGTTTTCTCCTAAGACAATATGTTTGTAAAATTCCTAGTATTTTATAATCATACATTTAGGGGAATGTATTTTAATAGGGTATTCATCTCAATTTTCTAGGTCGGTGCATTTGTCAATGGAACTAGCCACTAATGAATTCCAAAAGGCTAATAGATTTGAGTTGGGATTGAGGGATGACATTCCATTGATGATGATTATCCTATGTATTTTTACCTTTTTTTAGTTATTTGATTAAAAATATTTATAAGAGGATGACATAGAAATAAAATCATGTTTTGGTGGAGTTTCAGTTGCAATTGTTATTATCGAGGTTGTATCTTCTTGCCAAAAATGTAAGAGAAAAGTTAGATAGTTTTCTTTTGGAGTAGTTTTAAGGGATTCTTCCGAATTTCCACAACATGTTTCCTATTATTGTGGAACTACTTTCTATACCTTACCTATCCACCAGGAGGTTACCATGACTTGTCATCTTTAATGATAATCACACCACATATAGATTTTTTTTGAAATGATGTATCATGGATGTAAGGCCAGATCTAATTCACCAAGGGATCATAGGTTGTTTTTGATGTTTCTAAGGGTGCTGGTTATTATCCTTAGTGTATGGGGGATATTGATGTTGCTGATAAAGCTTGGGGAGGAAGTAATACCAAACCTCAAAAATATGATGGAGTATGAACAAGAATAATTTAAATAAGGGCCATCCACTATTAGAGGTACATTGTTGATTTCCTCTTTTATGGACCAAACATTATTTGATATAGGTGATACTCAATAAATTTTATCAATTATAGATTATTTGTTATTATTGGTATTGGAGTTTATTAAATTATTTTCGACCATTCCATGACTTTGGGAAACAAGGATCAAACATGGGTTCTAGTGTTTAACATGTCTATTAAGGACAACTGACCTTGAGGTGATGTGGGACTTCTTGGTGTATGATATTTATATCGTAGACCTAATTATTAAAATGTATTAGATTATTATAATTAAATCTCATATATACATTTATCACCATCTTGTTTATTCATTATCACATTATAAAATCACCCATGACATTATCATGAGTGGGACTCTAGCTCTAGGAGGGAAGGCCATTTGTTCCGTACAGTGGGGTGATCTAATGTTAGTTTACAGATATATTCATTTATGTTATTTATCTTTGTTTGAGAATTATTCTTCATGTGGTGGTGTGTTAAATCCCATTGTTCATTTTTGATAATTTTTATGATTAACCACCATTTATATAAGTTGAATTAACTTCTGAACTACTTCCTAGTAAAATTCTCATTTCTATTTCATCGTACTACATTTCAACTAATATGTTATAAAAAAATGTGGTTAATATTTCATACCATAAGGATAAGATATTTATTCATCCTAGACTATCACCATGGGGTTTTCCCTTCCCCCTCTCTAAGAAGGAATATAAGGGCCTCATGCATTATATTGATTATTGAATGTTAAATTGGGTTGACCGTTAACAATAGTTATCTCTTTATTATGAATTAATATATCCATTATTAACTTATTTTTGTTAATAGAATTTAAATGATTTAAATTTTGTTATAGTACCACCTATTGACATTTGAAGATTAGTATACACATAATATAATGTTTAAGATCTCATATATGAATATTCAGTTTTTGGACTTGTCATTTAGTCACACTAATTCTCATCTGGTATTTATGGAGTGGATAAACATGATCATTCAAAGTCCCTTGGAATATATTATTTTTGTATAAATTGATGCCATTATAGTGTAATCTATGTTATAGGAGGAGCAGATGGATAATTTGGATATTGTCCCAAAAACATTGATGGAACATCATCCAAATGAAGGGATTTCCAAATGTGATATTTGAATTCCAGAAATAAAATTAATATGGAATTTTATATATGATAGGGGTTCCTCAGTAGACTCTTGAAATATATAGGAGGATATTTCTTGAAATAATTACAAAAATGTTATTGAGATCTAAAGGTTTTTTGGGGTTGGATGGTTATTACAGTTGGTTTTTTGTGGCATATAAAATGTTGTATGTATAATGATAGGGTTAACACATAATGATTTGATGATTTGTTGAAAGAAAAATGAAATTGATATTTTGTGGAATTGAATGTGAGGATGAGTTCAGATCCAGTTTTGATTCTTCTAAAACATTGTTCTTGTTATGAGGTTTTATATGAATATTATAGTTTGTGTTTAAGATTTTTCTTAATTCATGGGTGATAAGTGGTGGCCTATAGCTCTCACAATTTACATAATCATGATATGAATTAACTGACCCATAATTTTATGTTGTTTACTGTCATACATGTAGTCAAGACATGTCATCTCACCCTCTTAAGGGATCATTTTAATTTAGTTTCTGATCACAAAATCTAGATTTTAGTTTTTACTCATATAGATATGAACATGCAATAGAGACACCATGATGAGTATATCTGGAATCTTTATTTTTATATTTCTCATAATCAAAAAAATGGGAATGCATTAGCTGATGCGTTGGGTTGAATATCAATTAAATATTACTTGAAGGAATCATTAAAGGTGTGGTGTTAGATTTTTTTTTCAGATTTTATTTTGGTGGTTGGAGAATCTAGTGGGAAAGTATTCTTGGCATTGAAGAATAACAACTTTTCATTTTTGACTAGGTTTTTGTCAATCATGTTTCTATTAATGAGTTCTAGTGATTTAGTTAAATCCAAGGGAGACCTCAGGTGAGTGGTCGCAGACTCCTAATGGAATTTTGTGTTTCCAATGTAGGATGGTCATTCCTATTTCTTTGAGGATGGTGTTAACAGATATTGGACACTATTTTTTTGTTCCATGAACTATAGTAATTATATGATATTTCATTAATGGATATGTAAGAATTTTTTTGATGGGAATGAGATTGAATATTTGAAATATTTTATCATGATGTCTTACATGTAATTGAATTAAGTCACAGGACCACATACCAACTAGTTTGTGACACACCTTACCTATTTAGGCTTGGAAATGGGTTAATGATTCAAATAGATTTATCACTGGTTCATGAAATAATCCTAGCATCAATAATGTGATTTGGGTTATCATTAATGGAATCCTGAAATCAATACATTTTATCCCTAGAACATAGATGACCAAAGGAAAGTTTCTCAAGAGGTTTTATGTCCGAGAGGTTTTGAGACATCATGGGGTTTCGTCATAAAATTTTACTAACAAAAAACATAGGTTACAATTTTTGTTCAATAAAAGGATTCTAGATGATTTAGTATCGCATTTGAAATTGACCCTAACATATCATATGTTGGAAAATGTAATGATATTGTGAGATATCATGGTTCTTGAGGATATTCTCCAGGCATGTGTGGTAGATTTTATTTGTTCTTGGCAAAATAATTTTCTTCTTGTCAATTCATTATATATCAATAGTTATCAAACCATTATTATGATGAATACATGTGAATAATTATATTGGAATCCATGTAGATATCACTTATTTTTGAAAGATATTTGATAGAGTTCTTTGGTTGGGATATTTCTTGTTCAGAAGATGAAAGATAAGGGGTAGTTGATCTAGAATAGAATAATATCAACCTAGATTCATTGTTAATCCTATCTAGACCATCATCGTATGATGTTAAAATTAGAGTTTTATGATCACGTTTTTAACAAAGTTTTACCATGCATGGGAAAACATCTGTTGGATCGGTAGGGTTAGTTGAAAACAAGGTTTGTTGTCCCTTTTGAGATTATAGAGCATATTTTAAAGGCGGTGTATCCGTTAATTGTTTAGTATAATTTTTCATCCAATCTTGATGTGAATCATGTTTCACAGTTATAGAATTTTCAACTAAATCATTCCCTTATGACTGAGTGAGAGGATATTGATCTTGAGATTGACGCTATGGATATTGAGTAACCAGTTCATATTATTGATTTCCAAGAAATGGTATTCTAGGTTAAATAATTTCGTTAGTCTGTTTACTGGTGTAGTAGGGATGGGATAACCATGATGCATGAGAGAATTATTTTTTGATGAAGTAGAAGTGGACTTCACTATTCATGACTCCAGGATAGTGAGGAATTTAATGTGGCAGAATCCTTGTATGGTGTGTAGAATTATAACATCATGTTACCCATATTCATGTTTTTCTAGACACTTTATTTTAAATAATAATTTTAGAGAGATTTTATATCTGAATTAATTGAATCTGGGTATAAATGATTGTATAGTTTTAGGGGTTTCAATATTGGTTTTAATGGATTTAGATTTGATTTTTGTATTTTCTATAGAATATTGACTTCATAATGCCTATTGAAGTTGATCACATCACAAACTGTTTACAAAATGTGTACATATTGCAATAAAGAATCCGAAATTATAGTATAGAAAGTGAAAAATAATATTTCAATAAGCCTTTTAATTTTGTGAATTGGTCGGTATCATGTTTTTAACATGTGGAGATTTCTTTTTTGTATTCATAATCCTTAGAATAAATGTCCTGAATGGGGTCCTCTACATAGAATATTTTGGGTCCATCCTATAGAATACCAAATTTATTTTTCATTTATTGTGTATAACTTCTTCCAAAACCCTAGGGTTATTTTCTATTACTTTTCATGATCCTTCCCCCTTTGTATATCTCAATTCGACATCCGCTCCCTATAGTATTTTTCTTTGTTTCTCCATGGTCACTAGACTTTATGTTTCATCATTGAATGTTTTCATGGTTGCGGTGTTAGTTGTATTTTTGGATCATATTTTGACTAAGTTGTGATTAATAATAATCCATTAATATTTTCCAATAGTTATTTTCATTAAGAGGATGAACTACTTATTTAAAATCTATATATTAAAA
Source organism: Viscum album (assembly GCA_963277665.1). NCBI lineage: Eukaryota > Viridiplantae > Streptophyta > Magnoliopsida > Santalales > Viscaceae > Viscum > Viscum album. The sequence continues at coordinate 738,624,852 of OY728122.1, forward strand.
GGGAACTATGTTTAATACCTGGTGATATAGGTGTCTCTATAAAAGGAATTAATTATTTACTTGACATATGTTCTTGTAGATTCCTTTTGGTTATTCAGAGAAAATGAATGATTTTTCATTGGAATGGATTCATTGGATGTGGATTATGTTCTTAAAGTGTGTTTCTGTAAAAATGGAATTGTTCATGCAACGTGTTTTATTATTTATAATAAATGATGATTTTTTTATTGAAATGGGTCCTAAGTCTTGAATGTGTAAATCCTTTTTTGAATTATTTTTATTTAAAGAGAGAATGTTTTCCAGATGAATTTTTGACAATATATTTGTTTGGATCTCCTTGGGTGAATCAAGAATATACTGCACACTTATTTTGTGTGTAATTTCACGAGATATTTTATGTCTCCTTAGTATCTGTATTTAAAATAGAGGTTATATTTGGTGGATCCAGTTTAGTCTCATAGTGGGGGTCTTTATTCATTTCTATCATGTATTCCCATTGGTTAGAGAAAATTGGATTTATTTTTCATTTATGATTCATTTACCTTATAATAGTATTTTCATGCTTATTTGATTAGAATATTATCATTTAGTGTACCAATGTATGCTTTCCTATTTTCATTCATAAAAAACCTAGTCCTGGATTTGGGAAGTATGGTATTATTTTATAAGAACAATGTATTTTTTTTATATAAATTGGATTTAATTTATTAAATTTCAAAATAAACTACGTTTGTTTTATTACTAGATCTAATGTATTGTTAATATTATAAATCATATAGATTCAGTGCACATATCATATTTGGATTTATTTTAAAACCATACTTTTTTTGGTGGAAATAGATATTATATTGAATGAACCATGTAAAGGGAAGGTCATTATATAACATTATAAATTCTCATTATTTGGTTTATCATGAGACATCTTATTATCTTGTTGTTTTAATTCACCGTATCGAAGATTACCATGGGTTTCCTTTCTAGTTGACCCAGGTTCGTTCATTAAAATGAATGTATTTTGATCTTATTGGATACAAATGTATCATTTTTGTTATGTGGTGGGTGATACCTATATCTACCAATAATTTATTGGGTAATGATTATAATACGATGATATAAACGTGACTTTAATGGGTAGTGAACCAAGTTCAATAAGTTACATTGTACACTATGATAGTCATGGGAGTCAAACATGACTAGTACAATAGTTTGGGTAGTGAAAAAATTGAACTATGATATTAAAGGAAACTGTACCTGACTAACAAGGAAATGATTTTTTATTATTCTATTTATGCCACAAATATCTATATTCTGAAAATTTCATACTACCATGGTTTATTTTATTTTATTCCTTTATTATTTTTTTCCTCTAAACTATCATTATTTATTCCATGACTCTTGTTTATGATAAATTATATGCAAGGTATATTTTTCAAATTTTATTCACATATTTAGATACCAATATTCTCATGATATGACTATGTGATCATTCATATCCTCAATTGTTACCATTATTATGCATCTATGATCATTGTTTAGTAAGTTTCCTCTACCTGGGTTATTAAAAAATATATATCATATGATAAGTCTAAGAAGAGATATAGTAATGAATAACTTAGTGGTACATGATTTAGGTCTCCTATAGAACAATTTTCAGAATAAAAATTTCCAAAGGCACTAGACCTATATAATTTTGGTTGTGATTGTAGTGTTATATAAATAATATTCATATAATATTATGTAATATCAATGTATGATAAATTTTGGAAATTACATTTGGTATCAGAAGAATGTTTAGTTATATGTTGGAAAATGGGATTAAAAAAATTTAGTGTATTCCATAGGAATGTGTCAAAGGATTTGTATAAGTGAAACTCAATATATAGATAAATGTTTTGGAATATTTATTATTGTTAGAGAGGGTAGTTTCTATGAAATGATAGACAAACATAGATACTATAAGTGGATGTTTATCTGAAAAAAGTGTACCTAGGGGTAATAAGTCAAAAAAGGGAACATAGGGATTCTCCCCATCATCACATGGTGCATGAAAATGTGCCTTTCTATACCCTAGGATATAAAATTAGATGGGATATGTATTATAAATTAAAAAACACTTTATGAAGCGTAATGAAAGATCATAATAGGTGACGTCCATGTATGACCTAGGATATTCCAATGGGGTCAAGGATTGAAAATAATGTATCATTATTTAGAAATAATATAAAATATATTTCATTTTTATGATGTTTACCGCTATGAATATTGTTTTATAAACTATTATTTTTGGTGTTTTTTAGGTGGTGGGAACCATAATGAATGACATTAATGATGAATGTGATATAAAATTGGTTAACGTGTGACAAATGGGATGATAAATAGAGTAATGGATATTGGGATTATGACTAGTCAATAATCATGACATATGATTAACTTCATTCACTATAACCAACTGTTATACACACCTAATATGTTAATGATAGAGTTTTTTGATAGATTTGGTGCTGAAAGCCATAGAGGAAAGAATAGTCTATTTCTTGTATGATGATAATGTCGGATGAATAACTCAATTGATTATCCCAGTAGATTAATGAGATGTTTTATGTGTGTACAAGGGAATATAGTTATTAGTTTCCATGGAAAAATGAAAACATTAGTTGAAATAGTGGATGTGAATAATGGGTTATCTAAGGCATCATAAGTGGTTCACTGCTTTAAATGTGAATGTATAGAATTTATGAAAATTGATAAACTAAAGGTAATTCCCAAGAAGTGGATTAACACGGTTTTATGAGTAATGGTTTTTCTATTAACGATGAGGATACTAAAAATAATTCTTAAAATGAATGAGTTATTAAGTAATTAAATAATGAATCCCAATTAGTAGTTTATGATTAATGTAGAATGATTGAAGGGTGATATGTTGGAACTGAAGAATAATGTTATATGAATCCTAAAAATATAAATAATATTCTGTAGAAATTTTTCATTAGAGATTTTAAATAATATGTTTAGTGGTAACAATGAACTAAAATAGGATTTAACGTCAATGTGAAATTTTATGATAAATATATTATTATGTAAATGTAAACCCTCATTATATTCTTGATGATGAGATCTTTTTGTGATATTTTGATAAGGAGATGAATTATATAGATTATATAAATTTTATATTGTTTTTTACCACATAACTGTCTAAGTATGTGATGGAAATGTGGGCTATGATCTCATTGGTGGAGTTTATGTGATTATTTTATTTATCGAATAAATTCAATAATATGGAGATCTATTGAAGGAGTGAGGAATATTGAACATCTGTATTGAGTTTTTATTATAATTTTCATTAGTAACATGTTTCTTGAGAATATTTGATGAAGGTATTCACATATTTTGTATTTGACAACTAAGAGATACATTATGATACTTTGTGGGATCAATTTTTAGTTGATTTTGGAAAATTAGTGACCTTCCTTCTGACACATATAATTTTTGAAGGCGCTTATGATTATCCATTTATTGAATTGTTTATGTTGAACTCTAATTATGTTTTGGATTTTATAATTTTATATCATAAAATAATTATTTAAATAAATTGGATAAAAAGTTCTACCCTTCCTAGTTTTGATGGTTTCTCGATATAAAAGTAATAGCACTCTTTTGTAGGTTTTAGGAACCATCAGATGTTAATTTAATTTTTTTTCCTAAAAATCATATTCATTTAATTGAGTATGATATGAAGGGGTTATTTGTTAAAGAACAACCAAATGAAGAGATTGTTATTACAAAATTGAATGAAATCAAGTCGCTATAATTTATCATGTTCTCTATCATGATAATAAATAATCTATCAATTTAGAAATACAATATTGAGATTAGAATGTTTTCATATTAATTTCATTTCTAATGAATTAATGGGGTTTTAACTCATATCAAAATTATGGTTTTTCTAGTGGTTAATTATCGCATGATAATGTTCTCTATCACTCTCTATTATTCCTTGGGCAATAATACCCTCTTCTATGTCCCTATTTTCAATACCCAATTCTGTTATCCTATTTTGAAAAAAAAATTATCTCATGATGACCCTAGTATTTATCATTACCTATTTTAATGATAATGTTTTATTAACCCTTTTTATGATTTGGACATTCCAAAAATTAATTTACAAATACCAATACTTTGATTATCGAGAACAAGATAAAATCACGAGGACACAATTTACAATTGGGGGAGAATGTAATACCCCTAGATTTTATGAATTGATTAATTATTTAAATAAATTACATTATTCAATTGAATATTTTATATGCAACACTAACACTAAACAAACCACAATATACTATTGAAATATTATTATTTTATATGATAATGATATCACAAACATTATATTTAGGGGTATAAATATGAATAATTGTATTCTGAAATAAATATTGATTATACATGAAAAAAATAAATTCATTTCTAATCAATTGTTTATAAATGAAAAAAATTGAAATTAATAGAAATGTTTCTTAAAAAAAAATATTTTTATACATGAAATCTATTTTTAACTAAATAAATTAAATGAAGTTATCATATTTAGTGAGTTAAATGTAATTTATAAACTATATATTAAATAAAAATTTATCAGTAAAATAAAATTATTTCTAGGTATATCATAAGAGTGAATCAAGTTTTGTGGTTATTTTTTCTAAAAAATGGATTCCTCAGATTTTGACCAATTATATTTTGATTATTTCAAACCACTCATAGAAAAAAAACTAAAACAAATTTTAAATTGATGATATAAAAACCATTTTATTGTTATTTTTTGACAATTTTCTAAACAGTTTTATTATTTTATGAATATTGAAAAATATAGATTAATATTGAAAACTACAATTTAATTTAATGAATTTAATGAATTTATTTTAATTTTAATTTTTTAAATGTATAATTAGTTTACTTATATTAATTTTAATCAAATTTAGATAATTAGATTCAATAATAACATTAATTTTTAAATAAAACGTTTTATACATAGGAAAACCATTCTTTGGAAAACTGCTTTTTTGTCTTGTGTGTGGGATTTATTTTAAATTAGATTATACCACTTATATTAATTGAATTTGAAAAAATGGATTTCATATTTTAAATAAGATATATATATATATATTATTCAATTTTTTTTTGGTCATAATGAATATAAAAATAGAAAAACATAATAAATAATGTTAAAGTTAAAATGTTTTTTACATGTTACTTATGCATGTGTTAGAATTAGTTTTCAAAAAACATTGAATAATTATTTGATAAATTATATTTCTCATTTATAATCATTTTTTAATAATTATATAAAAATTCTACTCTATATTGATTCTTTTGAAATAAATTAACTTGGTATATAATAAAAAAAACTAGTTGTCGTGGTGAAACTGAAATGGTAAAATTATGTAATCATCGATGTTAAGGAACATAATGTAAAAAAACTGTTTTTTAATGAAAGAGGTGTGGATTGACCATATATTCAATCCAATCCTTTATTTATAAATTTTGAAAACACCTGGATGGAGTGTGACCTCCCATTATAGAATAGTTTTATGTATTTTATTAAAAAGAACCCCTCGTAAATTTAAAAAAAAACCTAAAAAACAATCTTTCTCCAAAATCCTCATCCATGTTATGAGGATTATGTCTTTCCAAAAAGACCAATCCAATGTTCATTAATAAGATATCTAAATGTGTTTTTTCTATGAGAATAAAATTTTCATCACATGGATATTTATTTGAACTTCTTATATTTCAACCTTATTTCATATTTTAATAATTAAAATATAATAAAATTAGTATCTAACATATACTGTGTTTTTTGTTTATTGAATTACCTATATACCTCTCATCTTTTATAAATTCAGAAATAATACTATTGAGCATGTCTATGGAGGACTATCGCCTCATAAAGAGATTTAATTAATTTTCCTTTATCCCAATCATATATTAATATAGTGATAGGTTTAATGTATATATACACATAATATTTAGGAAATTTTTATACATATAAAATTATATTATCACATATAACTTTTCACACTCCAATTCACAAAAAACTATAACGTCGCGCGGGCATACGTCTGTACTACCGCACCCATAAAATGTTGTGACACACTTTTCATTTTATTTTGAAATGGATTGTAATAAGTGTATATTTGATGAATATATATGATATATATTATGTAAAATTTATTCTAGAATTGTGAATTAATTTTAAAATTCATTTTTCCATCCATTGAGAAAGTGGAATGAGTATTCATGTATACATACAACCTACCATCTATATGAAAGGTGTAATTAATTTTCTATCTCTAATGTTTATATATTATTATAAATACAAAAATAATGATAAATATTTTACTTATATCATGTTTAAAATTATTCATATGATTTAACCATGATCAAATTAAATGTAAATGGAATACCAAACCAATCCATACATGAAAATGAAGTAGTTATTACTAGAAACCTGACTTTATCAGTTATTAATAAATGTGAAATAAAGTAAAATAGTTAAATAATATAATATATGATATATATATTTATTTATTGATATATTATATATTTATTATAATAATATATTTATTAGAATATATTTTTTCAAAATATATGATGAAAATTCAATACTTGAGGTAATGGGTTTTTAGTCTCCCTTTTATTTCAAAGAGACATATGACATATTCACCAGACATTTATTTCGAGAGGTGTATATAATGAAAAAAAGAAGTAATTATATAAAAATATTATATCTTTTTAGAAAATTTTAGACACTCATCCAATTATTTTCATTGGCATAATATAATAATAAAACATGTGCTATGCTTAAAAAATGGTTTCTCAAAAAATTAGTTTTACCACGGTTTTATGGTGCATGTGTTTTAATACTACTTTTGGTCGGTTTATAAATTCAATTTTATGAAATAATAGTTTAATTTTTATGTGTAATATAAAAAGTATAATTATATGTATTCTTGATATTTTTATGATACGTTTCATGTTTTGATGAATAGTGAATAAATATGTCAATTTTAATTGAAGACACATTTTTTATAAATAATTTTTTATATTAAATTATATGTTTATTGGCTTTAATGTATATTTTGATCAATATATCATCAGTTAATACAATGAAGGTCATTGGAATAAATTTCACAGTGAAAAAATATATATAAACATTGTATTGTTTTGAAAATTTTCACTCTAAAAACTTGTTTTCAACTCCCATCTACTGAGTTAATTTTTTATTTATTTATAAGGTTTTTATGTTTTTAATTTTTTTTAAAAAAATCCATATTTCAAATCACATGTTTCAAAATTTATTAAATAGGTCACTTTCATTTTTCTAAAAATGGAATATCATCTTTAGGAATATTTTCTTATTAAAACAATTAAGGGTAAATCAATTATTTAAATGTTTTTAAAACCCTTTTTTAAAAAATATATAAAAAATCTAATAAATAATTATTTTAAGAACATTAGGGAATACATTTCTATGGAAACATATAATAAGATTTTAAAAATGTTTTGAAACACATTTCTTTGAAAATAATTTAAAAATATAACAAGAAAGATTGAAATAATTTTTAAAACAATTTCTTGGAAAATTGACACTATATCATGAAATCAATTTTAAACCCTTTTTCCTTGAAAACTTTTGATAAAAGATTTAAAATTTATTGAAATTATTTTTTCATGAAAACCTATATAATAAGCTGTAATTTTTTTTCATTGAATAAAATTTGAAAAATTATAAATAATATTGAAATGGTTTTGAAACCCATTTCATTGAAAATAATTTTAAAAATAATTTTATTAGAAATTAATATTTTAATAATCCAATAGAAGCTTCAATTAAATGACAGGGGGTAAATCCATACAAGTCATATGAGGTAAAAATAACATTATTTTAAACAGTAAAAAGTTAGAAAAATTCCTTCTTTATAATGTGAAACTATTATCCCACTAGACAGATTGGTAAAATACAAAATAGTGTATAAATTTATTTTAAATATTATTGGATAATGTTAAAATATTTTTGGAATATTTTTTATAAATGTACATTTCCGACCAATTATTAGGAAAAGTCAAGCTTTCCTAAAAATTCATGTGTATAAAGAATATTACCAAAGAGTGAAATAACCGTTACAAATATACGAATAAATAATTAATAACTCTAGGAGAAGAAAATTCATGAATTTTATTGATAGTTTTATAATAATATTTCAATAATGTAATCACAATCATAAACAATCTTAAAATGTAATGAGCTTGTCTCAATTAACAATTATAACATATTAACTTGGAATCACACTCTCTATTGATGAAAATTAAATTAAATGAAATATTAAATATCATTAAATTAAATAGAGGCACGATATAACATGTAAGTGGGATGTATAAACACCTCAAATGATAATTTAAGTGTATAATAATACGTAATTCTCAACAAAGGAAAATTGAGAGAAAACTATTTCAACTATTTGGTATGTTTTGAAACATAATCACGAGGACATGAAGATAAAAAAAATATGTTAATATATATAAATTTAATTATATGATACATATAATAAAATTAGGGTTTGTAAATACACAACACAAAAGAAAAATGCATCCACAAATACACGTATCTCATGGAAATAAAAAGTGAGATGAAATCCCCTTACCTTGTTTCTTTACTCTTGTCGTAATAATTTAAAAAATCCTTCATAATAAATTTAATTTTATTATAAATATTTTATAGAACCATATTTTTATATTGAATACCACTTATTTATTTATTATTACTTTAAATTAAATTCTTGTTTTCAATTTCATGTTATGGTTATGCTTCGGGTAATATTCACTTTATTATTTACATGTGTCTTAATTTGATATATATCATTAGATCTTATTAATATATCATGTTTCCAAGAATGTAAAAAAGTATATATATAATTTATATATATTTTATCTTTATTATATTAATCTATATAATATATGAAATGGAATACATTGTTCATGGAGATGGTAGTTCGTATGTACGCATGTATGCTATTTTTTTTAATTGTTGTGTTGAAAGAAAAAAAGTAAAAGACATATATGTTATATATATATATCATTATTAAATGACATTTATGATATTATATAAATATTTAATATTCAGTAAATACTTTTTTTCTAAAATCCATTTAGTTTATAAATGAATCTTATTGCTTTGATGGGGTGGTAGTCCACAATTCCTCAAAAAGAATTATTATACTCACAAAAAATGGAAAGTAAAAAATGATATGTGTTACAAAAAATAAGAAATAAACATAAAGAAAAAATAAAAATAACATATTAAATATATAAATAGAGTTTACCTCATTATTTCTACCATGAGATGTAGTAAAGGAAAAATTAACAATCATCGTTTAGTGAGGTAGTATTTCCCCATACATATAAACAATATATTATTTGTCCATTAGATAGAGTTGTGTTTACGTATAGGTTGAAACATTACAATAAATTATTCTATTATATTCAGGATACTTATTTTTTTATGCAACCATGTAAAAAAATAAAGTTTAGGGGGTGGAAAAAGAATGTAAAAGAAACAACATGATAGAAGACGTTAATACATAATCGGGTAACTCCATTTTGTTTGTTCCAAAATGATTCCTTAGATTGCCTTCTACTAAAGGTAAGTCTTCTAAGAAGAATTTTCGATTTATGTGATGTGTATTTTGTTGATCTTCAATAAAGAAATGTATTTTTTTAGGTGTAAAGAAGGGGGATATGTGCTTTCCTATTATAGGGAAAGAAAATGACTCATTTGGAAACTTCGAGAACAAGTTTGTGTAAACATGTTCGCACCTAGAAAAAGGCATACCAAATAAAAATTAATCAATATTAGACGTTTTAATGTCCATATAATGGGTTTTGGACATGTTTATAAATAATTTGTGCCTAAAATATTAAGGTTTAGTCCCTAATTTTTTTTAATTTTACCATAATTGTAGTGATTAATTTTAATCAGTATTACTAATCAATTTGGTCACAAAAATAAACACGATATTGGTAGAATATAAATATTATAATGATTACTAAAGTGTATTTAATTTTTTATATAATTAGTTCATAGAAGATGAAAAATTAATAATAATGCCAATCTCATGGACAGGATGAAATTAAGGGTTTTTTAAGTAGAAAGAAGGTCAAAAGTTTAGGATGTTTTTCTATTCAATTTCATACTGAAATTGATTATAATGATACTAATTGTAATTATTTATGTATAATTGGTATAATTTTACCATAAAATAAATTTAAATATAATTAAAATAATAATTATATAAATGAAATTGTAGTTTTTAAGTGAAAATAATTATTTTAATACAATTCATCAAAATATATGTTTCTCAGAACAATCCAAAAAAATCATCCTAATCTAAATTAAAAAAACTAAATTAAAAAATGAACTTTATTTTATCATATTAAATTATTAATTGTGTATAAAAAAAATTTCTTATTAAAAATTGTTCATTTTAGAATTTTTTTTAACCATAAAACGACTTTTCCAAAAAAATCACATCTTTCATTACAAATATGTTTTATCTATATAAATAAATTATGAATAGTATTTTAAAAATAGTTATTAATATTATTATAAGTATGTTTTATGTATATTTTTTAATTATCTCATTTAAATAATTATAACATTAATGTTATGTTTCGTAACAACATCTTTGTTGAGTGTAGTATACACCATGTCAATATTATTGGTAGTGAAAGACAAGTCGGTATTGGTTATAGTTAAATCCATGCCAGTATGCGGGTTACACAATCCAATGAGGTACCGTGTGAAAATAATGTATTACTGAGTGTTTTCATATATATATATTTATTTATATAACTATTTATAATATAATGTGAAATGAAAATATCGAAAATATAAATTAATTTGAAAAAAATAATTCACTAAATCTTGAGGTGTTATATTCTATCCCCTATAGATGAATTTTTCCATCAAAATTCATCTAGGTTATTAATGTTTCAATACTTTAATGTTCCATGCATAGAAACCCACATCTTATAACTAGATTGTAGAACTTCTCTTAAAAAGGTAATGTTGGAACCGTGATGATTACCCAATGTAACTCATAATAACATTCCCACATAGAATAAAATAGGTGGGAAGTGAAAACATTGACATTCAATAGAAATATTAACACTATGTTATGATGGAGAGAGATAGCGAACAAGGTCAGGAGAAAGGTAACAATCAGAAACACATAAATCTATGAATACCTAAAAGACTATCTGATCCATCAAAAATAAAGGTACTTAGATGAAATATTAAATATTTATTGTTCTACTAAACCTAATGAATTTTCATAAAATTATATATTTCATGACTTCTGGAAAACATCACCCATTATTGTTCCTTGATCCACTTAACATCTTTCTCCAAAAATTTATTTGACTTGTTTATTTCTAAAGCACTAAAATCTCTTGATATCCTTGACATGCCATGCCATATAACATTATTTATCATCAATAGAAATTAACTTGATTTGGATATCCAATACACATAAATCCTCATATGTAGAGTTGACACATTAATCTTACTAACTACATCATATGTTTAACATAATCATTCCATAAATGGTATACCATATGACCCTTCCAAAAGAGAGAAATTCCATGCTTTATAAATATCGTCATGAAATAGGCTTAACATTGATCCCAATATATCAAAAAGTATCACTTTGTTGTCACATTCCAAATATGTGAAAACCCCCCATTGTATTTTTCTTTGAATCATGATAATAAAATTAACTAACATAAATCCTTTTAGAATGCCTGCACACATCCTTAATATAATTAAAAATGTATATATATTTTAAATCCAAGAAGTTTTAAGCTTTATCCTTGCTAACATAAAAAAAATATTTCAATAATCTATTCTAGGGTAATATATGTGGTCATGTTTAGTTTTTTGTATCGATCAAATATTTATGCAATAATAATTACCTTAACATCAGTCATTAATTAACGGTTTTTTCCTATAATATGAATACAACCTTTCTGTGAAATCTTTTTTCTATTTCTTCATCACCATCCAATTTTTCCATTTCAATCATTAATGAAAATGTAAAATGAAAATAATCATACATTTCATTATTCTTATAACATAATCTTATAATTCAAAAACAGAAATACTTCATTAATCTGACTGAATTATTAAACAACTACTCTGGATTAATCAACATATTACTTAATAACTCATTCCTCTAACATGAAATATGAATCATTATTAGATTTCTAAAACATTATTTTAATCATTCTTCTTGTGTCTAATGTAAACAATAGTGTAAGAACATCACATTACTTTCACTTGTCCATTGCAATCTCATTATATTCAGAAGAAAAACCAACACTCCTACCATATTCCTGATTATCTTTATGAGATATCCAATTGGGAAATATATTTTTATAATTCACATTGATTCCTAATCTAAAACATTAAATTTTAATAATTTTATATCTATATCTCTCTATTTAATTAAACTAAAAACCATAGTAAGAGAAATATTCATCATATTGGGAAACCAAAAAATCATGAAAATATACTTACAGGGTGCCTAAATCATGGATCATACATCATTAATCTATTTCACCTTAGTTTTTTCTTATGATATTTATATTCATCCTCTATTTATGTACTTCATGATGATTGTTTATGATTTTTATGAATTTCCAATGCATATCCCCAAAGAGTGTTAAACCAGGTGTGCAACATGGCATGTTGTCATGTACCAGATTACCCATAGTTTGGACATGGACAAATTTTCAGAGTTGTTACCCCTTGGTACATCTCTTCCAGATCTCCATATACTTATATCATCCACACATGGACATATTTATAGTTAACTACTCACTTCTTCCTCACGAATGTATGTGGAAATTTTCTAAAACGGTGACTCAACCTTATACTCATCCTTACAAACATCCCTATATATATACCTAGAAATACACCAAATGATATCACCAATGTATTTTCATCCTATATTCGATTGGTTTATTAAATCATTCATTTGATACCATCTATAGAGACCCAGGTGTAACATACTTGTATATTATAACAATTTACATAATGATTCGATACGTTACAAAAATAAATGCCTGAGTACCGCAATAGATTATTGTCTTCAGAAACATGGATGAAAAATCATTTATCCTTGTTAATAATCTTCCATATCTACCATAAATATCTCCACCATTATTACTTGATGCTAAAATATTTCTTCATAACTTATAGAAAGGAATCAAAATAAAGGGTTGAGCTCATATTCTCAATAAGGGTAAAGAAAGGAAATGTGTATGCATAACATGAGAAAAAGGTTGTGGAAGATGATCATAATGTTTAAATATTATAACCTACAAACTAAATATCATAAAAATTATTTGATGTTCATAAGACATAGATCATAACAGAATTAAGAGCAGAAGTCATCAATGCGCACATGAGCCTCATATAAGATGGTGAGGACTCAGTAAGTGTATCAAAGAGACCCAAGATCAAATCTGATTGGAGGAATATTTCTGGGTTACTAAAGAAGAACTATATTAGTATTGCAGAAGTACTAAATTAGGAAGTTTTTAGTACTATAGAAATCACGACTATACATCTGTATGGGCCTCTGGTCCCCCGGTTTGGTCATTGTGTCTATCAAGGCCTTCGGGCCACCCAATGTATTCAAACCAGTCTAGGAGTTTGGGACACAACAAGGCCTTCCCGCCACCTCAAGGACATTTTTCCACCTAAAAATGAAGAATTACTAGACAAATTACAATGGAAAAGGCGCCAGATGAGGATTTATGGAAAGGTGCATTCACCAGAGCGGAGCTAAATGGACATAGAAGAATGAGAGAATATGTAATTGTCATCAGTAATGGGAATGTGCATCTTTTCATAGGGCAACTACTTGACCAGTCATGAAAATGTGGAGAGATGACATATGAAAATTTATGGGGAGGGGCATTTCCAATTTGTCTTGGTTGGGTTGATTTCCAAATACCTATGGGTCTTGTATTGTCACATAAGCCATCAGGCCTTGTAAGGTTTCTGCCTCATCCCTTAAAATGTGTATTATCAAAAATAAACAAAAAACGAAGGCCTTAGGTCTATTAAAGAATATTTCATGAATGCGTAATAGAGGAAACAAATGGGATTTATGTCATGAACATTGGATTATGATAGTTTAAACATGTATAAGTAGAAAAAACATCACTCATTATGTTGTGGATAAGAAATTAGGCCCCCTAATCTATATATGGACATATAACTTGGTCTATTCATAACATTGTGAACATTTAATAAAGTTCACACATAACCATATGGACATAAAACCAGGTTTTTGAATAACATAATGATCATTTAATATAGTTCAAACATAAAATTTTGAACATTTAATCAGGTTCACTCATAAACACATGGACATGAAAATAGCTCCATGTATAAAATTTTGAACACATAATAAGGATAAGTCATAACATTGTGAACTTGTAATTAGGTTCATGAATAAACTTATAAAAATTATACAAGGTCAATGAATAATATATTTAATACATAATAAGATTCACTCATAACACTGTGGACGTTTAATCTAGTTCACACATAAACTTATGGATATGAGAATAGGTCCATGCATACATGGTGAACAAGTAATCAGGTTCACAAATTACAATTATACTCATGATTCATCCATAATTACCCAATTTATTGGAGGGAGATATAGGTACCACCCATATCATAATTAAATAGATCATACATGTAACATAATTTAATAAAACATCACCATATCAAGACCCCAAAAAATGTGGGTTGTATAAACATCAAATCAAAAAAAAATGAAATGGGATTCATTTACATTTTCAAAAATAAAAATATATGGAGATGATATATGTTTCATAATAATTTCATCAATGAATATCCAATGAAAGGAAATGCGTTTCAAAACCATTATCCAATCGAATATAATTGGGTTTCATAAGAGATATTCCGTCAAAACATAAACTATTAAAGAATGGATATGAATGTAACATTGGGATAATTCCTTATATGGGAATGAGTAACATCAAAAGATTTTTACTTAGATGTAAAAAAACATGGAATGATATTTTGAATGCATTTCTTAAAAAAATTATCATTTATTCAATAGAAATTGATATCTAAAACATAATAACCTTTTGAAACCAATTTTCATTAAAATAAACTGAAATGATTTAAACATTTATTTAAATAACTTTTTGAACCCATTTTCCTTGAAAATGTTCAAAAATTTCATAAAAATGTTTTAAAAACCATTTCAATGAAAATACATTTAAAACATAGAAAGAAGACATGAAATCAATTGGATAATCATTTCCTCAAAAAAATTTAAAAGAATATTGGCTACATATTGAAAACATTTTTCCTTGAAAACATATAAAAATAATCTTGAAAACATTTTGAAACCATATTCCATGGAATGATTATTAAATACACTTCAAAATTTTCTTTTAAAACACATTGAAAATTTATAAATAAGAATGAATATTTTTTTAAACAATTTATTTGTGAAAAAATTAAAAATAATTCTCTTAAAAATTTACCTTTAAAAATTCAACGGAAGCCTCAATGAAATGACGAAGGGTATGTTTGTGCATGTCGTATGAGGTACAAAGAACATTCCTTCTCATAGTAAAAAGATAAAAACATTAATTTTCAGGAATGATATAATAAGATTCATTTTAAGATATTGGTAAAAGGTAACAATGGGTAAAAATTTGATTTAAAAATTATGGGAGAATGGTACAATATTCTTGGAACCATTTTTAGAAAAAATATATTTCTAGTCGAAGATAGTGTAAAGATGGGATGTCTTTAAAATACCTTCATAAATATCTTATGCACAGAAGAGTGGAATAAATTTTTACAATATATTAATAAATCATTAAAAACCATAGGAAAAAAAATTTCATGAATTTTCATCCTAGATGGGTCAATATATTTAGTCTATGTGAGCATAAAATTTAAACAATCTTGAAAGTGATGAGATTGTCTCAATGAACTCTTATAAATTGGTAAATTGGGTTCATATTGTACGTGTATGAAATTGAATTTACATAAATCCTTAAATATCATGAATTAATTAAATTCTTTATATAACATGTAAAATTTATGTATATACACCTCGAAATAGAATTTAGGTGCATAAAGAAACTGAAGTCTCAATGAATGAAAATTGAGACAAAATTATTTCACCGATTTGGAAACTTTTGTAAAATTATAACCATGAAAGAATGATCATGAAAATGGATATGTGAATTTCCATAAATTTAATTATAATATACATATAATACTATCTAGGTTAATACATAAGCCAGAAAAAATGAAATATTGGCGAACATAGAATGTATCGTAGGGAAATAAAATGTGAGAAGAAATCACCTTACATTATGCCTTTACTCTCATCATAATCATTCAAACCTCATTTATAATAAATATAAATTAATTATAAATTTCTTAAATAACCATAATTCTCTATATAATACCATATATGTATTTCTTATTACTATTAACCCATTTGATAGCAATTTCATGTTAAGATTACACTTTTGGTATTATTCTCTTTATTTTTTGCATGTTTACTAATTTATTATATCTTAGGTCCGTGTACATTTATAATTATTTCCTAAATGTAAACCATGATATAGATATAATTTATATACATTATATTTTTATTATAATAATCTATATAATATATGTAATTTAATACACTGTTCATGGATATGGTATGTCATACATATGCATGAAAGCTATTTCTGTTTAATCACCGTGTGGAAAGAAAAAAAAGTAAAATAAATATATGTATATATAATTATTAATTTATCTTTATTATATCCTATATATAAAATATATTCATTAACACCATCCTTAATACAATTCATGAAATGTATGAACAAACTATATCACTTCAAGGGGGCGGTTGTACATACATCCTCAAATAAAATTAACTTATTAGAAAAAATTGAAAAGTAAACATAAATGTGCTATAAAAAAGAATACATAAGATTAAATATATAATAAATAAAATATATGACATATATAAATAGATTTTATATTATAATTTCCACCATTATGGGTGATAATTATGAAAAGAACAACCATTGTTTAGTGAGGAGGTAGTTCATTGTACCCTAAAATAGTATGTTTATTATCCATTAGTTTGAGGTGATTGTAAGTGTAGGTTGTTACTGTAGCATAACAACATCGTAGTATATTGAGAATAAATGTATTTTTTATAAAATAATTTTGGAGAAGAATGTGTATTTATAGTGAAATAAAATAAAATAAAGGGCATTAAAGAATACATTACCTTTTAATCGGGTAACTCCTTTTGGTTTGTGTCACATGGTTTCTTAGGATTTTATTCTACCGAATGGAATGATTATAGGAGAAATAGATAATTTCTGGAAAGTATATTGGTAATATTATGGCCTATCCTAAGAGGTTTTATAGGTGTGATGAAAAGGGAGACGTGGTGTCCTTTTATAGGGAAGCAAAATGACTCAGCTGGAAATTTTAGAAACATGTTAGGTGTACACATGATCTTACATAACAAAAGACATAACAAACCGAAATAAAAATAATGCGAGGTTTGTGGAATATTAATGGATATAAAATGGGTTTTTTACAAGTGTATATGTCATTTGGGTCCGTAAAAGTATGTTTTAGTATCTCATTTAACTTAATTTGACCTTAATAGTAGTGATTAATTTTTATCACTTTTACTAATCATTTTCATCCAAAAATCAACATGATATACCCAGAATAAAAAATATAATAATGATTAATATGGTTTTGGTCAATTTTTAATAATTAAACTCAATGAATCAACAAATTTACAATTAATTCAAAAACCACAAAAGGGACAAAATTACTTGTTTTTAATGTGGAATAAAGATCAAAAGTTTTTTATGTGTTTATATTTAATTTCAAAGTGAAAATGATTATATTGAAATTAAATGTACAAAAATATTCCAAATTGATCTAATATGTCCATTATAAAATTTAATATATAATTTTTCATTATAAATTATTTTAAAAAAGGTTATTTTTAACTAAAGACAGTATATTTCACTATTCATAAAAAATGTAGTTTCATATAAAAATCCAAAAAAATCATCCCCATCTAATTTACAATTACTAAATTCTAAAATTTATGTTTATATTGTAAAACTAAAAAACTAAATGTGTCTAAAATTAATTTTTTATTAATACTGGTTCATTCGAGAAGAAAATTTTTTTAATCAAAAAAGTCTTTATAAAAAATAATAAAATTCATTGCTAATATATTTTATCAATATAAGAAAATTATAAATAATATTTGGAATTGTTTTATTACTATTAATATAACTATTTTTAATGGATAAGTTATAATTATCTAAATTATATAATTATATGATTAAAATTATGTTTCATAGAAGAATATGTGTTGAATGTAATGCACTAGAAATAAATGTTGCAGGTAGTATAAGCAAAGTTGGTATTACATGTAGTGTAAGCCAAATCAGTAATGTGTGTTATCCAATACAGTATGTCATACATGATTTTTTTTATGAATTTAAAATTTGAGTGATGATTATTATGTTTTTTTCAAATTTATATGGTTGTTATGATATTTTTAAAAAGTCATTTAATGAATAGTTTCAAAATTGATAGTATTGATAATTTAAAATAAATTATATTTTATTAAAATATAAATTTTTTTTTTAAAATATGAATTTTAGTCAAATTATTATTATAAGTCTTAAAATTTAATATATGATTAATTTATTGGTCTTGGGGAATTTAAAACTAATTATTTTAATGTTAAAATTTTCAATTACATGATATCATAGTAAGAATTAGCAAGGTAAATAACGATTAAAATAAGAAGATAACGATTAAAAATATATTGAAAACATTTATAATTTTTATTGGATGAATTTATTTCTACCCATACTCACCATATATTATAAATAAATCACTTTTGACCAATTTTTAATGTAAAATTAATTTATATTAATCTGATATTTTGAAGAATTCAAGAGTGCCCCTCCCCTCTCTTATAAATTGGATCCCATAAATATCAGTTTATTACACTTAAAATCCAAATTTATTGATCCTAGATATGAAAAAATCCCTTCTTATAATTCATCATCACATCCAATAGCGCTTAGTTTATGCATAACACCACACTTTTAGTTCTAAAGGTTTTAAGTAAAGGAGGATGTTTGAGGAAGATGTATCAATTCTTATATTGTGTTTCCATTTTATTTCTTCTCCCACTTATCTTGAATATTATTAAATGATAAATAATGTATATTAAATAATTTTTCATGTTATTATGTTAATATCATCAATTAAATCCTTCTACAATTTCATCCAATGGGAAATGAATTACTCATTGATGTGTTTGGTGGACTACCACCTTACGAACAAATATAACTTAATTTCCATCACGATCTCACAATATAGGTTATAATGATGGAAATAATGTTTATATATGATATTAAGGATATAATTTCAATTATTAAATAATAATATTTCATTTATGTTCGTACCTTTCCATGCACACAAAAATTATAATGTCATTTATGCGTACGAGTGAACTATCACCTCCACGAAGCGATGCAATTCATTTTTCAGCACCACATCTTAAGGATGATATATATAAGTATATTTAAATATATAATATGACATTATTTCTATAATTATATTTGTATAAATATAAAATAATACTTACTTTAATTCCAAAATGATTATTGAAAAGTGCATTCATTACTCATGTGTATGTATGGTATACCATCTGCATGATTGTAACATAGTTTATTTTTCATAACCATACATAATGGTTTTATTTAAAAGTTATAATTTATTTACAAAAATTATAATAATTTCATTAATATCATTATGGATATGACAGATTAATGACCAATATTACTAATTACGTCCTTCAAAATTCATTTTGGATTCATATACCGAATATTGTCATAACGTCCAACATGTACTTAAATAATTAATAATTTGATATAACATGATAAAAATTTATATTAAAGGAATAATAAAAATTAGAAGGTCCTAAACCATGAAATTAATTGAAATATGATTATTATTTGTGAAATAAAAAGATATATGTGAACAGTCAGACTAAATAAAAAGGATTTCATCTCAATTCCCATTCATTGAGGAAATTCTTGAAGGTATGCACTATTATTATATTATAATTTGAATATACCAACTTTTTGACAGAACATGTGAATAATTTATTAATTATAATTATATTTAGTGTTTAATGTCATTATTTTACGGGTTTTATGATTCAAGTGTTTCCAATGTGATAATTGATTCTCTTTGAAGAAAATCTTACTTTATGATTTTATTTCAAGATTTTAATCTTCCATATCCATGTTTTTGAAATTATGTTTATAATTCCTTATTTAAGATGTGGATCATGGTCATTATAAATGGTGGGTTCACCCAAATAGCATCAGGTGATCCCCTTATCTATTAAAGGATGGGTGCCCTGAAAGATATCCAATGCATTTGGTAATGATTATATTATCTATAGAATTATATTGGAAGTCATTTTTTTGGTTATACCAATTTAAAATAGTTCTATAGGGGTTCTATGTGATGATGTTCCAAGGTAAATATATGGATTTTATATACATTCTAATGAGTTTTATGGGAATAATTTATCTTCAAAATGTAAAATAAATGGTATTTTTTAAGTGAATGTTAATTAAATTTATGGTTAAAAAGTTATGTTCTGAATAAATGTTTTATCCATGGGTTTTCAGGTTTTTCATTGACTAATAGTTTCATTTTATTTTATATCACTTACTAATATATTTTTTCTCCTACCATGTTTTATTTTTTTTTTCAAAAGGATTAATGGAGAATATATACAAGTATTAGATCAAAGAGAATATGGTGAATATTGATCCTGAAAATGAACAATATTTCATTCTAAAAGTATTATATTTTTTTAGAAATTGATACTATTTTTGTATTAGTACCTTTTAAAAAAATTATGTTATATAGGAATTATGTACTAATTCTATAAAACTCTAAACCTTAAAATATCTTTAATAAGTGATAAATTAAATTCTTCACTTAAACACAATATTTTTTTAACGATTATGTTTGGGGCCTTATAGTTGGTATTAATGGATTGTTTTCAAAACACTATAAGTTGGGGTAATGTTAAATACACTTCTTTAAAATAATTTAACTTAAGGAAAAATTAAAATGTTATTTTATTTTATGATTACCTTGTTGTGACATCTAGAACTATGTCTGTTCAGAATATTTTTCTACTGAGGATATAAGGAAATTATAATGTAAAGAATCCAAGATCAAGATATCCTTCCAAATTAGCATCCTGTTATGGTTGGAATCAGAATAAAATATTTTTCTTTATTATGATGGCATAGTTAAATCAGGTGATAGATAGTGGTGGCATGAATGGTATATAAGAACTCAATCTGGCATAATGGAACTTTTCTTTTGTGGAGTACTTCATGAGGAAACATCCCCAATATTTTAGTTGATAATGTAACCCGATGGTATCCTAAAGGATGTATTAATTATTTGGGAATGATATTTGATGTAATTGGATGTTTGGAATATAAAAAGTATAAACATGTTGTCTATCATTTTTATGGTGGATCTGATTGATGGTGGTCTTTTCTTAATAATACCATAGAGAACGATGATCTTGATTCCATGTTATGGGAAACATTCAATGATCTTCAACATGAGAAATATTTCCATAAGGATTTTCAACTCCTAATTATAATCTTATTTCTAGAAAAGTGGGAAAAGGATGATGATTCCAGAGCAACATATGAGGTAACCATCATAATATTGTCCATGTATGGGTTGTATTTTATTTGGGGCACTGATAGAAAAATATTTAGTTTTACTTAGGATAAAAACTCTGTCTATGAAGAGATTTGTCTACGTGAGAATTTAAAATATTTGAGAAAGTTGTTCGTTGTTCATTAATGGTTGATTTGGAGTTTCTGACTCCTATGTTCCTCATAATGGTAACAGTAAGAAGCTGTCAGTATGGATGGTGATGAGGAAAAATACCACAAATAAATATAGAGGATTGAAAATTAATTTCAAATCTCAAGGTAAGTGTGGTAAAAAAAATACCATGGGGAATGTATTATGAGTAATGGGAATGGTTACCGATTGGAATGGTTGGCCACACAGACCGTGAATTAATGGAATCTTTTCCCCATGAACTAAAGAAAGGGATAGTTGATATAAATATATTAGTGATATGTTTTAGGTTTAACAAGTTGGGTAATTAATATAAAAATTGTCAAACATTAGTTTAACCTGACAGAAATGTTTGTGATTGACAAAAAGTTCACCCAAGGTCATTTTCAAATAGAAACATTGATGTTGGTCCATTAGAAGAAGTTGAAATAGGTATGTTACTTATATATTTGAATTATACCAATACCATCTATCACTCTATATATTCACATTCTACCATTTCTGATAAATTTTCATCTAAATTGGGAATATAACCAAATCTAGGTATGATGGATATATTAGAGAAAATTTTTGGTCAATGTATTAATGAAAAAAATATTTATATGAATCTTCCTATTTTTATATGTCGGATGGTCTTCCCTACAAATCATATTAAAGAGGTTGTAATAGAGATCAATATCGTTCATAGTATGGATTTGATTTAAGTTTATCTTATGAAAATATATTTTTGTTATAATAATTTTTTGTTTAATGAATTTATACATTTTATAACATACCAAGATGATGAGAAATTGATCAGATATAGAAATGAATTTCAACGAGCTCATATTGTTGAAAATTAAGTGTCTGATCAAATTATTGATGTGCTGGTAGTAAATGAATATATGGATGTTTTCGAAGATAAATTTCCTTGTGTTATTCCTGATCAAGAGTTGGGGTTTACTATTTACATACTTCTTGAAGTGAATATAATATCTAAACCCCCTTATCGAATGGATGAAGTTGAACTTTTAGATTTGAAAATTGAATTGAATGAGTTATTAGACAAATGCTTCATGAAACCTAGCACATAAATATGGGGTGCTCCTATCGTGTTTTTTGAAAATAAATATTGTTCAAGCATACTTTTATATGATTATAGAGCCTTTAATGACATAACTGTTAAGAAATAGTATGCATTTCCTCATATCGATGATTGGTTTAATCAGATCTAGGGGAAAATATTTATCAAAGGTTGGCCTATGGTTAGGGAATCATTACTTGAATGTAAATGAAACAGATATTTTGAAGACTGGGTTTCAGAGTAGATATGGGAATTTTAGTTATGTCGTTTAGATTTTTAAATGCCCCTACTGTACACATTGATCTTATGGATATAATATTTAATGAGTTCATGGATATGTTATTCGTTGTGCTTACTGTTGAAATTTTTTAATATTTTAAAATCCCCGAGTAACATGATAGACATATATTAATTGATTTGTGAACATTAATGTTAAATAAAATCTATAGAAAGTTTTGAATGTGTGAATTTTGGTTAAAAAATTTCATTCCAAGGCCACATTATTTCTAGTGAGGGAACAACGATTGATACTATTGAAATTAAGAATTTTGTTTGAATGGTTAACATACAAAAATATTACCATGATTCATAGTATTCTTATTTTAGGAGGATATTAATTGATTTTTGTTGAAAAAATTTCATGGTTCTCTAGAAAACTAACTAAGTTAACTAAAAAAGGAGTTATGTTTATCTAGATAGAAGAATGTGATAATTTTTTTTAGAAATTGAATATAAGATCGGTTAATGATCCAATTCTAGCACTACATTCCAGAAATTTTGAATTTTTCATCTTCAATAATTCTTTATTGAAAGGACTTGGTTGTGTCCCAATGAAAAATTATAGGGTGATTAATTTTTTGTTATGTAATTTGAAACCACTTGAGTTTAATTATAGTAACTTTTTTTGTAATTATATTTTTATTGATTTTCATTAAAAATGTGGCTGCATCAGTTGTAAAGAGTAAGATATGAAATATGAACTAATAATAAAAGATTCGTGTACATATTCACTCAGAATGAAATTAATATTATGCAGAAAATATGGCTAGAACTAAAAGAGGATTTTTATTGCATGATTCATTACCATCTCAGATAAGAAAATAAAGTGTCTGATGATTTGAGTAAACAATTAATGGTGCATTAACTAAGATACATTTATAACATGGCCCTTTAGGTTAAGATTTTATGAATTATCTATGGGATGTTGTTAGTGAAGGGAATTACTCTATTTTGATTGAGGTATCAGTGAAACCGTCTCTATCAAACATAATTAAGAAAGTATAGAATAAATATTGTGAGTTGAATAAAATGTATAATTTGTTAAAAAGTGTATTTTTAACTAATTTTATATTGTAATATATTCTTTTCTGAGATTTGGGAAATTATTATGCGTTCCTTGTGATTCAAAATTGACTAAATATTTGTTATGTCAAGCTAATCATTCTCCATTTTCAGTTCATCCTAGAATCTCTTAGATGTAAAGATACCTTCAGTAGTATTACTTGTGGGATATAGTGAAAAGGGATATTGCTGAATTTAACCTGAGGTGTTTTACATGTCAACAAGGTAAACAAGCGAGACAGTTACCAAAGGGGATTCTTCATCTTTTTCTAGCGTCATAATGGAAATGTGAAAATATTTCCATGTATTTCGGAGTGGGATTACCAAGAACATGTCAAGGTAACAATGAAATTGGGGTTATTATTGATCAATTGATTAAATATGTGCATTTTAATACAATATATGACACTTTTTATCTTTATATGAATTCTCTGTTTTATCCAAAAATATATTTTCATGTTACATGGAGTTACTATCTCCAATGTATCTGACTTTGATCCTAGTTTCGTGTCTAAATTTTTTAAAGGCCTTCAAATTTCATTGGTAACAGAATTAAATTTATATTTAACAATTCATCCAGTGTCCGATGGAAAACAAGAATTAACAATTAATACCCGGGAGGATATTCAACATTCATGTTCAATGAATTAAATGGGATCTTGGGATCAACATTGTTTTCTAGTTGATTTTCCTTATAATAACAATTTTCATTATAGTATATAGATTTGACTATTAAGTTAATTATTAGAAAATCGTTCTCAGAACCCATCCTTTATGAACGATTTCAAATAAAGGAAGATGATACAACCAATGTTGGTAAAATAATGAGTAGAGAAAGTCTATTTGGTTCCAAAAAATATGAGAACAACCTAGAGTAGGTAGAAAGGATATACAAAAAATTGGAGGACGGATCATTATTTTGATGTAGGATATCATTTCATTCTCAATGTTTCTCTATATAATAATTTGATTTGTTTTGGTAATGAGGGGAAGCAGAGTTCATGGTTTATTCGACCCTATGAAATTATAATGAATGTTGGATCAGGTTTATACTTAGTGGACTTACCTCTGAGTTTATCTAAGGTACACATTGTATTTAATGTTTCAATGTTAAGGTAATATTTTCATGATTTATCCCATGTTTTGAACCATAGACCAGTTTAGTAGGAAGAGAATCTACCTTATAAGGAACAACTATTTCAGTGTGTTGAACACCGAGATTATGTGTTTCAAAATAATTTTATTCATATGGATAATGTTTATGGAAATCCCATATGGTTGATGATGCATAATGGGAATCAGAAAATTCTATAAGGGAAAAATATCACAACTTATTTAATAAGTGAATAAAATGATAATAATGCAATTTCAAAATGGGGGATATTTTAACATCCCCGATATTGATAAAAATAATATTAAATACATTTACAAATATTCTTTAAATTCATCCATTATATTTTATCTACATAAAATGAGAATAAATATTGTTTTACATAGAAAAATATTAATTTTTATAAAAATAATGTTTACAACCTTTTGTTAGTGAACTATTTTTCAATATATTTTTTGTCATGTTTTTTAATTCTATTTGAAAAACAAATTCATTATTCGGAAGTGGAATATCACAATTTACATTGGGTGAATTTTTTATATTTTTCTGATAAGTTCCAATTTTCATGTATATTAAAAAATATTGAATTTTTTATTGAAAATATATTTTTCATATAAATTATTTATTGTTTTGAATATATTTTAAATTTTTATTAAAGTATATTAATATCAATATTTACTCATTGGATACAATTATGTTCATTTTAGTCAATTTTACAATGAAATTCGTTGAAAAATACTTCTGGATTTTTGAACATTTTTACTTTATAAAACCCAACTTCTATTTCTAACAACAATATTAATTTTTTATTAATTTAATAAATTTCAGTTTTTTTTAATTTTTAAAATTATATTCTATATTAGGAACAAGATGTTATAAATGTAGTTATTAGGCCTCTTTTATTTTTTAAAAACATCTATTGTAACATTACAAATAGTTTTTTATTATAATTGTTATGGATAAATTAGAAAATTAAATGTAAAAATAATAAAATAATATTATAATATTATCCTGAAACTTCTTCAAATTTCATTTTTTGGTTGTGTTTCAACTAAAATAATTCTTAGGATGAAATTATATCCTTTTGTAGAAGCTTGTATTGGTTTATAACATTTGTAATATTGTATTCAATGAAAAGTAAATATTTTCGCACAATTGTTTTTAGCAAGTGAAATATATTTTATAAAAGGATATATAGTGAATATTTTTAACCATAAATATTATTTTGAAATATAAAAATTTTATATCTATCAGGATAATTAGTATCTAGTTTTTATGGAATAAATAATAAAATTAATTGATTTCATAATAATGAAGTACTAATTGATAAATTAAATGAAATATACAATTAATGATATTAAAAATAGTAAAATAAATATAATATGATATTATTAATGACTTACATGAATTTTTCAATTTATGTTTACATGTTTGTGACTTTATAAATGTTTTGGTTTTTATTTATCTATTTTTTATGGTATTTTAAAAAAAATCCTATAATGAATAGTTTCAAATTTGAGAATATAGATATTTTAATTAAAATAATGTTTCATTAAAGGAAATAATATTTATATGAACATTAATTTAGTCCGATTGATTATTATAAGTCTTAAAATTTCATTCATTACTCTTTTAAATTTCTTTTGGCCTTTTATCGAAATAATGTTAACCCTCAAAGTGAAAAGTACAT
This sequence comes from Viscum album, assembly GCA_963277665.1. Taxonomy (NCBI): domain Eukaryota; kingdom Viridiplantae; phylum Streptophyta; class Magnoliopsida; order Santalales; family Viscaceae; genus Viscum; species Viscum album. The sequence continues at coordinate 738,652,147 of OY728122.1, forward strand.
TTTATCACTGTAACAATTGAGGAGATTAAATAAGGGTTAAAACAAAATGGAAAGGATTAAAAAATATTCAAAGATTTAAATTTTTTTTGTATGAATGGATTTCGACCCACATTCAACCTATGTTATAAATAAATAAACTTTGAATCATTGGTAATAGAATCATAATTTATTTTATGTTAATATTTTGAATAATTTTAATACTTCACATCCCCTCTTCTATAAAATGGAACTCATTATTCTCATATAAATAAATTAAAAATCCATTTTATAAATGACAATATCTACCTAATACCTTACATGAATCAATACCTACATACTAGAGCTCTTATTTTAGGCATAACACCACCCATAGTGGTCTTAAGGTGTTATTAAAAGAACGAGGTCTGAGGAAGAGGTATCATTTTTCATTTTCTGTTTGTGTTATATTTTTTCTTCCACTTCCTTTAAATATTATCAAATAACGATTTAGTAATATATCATGTATCCTCAATGTAGATATATATTATTTTGTTAATATAATCACATAAATAAATCTCCATTTTCATCGCATGATGAATTATTTATTTGATTGTGTGTACGGTGGACTACAACCTCGCAAACTTATATAATTTGTAATCCATAAATGCCTATCAATATTGGTTATAATGTTGGAATATATTATCATATATGATATTCATAATATATTTATCATTATTAAATAATAATATATCATTTATGATCTTACCCATCTATGAAAAAAAATTAATGAAGTTCATGCATATGATTGTACTATCACCTCCACAAAGTGATGTGATTCTTTTTTCATCACCACATCACCGGGATGATATATATATAATTATATTTAAATTTTAAATTTTAAATTAATTATATAATTATCATTATGTAATTATAAAATAGTTCTTACTTTCAATCCAAAAGTATCATGGAAAAAATGAATCTTTACTAATTAATACGTACGACCTACCATCTCCATGATAATAATGTAGTTCATTTTTTAGTACCCTACAAAATGGGTTTACTTGAAATTATCATTGATTTATAAAAATTATTATAATTTACGAAATATTATCTCAGATTATATGGACCAGTTACCACTTAGACTATTTACATCATATGTAATTCATTTTGGACTCATGTAAATGATATAATCAGAACATCCCAATTGGTATTAAAAAAATTGTTAATTGTAATAACATTGTAATAAATCATTTAAAAGGAATAATAAATATGTAAATTATATAATTAAATTAAATAATTTACATAATTTTATTATTTAGGGACATAAAGGACATACATGATGAATCAGTCTCATGGTAAGGGATTTGTTCTCAATTTACATTGAAGAAATTATCGATGTTATTCAACTTTATTTTCATATAAGATGTAATTACTCACTATTTAACCATAAATATCAATAATTTACCCATTATCATGATATTTATTATTTAATTTCATTATATTATGTGTTTAATTATTAATGTGTTTCCAAAGTTTTAATGGGATTATGTTTATAGAAATCATCTTTTATGGTTTTCCTTAAAAGTAATTTTCTTCCATGTCAGTGATTTTGAAATTATATTTGAAATTTTTTATTAATTAATTTATACTGGACATAAAAAATGATGGGTACTCTCAGATATTGTAATGTGAGTTCATTATATCATATACAATGGTTTCTCCCAGATATCTCTTAAACGCATTGGGTAATAATTATATTCTATAGAGAATTTAATTTGATGTTGGAAATTTCATTATTACAATATGTATGAGTTCTATAAGAGTTATGCGCGGTGTCATACCAAGGTACCTATATTAATTTTCAATTATTTATGATCATATTTTTGGGATTCATTTATTTTCAAAAGGTAAAAAGGATCTTTTTAATGGAATGTTAATAACCATTAATGGTAAAAGGTTATATTTTAAGGAAACATTTTTCCATGTGTTTTCATGTTCTTAGTGAATTAATGGTTTATTTTCCTTTTATATAACTTACAAAGATTAGTATTCTCAAACCATGTTTAAAAAAATTTCACATGACATAAGGTAAGATAGGGACAAATATGAGATCAATGGTAAAATTTTGATGATTAATCATGAAAAGAAACAATGAGTTATTATAAATTTTTTATAATTTGACTTAAAAGGGTACAATTTTAGTAGTATCCATTTTTTATAAATTTGGGACGTTATGTATAATGTATTACCTAAATATTTAAAACTGAAAACCTAAAAAGATATTCCATATGAAATAATGTTAATTATTGTCTAAAAATTAATATTATACAATGATTAATGAAAAGGCTATATATATACCTCCCATGTGAAATATTATATCATCGATCTCATTCATTTCTTAAAATTTAATGTCTCAATTTTTTAATATTAAATTGGGTTTTCAATTCAAATGTTTCCAAAAAGGTATGGGTTTACATCTCACATTTATTTCTATTGGACACATGCCTTTTACACAACTATTTAATTTTTTGCGGATTATATACTACCAAAAAATGTTTTTTATTATCATTATCATAAAGAATATGGGATACACATAGTTTCTAATATTTTTCCTTTCCATGAGATAGTGATTCAAAAGATACCAAATGGTAATGGATTTATATTATAAAATCATTATTTACTAATATTGATTATGAATAAATTTTTTGTGATGAAATATTATGATCTAACACTCAATAAAATCCTAAAATTTATTCCCCTATGGGGTTCTCTTGAGAATACTTTTTTCCATTCATTTCCCCCATTTTATATATTCAATACACCAAAAATTGGTTTTAATAAAAATAAACATTATTTTCTTTAGAATAAAATATATTTTCTTTCGCAGATATATTTTCTAAATGTGTTTAATGAATCTTTTTTCTAGTCCAAAAAAATTTATTAACAATTTATAACAATTTATTTATTTTTAAATATAATTTTATATGTATATTATTTATTATCAATGAGGAACTATTTAATTATTACTGGAAATTGGAAATAAATCAATATATTAACATGCAATAACTGATTGGTATTTTCCTACTTCATGTGCAATAAATAATTTAAAAATTCTTTTACAAATTTCTATTAATATTTTCAATGATTTTTTTTAAATATTTGGGAAATTTTATGATTTTAGATAATTTATTATGTAAAAGAATGTACATTTTCCTCATGTAATTGCACAAGTGATATTTCAAAATCAATTTACATCTATGATGAAATACTTTGATATTAATTATGATTTAATAGTGATATAATCATATGATATCATTATTATTATTTCTATGGATATATTATTTTTTGTTGAAATGTTGTGTTTGGAACCTGTTTATTTTCAATGGGTTATTCAATGTTGAAATTTTTAAATGTTTATGAATCTATTGTCTTACAATGGGATAAAATATGATTAAATTATTACATGTTTATGAATCCTGTTTCATTTGATTGGGTAATTCTATATAGAATGTTTTATGAAACACATTTCTTTTTATGGGTTCTCATATTGATATTTTTATGATATTTTGGCACACCTATTTATGATTTCATTATGTGATTACTAGGAAATATATATACCTCCAATGGATTCATTATATACTAATAAAAAAATAGATAAAAAATTATGTCATGTGGAGTGAACCTATATTAGCAAGAGACATTTTCCACTATGATAGTCATGGTCCACATCATTAACTACTATAACGGTTTGAGGACATCACCCATTCAACTATATAGTCTCCATAATCATCCATGTCTACTAGGTAAATAATTTTCTATGATTATGTCTTTTCCATAAATCTATATTTTATAAAAATGATATACTCTTATAGATAATGATCTTTTATTAAATTTTTATTCATGTCATTTAAATTTACAGGATTTATTCCACGAATAATTTTTATGATCTAGGATATTCATGGTGTGGTTTATATTATTATAATCATGTTTTCATACCCATATGCTAATTTTATTGTTATGTGATAATTGATATATTATTTATTTACCCTTATTGAACATATATGTTTTATCACTATTTTTTCCATTACTAATGTTATGAAGAAATATATTATGCATGATATTACTAAGAAGGGTTATAGTTATAAAGAACTTAGTGGGAGATGATATCGTTCTCCTATGACCCTTTTGACTATATATCTAAAATTCCAAAGTCACAAGATAAATAGGATTATATCATTGATTTTTTAGTTATATAATAAATTTTAATCTAATAAGACGTAATTTTGATGTAGGAGATAGTTGGATAGTCAGAAATTGATTTGTTTGGAAGCAATTTTTTGTGGATTTTTATTTCTAACAACCTCCTATAATATATTGGTTCTGGATTGATTACTATTATTTTCCTCTATGCTTTATTTGTTTTCAATAATGATTGTATAAATGTGAATTTTGAATTATGATTTAAAAATAATGAAATGTGGTTAAATTAGGCTTTTGGTTTTGGGAAAAGGTTTTATAAATTAGATATGACATGTTTTTTCCCACACTAAATAGTTATGCTTTCATTTCCTCAATGAATTTCACTTAAAAGGATGTATGTTTAATTAAACTAACATTAGAATGAAATAATTATTTATTTTGTTCATAAAAAACAATTGTTTAATTATAGGTTAATCTAACATAGATGAAATTTCTTTTTAATTGAATTGCATGGTTGATATCATACTAGGCAAGTTTAACTCAAAACCTTCATATACCCTGACATATGTATGTACCTCCCTTATATTATTTTAGTTTCCACTAGTTGTGATAATGTTACTGATTAATGATAATTTTTGTTAGATATAATTTTTGTTGGAGTATATTGGGTACACTATTTATATAGAGGTTATTTTTCCCATAATTGTTGTTTGTATCTTTTATTTTTTCAGATGTTCATGTATCATCAATTTTTTCATAATTTACATTATTTTTTATTTTATTATTTTTTATTATATGATGAACCTACTTCCATTTATGATTTTATAAGAATGTTAAATTTTATAAATTGGTTATTTTATAAAATGAGAATTTTTAATTGTATTCATTATGTCTCATTGCGATGTTTAATTTTTCATGCCTTGTTTGTCATTTTAATTATTTATAACTATATATTTTATTTTTATGGATTCTTATTTATAAACTAACCATAAATTATTCAAGGGAGTTTTCCAATCCATTGTAATATTTTAATTATTATATGAGTGGGAAATGATTCACATGTGTTCATTTTTGGGGCACAAGAACTTGTTTTCTACCCATGGTGACTAAGAATTCCCATTATGACTATAGGTGGGATGAGTCGGGGGAATTGCAAGTCATTATAGGTTGTTTTGATAGATGACTTATCAATTGAAAATGGATAATAATTTAATTTAAAGGGCCTCATACCAAAATTCCTCTCTATTGACCACATAAATAGATCATGAAATGTGAGGCTATATACAATGATACTTTTGTGGATATAGAATATATCAAACCATATAAAATGGACATACCCCTCAATGAATCTCTATAAATGTTTTTCAAAGACTAAAAAATATAGGTTTATATTCCTCTATTGATCTTTATTAATCATATATATTAACTAAATAGATATAGGGTAATATTTTTTATCCATTCAAAGTAATCCATGCATAGACCAATTGATAATATCAAATATTTCAATACCTTGATGCATAATCGGTAAAAATCTTAATGTAAAATATAAAATTACATATCTATTGTTAATACCTAGTGTATTCTTTTACATTGATTGACTTGAAGAATAATTCTATTATACTAATTTTTTTACTTTTTCCTCTAGACCAAGAAAAAATTGGAAAAAAAATTTACATGCTAATTTTCCAACAATTTATAATATTTTCTCATTGGATTACCGAACCAAAAAATAACTAAGTCCCATTGATAATATTACATCCATATACCAAAAACAAATGATATATCAATTAGGGTATGAATCCACCATCATTCTCAATAAACCAATATCAATCCTTGTTATTTTAGGTTATTACTTACATACCTATGATATACACCTACATCGGTCATGTGGAAATATATCATGTTATATTAAAAATGGGTGACATACTCAAAAAATAAAATTCAATGGTTATTTTAACATTAATGAAAGATTTTTATTCCATTTATAAAATATAATGACAAGGTAATGAAAGGGGCCCACCCAATTAGTAGTTTCAATCAATACAGACTACATAGAAAATAAAAAAGGGACTTGTCAAATAAATAATGTAACCACATTAAATTCAATAAATCTTGCATTGGAAATGTGTAAGTGATCATATTTATTATTCCCACAAAATGAATTTATTTTATTTCATATAATGTAACCAAAATTTATTTACAAACTACATAAAAATGGTAATCATCATGTTAATTAATAAAGGTTCCATATTAGACGATTATACAACATATAAACCATTATATAATTTGAAGAAATAATAAATACTAGTATGATAAATATTAGTGTTAATAATATATTATCTATAATAAAATTTCATAATATGTTAATAAATAAATTAAATTTGAATTAATTTTTTATATTATTGTTGGGATACCCAAATATCATTATGAATAGAGTGAAAATGTATATTTTTTTTATCTTACTCTCTATGATAATTTTTTTTCTATTTTTAGTACCATAATTAACCATTTAGATCAAAATTTTGTCAATTTTATTCTAACATCCCACGATATGGTGTCATTAAGTGATATAAATTTAAATTATTCCTTATAGATTACTACATTTTTTAAAATTATTATTTCAATTTTGTTGCCAATTTATGGATAGCTCAAGTTCCCAATTATATCCAATGTATTCATTTATATAACCCGCTATAACACCAATTCATACAAAATAGTTTATTATACATCAAGAATGAGATAAAGTGAAAAATATTTTCTTTAATTATAAAAGAAATAACATCATATCAAAAAAAATTATTTTTTTAATATCACTAGAAAAACACCATGAAATGAAGGTAGGGTGGATAGGAAAAGGGGGTACCCTCCCATGCACAAACCACATGAACAAACCAAATATTGTTTATTTTAATCAATTATATGAGTAAATATATCACATGAAATATTCATTATTAACTATAGAGTAATATAAAAATAATATTATTGATTTTATCAATCATTCAATGTCTTACCATAATCTAATTTCCATGTATCAATACATTTAGAGAATAGTATTAAATTTTTTCCTTCTTATTCTTATGTAAATATATTTATACCTCAATGTAATTTTTATAGGTGAAAATATTCTAACTTATAACATATTTGTGTAGATTATGTAATTTTTTAACATGGAAATGTCATATAAAATATTTCTATTTTAATTAGGAGAATTAAATCCATATTTATCATGAAAATCACATTACTAAATTCTTCCAAGTTATAGACATTAAAATCTCACCACTATTTGGACTCTCATATCTAAGAAGAATCAATTAGGATCACTAAGGACACATCGATCATTAATACCAAATATTTTCTTCTTTCAGAAAATTATATAAAAAATGAATCATCTTTAACTTTTCACAAAACAATTCGTTACCACATAATCATAAACTGATCTATTTAAATATATCTCAAAAATATTTTTAGTAAAAATCAAATCCAATTCATAAAACATAGAATTTTTGTTATAATTATCTTTATATTTATAGTATTTGTGGTATAAACAATAAAAATTGTTATATTTTTGAAAAAAATATTATTTCAATTTTCAGTGGTATAACCAAGTAATACACTTGAACACTTACCCTAATCCAATTAATGTTTTTAATTTACCATTACGTTTTTGTGTTCATTTTATTATTAAATCACAACACCCTAGATTATATAAATTTTCAAAAACACCAATCAACTTCGATGTACATTGTGTTATTTTCCATAAAACATAATAATGGGATTTCCCACCATCATGCATCTCTATCATGGTCAAAGAGTTGAAGAAAAAATATAACACTTTAAATAAAACTCTAAAAGTACCTTTTATCGTTTTCCAAATCCTACAGTTATTCATGACCCACACAATCTAGATAAAATCCTGTTTAATAAATTGATTCCTGTATCCTAATATGAGATATAAAAATGTAGTCTAATGCATTCTGATTTTTAATTTTTAATTATTTTTATTAATCCTCCTTTTAATTTATAAATTAATTCTTGTTTGTGTAAAACTCCAAAAAAAATTTATTCTTAATATATTTTTGGTACAAATTAATTGAATGATATTAAATATACAAAAGTATGCAGTTTTATTTAACCAATTTTTATTTACTATCATCATGTACGTACTATCCTTATTGAAAAATCATAGAGGTTTTCACTTCTATGTATTATTTATCATGAAATATGGTTATTCATTTACTTCCCAAAATCTCAGTTTTTAACTACCAGAATTTTTTGTTTTAGCCACAATTTGAAACTATGTCTATAAGCCCAAAAATCGTGGATATAGGTCATAAATATCGTTTAATAGACCATGGCTGGTATTGTTGTGGCTATAGGGAATGGAAAATAACCACAATTTCGAACTGTGGTTAAAGCCCTATATCCACGGTTCAAAATGTTGTTATATCCCTATAGCCACGGTTTGACATTGTGGGAGAATCTTAATCCACACAGGGCATATAGCCATAGTTTGAAATCAGTGCTATAGACCTTCCCATTTTATAATAGACAGCCCACACCCTCAACCACTCCCCCTACAGCCCCTCCCTTCCCACATGGAAAGCTCCCCCTTGACATCCCCCGGGAATGAAATGCACACCCCCTACCCTTGTAACCATACCCCCACCTTGGATAGACCCCATTGGTTTTCCCACCTTGAACCCCTCCCCCAAAAGACCCCACATTCACCCCTACCCCTTACAGACCCCTACATAAAACAAACACCACCTCCATTATCCATCCCACAAAATCCCCCTACAGCCCCTCCCTTCCCCTATAATTCTCCCCTCCACTCCCCTTGTACATCCCTCTTAGGATGACCCCCCTATAGACCCCACTTGGACCCCTACCCCATGCAGACCCCCCTTTCACCCCAACACCCCTCTCCCCCTATATATCCTTATGGACACCCCACCCTGCTAGACATCCCACATGGAAACCCCCTCCATTCCCCTTCCCCCCCCACCAGCCCCTTCCCCTCCCCCTTGCTCTTGCACACCCCACCATTGCGCCCCCTTGAACCCCCTTCTCCACCCCTTCCCCATTTCCCCCAACCTGACCCCTCCCCCCTTACACCCCTTCCACCCCTCCCCCATGCAGAACCCTCTTTCATAAAAAAACACCCCACAACCCCCTATAGTAGCCCCCATCCCACCACTCCCCCTGTAGCCACTCCCTTCCCCCCTCTAATGCCCCATCCACTCACCTTGGGACAACCCCCCTCCATGACAGACACCCCCTCCCTGGACTATACCCCCCTTTCACACCCTCCCCCCTACACCCCCTCCCTAGAAAAACCCCCCTACTGACCCCTTGAACCCTCCCCCTAAAGACCACCATATCACCCCAACCCTTCTCCCCCACCCCACTATCCCCCTTTAGAAACTCTTGGTAATTCTTCTCCCTCTTGGACATCCCACCTGGACACCCCCCTCCCTGCCCCTTGCACAGGCTGCCCTAACCCCACCCCTACCCTACCCCTACTCATACACACCCCCCGCTCCACCCCGACACTCCCCCATTCACCCAACCTACACCTTCCCCCTTCCAACCCCCTTACATACCCACTTTTAATTATAAAACACCCCCACAACACCCCCTATATCCCCTACCTCCCCCACAGAAAGCCCCCCCCTCTACTCACCCTAGATAGCCCCCCTGGACAGACCCCCCATACTGACCCCTGGCACCGCCCTCCCCCTGCAGACCCCCGACACACACCCAACTATCCCCCTATAAACCCTCCCTAACACCACCTCCCGATTGGATATCCTACATAGACACCCCCAATACCACCTTCTCCTTCCCACCCACTGCCCCTCCCCCTTTCACCCCCTAATCCACATCCCAACTTGCACACCTCCTGTAGCTTCCACCCCTTTCACCCCCTCCCCACCCCTTGCACCCAAACCCCCACACCCTACCCCATGACCCTCCCCTTGCACCCCCGCCCCACTTGCACCCCACCTGCACCCTCCCCCCTTTCAACTGCACTAGTCTTCCCCACCCCTTCATGTCTCCCCCTACTAGTCCCCCCTTCCAGCCCCCCCCCCCCCCCCCCAGCCAACCCCCTGCCATCCCCCACGACCAAATCTGCAAAAAATATGTTCAAGCAAAACCAAATTCTCTATTTACAAAAATTATGAAGAAGATGTGGACTAGAAGGCCACATTGTTGATTTGTTTATGTCAATACTTACAATAAATAATTCTTATATCTTGAAAATACTGAATACTAATAAAACAAAAAAGGAGTAATCATTCAGTACTAATGATGCTAAAATGACAAGTGATAATCCCATAGAATCTAGAAAACCAATGAAAGAGTTCTTGATTTGGCCTTACCTATGTTCCAAGACTAATAAAATTGAGGACGCACAAGTGACTGCTAAGAATCACTGATAACATTGGGCTGAAATTTCACCCACACGAGGTGCCTTGAAAACTGAGATGGGAAAAACAACTATATATGATGTTCCAATCCATGGGAGGAAAATATGTACATAATCGTTAATAGATATCAACAAATAAGAGTGTATATCTCTTGGTGAGATTATCAAGATGAAAAATCTAAGTATGGGAGGAAGCTCCCCCCTCAAGAGTATCATTCAAAGAAACAAGATTTCAACCCTTATTACCTATTTTTGTTTATTTTTGAACTAATTTTTAGATAATTAAAGTAGTTATATGCGTATTGTACACACTGCACAACTAAGGACAAAGTTGAGTTCCAAAAAAAAGATGATTTTTTCATGGAGTTCTGATGTTGTAAATCTACTATGATGAAGAGGAAGAGGAAGCATCCCTTGTGGGGGTGATTGAATAATATGGAATAGTCAAACCTCAATGAGATGAAGACCATTTGGATGTTGGGAAGAGATTTAAAGTATATTGTAGTTCAAGGGTAAAGTTTTGAATATGTTTTGGTGATGAAAAGGAAATCATGTATAAAGAGAAGTTATCACGTTATTATATTTCTTCATAACATTAATGTAAGTGAAGTCACAACATATCATTCCAAAATGCATACATTCATGTTGTGATTTGGATAAAAAATGGGATGATTCTTGAGTCGTTCCTTCATGACATGATGATCACAATTCAATGGTTTTCCCTGAAATTTTGAGTTCTTTTTGTTTGGTGTGGGAAGTAGGTTACATTGTGAGGGAATAAAATTGGGCAAGGAAGACATTGATCCCACCAAAATTTCTCAAACCTCATGAAAAATTAGTTATTATGGGAAAAATTTAGTTATGTCATGGAAAGATGATTTCACTAACTCATGGACACATTTTAGAGTATTTGGATGTGAAAATGCATTCCCCTTACGAGTTGAGGTTTGAGAGGTCATGTCACAATGTAGATTGATCCCACCAAAATTCCATTAGGTGTCAAGTAGTTGAGAGGTAACTTGTTTTTTGAAACTGTCTTATCACAAAACAATATACCATGTTGGATTCCCAATCAATGCTACGGTGTCAAGAATAAAGTTATTTCATTATGCATGATGTACCATTTCATGCATTGTTGTGTTCTCATTGAACTTTGGAAGTCTGTGTGCTAAGTTATATGTGGAAAAAACTGCAAAAGGAACTATTAAAAAGGAAAAAACCAAACAGTTTCTCTATGTATCCTAATTTTTATTTCCCACTACTACATTTTACACAAATATGATAATCAATGAGTGTCCTAATAAAGTCTAAGTGAAATTGAACTCAAAATGTTAATCCAAAAGGCATGGGTTGTTCAATAGTAGTATTTCAGCATGAGTCATATATCTGTTGGACATCCACACCGTAGAAAAAAATAAAGATGAAACACAGTATAAAGACAGACAATAATGAAACACACCCATTACTATCTCTACTACCTAGATCTATATCCTCAATAAATAATACTGTGTAGCCACCTCCAGTTCCCTTCTGGTCCCCTTCGCAAAATATAAACAACCTCTATCCGTTGAAAGTGGTAAAAGGACAATGTGGGCTATGTGATAAAGAAAAGAAAATAAAAACAAAACTAAAACATACATATTATCTATGAAAATTATATTTCTATAGTATTCAATTTTACTGTAGAATATTAATTCTCTTATGGAAATCCACTTTGATTTCCACAAGTCGTAATAAATATTGTCAATAATTCAAACCATTCATACTAAAAAGTAAGAAATAACGGAGAATTAGACCTTCTTCAAGGATTTTTATATTCAATATGCTGTTCTGAGAATTCTAGCCTCTTGCAATTTAAAGTCACAAAGACCATCTGATGCAATTGTAATCAATGTGGTCAAAGGAGTGATAAATGATTTTCAATTTTTGTTAAGTATGTTTCATATCCATATCCAGAATGAAGCCCATAATAGCGCAAGAAGAAAACAAGTATATTTTGAGAAGATATCAAATGTATAAATATGAATGCACTAGACATAAGCACATGCCTATGATAATATGGGATAAATCCGTAAAAATTTCATATGTGAGAAAATATATACACAATGAATAATTGGGAGGGGATCTTGATCAAATCTAAATCACAAATATCTTTTATATATTAATTCATTTGGAAATTGAATAATAATTAAAAGTAACGATTATATAATAATGGAAAAAGTTTAAAAATCTTTGGAATATCATATATAAAGATGAATTGAATTGGATTATTCTCTAATCCATAGAAATTGAATACCCCATGGTTAAATTACCTTAAACATTAAATAAAACCATAGCCCCACTCCACAAATCCACCCTTGCACCAACCCCCTCCCCCCAACCACATCCCCCACCGTGCACCATCACCCCCACCCATACTCTTGCACACCATCCTCCCCCACTTGCACCCTTTCCCTCCCCCTTACATGCCACCCCCATGTAGCCCCTACCCCCTCCTCACTGCACAACCCAATTGAACTCCCTCCCACCTCACCCTGTCCCCTACACATCCTACCCCCTACACTCCCACCTTGCACCCCAACTTCACCCTCCACCTCGCTCCTACCGCTGTACACCCCCTACCCCTACCCCCTCCCAATGCCTCATCAGACCCACCATGCACACTGCCCCTCCCCCAAGACGTTGAATACCACATGAAACCTCCCCCCTTTCACCCCACCAGCTCATCCTCCCCCATACAGACACCCTAAACCCTTCCCACTCTCATTCCCTTGCGACCCCATGCACCCTGCCCCCTTGAACCCCACCTGAACCCTCCCCCCTCCCCCTCCCCACTACCCCTGATGACTCCCCCTACAACCCCCACCCATCTCCACAACCTCTCAAAAACCCCTACACCCTTACCCTAACACCCCTACCAGATTTTAATCTAGTGATCCATTGATTCAAAACTCCAGGGAATTAAAGATAACCACTAAGATCAAACATTCATCAAATAGTAAAAAACCTAAAAAATAACATTAGTACAATGAATAATCTCTCTGATATTACATGATTAGTTCCACCAATATCAGATGTTAGGGATACAATTTCTCTCACATGGCCCAGCTCCAAGGTTCTCTACTATTCCATTCTTCTATGAATGGACATAATGATCAATCTGAGTAGACATCTATAAAATTGTATGAAGTAGTCGATATCTAACTAAGGATGATTCATGAAATATAGGTTCATGAAAGGAGGAAGAAATTGATTTCTAAAATGCCAAAATATATGAAATTACTACCCATTTGTCATTGAAAACAAATAAATCGTACATTCAAAAATGTAGAAAGTATTAGATGCATAATAGGTGAAAAAAATCATTGAATTGAGGCACTCATGCATTCCATCCGAGTAATCATAAAGTATATTGAAACATAATTTGTTAAAGAAAAATAAAACACTAAATCATTTCCTTTTAAGGACAAATAATCAATCTTTAGTTTCCATGTTCAACAAAATCATGCACACATGATGAACATAACACTACAAATAGGTGTAGTAAATTACAATAAATAATCCCCAAAGAAAAAAAATTACCACCCAATTGATCTATATGACACTTCCAATAGAAAAAATAAGTTCAAAAATGTAGAATGTATAACATGATTAAAATGAATATGAATAATGTAAAATTAAAAAACATTAAAAAATACCTCTAGATAATCATATGATGTTAATTGTGATAGGATTTCTGAGTATGCTTTCCAGAAAAAACATAGTTTTAAAAAACATGTCTTTATTTGGAAAAACAAATGGGGAAAAATGGAAATTTGAAATACATCATTGTGAAGTAAAATAATTTCAATGATGAATGGACTCTAGAGATAAAAACCTAGTAATTTCTATGATCATTAAAACACAAGAATTATCGAGAATACCTAATAAAATTAGTGTTAATCAAATCCCCCAACATAAATCGAACCAAGATTTTTACTACCATCATTACCAAGTCCACATGGGAGGAACGTTACTCACACATCTACTCCCTCATGGAAACCCCCATGATACCCCCTCTTGTGGATAATCATATGTTGTTAATTGTGAATTTTTTTTCTCATTGCTGGAAAAAAACACATAGTTTTAACAAAAAACCCAAAAGCATAAATCGAATAGTCCCATAGAAAACCCCCCCTCTTGGATACCCCCCTCGAACCCCCCTCCATCCTAGAAACCCGCATGGACACCCCCCTACACATCTCCTCCACCCTGGACAACCCCTAGCCAGCACCCCCCACCCCACCTGTTGGATGACCCTCAAACACCCCTCCTTCTTGGACACAGATCCCTATTGAGAAAATTGGAGTTAATCAAAACCACTAAAAAATAAATCGATCCAAGATTTGGACATCCATTATCACCAAGAACACATGGGGGAACATTACTCACACATCTCCTCCCTCCTATACATCCCCCCACCATAGACACTCCCTAGACACCCCCTTAGTCTTGGACACCTCCCCTACCTCTTCCAAATAGAAAAATATATGTTAAAAAATTTAGAATGTATAACATGGTAAAAATTTCTATGAAAAATGAAAAAATACAAAAAATTAAAAAAATACCTCTGGATAATCATATGTTCATAATAGTGACATGTTTTCTTATAATGACAGTAAGAAAAACACAGTTTTAACACTCTTGTCTTTCCCAGTCTCTCCCTTAACAACAACCTCATGATGATGGAGGACATGTTATTAGATGGGAAAATATAAAAGAAATGTGAATAACAAACTGATTTCTAACTCACCGAATGAATTTTCTCGGGATTATAAATTGATCTTTACTGGAGAGACACCTCCAAAATCTTCTTATGTTTCATTACATTCTAGTTCTTAGCAACTAAATATATCTTTATGAAAGAATTAGTGCAGTAATATTGTCTACACCTAGATAAAGTCCCAAACACTATTTTGATCTCTTTCACCGACATATATTCACATAAAAATAAAAATATGATCACTAAAACTAATAGAGGAACCCCATTTAGTAAAAAATGGAAAATTTGACTACATACCATTGAAGTTGAGCTGGAGGAGATGAAGGATCCACCTCAGAGTAGTGTTAGTGAGGAGGTTATATGGTCACGTCAGAGGAGGATACAATTCAATTTTATAATAAAAAAACATAACTACTACATAAAAAAACAAAAATCATAATATAATAATTCAATATATATAGAAACAAACATAAACACCACAATACAATTCAATATTACAAAAATCAAACTTCACAACTTAATAAAATTAATCATATTAATAATCCAAAAATAAAATTCATATCAATAGTGATTCTCAATATCAGTATCGTCATATTCATGATATATCCCATCAACGACTCCAAAAAAATTCTATCACCTCCTCTCACACCTCCAACATTAGAATCAACATTAGCATCGGTACTGGAAATGGCACCAACACTGGAACCAGCACTAGGTCTGACTCTAGATATCGCTCAAGGGGAACAATCTACATCAGAAGAACACATTGACATCAAACAAGCATCAACCACTGTATCTTCTTATTTTGGAAGTGTAGAAGAAATGTAAAACATAACGTTCTTCGTATTTTTATTTATCACATTTTCTTCTATTTGATTTACTTAAATTATTTCTGAATTCATCAATTCCACTATGATCAAACTCGAACTGGTACTCGAAGAAACCTTGTCAGTAGATGTGTATTGATATGGTACAATCTTCTTCCAATGTCGTCAACACGCTCAGACCTAATGCTCATCTCATAATACGTGATGTGGATGATCTTCCATGCCATACATATCATATTCTTTTTCTTCCAATGCCTCCAATAAATTATGTTCATTTATATATAACAATAATTAAAATGATAAAATTATATAAGGAATTAAATTTATCCAAAATAAAATAAATTGAAATATACTTACAATCTTCTTCTTGGTGTTTATATTTACCATAGTACCGGATTTCTTTTTTCT
This sequence comes from Viscum album, assembly GCA_963277665.1. NCBI lineage: Eukaryota > Viridiplantae > Streptophyta > Magnoliopsida > Santalales > Viscaceae > Viscum > Viscum album. Next base: position 738,668,732 of record OY728122.1, read on the forward strand.
ACATGTAAAAAAAAGTAGATAATGTAACCTAAACCTCGATATTAAATGCCTTTTTAAAGAAAAAACAATGAAACAAATCAAAACATGAAGTCAAAATAATTAAACAACATGAAGCCAAATATGTTAAATGCTAAATTACATCTTTTTTGTCATGATATGGGAGTGAAGTGAGTCTATGAGTATAAAAATGTTTTATTCCAATCTTATTTAATTTATTTATATGTAATTTCTCTAATAAAAAAATAATTATATAACTTCATTAACATAAATAAAACTCTTTTATTCAAATAAATAAATGAATATATATATAAATTTAACAAATACCTTAATCTCTGGATTCTTCCAATAGCCTACCACATCTTTGTATTGTGATAATGGGAAATAATGAATCATTTTTCTATCTTCAATAACTGTAATAACTCACTTTTTGCAACCAAGATATAAGTCATACTTTTCTGCATTCCACAATTCACCTAAATCCATTAAGTTATCAGCCTTGGCATTTCTTTCATCATAAAATTATATCGAACCTGTAAAGGAAAATATGTTGGTTATGAAAATATTATATACATATATATATAAGGTGTTTAACATTAATTACCCAGATCTCTACCTCGACATTGTCCTTTATTTGTTCTCCAACTTCCTTCCAACTTATTTCTTGAAATGGAATGATATTTTTGTGTCTAACAAGTGTTCCCATAATGATTTTACATTTCGTACCGTTTTTTTAATTATAGATCTATCTTAATTTTATACAACCATGATTTTTGAGTTTCGATTCTAAACCTCTCAAATTTTTTAGTGGCCCCATATTCTGGAAGAGTATGGAGCTAATAAAGAATTAAATTATAAAGGAAAATAATATATATTAATTTATAATTAATCCCTAACGGTAATGTTTAAACACATACTAGTAGAAGGGTGATCTGTTGACCCCTAAAGTCCTAAATCTTGAGGGAAATTAGCCTATGTGGTAGCTGATATGTCTACAATAGGAGTGCTTTATATAGTAGATGATGATAAGTGTAAGGATGGAGGAATGAAACCTGATGGATAACCATATACGAATGAGGGTGGATATGGATATGGATATAGAAGTGGGATATATGGGGGTGCAGTTCTCTAAAGAGTGGACGATGGGAATAAAATATAAGGAGGCATGGGAGTCTTAGAACTACCATCCGATGTGGGTACGAGGTATAATGGGATATGGAAAATGTGGTTATTGATAATATGGAGGTGTCTTAATGGGAGGATAACCTCCTGCTGACTCAAGCTGCTTAGTAGTATGCTGAAATATTGAATCAGTACCCACACCATACTATTAGCCATAGTAGTATAATACAACCATATCATTGATGATGTAGCCTAAAATAACATATATTATAATATAAAATTAATGATGAGAATATAAATAATATAAAAGGCCATAATATTAAAACCAAAATTATACTTACAGTGTTCACCAAAGAGATATATGTTGTTAATATCTATCTATTCTTCAATTTATTCTAGTATCAGTATATTTAGACATTTTGACCTGGAAATTTAAAATAATATTCTCAAATAAAAGGAAATAATGAAAAATTATAAATAATACAATTGTATCATAAAACAATGAGATACATTATCAAGTGTGATATTTATATTGATAAAATATCAAGACTCAACTATGTTCAAAAATTACTAGAGATGTTCTTAAACATAAATTGGTCATACTATAAATAGTTTTATATTAGAAAATGGTAAAAAAATTATACTGCTTAATTTGATATTATGTTAGGATGTTTGAAAATCACATACTATATTGTTATAATTTTAGGTAAATACATACAAATGTCATATATTAAATAAAATAATATATCAAATGTTAGACTTGTAGAAGTTGTTTTTTGACAACATATATCACATATGAAAATAATATATTTAATTTTAGAAATCAAATTATCTTTAGAATTTGAATTCATTAATTTATTAATAGGAAAGTGAAAAGAAAGAGAAAATGATAATTTTTGGAATCGTTATTTGACTTTAGGTTTTCGAATGTTATTTTTAGGAGTGGAAATGGATTTTATTGAATTTTAAAGAAATATTTATGAAAATAAATAGTGCATGGACATATATATAGTTATAGAAAAATTAATTCATCATTACATCATGAATGATGAAATTTAGGATATATCAGTTATGTGAAATACTTTATTTTTACTATTCAACAGAAAATTAATGTATTTCATAAAATTACCAAAAGAAAATCCTATCCATTATTCGATGTTTATAATTCAAAAATGAACTCCATTTTTCAAAAATATTTTTCCAATTATGTTTAATTTAACATTTTATTAAAACCCCAATTTACTTGAAAAATACAAATTTGAAATTTAAAACAACTTTATAAACACTTTGAAAATTTATTTATGCCCACATAAAATTATCATAGAATAAAAATATTAATTTAAGAATACATTTCATGAAAATAATTTTTCATTTAAAATATTAAATTATTCCAACAATTGTGTTTAAATTTTTCTGACTTTTAAAAATACCAACACCATATTAATTTTTTTTTAAAATATTTATTGACTCATAGTATGACATAGTTATAGAAAACTGTTACTTATAAAAAACTAAATTTTATTTATACATTCATAGGTGAGGATACAATTACATTGGCTGATTTACTATTCATAAGGGTCACATTACTTTTCCCAAGATCAAGTTACTATTTCTATGTGTTCCTTAACATCAATAGATACCTTTATATCATCTATTCATCACTTATAAAGTTTTTATTATGTTATAAAAGTAATCTTATGTGATTATAGTATAAGGAATAATTTTAAAAAGAGTATTTACATTGATAAATCTTTACATTGTTACATTCTTACCCTCTTAAAAAATTTCTCCCTTGAAATTTTATTTTACATTCTATGACATAAATAGGTTGGGGTACACTTCATTGCCTCCTCTAGTTCCCATGTTTCGTCTTCGTACTTATGAATCCATTATAGTACATTGACCAGGTGAGTAGTCCCGTTAAGTAGTTCTTTATCTCTATGATCCAAGATCTTCACTGGATTCTCCTCATATAAAAGATCATCCTCCAACTGTACCACCTCTGATGAGAGTACATGTGAAGGATCTGGTATGTGCTTCTTTAAGATGGATATATGAAAGACATAATCTATATTCGAAATGGTAAGTGGAAGTTCTAGTTGATAGGTTATAGCCCCGACATGATCACGAATCTCGAAGGAGATGATGTACCTAGGACATAGATTCTCTTTATTCCAAAATATCATGACCTACTTCCATGATGACACATGGAGAAATACTATTTCTCCAACATAGATCTGAAGGCCTCATATGTGGTTTTCTACATAACTCTTTTGTCGACTTTTGGATACCTTGATGTACTGCTAAATGGATTTCACCTTCTCCATCATTTTTTCAATCATTTCATGTCCTAGAAACTTACATTCACCGAATTCATCCCAACATGCCAGTGTTCTGCACCTTTTCTAAAAATGGGATTTATATGGTCCCATTCAGATGGTCGAGTGGGAACTATTTTTGTAGGAGAATTCAGCCAAAGGAATATGTTAGTCCCATCCTCCTTTTAAGTGATAACACATGATCTCAACATATCTTCTAGTATGTGAATAGTTTTCCCTGATTGGCTATCTGTTTTAGGATGATTAGTGATACTTAATTTTAGTTTACTGAGTATATAATTTTGGATACTTTTCTAGATCTTGTAGGTGAATCTAGGATCACGATGAGATAAAATATTTAGTGGTTATCTATGTAGCCTTACCACTTCTTTGATGTATATCTGTGCAAGTAGATTCAATGAGAAGTCCTATAGAATTGAGATAAAGTGATCTGTCTTCAAAATATGATCCACAATGACCTATATAACATTAATTCCTCTGGATTTCCTTGGAAGTCCACTGAAAAGTCCATGGTAATGTTCTCCCACTTCAATGTTGGTATGTGTAGTGGTTGCATCATATTCTTATAATTTTTCCTCCCAGTTTTCACTTGTTGAAATATGAGTAACTTTGAAGTATATTTAGAAATTTAACTTTTCATTATGTCCCAAAAAATGTTTTCTCTGAGATCTGAAAACATCTTGGTGCTCACTAGGTGGATAGAAAAGGATGAACTATGTGTTTCATTCAGATAATGCTTTTTTATCTCTGGATCAAATGGTATACATAATCGTGTCCCAAATATTACAAATCCTTCTTCATCAATTATGAACTATATGGATTTCCTATTTATGATAGTATCCACCCTTTTCTTAATTCCCACATATTTTCCTTGAGTATCAATTATTTTCACCAAGATTGATGGTTGAGAAATAATTAATGAAATGATTGATGATGTTCCAAAATTAATTATTCATATTTCCATCATCTGAAAATATGATAAGATCATATCATTTTCAATTCTCATAATTTATAAAGACGTAGGATCCTTTCTACTTAGTGCCTCTGCCACCTTGTTTACCTTACTATATTTGTTGTGTATTGAGTAGTCATAATCCTTGACGATCTCGATTTATATTCTGTAGAAAATTTTAAAACCTTTTTTGAATATATATTTGAGACTATTGTGATTAGTATATATATCACACTTCTCCTAATAGTATTTATGCCACCATATTTTTAACGCAAATATCATTGCCTCCAACTCCAGATCATGCGTAGGATTGTTTTACTCTTGGAAATTCATCTACCTTGTGGAATTGGAAATCACTTATCACACCACCTAATACCTTCTTAAAATAACCACTATACACCCCAAGGAATTGTAAACTCATTTGGAGTGTGAGTATCGGTGTAGTGATAAACCTCTTTTTCAACTCCATGAAACCGTCATCAAATTCCTATGTCCAGACATAATTTTATTCTTATCATGTCAGCTTGGTCATTGGGTTTTAGAGTCTTGAAAATATATTCAAAAATCCTCGATAATACCCATCCAGAACCAAAAAACTATGGACCTCTATAATAGATGTTGGCCTGGGCCACTCTTCAATCGCTTGTGTCTTGTAAGGGTCCATATATATCACATTACTGGTGATAACATTCCCCATGAATGATACTTCCTACATCTAAAACTCTCATTTACTATACATTTCAAATATCTTATCCCTTTTAAAATTATTTAACATAGTATTGAAATGCTCCTCATGTTCTTCCCTGCTTTTACGGTAAATCAGAATATCTTGATTTAGACTACCAAAATGTTTTTGAGGTAATCTGTGAAGACTATATTGATTAAATAAATAAAAATTGATGGAGTATTAGTGATTCCGAAAGGAATCACTATGAACTCTTAGTGTCCACAAATCGTTTGAAATGCAGTCTTTCGAATATATTTCTTCCTCACATTTAATTGGGGAAAACCCAACTGAAGGTCTACAATAGTGAAATAACTGGCCCCAAAAAGCTGATAGAAAAAATATTCTATATGTGGAAGGGGATACATTTTCGTTATTGTTATATTATTGATCTCATGATAATCAATGCAGAGGCACATTGATCCATCCTTATTTTTGAAGAAGAGGACTAGCGCACCCCGCAGTGAAGTAGTAGGGCGTATAAAACCCTTCTACATATTCTCTTGTAACTGATTCTTCGTATCTTTCATATCCACAGTGGACATTATATAAGGATTTTTATATAGGCTGTGGTCTATGAATAAATTCAATTGATAACTCTACCTCTCGATCAGAAGGGTGGCCAATCAACTCTTTAGGGAATACATCAGTGTAATCCCTCAAGATGGGCATGTCTTCAAGCATGATTCCCTCCATTGTCTCAATCATTTAAGCTAGAATTTTTTTCTCATAAGGGATTAATATCCACACTTCAGACACTGATTCTAGAGGACATTAATCTTCTTCATTACACTTTTATTGAATTGGACGATGCTTCAGTATGTGAATAGTGATCTCTCTTTCCCAATAGTTGATGTTGGAATTGTATAAATATTTAAAATACATGCCCAATATAATGTCAAAATCCACTAAAAGAAGTATGGAAAGATTTTCTGTGATGTTCAATACCCAAAAATTTATCGATGATGTGTTATAAACCATTAATGTTATTATTTCCCCATTCATTATTTTCACAGTTTACTTATCCTCGAAATTTTTCGGTGGTGTTTGAATAGTTCTACTAAACTTTCAAGATATGAAAGAATGTGTAGAACCAAAATCAAATTGTACATTCTCTATTCATGAATGAATAAGTAGTGAACCTATCACCACAACTCTATCTGGATCTACCACAATAGTATTGATAGCATAAGCCCTTTCATATTGCCTTAGAGGTTGTAGTTGATTTCCCCAAACAATCCTTAGTGTAGGGAAATTGTTTGCATAATTCCCATGCTCCATCTATTTTTAACACTGCACCATTGGATGAGAGTTTATCTAATCCATCCTTTATTATTCACCATTAACATGATTTTTCATATCTCTTTGATAGTTAATGGATATATGTCCAATTATTCCACATTTGAAGAAATTTCTGGTTCCCTTTAGGCAGTTTCTAGGATGATTTTTCCCACAACTTTTACGTTTGGGATATTCGGTATTCATTGCATCTAGGGATTTGTTTGTTGAACAACCCATGTTATTCTCTATTTTACGATTCTTATCACTCGGTCCACGAGAACAATAAAAGTATCCAATCTTCATTTCAAACTTGAGGACACAACATAAAATCTCTTTATAACTATCAAAGTATTGAATCGCCAATGCTTTTCATAGACTCTATATTATTCTTCTAAATAAGTGATCCTTCTTAACTTTGGTGTTCATGAAAAATCCAGAGGTGTACCTTGACGGACTGGTAATGTTTACTTCATACACCTCGATGAACTCACCTTCCTTATGATCGAGTCTAAGGAACCATATTTCCATCTTGAGATGGAAGGTTCGAGGAAAATATTTATTGCAAAATGTCCTCCTGAATTCATACCAATCCATGGAATCAATTTTCTTTTATGGATTCTTATTCTTGATCAGTGTCCACCACTGACCAGCTTCCTCATAAAAATGATAGACCGCCAGTATGACTTTTTATTCATCAGAGCACTTGACGATGGATAATATCTTTTCAATGGTGTCAATCCACTGTTCCGTGAGGAGGGGATCAGAATATCCGTTAAACATGGGAGGCCTTTTCCACATGAAATATTCAATGGAAAATATCTCTTTCCTTGGAGGAAAAGGGTGTACTACATGATTCATGTTATTATTAATGACATGATCCAGTTGATCAAGTACTGTCATGAAGTTTTGAGCAGCCATTCCCAACATATCAGACATATCATTAGGACCACCATTACATACCCAACCACATTGGTTGTTTGAACGAGTTCATTTATATGCCATCATTAACTTAGAAAAAAGAGTACAATTAAAGGCCTTGAATATATAGTTGTTGACTATAAAAAAGGAATATTTGAACATAAATAGATAAAATTGTAAATGAGAAGTATATCCAAACTTGTGATTCCATTGGTTTAAATCATGGTTATCCTTGATCTATTTATTAACATATACACTTATGGGATTTATTTTTATTCCATTAATAATGGTTTGTACTATTCTCATGAATTTACCAAATCATATCCCCTAGTTGTGTCAAGCCAAGAGTGTATCAAGGACTGTTGTCGTGTACCGGGTTACCCTGGGTCATGGCCGAAACTCCTTGTTAGAGCTTTCACTCCTAGGTACATACATTCTAGACCTACCTCTACATATTTGTATCTATAGAGGGATTTATTTTCATAATAAACCACTTAATATATACTTTCCAAAATTTCAGGATGTTTTCTTATACTTCGTCTCATCCTTAAGGTTTTTAATATTTTTTTATATTTTTATTCTCCAAAAATAACTAGACCATCCTCTGATACCAACTATGGAGATACAGGACTTTTACAAATAACATTACAATATTTTAAGAATAATTATACATCTGAGTACATGCCTAGGATCATGATGTATAGTATAAAATTTATTACAATGTACATAAAACAAAAACATTTGACTAAAAGAGAATACTTTTTTATTTAATGTTTATAATATGCCTATAACTTCATTTGATATCTTAAATATACCTTGGATAACTTGTGGACAAAATGAACAATGGTATGAGATAAAAATCCTTTTAAGGGAGTATACATAATAATAAGGTTTTAGCATAACTGTTAGAAGGCATTACATAATGATAACAAAAGCCTAGAACATATGGAATCAAAATATATAGACATGGGATCATATAAACATGGAGTCAAAGAAATGTGGAAGAAACGTAAAACATGTCTTTAGTATGAGTAATGTGTAACCACCATGATCGTTACACATAGTACCAAAAGCCAAAGATAACCGCCAAGACAATTGCATTTAGTAGCACCAGCCAAGGTAACCGCCAAGATAGTCACACATAACATCTCATGAGACATAACATTGCCTAATGAATTATAGCGCTATCTGGGTGACCCCATATTGACTTTTCATGAATTTTTTTTCCACATAAATAATCATATACAATCAATCTTATATAATCATAGTTGTTTCCCATTAAAAAAAATTGGGTACCACAATCATGTTATAAATCATAAAAGTGTCCATGAAAGAAATGAACTAAAATAAACATAGAAATTAACAATGGAAAATAAGAATGTTTCATGGTTTGTGATGTCCAGTTGATGTTACAACATGTAAGAAAATTTTTCATGATGTTTCAGCATAAATTTTTTTTGAGATGTTTTAGGGAAAATACTATAAATCCTCTAAAAAAGAAAAAAGGAACAATAATTTATACAAAAATAGAAGTGAAATAGAAATGTTTTCACACTAAAAGGACTTATTCTAAAAATAAAATGGAGGATTAAAATACATTATATAGTGCACTTGAAATTGGGTATGTATCCTGGAAGTTCCCTCAAAACAGGTTCGCTTATCGTGAAGTGTTGATGAGGGAATCACTTAAAAATATGGATATCCCAAAAAGATAAAAATGAATGGATGGTGTTAAATGAGTTTGGAAAATTAAAATAGAATTTATAATATTTACATAAAAAGAATAGATATCCAAATTTAGGAAAAAAAATATTTATAAATAAACCCGAAGTAATAAATGAGGTTCAGGTTGAATCCTTTAGAAAATATTAGCTTGGTGTCGTGTGTACTTAAGAGGGATTAATGAGAGATAACGGGATTTATCATATTTTATACATCATTTGATAAATTTTGGGGATATATGTAATCATACCCCATCAATATTAATTACAAATTAAAGGGAATAACATAGTGGAAAATTGTTAATAAAAGTGAAATTGAGAGGATCCCTTACCTTAATTTATGATTATTTTCGTCTCTTGTGTGCCTCCAAAATAAAAAATTTATCTTTATTAAAACAATTATATAAAATTGAATTATAGTAATTATATAAATATACTTATAAATTTTATTCATTTTATTTTATTTCAATATTTTTAATGATGAAATTAAAGCGTTTTGATATCATATTTTACTTAAAAATTTCCCATCTTGCATCAATTTCACTTTTATTAATTGTAATTTATAGATAACTATAATTAGTTTCAGAAGAACAGAATACATGTGATTTGATATTAATATATTATATAATATTTATATTGTTTGTACAAGAATTTTTTTATAATAATTATCTTGTAATGTCTCCGTAGATTGTTAACTTACCTTTAATAGGATGTTTCCAATAGCGCGGTAAAGGGAAGTATGACATTTATATTTTTCATTAATATGATAATTACAGTAAGTTAACATAATTAAAATAATTTTAACTTAATTTATAATAAAAAATATAGTAAATTTTTTTTAAATGGATAGTGTAAAATAAAAAAAGGATGAAAAGAGATAAGATTTACTATAGTCATATTATGTTCGCGGTGTAGCCTCTCTAACACGAAACTATAACACCCATTGTGATTGGAGTTTCAGGGATCCGGAAAAAAAATAAATTTCTAAGAGTCTTGAGAGGGAGAATTTGGGTAGAGATTTGGCTTATTAACAGCTTAGAAGAGTTTTTTTCAAGGGGAGGGAGAGAGGTTATTTATACTTAAGGATGGGGTGTTCTTAAAATAAAATATAAAATTAAATACAATATCAAATTTTAGAATTTTAATAGTATTTTTTTAAAATAATAAATAATATGTTAATATAATATAATTATTTTTAGACTTTTAATCATCTTTTTAATTATAATTCATTAATTTGTTAAAAGGGAAGTGAAAAGAAAGAGAACATCATAATTTTAGGGATCACTTTTTGACTTTTGGTATTAGAATGTTATTTTTAAGATTGGAAATTGATTTTATTGTATTTTAAGTTAAAATTTATGAAATTATATAAAACAAGGATGAATATAAGATTATATAATGTTTATCTCATCATTACATCATGAATGATGCAATTTAAGATATACCGGTTATGTGAAAACTGGATTTTTACTATTCACACAAAAAATTAAAGTATTTCATAAAATTACCAAAAAATAATCCTATCTCTTTATCTTTGTGTATAATTAAAAAATGAATTCCTTTTTTCAAAAATATTTTCCTAAATATGATTAATTTAATTTTTAATTAAAATCATTATTTACTTTAAAAATATATATCTTAAATTTAAAACTACTTTTCAAACACTTTGAAAAATAACTTAAGGTCACATATAATTATCATAGAATAAAAATTTAATTTTATGAATAAATTTCAGGAAACTAAATATTCATTTCAATTATTACCTTAATAATAAAATTTTAATTAAATATTCTGGGATTATAAAAATTCCAACACAAAATTTATAATTTTGAAAATATTTATTTACTCATACTATGATATAATTAAATGATATTATCACTTTTAAAAAGATAAATTATATATATATATATTCCTTGTAGAGGTTACTATTACATTGGCTGATTTATAATTCATTAGGGTCACATTACTATTCCAATTTCTTTGTTACAGTTGATATATGATCCTGAACATCTAATGATACATATATTTCACTTATTATTCACTTATAATATTTTTGTTGTGTTATAAAAGTAATATTATTTGATTATACTATAAGGAATAATTATAAGAAGTGAATTTCCATTGATAAAACTTCGTGTCATTGCATAGAACCAATTTTAACTATTCAAGGGAAGAAACATAAAGGATTATCTTATTACAGCTTCGGAATGTGTGAACCTACACTAGAAGATCACGAGTAGAGGCAACATCACACATAATATTTATTTCAAGGAATAATTTCACAGTATGGACTGTGGGTTTTTGGTAATGTTCTCTAAGAGTTTTTATTATTCATTAGGTTAATATATTTTATGAAATACCTCCTTGGATCTTCACATATATCCATTCTTATAAATGGTTCCTTGGAAGGATACATCAAATTCTCCATATGTGAGATAAGAATATCCCCTTTCAGCTATTATATTTTCAATCACTGAAGATTCTATGTGTAGTCTTCTTGAATATATGGTGAACAAGGATGACCTGAAAAAAATTAGAGTGACCAGAGGTGTCTCTGATCCAACTCATATAAATTTTTCTGATGAAATTATTGTAATAATATAGGGATTTAAGACAAACATTAATAACTTCATGAATTCCCTTCTGTAGTATGAAAGTGTTTCTCAACAAGAAATAAATTGGATCAAGTATTTCATTTATTTTGGAAAGAATGTTTTAGGTTACAGAAAAACTTGTATGATCAATGATCTGGGAATAATGTAAGTTATCTCCCTTTAACATATCATGGAGTTACAATATTCTGGGAGATCATGGGGTTTATAGATTATCAATGTGGTGAGTCAGATAAGAATAAATCTAACATATTTCAAGGGAAAATATCTCTCAAAGAAAGGAAGAAAATGTCCTATCATGCATTTGGTGGTTTTAAAGATGTTATATTCATTCATGGTATATTATTTTCCCAAATATTTTATCAAAAGTATAAATACTCTAATGATAAATTTTTGTGGAGTAGAGGTATCCGAGAAAGAAAAATTATTACAACCCCTTGGAAGTAATTATTCATGCCCTAGTCTCTAGGATTCCATTTTATAAAAAATGATTCTATCTTAAATCAATCCGTATATGTCAAATTTATGTATAGGGCCATGAATAAAAAATATAACCCATTGGGTTAAATAATTTATATATTTTTAGCTAAATTGATTGCAGGAGAGTCGAGCAATATTCCATCCTCTGTTTGGAATGGTCTATGAGTTTTTTTAGAGGATTAATATGTAGTGTCACTGGATGGTTCATGTGAACTCCTCTCTCGTGTTATAGAAATAGAATTGGATATGATCTCCCCTTATTAGTGGGATTAGAACTTATGAGCCTGATATTGACTAAAAAATTTCAATAAATGGTCAAATAGACGATATGAAACTCTTTTGAGTGGACATAGCCTTGATTGTTTATTCGTAGGAGTTCCTAAATCTAGAGGACATGCTAATCTAGGATCCAAACCCAAATGGAATACTTGAATCCAAGATCATTTATATGCATCTTCTTCAATAAGACCATAAATGGATTTGAAACCTCAAAAAAAGTTGTTATCCCCATCTAGATACACTCTTCTTTGGAGACTCTCCCTCAAAAATATTTGAGTCGATGTTAATCTACATTGTGTTGGTATATCCTTATGTTCAAGATGTGTTCTATTCCACCAACCCTGTAAGGATGTGAACCATATATTTTTTCACTGTCAAAAAACATATTCATTAACGTGTCTAGTGACTGAAATTTTTGAGATTCATTACCAACAGACTGATAACTTCCAGATTTTACTACATCCTTTTATTGACATCCAACTGTCTATGAAACATACAATTCTCTACATGGTGGATTTTTGTGAGCTGGTACATGTAATTTGTAGATTCAAAAATAAGTATTTCAATGAGGAATCTCCATTATTCTTTTGGACATCCCTTTCTGACATTAAAAATGTGGAACACAATTCCAATATTCTCCAAGAGGTATGGTACAAAAATTCAGTCAAAGACCTTATTGTTATAATATATCTTAAAATATGTTGTAACATTTGTAAACCACATGGCCCAATTGTGGTTTTTTAGATCTCCCATTTCATGGAAGGATAAAAATAATCTCTAATGGAGATTCTAGGGTTAATCTCATTCCAGCTAGTTGTATGATTATTTTGAGAGACCATAATGGAGATTTCAGGGAATATATTAATAGACCGTATTGTCATGTCAATGCTATATACTACAAAATGATTAGATTTATCAAAGACATCTAAATTTAATTTCATAGAAATTCGAACAATATAATGTTAAAAACTGATTCCATTATCATCATCAAGGCTATCCATATTAGAAAAATTCACCTATCCTGGAAGCTGACAGCTAAATTGGATAACTGCCTTGATAGGCTTAATTCAATGAATTATATTATCACAGATATTTTTCTTAAATCCAACCATATTGACTATAGTATTTCTAGAAATTTATTTCCTAATAAGGATTTCATCTCCTCTCATAGTCTCCCTTCTGATATTCTTCTTAAGTTTCAATGGGGTAAATGTAAATTTCCCTCTTTTAGACTCTTGTAATATTTGCCTTTTTATATGTTAGAAGCCTCCATACTTAATTTTATAAAAACAACTGTGGTGTTTTTTTAGAAAATAATATATCATTATATGATTTTCTAACTCAGGGGATACATTTAGTATCTTATAACGGTATTATGTATTGGTTAATAATTTTCACAAAGAGGATTTTACTAGGGTTGGTGATAAAAACTGGATGTTATAGGAATTATAAACCATATATGTGTCAAATTAGGGGTCACTGTGTTTCATTTTGTTTTACAATTATGGTCTATAGAGGATTAGTTCATTTATTAAAGATGTTTTAGTGAGTTTTAATTGGTGAGCTGACCACCTTGTGATTCGTTCTTGCCTAGGATTAGTGTAACTAATAGAAATTCTATAATTTTAAATCTGATTAGATTTTCAATATATTATAATATATGATAGTCCAAACATAGAAAAAACAAACCATATTAGAAAATAACTATTTTTAAATTTAATTTTAATACTAATATGGTAAATAATTAAAGTTTTTACCATGAAAAGTTAAATAAATAATATATGTTAATGTTGAATGTTAGTATTTTCAATAAAATCCATTTTCATTATATTTTTTATTTTCATTTATGATTTAAAATTAAAAATTTCCTAATAAAAACATTATAAAAATAAATGCTGTTATTAAATTCCCCACATCAAATTTTCTTATTATTTATTTTTTAGTTTCTCTTTTTATGGATGATTTTTATTTATATATTTTTTTATAAAAATTATACTTTTTATGATATTATCAATACATAAAAATATATTGAAATTTTAAAACACCCATGTAATAATAAAATGTGTTCTTAATAAATGATATTATGAATTTTAGTATATTCATTGACTATAAAAGTCATATTTCCATCATTGTTTCAAATATTCAGTTAATAAAAACTTCTTTTCATATTTTCTTCTAATTAATATTTTTATGGTGAAATTTGGTTTTCATATTTTTTTAAATCCAAATATAATTAAATTATTCATAAAAAATAATTTATGTGATAAAACTTACTCTCTATGATAATGTTAACTAGTAAATAAATTTTTATACACACAGACTCACATTTTCTAAAAAATATTTTTTTTGTTGAATTTTTAATAATTTTAAAACTTTTCAATTAATTCATTTGAAATATAATTTTTAAAAATTATTTGTAAATTTGAAAATGTTAGGTTCAAATTACATAAATTTTATAATGTTAATTATTATCATTAATATTAATTACAATATTTAATAATTAATTACCAATGTAAAATTCAATTTGGTTAGATTTTAAAATCTAAAATTAAAGGCTACAAAACACTCAAGGATCTCTTCAAAATGAGTAGTTGAGTTGTTATTCAACCCTCACTATGTTTACCCTCTTCCTGATTAAAATATATTTTACTAAACCTTTATCAGTAACAATAAATTTTTGAAATGTAATGGTTCCTTCCAAAAATACCCTTATCTCCACTTATAAAAAGTTAACACTTCCACCACATCAAGACTCAACTATAAATATAAATTAATATTTAAACTAAAATATATTTAGCCTCATATATGTTGATCTTAATTTTTTTGAATTTTTCTCACCATAAGGCTCTTATGTTCTTAATTGATGAGGATATTTTCAAGATATACTCAATCGTCCAAAGTAATTATTATTTTCTCTTAGTGTGTTATATCACTATATTAAGTACTATAAAGTCTCTAACCTTATTAATATAAAGAAATAAAATTCATTATATTTATTAAATGAAAATATAGTATTTGGAAAAAATTATTCACTCATTTTGATCAAAAATGAAAAAAATTGATTGCGTGTAAGATTGGACTACCGACTCCATGGGGCATTGTTCTTGATTTTTCATCACCACCTCTCTAGGATGATGAAAAGTATATATTTTAGGATTTATATTTATTTATTTTTTATATATATATTAAATTAAATTTTTTCAAATACCATCTTTTCATGCACTCATTATGAAATGAGATCATTAATTGTGCCTTCCTACAGACTGCCACGTCCATGGAATGATGCATTCCATTTTTCACTACTGACTAAATGGATGATTTTAGTTAATATTTGATGATTATTAATATATATATATATAGTATATATCATGAATATATTACTTTATTTATAACATAAAAAGTAAATATCATTATAATATAATCCATCAGTAGTAGTAAATATCATGAAACAAGCTCATCACATGTATTGACTTCATGAAAAATGAATAAAACTCAAGTGTAATGGAATTTTTAAATTATAAGAATGTGGAAAAAAGTTATAATACCCTTAATTATTTGTAAATTTTAATCATTGGTAGGAAATGTATGATACATCCCAATTTTAAAGACCTAGTTCCCAACGTTCAAAATTATTAACACCTGATGATAAAAAAAGATTTTAGAAATCTTGCACATGAAGACACTTGTTATTAAAAAAGACTTCAATTTAAAAATTATACGAAATAGATTATTAAATAGGAATTTAATAATTTTATCTCTATGATAACAGATTTTAAATCACTTTTATTGATTTATAAGGAAAAGGAAAGGTACTTGGTAACTCAATGTTCTTCTATTAGGTTATACACATTCTCTTGTATTTCCATTCTCATATGTTCTCTATGTTTTCCATTTTAATGATTAATTATTTTTCATAGGGACAAATAATTTATTCTCCAACCCAATTTCTGTGAATGGTGTTTATTTTATTTATTTTTCCAATAAATCACTATTTATAATTTTAGAAAAAGAGACATGTAACTATGAATTTTACATTGATTAATAAAAAATGTATTAAAAAAATTCATTTTTAGGATTTTGTTTTGAATTTCCGAAAATGACCTATATTTAATGATGTTATATTCCATGGTTCATCCTATATTTTCTTTAATTAATCTATTATTTTTTATAATAATTCTTTCGAATATAATATTTTAATCCATGATGTTATTTTATTCTATTTGGGTGTTTTATTAAAACCAATTTATTTTCTTAGGTTCCTTATTAAAATTAAATAATTTCTATTTTGATGTTTCATGTAACACATTTTATTACCATGTGTTCTTTTTGATGTAAAAAATTATATATTTTTACATGTAACCTATAAGTATAGATGAAAAATGGGTGTGTTCCTATACCACCCTTTAATGAATTGATTATGATTTTATATCTCATAAGATGGGTATTCATGAGGAAATTTTAACATATCATTAGATGGGGAAATAATGGTGTGACTCATGATATTAATATATCCCTATGATATTTTATTTTTATTTTTAAGGTTTGTTATAAATTATTTTCATATTATCCTTTGATTCCTTGTATATAAAAAATTATTCTATGTTATGTTGTTGTTATTTCTTGTATGTTGATCGTTTCAATTTTAAGTTCATATTCAATGTACATTTAATCCCACTAATTATTTGTGGTTATCATTAAGGATATGATAATATTTCTATTATTCTTGTGTTCTAATTATTCTTATGAACTCATATTTGATGAAATTTATATTCACGCATTACTAATCATTTTAACTCGCATCCATAGTATGTTTTCATTTTCCATGTTAGGGGAACAATTATTACTAGTAAGATGTATATATGATGCTATTTTATAAATCCTTTAAGGAGAAATCATCACGAGATTAGTGAGAAATGTATTATTATTTGGATAATCACCAAAGAAAATAATCCTACCTATGCTTGGGACATTATTATTTATAAAATAAAATATTTTCAATTATGAAAAATATTTAAAATAATGGCATGTTTATCTAGGGTCACTATAGTAGGTATCACAGAAAATATTTAGTTATTTTTTGAGATTTTTTAGATAACATTTGTAAAAATCCAAGGGTTATGTGTATGAGATTGTTATAAGTATTAAATAACATCAATATGATTTAATAAACAATATATTTTGTTCTTTTCCTAAAAATTATGTCATTTTCATGAAAACTGAATGTGTATGATGGATTTGAAATACTTATCCCTTGGGTTAGTAATACTAAACATGGTTTGATGGGTATTATCTCAATCTTGAAAAGGTGACTGATAATGATTCCTAAATACACATCAGGCTAAAAAATTCTGGGGGTGTGAATTAGATCATATTATATTCATTATAAATATTTTTGAATGATTTATTTCCAAGATACGTTGAGGTATTGTGTTATGAATTAAACGAGTACCCAATCTAATTAATAAATAATAATAAAATAGGCGAATTAAAGGAATTATATACTTATATGATAGTGTCAAAGAATAAGAAATTTTAATGTTGCATCCAATTAATTCTATATTCACCACCTGTTGTTAACTGGTTGTTAATTAATTAACTCATTTTTTAATAATGGATAGAACGATAAGGAGAACCGTTAAAAATCGGTGTGAGGGACAAAAAAATTAATTCCAAAAAAACCCAATGTAATGGGAGATGGATTAAAAAAACTCGTCCTAATGATCACTAAATTATCTCAATATATTAGTAATAATGGGAAATGTGATGAATATTATCTCACACCATGGATGGATAAAATTTACACTGTGTCTTTCATTTTGTAATTTCTAGCATATTTTTGTGGATATTAATATAAAATAATCATTAAAAAATGAATCAATGTGATTGAAGTATATTTTTCATAATCCATTTCTCATTAATAAATACGACTATTTTGTATGTCTATCATGTGAAAGGTGAGGTTGACCAATGGTGAAATATTAACAAGAATACAAAAAGGAAATAAAATGTAGATTCAATGGAATATGAATAATTTAAGAATGTGTTATTTAAAAAGTAATTTTCTTGATATCATCAGGATAATTAGGATATGGAATCCTTATATTTGAAAGAAAACGATGATGAATCCATTTGAACATATCAAAAAACATCAAAAGGATTTCAATATATTCCTCCATTTTAATCATTGATCATGGATGTAAAGTTGATCATTTATTTAGTGTATTAATACCTATTATTTTAAATTCATTTTCCATACAATTATTTGGAATATATGAAAAAATGGTTTGATGTGAAAATGGTGGATATTGAATTTTGTTCTCTTAATCCTTTAGATTTGAAAAAAGGATGGTGGAAATATATGGTCACTCGAATGGTTTGTTAGATCAGGTATAGAAATTTAAACCCTTGAATGGAAAAAGTGTGGGAAAAATACCCTAGGATATTTTCATAAAGGATAATGGAAGTGTTTTATGTTTGAAAAAATAGGATAATAATCAAACATCATCTATAGTAAGTTATAATAAACCATATTGTATGTTTTTATTTTTTAAAAAAAAATATTGAAAATTTTATCCTAAAAAAATTTATCTAATATTTTTAATCTTATTTTAACTAATAAAAAAGTATTATTTTGGAATTCGAATATTTTATGCGAGGTCAACATTTATAATAAAATTAATATTTGTGTTATAAAAATACAAGAGTATGTATCCAGTGATTGATTAATTATTATAGAAGACGATATTAATAGTGTTGAATAATTGAGAATGTGTAATTAATAATAGTTTATTATAAATGGTTGAATGTTAATGGTGGAAATGATGTCAAATATTAAATAAGAATAAGTTTAATAATTATTTTCCTTAATATGGGAAAAAATTGGTGTTTATATAAGAATGTGATATATATGAACACATATGTGTATATATATATATATTTGTGTGTCTAAATAAATATAAATAAATATAATTTTTTTTGTATAAATGTGTGTGCTTTTGGAAATCATCAAGGAGGGGCGCCCATGCCTTATTACCCTCCCCCTATTAATATATCTCTATAATTTTATTCTATTTTATTAATAGCTTCAAATATCATCTATCAACATTTTTTCCAATGTCAATCGATTTGACATTAGGTCAGTGAAATTATATTCATCTTGATAAGAGGATAGTGTCTATCAAACTTTTTCATAGGTGATGATGTACATTGTATGTAATTATTTTAACTAAAATTTATTATTTATTTAATTTCTCTTCCGATAGTCATTAGAATAATTCACCATCAACGATTTTGGAATTTTTTTATGAGAGCATGATAATCACTGGGTTTATTTTCATAGGAGAAGAATAAATTTTACTTCATTTAATTAAATTAAAATACCATGGTTAAATCACAATGAAAATGTTCAATAATGATTTTTAGTAACAATATTAATAGTGGGTCTACACTGAGTTTGTGAGTTCATCTTATTTGAGGTATGTGGTCTGAAATCCAATACAAAAGTCTTAATGAAATTATATGTATGTAATTGGGAGAATATAAATTTTCATGATTGGTAAATTGTATTGATAACTGAATTGATTGGTTTTTATTACCATGTGTTAACAATTTAGGTAAATTGGGGAAATTAAATTGGGGAATTTAATTAATTATCGTATAAATTAATATGATCCATTGTTATTATGAAATTAGTTGAATTTGATTAAAAGTAGTTTATTTAATTAATGAAATATTTGGATCGTAAAATTGGATTAATTATTTATTCAGTTTGTTAATAGATTGTTTATATTATGTAATTGGTTAAATTAAATTAAATATTTAATTAATTAATTAAATTGAACTAATTTGATTATGTAATTCGTTTATTTGATTAATATATTTTGAATTAATTAATAGATATTTATTATTTTGAAGTTGAATTAATTAATTTTTATTATATAAGAATATGATTAATTAATTTCTAAATTAATATACAGATTATTGTGATCGTGGAATTAATTGATTTGGATTAATTAACTATTTATTTAATTAATGAGATTTTAGTAATATGAAATTGATTTATTAGGATTAATTAATGGTTAAATTAATCAATGAGATTTCGTGATTGTGGAATGGATTGATTGGATTAATGAATTTTTAAATTAACTAATGATATTTTATAACTATGGAACTAGTTGATTTGAATTAATTAAATTTTTAATTAATTAATTAGATGATATGGTTTTGGAATTGGTTTATTGTGGTTAATTAATTGTGAAATTAATTAATTATATGTTATGATTGTTTAATTGATTGATTAGGACTAAATAAGTTTCGATTTAATTAATGAGATTTCATAACAGTGGAAATGATTGATTTGTATTAATTAATTATTTAATTAATTAATGGTAAGTCAAGATTGTGAAATTGATTGATTGGAATAATTAATAGTTAAATTAATTAATGAGATTTCATTGTTGTTGAATTTATCGATTTGATTGATTAATTTTTTAATTAATTAATGAGATTTCATGGATGTGGAATAGAATTATTTTAATTAATTAATTGTTGAAAATTTAATGAGATGTTATGATTGTTAAATTGGTTTACTGAGAGTAATTAATTGTTGAATTAATTAATTAAATGTAATGATTCTTAAATGTAGTGGTTGGATTAGTTAATTTATGAATTAATTAATTGTATGTCATGATTTTGGAATTGATTTATTTGATTAATTGCATATTATTTTAATTAATGATATTTTAAAAGTGTGGAATTGATTGATTTTAGTTAATTAATTGTGGATGTAATTAATGATTTTATATGATTTTGGAATTGGTTGATTTGGATAAATGTATTTTTTTACAAATTAATAAGATGTTATGATTCTGGAATTGATTGATTGTTGTTAATTAATTATAGAATTAATTAATGGAATGAGTGATTGTGAAATTAGTGGAAATTAAATAATTAATTATTAAATTAATTATTGTATTGTTGAGAATGTTTAAATGAATTAATTATTTGTTTAATTAATTAATGGATTGTTATCATTGTGAAATTGGATTAATTAGTTGGTTGAATAATTAATGGAACATTGAAAATATTTGTATTGGATTAATTATCTAATGAATAAATTATTTGGTATGTTTTTGTTATTATGGAATTTCTGGAGTTTGATTAAATATAATTTGAATTAAATAAAATAAGATTGTGATTTTGAAATGTGTAAAGAGGATTAACATTGACTAATATTGAGTGGTGTGATATTTTGATACATGTTATATTTTGATACAATGGATATATGTGATAGATTGGTATATGAGTGTGGGTAACAAAAGGAAGCTCCGATTACCCATATCTGAATGATTGGTATAAGAGTTTGGGACATAGAATGATGCGCTAAATTCCCATTTTTGATTGACTTATATACGAGTGTGGTACATAGAGTGACAATCCATATACCCACAGAGTGCCAAATGCATGCATGAAATTTTTTTTTTTTGGGACATGGATTGGTGTTCCAAATACCCCTGGGATGTGGAGAAAAGACTGATACTCCAAATACCCATGAGGTGCTAGACATGAAGTTATACGCCAAAGAGATTGGCCTTAGACTTTGGTTCTAGTTGTTCAAGGAATTGAATTAAGATAAAATTTATAATTAAAGACCACATGTTATAATGAATTTAGAATTTAGTATGTTATATGGTTTAGTCTCTATCATGGGCCGAAGCCGGTATTGATTATTTGACTGTCTTGATGAACCCAAGGGAGTTATGTGGTGAAATATAAAGTAACGTAATAAATGTAAAATGGTATACATTATTGACTTTATTTATTATTTATACAAGGGGTAAACTATTATTGATGATATATTGTTTTATGAATTGTTGGTGGTTTGCTACTGAGTTGTACTCACACCCTACACAGGCTGCCTAATCCGCAACTGAATAGATTTCATGGTTTTCATAAAAGTTAATGGAAAGGGACCTATGTTAGATGGTTATGTATGGGTGGATCATGGATAACATAACTAAACATGGTTAATGTCCCTCTTTGGAGATTTCCTTTTTCTTTATTTATCATGGGTATTTTCATATTGACACATGATATATATTTGTATTACATATCAACTATTCAGATTTGTATATCATATTTTATATTTTGCCCATCATGTGATATTGGTTATTTATGGTTTTTGTTATACCATTTTTATTGTTTTTTACTCCATTAATGTGATACATTCTTAAAGAGGGTATAGTCTCCCCACGATCGATATCAGACCCTTACTACTAGTCGACATTCTCATGCATATGCGGAGGCATTCCTGAGGTCACATTGTGAACCATTTTGGGGAACCCGTTAGTGGTACCTAGGTTGGGATGTCACATAAGTCTATGTGGTCGATTAAAACAATATAGTATAATATTTCACTAAAAAAAATATACAAAAACTAATGTTATTCATATTCAATGAGTTTAGAATCTATGAAAATTGAATTTGAAACATTCCTAGAAATAAGGAAAATAAACCCAACAACCACTCAAATAGGCACAATATGGTTGGTAATTTGTGGTCAACACTATAAATGTAGATCCTGATAATGATGTATTGTAAGGTACACTAACTATTTATTTGTGACAATCATGTAACTTATTTGATTTTGGTTCAACACATTCTTTCATATCATAAAATTTTATAATAATGTGGAATCAGCACCACAATTGATGGATACTGAAATATATATGAAATCACCTTGTCTCATAATGATCACATATATGATATATAAATATTCTCTGATTGATTTTTTTGGGAGGATACATTGTTTAGATATAAATATCCATTCCTTGGATGAATAGGAAAATTTTTTGGGAATGGATTGTTTGTCCTTATATTGATCCCATATCAATTATAAACAGAATTAAATCTCCATTTTTATTCCAAACCATCATATTCTCATGTATCTATATTTTTATGACCCCCCTTGTAATAAAATTTTATAATATGGGTTCTGATTCTCAATATTGAGATATTACATGCTCAAATTATTAGGGAGAAAGTCCATATTGATTAAAATCCCAATATGTCCGAATATACTATTATATTTCATGGTGAATTTCTTGGTCTTCAACCAAAACCTATCATGTTGTTGTGTTCTCAATTGAATATATAATTGGATATTTTATTATCTTAATGTGTATACATATAATGTATCCATTTGAATTTGAAGAAATAATGTTGAAGCTAAAGGGGAATTTTTTCAAGGGTTTTATCTACCCTAATGATTCACACTTTGGAGAACCAGTACTCTTTGTTACCAACAAAGTAGGATGAATAAAAAAAGTTGTATCACTATGTTCCTTAAAAAAATATAATTAAGATTAAAATTCTTTTACCCCATATAGATGACATCCTTTCTCATCTTAATGGAGCTTAGTAAAAAATCAAATATTAAACATTGATCAAGATATCATTAGTTAAGGTTCCAATGAGATGATATTTTAGTTATTTCTTTCTAATAGATGTTTTTACATAATGTACCTATATATATTACACTAATATTGGAAAATTCACTCACCATATTTTTGAATGTAAAGAATTTATTCTTTATAGACTAACTCGATCGGTTTTTGGACATCTTTATAGACAATATTCTTATATAATCAAATAGATTTGAAGATAATGAATATCATTTGATGATTTTGTTGATTATGATTAAAATAGTTATGTCGAATAGAAAATTTATAAAAATATATTTCTAACTAATTTTTTTTAAATTAATAGGTCCAGAAATTACTAATAAGTTTATATATGTAGATATTAATAATAAAAATTAAAGGGACAATAGGCCAGACCAAGCAAAATTATTGATATCTATAATTTTATTCAGTAAGTGGGATAATATATATATATTTATTTATTATTTTCTCACAAGTATTTAATCCAATAACTATGTTATCATGAAAGTGAGTGTAGTTCGTTTTGGTAAAGGAATGTGAAGAATGAGTTAATAAATATTGATTGATACTAGTCAAAACACTTGTAGTTATATTTTATTATTGTGGTGGATTGTCTATAATAGATATTGATTAAATGAAGATTGAATTAGTATTTTACCTCATGAAAACTGATAAGATAATTTATTATGCCTCATGATAACTAAAAATCATGTGAAAAATTAAATGATGTATGATTTGAAGTCATCAATGACTGCCTTTTAATATAAAATTTGGTGAAATTATCTCTATGGGGAGATGTGACATATTTATTAAAACCAAAATAGTTAAAAAATTATTCTCATAGAAGGAATTAAATATTCTATGAAAGATATGTTTGGACATCATTATATACTACGAATTCTTGATACATTACCACTACCTGATGGAAAATAAGGTGTTATAATCTTTAACAAGGAATGTTAATGTTACCTTATCAATGATGAGGGATAAAAGAGAGTCAATATTAGTTTATTTTCAAATGCAAAATCATTAATAAACATGGAAGGGGAATAAAACCTATCTTTCTCAATTGAAATGACAACCATAGATTGATATGATGGTAAGATTATCCAAGAATGAAGATTTATAACTACATAAAAATATAAAGATTATTTCAGATTTCAAATATTAAAATGACTGAGTTATAAGGTATGGAACTCAGATATGTGTACCAAAAAAACCAAAATTGAACAGGCTAATTTAAGATGATTCTCCAATATCATCCATCTACACTCATAGAGGAATAATGAATATTTATTGAGATCTAATGAAACAAATATATTGGGATTATATGAAGAGAGAAATTGTAAAGTACGTATATTAATTTTTGTTATTCTTTAAACTTAGCTCTAATAGAATGAAGTATAATTTTATATTGCAACCATTATCTATAATAGTATATAAAGGTGAAAAATAATAATATATTTCTTAATAAGACTCACAAAAACATTTTAATAACATAATTCTATTTGTGTTGTAGTCATCTTTAGTATAATAAAGGCTTATTTTATTTCCATAAATGGTGAATTCCCCATTTACCAACACACCCTGATATATATTTAAGGGAATTTATAATGTTTTTTAGATTAAAACTCTTAATTTTATCTGATCAGGATTTTATATTTACCTTTAGTTTCAGGAAATTTCTCAGGAAAATTTTTTAGGAAGAGTTGAGTTTCAGTAATTCTTATCATCATCGTACATATGGTCAGTCTAGGAGGACTATATGAACACAAGAGAATATTATGAGATATTAATCTATGGACATCCAAGGATGTGGGGATAAACTCCACCCCCTCGAAGTGTTCCCATATCACACAGGTTACAACTATTGAATTATAATGAAACCATATAATGTTTTGTAGGTTAAATGTTATAGGGCTCCAAATATTGGGACGAAGTTAGAGAGATTAAGTCATTATGTCATAACATTGTCAATGAAAGGATGTTGAAAGTTCGTAACATTCAGAGGAACATTATTGACGGAAAAAGTGGATAAATGAGTTAGAAAATTTACAATCGATGGGATCTAGAGATTGATGTTGCAGACATGGTTTTCATCCATATATATCACATGTTACTTTTTATGACCATTTTGAGTAATGAGAAGCAATGAACTAGGAATACCAGTCACGTTAATATCCTTGATCATGTTGGGGATATAACTTATCACATAATACTCCATACAAACACTTCCCACATACATAATGTATTGTATATATCACTTTTGAAAAAGTAGATACCAGACTCTCCATATGTTCTATGATCGGAAGGGATATAATTGTACTATGATCTATCACGTGAGGAATAACTAGTGGAGGCCCTAGATTACAGATACCCAAAGATCTAAAATAAGAATAAATATATGGTCAATTTCTTATGAACGAATCATAATTTTGAGGATGTTAATCCGAATCCAGTATGTATTATCATTGAAAATTAACCACAAATTCTTTATTCCTTGTAATAAAATTTTGAGGCCAATTTTTGTATGTTTGTATAATGTAACAACTCGAAATTATTGAAATTTTAAAACTAATGTTATGTTTGATAACATCTATTAAATACTATACACAATGTAAACGTACCATAAAATCTTAGGGAAATATAATTTCTAAATATTTAATAAACACTGATCTTGTAAACAATTAAAATAAATGAATTATATAAGAGAAATAATAATTACGATTTATCAATGAAAATTTTATTTTTAAAAAAATTAATTTTTCATAAATTAATTTTTTTAATTAAGAATTAAATATAATTTTTTAAAATAATATTTTTAATATTAAAATTCATTACTGAAATCCTCACATAAAAAAATTACAATGTATTCCTTTTTGCAATTTTTTTCCTAAAAAGTATTAGTTTTTGTTTAAAAATTATGTATTTGAGAATATTATATTTTTTATAATTTAATAATAATATATTTGTATCCTAGAATATTCCAAAATATTTTTAGTAATAAAATAAGTATTTAAATAATAAAATTAAACCTTTATTATTGTATTTTTTCTTATTAAATCTAATATAATTTTTTTAAAATGTTACATTAATAAATATTTATTTTTAGTCTTTTTATCTATTTAAATATTTTGATGGCGGAATCTAGTATTGGTTTTAATTGAAGTTATAAAAATATTTTACTTTAATTTATTAAATAAATATTATAATAAAAATTTTCATCTATGATGAAATCACCTTATACATAAGTTTTTAAACATAAGAACACAATTTTTCTAAACAAACTTCTACTATTTATGTGAAATTATTTAAAATATAAAATTTAAAAACCAAAAAAATATGTTTGTTAAAATGATATAAAAATTTTATATTACAAGATTAAAAATATTTAATTGTTTTAATCATAATGTTTTCCATGAAATTAAATACTAAGGTAAAAAAGTAATTATCAATGTTAAATTTAATTATGGTAAAACAAAAAAATTTAAAAAAATACCTAGGGCACTCAAAGATGTCTAAATAGTGACATGTTGAGGTTATTTTTGACACAAAATCACCTTACCCTTCTATTGTGGCCATTATTTTCCAATTTAACATTTAAATTTATGTCTATATTTTTAAATTGATTTTTTTCTTCAAAAACTACCATCATATTCACAAATAAAAATGTAACACATCCTCCGCATCAAAACTCACCTCTCATTTGAAATCCATTAATAAAAATTGAAAAAATTTTCCAAAAAAATCCCTCTTCATTTTACATAATCTTAATTTCACAATTATCTTTATAAATTCTTTCATTTCCAAGGTGTTTACTAATGCAAAACTCAAGCATCAAATGTGGATATTACTTTCTCAAAGTCTTTTATATTAAGATAATCCTCCGTAAATCATAAAAAATATTATAAATATATTGAAATTACAATCATTATTATGCTAAATTTTCATTATATTCATTATAAATCAATTATTTATTCCTCTGAATCGATTATAATAACAAAATAACATTGATCAAGTACATGTAAGGATTTATGTCACTATGAAGCATTGTTGTTTGTTTTTCATCACTGTCTCTCATGGTTGGAAACAAAGATATAATTTACGAATTAAAATATTTGGTGAATCACCTTTGCAATTATGAAATAATAGTTTATAATATATAATCTTTCTTTCTATTTATTAATAAATGAGGTCATTAATTTTGACTATTTGCGGACTACTGCCTATATGTATTGATGTTTTATATTTTCTCCACCACCATCAATGTAACAAAATTGAATTCAGAAGCGTAGATTCAATGATTAATTCATTACATTGGATTATTATATTATCATTGAAATCACCATGGATTTATTAGTTCATTAGTATTGAAGGACAAGAAACATAAAGTAATGTCATTTTACATTGGAAATAATATATAAAACATAGTAATAGTAAATAATATGAATCCATGAAACTAATTGAAATATTACTTCCTCATTTCATGGGAAATAAAATTTAAATAAGTGTGAGCTCAGATTACCATTAATGGTTTCATACAGTTGAATATATCATGGGTAAATAATGCATAATCAACATGGAATGGTAAACAATAGTGAACAAATGTAATAAGATCAACAAAATGAAATTTAAATGCATCTATAGATAATATCAATGTAATAATATAATGTATAATAATAATTTTATAATCAATAAAATAAATATATAATGTCAGAATTCGTGATCTTATAACTCATGATATCTTACAATAATGAAAACTTTTCAAGACAGTTTATATCGATAGGTCAGTATACACCAAAATACCATTTCGTATGTCTTCCAAAATGGTTATTGTTATGAGACCATTCAACGCATCGAGGGGTTTTATAATTTAGTGACTAAAAAATCGTTACATGTCCAATGAATTCCTTATATATATATACATATATAATGATCAATTTAATTTTTTAAAAACATTCATTATCAATATATATATATATATATATATCACGTAATGAATATTGAATATCAATATTTCCCAAGTCAGTAAAATAAATTTCATAGTGAAACAACATATGTAGAAATGGTATATGACGTATGATATAGGTATATAGATAATAAAAATAATATAGTTGTAGATGTGAATTTTAATTTTTAATGAATGATGACCATAAAAAAGTTAATTTTTCTAGAAAATGCTATTGGCCACAAAATCAATAAAGAGATGAGAGATTACCATGAAGTCCTCAAAAAAAATTTTATAAAAAAAATTTAAGACTATAACATAAAATTGAATTGAAAACATTAAAACAATTTTTAAATAATTACTGTTCCTTATAAAACCATTTAAAATTTATTAAATCAGATAAACTATGTAAACTAGTTAAGGATGATTGAAAATTATATGACATTATATATGTTAAAAAAATTCATTTTGTTTTTTTAAAGAATGTATAAATAGTTATTTCATAAAAAATTAAAAATATTAATTTAATTTTATAAAAAAATTTATGGATAACATAAACTTCCCTTAATATATCATTTGTTTATATAAAAATTTCTTTTGTAAAAAAGTTGTTAAAATAATGGTGTGGAAAAAATACACCAAGTCCAAAAAAGAAATAAGATCAAATATTTTTTTAACATTCATTTTCCTAATTGAAGTTCTAAATAGAGGAAAAGAAAAAAGAAAATATGTTAAATACCTAAATATATAGAGTATAATAATCTGTTTTTTTAAAGATGGATGGATTATAAAATTCCTTCAATGAATAATTTAAGAAATCAGAAACAAATAATTCTGAAAAATGAATTCTTACCTATTGGTTAAATATTCAAATTTAAACCCTTTTATGATTAAAAAATAATATACATTTTTATCACTATGAAAATGTATATATTCATGTTAAATGAATAAATGGGGTATTATATACACAACATAAATGAAAAAATTTCACAATACTAAAAATGAGTCAATGGTGTGGACATTGAGACAAAATAATTTACAAATAAATTATCATTGGTGAGTAAATTAATCCATAAAGTGAGTATGTGTAAAAAATGTATATAATAAAATGTGGTAATGGAATATAAAATAATAAAAGTAAATTTTCAAATAATATTAAAAAACATAGTAATTGAATGAATGGTTTATCTTAATGAATAATTATTATGTTAATAAACCCCTTACTGAGCACATGCTTCCACTTAGTTTAAGAGGCTTTAGTGTACTAAAAATGAAATTTAGTTTTTTTATAATTACATTAAATAATAACATAAATATATATAATATGATATATTATTCACTTATAATATCTTATCACACATTTTTTAACACTCATTCAATATCAGAATTCTTTTAAGTGTTAAATAATTCGTTTTTCCTATATGTTTTGATTCAATAGATATGGTCCTTTTGTCTTGATAATGGTTATATAGTATATATAATTTTAATAATTAGGTAAAAATTATATATATATATATATATATAAATATATATATTTTTTTATTATAATCCATGTAATTCATACATGAAAAATCAATCACATTGCTTCTTGGTCGTTTCTGTCCACACATACAGAGGAGTAAAGATATCAATTTTTCAACGTGTGGATGGGTAAAGAGGTATATGGTATACGATAGTTAAATATTTATTATTATTATATAAAAATTCTTTTTATTATTTATTTACATCCTTATGACAATTAATGTGATGCTGTGATGGAAAAAAAATTACATCGGTTTATGAAGAGGTAATTCACTATACGAACAAGAGATATATTTTTTTATTATTTGAGGGAGAAGGATATGGATAAATGTTATTATTTCAATATAATAAAAAATATGTATATTTTATGATATTTTATTATTATATTTAAATGGTTTTAATATAATTTAATGTGTTATGAGAAGTAGAAAAATAATTTTTTTTGGAAAAGATGATTACATATTCTTTGAAAGAGATGCTTTATATCTCCTCTTATGGACTTTTGGGTATTTCTTTTGGGAATAAAATAAAATATATAATGCATATAATGATGTTTGGGAGATGTTATTTTAGTACTTTTTATCTATTTATTCCATAGTGGTGAGATGAATGATGAGAGTTAGTGTAAATTCATCGTGATTGAAATGGAACACTTATAATTACACAAAATATATAAAAATAATAAATTTGTTTTCATATGAAATTGTAACTAAGTGGATATAATGTAAAGACCCAGAATTTCCAGGAAATTTCTTTTATTAAATGGGAATTTTATGAGTCTGCAAAAATTGATGGCACGTGATTCTGATGCCTGGATTTCCCAGAATTATTTTCTGAACAATTTTTGGGCACGTTTATTAAACATGCACGTGGGTTTTTCTAACATTTAAACTGGGGCTCGGAATTGAAATCTGAGGGAACCATTGAACTTGAAGCACTGATATTCGCATGAGAATACTTTCACCACGACAATAGTTGGTCGAGGGTGAAACTTAATTTTTGGGTGTTTTGTGAAAATAATAAAATAAAATAAAGTGTGTAACATTTTATTTTGTTCTGTTTTAAAACTCTAATATGGATGTATCACAGGTTGGTACCACTTAAATTAACCTCCCATGAGAGGTTATGGTGGTGGGCACCACTCGATTTTATCCTCCCATGAGAGGTTACGGTGGTGGGGACAACCCTATGATAAACCTCTTGAACTCCCTTCATAATGAGGGAGAAACCTCTCAAATCCCACTTTAATTTGGAGGAGCCTCAGGAGATTCCTCTATATTAATTGTTCCAATTCCATACATCAATTCTTTCCAACATGTGTCTGGTTTTGTTCCAACATATATTTTTCTTCTTAAGTTAAATTATATTGGCACCAATTTCTTTAGGTTGGAAAATGATATGGATATAACTATTTGGAGAATTGTGGAGGATCCCATCATCCAATGAAGAACGCACCCACTGATGCAGAATGCCTTTAGCTATGAAGAACCAAAGAATAAGCCTGGGATCAGAGGCGTGTGGCAGGAGTGATGAGCACTGATATCTTCGACTTCCTCCAACATGGGATGTCTTCATCTATGATGAATCTACGTCCATACATCCTCCTTCCACTAATGACAATGAACAATCCAATGTAGGGGGTTGTCATTAAATTCTTTAATTCTCTCATTTAATTTCCTCATTATTGGAAAGCATGGAGAATGAGGATCAACCAAAATGAGTTGATCCACGATTCATATTAAATTTAATAGTGTATCATTCTTGACACCTAATTTTGTTGAGCTGCATGATACTAGTCTAACGCGGAGGGTTTGGGACACACAAACCTGGACCTACCCCTCCACCGTTAATACTTATTTTGTTCATCCCGATGGAAGAAAGTGTCTTACCCCACGACAAAGAACGAAGAGAGAGGCTGGCTAAACCTGCCGCTGGAGAAGGCACGACGCCCCGCCAACCACGACCTCGCCGCCTGAGCCACAACCGTCCATGGCCAAGCTGTCGCCTGAGTCACCGCCACCTGAGCGGCATCCACCATCTGCAGCCAAGACACTGCCACTACCTCGTAGCTCGAGACACAATTGTTATTTTTAGAAAATCCGCCGCGCTCATCCACAACCCCGCCTCGCCGCCTGAGTCGCCGCCGCCGTCCGCTGCCCCACCGCGACACCCATGGCACCCCTCGACTGAGCCGCTCAAGTGGCACACCCGTACCGAGCCCCCCCCCCCCACGGCACCCCCTCATGGCACCCCTCGGTAAATCTTCCCTCGCGGAACCCCTCGGCTACGCCGCCTCACGACACCCTAGGCCGAGCTGCCCTCATGGCATCCTCTGTAGCCGAGCCACCCTCATGGCACCACCTAATGGGTAGGGCAAAACCCAACAGGATGGGCTGACTAGTGGGTCAGGCTGGACCCAGCGAGTCAGGCTGGGTCGAACCAGATTAGGTCAGCCCACGCCGGGTAGACCCAGACTGGTTCCGCCCCGGTCGGGTCCTGCTGGGTGGGTCCGACCGGGTCGGACCGGACCCATGCCCACTACGACCCAATTTCACTTATTTGGCCATAACATTGGCATCAGATGTGTGTTTGATGAATCATCAGTGGCACTAGAAATCATAGAGAGAGGCCGTCCCTTTGGTATACCCCACTAGAGTTTTGGATAATGTTGTGGAATGGTCAGGTTGGATCATGCACGGATCCAACCGGGCACTCAGGACTAAAAGGCTAATAACTCACAGACCGGGTGTCTGAATGACGCATCGTCTATTGCGTTGATACCCCTCTAACGTGGTGGTTCATTGAGATACTTCTTCGGGGGACATTATGGAATTTGGAGAATCGACCAGTGGCTTGGGGAGCACACTCTCTTAGAGATGAGCAAGCCTAGTGCGGAACCCCAATAGCTGGTTGTGAAGAGAAGAGTACTCCTAGATGTCCTGTGTGGGTCAGCTATTAGTGATATTATGTGGTTTATATTCTAGAGATCATGTGGGGGTTACCTATTGTGATCCTGTGCGGGTCCACTCAAAGCAATCCTGTGCGGGTCAGCTCCTAGCAATCATGTGTGGGTTAGCTCTTAGCGATCCAGTGTGGGTCAGCTCCTAGAGATCTAGTGTGGGTCAGCTCCTAGTGATCCTCTGTGGGTTAACTCTATCGAACCTGTGTGGGTTAGCTCCTAGAAATCCTTTGTGGGTTAGCTCCTAGAGATTCTGTGTGGGTCAGCTCCTAGTGATCATGTGTGGGTCTGCTTCTAGTGATCCTTTGTGGGTCAGCTCCAGTGATCCTGTGTGGGTCCGCTTCTAGCGATTCTGTACAGGTTAGCGGCAAAGACTCTTAACAGAGTAAGATGATTTAGTAGTTAAATCTAATAATCTCTAATAGTATACATAAAAATATACCTGGTGTGAGCTGAGTTAGATCCTATGTGTTCCTTCACGAATGAGATGGATTACTTGATAACTTAGTTATATGTATGGTCATATACTTATGTAGAGTTATCAGTTGATTTCATACTTTTTAGTTTATCCATGGTGGGTTTTGTGAGACCGTGAGGGTCTCAGGGGCCCTACTGAGTATCGTTATACTCACCCCCGCACAGGCTATGCCCGCACCTTGTTTTGTTGGATGCAAATGACAGACATCTTTGACTGAGGATAAGGGTACAAGGACTGGAGGTAGCCCGGATGTGGACCTAGAGGAGGCATACCGATGAGGCGACCGATCGAGAGCTGTATCTATCCTTCAGGTAGGACCCTTGGTGGGTGATCATAGGAGCTGTTCCAGTTACTTGTACTTTCAGTTGTCTAGTACATTCCAGTTTTTCTTGTACATTCCAGTTGGGCTTGTATTCTATCCCCTTTTTTACATATTGTACTCACTCTATTTACTAATTTGTTTACTTGAGTTTGATCTTACTATGTTCTTGGTAATGTATGTTATAGGTTATATAGACAATACCTTCCCAGTTTTAGGGATTATGCCTTCGGTGCTAGTCGCTAGCCCCTGGCCTATTGAAGGCGGGCTTGAGGTAGTCATGGCACAGGCCCCGGGGGACGGGTCATGACAAATTGGTATCATAGGAGTCGGTTCTACCGTAGAACATAGGACTCTGATCTTTATTCTTAAGGTAAATAGTGTTAATTGTAGTGAGTGTGGTTATTAGTTTAGGGAATCCAATGTTGGTGTGGCGGACGACGTATCCATACAATAGGACCCTGAATTCTGATTTCCGACTTAGTGCATGAAAACACTAATTGCGTGTGTGTTTTGAAGAGTTTTCTTTGTGGTATGTTGAGTCATCTTACCATGTATAACATATTGACTGCGGTGCACCTATTTATTTTCAGGATGCCTCTACGAAGATAACCAACTAGGGTTCTGAGAGTAGTATGCATTGATAGCCTAAGAAGCGACGAGGCCTCATTGTAGGGACCTCTTCCAGTAGAGTCACTATCGGAGGCATCAATGGTACCATTACCCATTTGGCCCTCGATACCACCAGCACCCGCAACAGAGAGAGCACGCCGCTTGAGCGCACTGCACGAGTTTCAGCACGAGAGGCCACCCAGGATTAGGGGAGAGACAGACCCACACGCGGCTGAGGATTGGATGGGGGATGTAGTGAGAGTCTTCCGACTGGTAGGGACACCAGATGTAACACCCAAGACTTTTATGAGAAATATTTTGTTTCTATGTTATATAAATCATCAAAGGAATCTTTCACTGCACGCAATCTCTACCTTCCTCGATAGCGTGTGTAGTACGCAATACCGAGTTCCACTAAACAATGATATATTATTATAATATTATAAACTAGCTTTTATGAATAGTATTAACTAAATTTTAAATTTTACAACATTATTATTAATCTTACACATTTTCTAGAACATGGTAAGAGAACAAAATAATTTGTTTTGGGTAAAATAAGTATTTATCAAAAAAATGCAGTTTTCCCGCCTTTTGATGGCGCACCCACATTAAATCTAGTTTTTGACACATTTATAAGTTCAATTTGACAAAATAGAATTCTTCTTTTGAGTCAGGATATAAAAATTTACTTTGCATAATTTTTTGATATTTTTCTGATAACTTTTATATTTTGATGAATAGTAAAAATAAGCTTATTTTTAATTAAAAACAACTTTTTTCATTGAGATAATTTATATGGTTAAATTATAATATTTAAGGGTTTTAAAGTATAGATAGAATATAATTTTACCATTTAATATAATGTATGTCATTATCATTAATTTCACATTGAATTCATAGGTAAAAACATTTCAATCTTTGGAAATGTTTTAACTTCTAAAACCTGTTTTCTTAACAATGAGATTTATTTTAAATTAATTAATGCAACTTATATGTTTTGAATTTTGAAAAATGGATTCCATATTCAGAATCAGTGGGTCCAAATTATGTTAATAGGCTACTTTTTATTTTTGGGCATTATGAATAGTAACTACGGTAAATTTTATTTACCATAGTTAAAGGTAAATTGGATAATTAAGGGCAAATATAAGATTATAAAATTACCCTAACACCTGCCAAAATCCTATGGGATGACTAAAGGTCAACCCATATCACCTAAGGGTCGGATTAGATTCATTTAATATACTTTTTTCCATGAAAATAATTTAATTATTATTAAAACCAAAGAATGTGACAACATGTCACTTTCTTAAATCTTATAAGTATAATAATTTTAATTTGGTGATAAACTTAATGAAACTTCGAACATGAATATTCTCCAGAAAGCTAATACAATTATCTAAATCATAATAATTTATTTAAAATTTTAGGGATTAAATAATTATCATTAATTATGACACAATAGTGATGTTGAAATTATTTTATTAATTAAAATATCAAATAAATGGTTTTAAAATATTAAAATAATTATTATATGAACTATTTAATGTGATCCACTAATTTTAGAGATAAATATGACATTTTATTAATCTATTAAAGTTTTTATTTCGAACATATCTTCTGTATATATTTTATTTAAATTCAAATAAATGAATAGTGTCAAAATTGATACTATTGTTATTTTATAAAAATAACATATTATAAAATTGTTTAAAAATTACAAAAATATTTAAAAATTATAAATTAAAATTTATATGGTCGAAAATGTCATAAATTGTCAAATTATGGAAAATTCACAACACATATGTAATTATTATTAATAATTTAAAATTTATAATATTATTACCACAAATAAAATTAAATTGATAAATAAGGATAAATCAAGTTGGTAATGTTTAAAATAAATTCCTAACATGTCTAAATTTTATTCGTTGATGCGATTACAACCATATCTCATATAATCTTCAGATATGTGTCATTTTTGAAGTTTTTAAGTGGGGTTATGATTTAATATAAACTAATATAACTTATATTTCCAAAGGTGCCCCTCTCCTACCTTATAAAAGGGAACCTCCTCCCTCTCCTCCTCACACCAATTTGTGCCTTGAAGCTCAGCCATACCCTGACCATTTTACTTCCCCACTTCCCTATAATCATCCTAGAGGTTCTGGTCTTCTTCAAAGACCAACCCTAGTGCCCTAAGAGGAGGTTAAGAAGAGGCGCGTCAAAAAGAGGTAATATCCATTACCGATCCTTTCCAAATTCTTTCTTCTTCAACATCTTCTTCTTTAGTTGTTTAATTATAAAGTAATAACATAATTATCACTTATATACTGATATGTTATTATAATTATGAAACAACACTATTTCAACATCTATCCATCCTATGGAAAACGAAATCACCGCGCGTGTGTACGTACGGAATACCGTCTCCACGCCGTGGTGTAATCTATTTTCCCCCACCACCCTACTTGGATGGGTATAATGATTTAAATAATTACTATATATGATTATTGAAAAGTGATATTGATTCTGAAATAGTATACATACACTCCAATACAATTCCACGATCATGGGAACGATATCATCGCTCGTGCGTACGTACGGAATACTGTCTCCATGATGTGATGTGATTCGTTCTACATGATCTTCATTGCATAATGATCATATAAATTAATTTAATGAATAAATATGATATATAGTACATTAATACAATTCTGGAAATGATGTATCTATAACCTAAAGAGAAGAATAAGAATTTATCCGACAAAAAACACATAAGAACAAAAAGTTATAAACACCCGAATAACAAGTAGCAATGAAATATTACTACTAAGAAGATAATAATATGACCATATATGATATCATAACAATAATTATGATTCTTGAAAAATTAAATAACATTATTTAAATCATTATTCAGGAGGTTCAGACACTTACGAGGCAAATCAGACCTAAGGTAAGGGAAATATCACAATCTCATTTTTATCCGAGATTGTTTAAACTTTAGTATTTATTGGGGTGTATTTTATCATCCACATCAATGTTTCATCAATATGTAATATTATTTCCATCCACCTAAAATTTTTTAAATCCAATTTTACCCTTCGGTGAGTTTTTAGTAAAGGATATGAAAGGAATCTTTTTTCGTTTTTTGTACGAGGTACTTTTTGACTTTTCCGACAAAAGTACGAAGAATGTTTTTTTAATATTATACAGAATGAATGGATTTTAAAAAAATTATTTCCAAGAAGCTTCCTTTACAATTTTTCATGTTTATTTTTAATCAACTTATTTTAGTTTAGAATTGTACGACATGTTAAGAAAGGAAAAGTGTTTTTGAAGCAGAAAGGATATTTTCCTCAAGAATGGAGTTCAAGTGTTTTATCAAAATTATTTTCCATCTAAGATAATAAAGGGTTCTATTTCTATCCCTATTATTAAATTGATTTGATTATGTTGTGATCGAATTATAATTTTATGAATGCCTTTATCTTATATGAATTGTTTTATGATGTCACGATGTTTAAGATTCCCATTTTTATTACATGGGTTATGCTATGATGTATAGTTTATGATTTTTTGGAACACATAAGAATGGTATCATTATGAGATGGGTGGGACCTATATCTCCATCCAATGCATTGGGTAAATATTTTATATCTCATGAGACAGACATGGCTGGAACGGCAGGTTAAACCGGTTCAGTGAAACGGGACTAAAACGAGGAGTGAACTCGGTTCAGAAATGGACTTTGTCCACTAAGATAGTCTTGGCAATGACTCTTGACTAACAAGAAATGATTCTATATGAATATGTGTGTATGCCACAAAGTTTCATGTTTTAGGTTATGATTATTGGGATTACATTTCACTACTATGATTTATCCCATGTTATGAAATTATGATTTCTTTTGCAGGTTAAGATTTCCAAAAGTTATGTTCTTATGTATATGATGTGATTGATATTTCTTTTTTTTACCCTTACTGAGCATTTGAGCTCACCATTTTGTATGTTTTATTTCCCCAGGTTAGGAAGAAGGTTATTAAGTACGATATACCAAAATGGAACTCTAGATATGATGAAATAAATGGGAGGAAAAGTAGATGCTTTATGAACCAGTTGTTTATGTTTCCCAGTTTCTAAAGACTCTATACCTATACGGTCCTTTCCTGGTTTTGTTATATGTTGTAATAAGTGTGCTTAAATTCTGATGTAATTACAATGTATGTAAAGTATGGGACATTATAGTTGGTCTCAGAGGAAAGGTATAGTCAACCTTTGGAATCTATGATGTGAAAGACTTAGTAAGAATCCTAAGGATAAGTCTAAGAATATAACATAATCTTAGTGTTTTAGAAATGGACATGAACAACCTATGATAAGACCTTAAGTGTGAAATTTTATTCTTGATTATGTGGTTTTCCTATTATAATTAGTGTTGCTCAAACTATTCTTCTTGGTTTTTGTCAATGGCTGGAACCTGAAGGAACCGTGTTAATGCAGAATGCGATGGGAAATGCAATGATTGTCCCCCTGAGCAACCAAACGTTATGGGAGCTGGAATGCAAAATCTTGTATCCATGCTCACACAACTTTCTCAAGATATGAATCATGAAGGACTTCTAAACGAGCAAAGGAAGGAGCAACATTCTGTTGAATCCTTCATGAGGCAGCGTCCACCTTCTTTAAGCGGGTCTACTAATCCATTAGTTTCTGAACAATTGATTAGTACTACTGAAAAGATATTTTCAGTTCTTCAATGTTTTGAACATGATAAAGTCATCCTAGCAGTGTATATTTTGGAAGGAGATGCTGATCAATGGTGGAATATTATTAAGAATAAGAGGCAAAGGGATGAAATTGAGTCCATGGAATGGGACGAGTTCAAGAACTTATTTTTCAATAAGTACTTCCCTCATATTCTCCGAACAAAGATGGAGAAAGAGTTTCTTGAACTGATGCAAAAGGATGATGAATCTGTTGGTACTTATGAAGCAAATTTTACAAGACTTTCAAGGTATGCTTCTGGTATTATTATCCAACATGAGAGTAAGATCGGTCGATTCTTTAGTGTCTTAAAACCAAGTCATCGAAGGACATTAGCCATAAGGGACTTCAATAGCTACGAGGAAATCGTTCGATGTGCTCTTAAAGTTGAGATGGATATTGGAGTAACCCATCAGTCATATGGGTTTGATAAGAATAGGAAAATGGAATTCAAAGGAAAATCTAAAGAACACACTAAAAATAAGATGAGTTTTCCCTTATGATCAATGTGTGGAAAGAAACATGGAGGGAGTTGTCTTAAAGGGACAAGTAAATGTTTCAAATGTGGAAAGGAAGGTCATCGGGCATTTGAATGCCGCAATGATGGGAAGAAGATGTCTAATGATGCAAACAAAGGAAGGGACACACAGAATGAACCTACTACACTTCAATGTTTCAAGTGCAAGGATATGGGGCATTATGCCAATCAATGCCCAAATCGAAGGGTTGATGATGATGGTCGACGTCAAAAAACTCATAAGGCTAAAGATAAAGGAAAGTCACATGCAATTTCTATCAGCGATGTGGAGTATGATAACGATGTGTTGAAAGGTATTCTTACCATCCACTCTAAAGTAGAAAATGTTTTATTTGGTTCTGGATCCACCCACTCCTTTATTTATGAAGAATTTTCTAAGGATATCACCATATTACCTCAACAGTTAGATGTTGAGTTATCTATGACAACCCCTAATGGGAGAACAGTCGCATCAAAAGTTTATAATTCTTCTCCGATTGAAGTTTTTGGGAAAGTGCTTCCTGAAAATCTTGTAATCCTTCCTATAGTGGAATTTGATGTGATTCTTGGCATGGATTGGCTTTCTCTACATGGAGCTCATATCAATTGCCAAATAAGTGAAGTCACATTTCATATTCCAGATAAATCTATGATCGTCTATCGATGCAAGGATGAACATAACCTTCTAGTGGAAATTTCTTCAATTTTATGGGTATTGATTCCACTAAATGAAGGTTATTTATCTCATATTGTTGGTGAGAAACTCACGATTAAGAATATGCCCATTGTACGGGAGTTTGATGATGTCTTTCTGGAGTAATTACCGGGTCTCCCACCAAATCGTGAAGTTGAGTTTTCAATAGAACTCGTACGAGGTGCTTTGCCTATTTCAAAGACACCTTATAGAATGACCCCAATTGAGTTGCAGGAATTGAAGAAGCAACTCCAAGAGAATCGTGATAAGGGGTTCATACGCCCTAGTGCGTCACCATGGGGGGAAACTGTTCTGTTTGTTAAGAAGAAAGATGGATCAATGAGACTCTGCATTGATTATCGAGAACTTAACAAGATCACTATCAAGAAAAAATATCCTCTCCCACGAATTGATGACTTATTTGACCAACTACGAGGAGCTCAATACTTTTCCACAATTGAACTTCGTTCAGGGTATCACCAATTAAGGGTCAAAAGGGAGGATATACCAAATACAGCCTTCCGTACAAGGTATAGACACTATGAATTTATAGTGATTCCATTTGGTCTTACTAATTCCCCTGCTATCTTCATGGATCTGATGAATAGAGTCTTTAGAGACTATCTTGATCAGTTTGTGGTAGTCTTTATAGATGATATTCTGGTATATTCAAAGAGCAAGGAAGAACATGAAGATCACTTGAGAATTATATTGAAGACCCTGAGAAAGGAGAATATTTATGCCAAATTTAGCAAGTGTGAATTTTGGCTTCAAAGAGTTTCATTTTTGGGTCACATAATCTCAAAAGAGGGGATATTTGTGGATCCAACAAAAATAGAGGTTATCGAAAGATGGTCGAGACCAACAACAGTGACTGAGATCTGAAGTTTTCTTGGTTTGGCTGGATATTATCGACGTTTTGTGAATGATTTTTCACGATTATCTAATCCACTCACCAAGTTGACTCGGAAAGGAGTTAAGTTTGTTTGGACGAAGGAATGTGAAGAGAATTTCAAGGAGATGAAAAGAAGGTTATCCAGTGCACCTGTGCTCACACTACCTTGTAGTGGAGAAAGGTTTGTGATCTATAGTGATTCATCCAAGAAGGGTTTGGGGTGTGTTCTTATGCAAAATGATATGGTGATAGCTTATGCCTCACGACAGTTGAAAATACATGAGAAAAATTACCCAACTCATGATTTGGAGTTAGCTGCCTTAATCTTTTCACTAATGATTTGGAGGCATTACCTTTATGGTGAAAGGTGTGATATTTATACTGATCATAAAAGTTTAATGTATATTTTCACACGAAAGAAGCTGAATATGCACCAAAGAAGATGGTTGGAGCTGATTAAGGATTACGACTACTCAATTCATTACCACCCGGGGAAAGCAAACAAGGTGGAAAATGCATTAAGTCGACAAGACCATGCCAGTTTATCCATGATGAGGATCACAAAAGATCCAATATTTATGGATTTACAAAGGATGGATCTTGGAATTAAAATGAAAGGGGAAAAATTGTATCTTTCTCAAATTAATGTTCAACCATCTATACATGTGAATATTAAAGAGGCACAAAAATGAAGATGTCGAGTTACAAAAGAAGGTGAGAAATGTTCCTGAATTCAACCTTGATTGTGATGGGATAATAAAGTTCAGGAATCAGGTTTGTGTTCCTCCCATCCCCGAATTAAAGAAGGAGCTGCTGGATGAGGCTCATAGTTCTTCATTCTCTATTCATCCTGGAAGCACGAAGATGTATAGGGACCTGAAAGAGTACTTCTGGTGGGATGGAATGAAAAGAGATGTTGCTAAATATGTCTCTCGATGCTTGGTTTTTTAGCAAGTTAATGTTGAGAGATAGAAGTCTAAGGGGATGTTACAACCATTACCCATACCCAAATGGAAATGGGAAAACATCACTATGGACTTTGTCACATGACTTCCTAAAACATCCAAAGGAAATAATGCTATCTGGGTCATAGTTGATCGTCTTACAAAGTCTGTACAATTCATCGCTATTAAAGAGGATTTCTCTCTAGATCAGCTTGCCAGGATATATGTGAAGGAAGTGGTAAGATTGCATGCATTACCACTTTCTATTATATCTTATCGGGATCCGAGGTTTACCTCAATGTTTTGGGGAAGTCTTCAGCATACTCTGGATACAGAGTTGAGTTTCAACACTGCTTATCATCCTCAGAAAGACAGTCAATCTGAGAGAACAATTCAAACTCTAGAAGATATGTTGATAGCTTGCTCTATGGATTTCAAAGGTGGTTGGGATCAACACCTAACTTTGGTGTAATTTTCTTATAATAATAACTTTCTCTCCAGTATTCAGATGGCTCCTTATGAAGCTCTCTATGGAAAGAAATGTAGGACTCCAACTTGCTGGGATGAAGTTGGGGAAAGAAAGATATTAGGACTTGATATTGTTGATGAGATGGTAGAAAAGGTCCGATCTATTCAACAACACATAAGAGCATCTCAGAGTCGACAGAAAAGTTATGCCGACAACCGAAGAAAAGACCTAGAGTTGGAAGTGGGTGATAAAGTGTTCTTACGAATATCTCCCTGGAAGAGGGTCATGAGATTTGGAAAGAAGGGGATGTTGAGCCCTAGATATATCGGTCCTTTCGATATACTGGATTGTGTTGGGAAGGTAGCTTACCGATTGGCGCTTCCACCGAATCTCTCTCAAGTTCAAGATGTGTTCCATGTATCTCTCCTGAGAAAGTACATACCTGATCCTTCACATGTACTCAGCTCAGAAGTTGTACCGCTGGAGCAAGATCTTTCTTATGAAGAAAAACCGATAGAGATTCTGGATCATAGTGAAAAAGCCCTACGGAACAAGACCACTCACTTGGTGAAAGTTTTATGGAGGAACCACCAATTAGAAGAAGCTACATGGGAGCTTGAGGATATGATGAGGGAGAGGTATCCTCATCTTTTTGTTACAAAGTGAATAATTTCGAGGGAGAAATTAATTTTAATGGGGGTAGAATGTAACACCCGAGACTTTTATGAGAAATATTTTGTTTTTATGTTATATAAATCTTCAAAGTAATCTTTCGCTGCATGCAATCACGACCTTCCTCGATAGCGTGTGTAGTACGCAATACCGAGTTCCATTAAACAAAGATACATTATTATAATATTATAAACTAGATGTTATGAATAGTATTAACTAAATTTTAAATTTTACAACATTATTATTCATCTTACACATTTTCTAGAACATTGTAAGAGAACAAAATAATTTTTTTGGGTAAAATAAGTATTTATAAAAAAAAATGCAGTTTTGCCGCCTTTTGATGGCACACCTACAATATATCTAGTTTTTGACACATTTATAAGTTCAATTTGACAAAATAAAATTCTTCTTTTGAATCAGGATATAAAAATTTACTTTGGATAATTTTTTGATATTTTTCTGATAACTTTCATATTTTGATGAATAGTAAAAATACGCTAATTTTTAATTAAAAACAACTTTTTTCATTGAGATAATTTATATGGTTAAATTATAATATTGAATGGTTTTAAATTATATATAGAATATATTTTTATCATTTAATATAATTTATATCATTATCATTAATTTCACATTTAATTCATAGGTAAAAACATTTCAATCTTTAGCAATGTTTTAACTTCTAAAACCCGTTTTCTTAACAACGAGATTTATTTTAAATTAATTACTGCAACATATATGTTTTGAACTTTGAAAAATGGATTCCATATTCAGAATAAGTGGGTCCAAATTATGTTAGTAGGCTACTTTTTATTTTTGGGCATTATGAATAGTAACTATGGTAAATTTTTTTTACCTTAGTTAAAGGTAAATCGGGTAATTAAGGGTAAATATAAGATTATAAAATTACCCTAACACCTGCCAAAATCCTATTGGATGACTAAAAGTCTACAAATATCACCTAAGGGTAGAATTAGATTCATTTAATAGACTTTTTTCAATGAAAATAATTTAATTATTATTAAAACCATAGAATGTGACAACATGTCACTTTCTTAAATCTTATAAGTATAATAATTTTAATTTAGAGATAAACTTAATGAAACATAGAATATGAATATTCCCCAGAAAGATAATACAATTATCTAAATCATAGGAATTTATTTAGACTTTTT
Source organism: Viscum album (assembly GCA_963277665.1). Taxonomy (NCBI): domain Eukaryota; kingdom Viridiplantae; phylum Streptophyta; class Magnoliopsida; order Santalales; family Viscaceae; genus Viscum; species Viscum album. Next base: position 738,713,577 of record OY728122.1, read on the forward strand.
AGTGATTAAATAATTATCATTAATTATGACACAATAGTGATGTTGAAATTAGTTTATTAATTAAACTATCAAAAAATGGTTTTAAAATATTAAAATAATTATTATATGAACTATTTAATGTTCTCCACTAATTTATAGATACATATGACATTTTATTAATCTATTAAAGCTTTAATTTCTAACATATCCTCTATATATATTTTATTTAAATTCAAATAATTGAATAGTGTCAAAATTGACACTATTGTTATTTTATAAAAATAACATATTATAAAATTGTTTAAAAATCACAAAAATATTTAAAAATTATTAATTAAAATTTATATGGTCTAAAATTTCATAAAGTGTCAAATTATGGTAAATTCACAACACATTTGTAATTATTAATAATAATTTAAAATTTAGAATATTATTACCACAAATAAAATTAAATTGATAAATAAGGATAAATCAAGTTGGTAATGTTTAAAATAAATTCCTAACATGTCTAAATTTTATTGGTTGATGAGATTACAACCCTATCTCATCTAATATTCGGATATGAGTCATTTTGGAAGTTTTTATGTGGGGTTGGGATTTAATATTAACTAATATTTCTTATATTTCCAAAGGTGCCCCTCTCCTCCCTTATAAAAGGGAAACCCCTCCCTCTCCTCCTCACACCAATTTGAGCATTAAAGCTTGGCCGAACCCTACCCATTTCACTTCCCCACTTCCCTAGAATCATCCTAGAGGTTCTGGTCTTCTTCAAAGACCAACCCTAGTACCCTAAGAGGAGGTTAAGAATAGGCGCGTCAAAAAGAGGTAATATCCATTACCGATGCTTTCCAAATTCTTTCTTCTTAAACATATTCTTCTTTAGTTGTTTCATTATGAAGTAATAACATCAGTATCACTCATATACTGATATGTTATTATATGTATGAAACAACCCTATTTCAACATCTATCCATCCTATAGAAAACGAAATCACCGCTCGTGCGTACGTACGGAATACCATCTCCATGCTGTGGTGTAATCTATTTTCCCCCACCACCTTACTTGGATGGGTATAATGATGTAAATAATTACTATATATGATTATTGTAAAGTGATATTGATTCTGAAATAGTATACATACACTCCAATACAATTCCACGATCATGGGAACGATATCATCGCTCATGTGTACGTATGGAATACCGTCTCCACGATGTGATGCGATTCGTTCTACATGATCTTCATTGCATAATGATTATATAAATGAATTTAATGAATAAATATGATATATAGTACATTAATACCATTCTGGAAATTATGTATCTATAACCTAAAGAGAAGAATAAGAATTTATTCGACAAAACACACATAAGAACAAAAAGTTATAAACACCCGAATAACAAGTAGCAATGAAATATTACTACTAAGAAGCTAATAATATGACCATATATGATATCATAACAATAATTATGATTCTGTAATAAGTCAATAAAATTATTTAAATCTTTATTCAGGAGGTTCGGACACTTACGAGGCAAATCGGACCTAAGGTAAGGGAAATATCACAATCTCATTTTTATCCGATATTGTTTATACTTTAGTATTTACTAGGGTGTATTTTATCATCCAAATCCATGTTTAATAAATATTTAATATTATTTCCATCCACCTACAATTGTTTAAATCCAATTTTACCCTTCGGTGAGTTTTTAGTAAAGGATATAAAAGGAATCTTTTGTCGTTTTTCGTACAAGGTACTTTTTGACTTTTCCGACAAAAGTACGAAGAATGTTTTTTTAACTTATATGGAATGAATGTATTTTTAAAACAATATTTCCAAGAATCTTCCTTTACAAGTTTTCAAGTTTATTTTTAATCAACTTCTTTTAGTTTAGAATTGTAGGACATGTTAAGAAAGGAAAAGTGTTTTTGAAGAAGAAAGGATATTTTCCCCAAGAATGGAGTTCAAGTGTTTTATCAAAATTATTTTCCATATAAGATAATAAAGGGTTATGTTTCTATCCCTATTATTACATTGATTTGATTATGTTTTGATGTAATTATATTTTTATGAATTCCTTTATCTTATATGAATTGTTTTTTGATGTCACGATGTTTAAGATTCCCATTTTTATTACATGGGTTATGCTGTGATGTATGGTTTCTGATTTTGTGGCACACATAAGAATGGTATCATTATGAGATGGGTGGGACCTATATCTACCTACAATGCATTTGGTAAGGATTTTATATCTCATGAGATAGACATGGCTGGAACGGCAGGTTAAGTCGGTTCAGTGAAACAGGACTGAAACGAGGAGTGAACTCGGTTCAGAAATGGACTTTGTCCACTAAGATAGTCTTGGCAATGAGTATTGACTAACACGAAATGATTCTCTATGATTATTTGTGTATGCCAAAAAGTTTCATGTTTTAAGTTATGATTATTGGGATTACATTTCACTACTATGATTTATCCCATGTTATGAAATTATGATTTCTTTTGTAGGTTAAGATTTCCAAAAGTTATGTTCTTATGTATATGATGTGATTAATATTTATTTTGTTTACCCTTACTGAGCATTTGAGCTCAACCTTTTGTATGTTTTATTTCCCTAGGTCAGGAAGAAGGTTATTAAGTAGGATATTCCAAAAAGGGACTCTATATATGATGAAATAAATGGGAGGCAAAGTTGATGCTTTATGAACAAGTTGTTTATGTTTCCCAGTTTCTAAAGACTCTATACGTATACGGTGCTTTCATGGTATTGTTATATGTTGTAATAAGTGTGCTTAAATTATGAAGTAATGAAAATGTATGTAAAGCATGGGTCGTTATACCAGATGATCTCATGGAGGTCCTTGCCACTAGCCTTCTACAGGCAGCATCAGGAAGATGGTGGAGCTTGATGCTCTATGTTCATGACGAGGTGATGCTTCTCTGGTCGGACATCGAGAGTCTGTTTCAGGAAGAGCTTTTCCCAGATACTCTTCGCGAAGTGCGCATAATGGAGTGTCTTCATGTGTAGCATGGTAGCATGCATGTAGCTCAGTACTCAGTGAGGTTCACTGACCTCTCACACAACTCCACAGATATGGTACGAGACCTACTATTCAGGGCCTGGACCTTCAATAAGGGAATAATGTGGGAGATTAGGGCTTCAGTGATCTCACTCAACATTTAGACACAGGAGTGGGTGTTAGATATAACCCTCTTAGTGGAGAGTTTCCTTGCTGAGAAATTACCTGCAGCGAGACCCAACAAAAGTTGTCACGTAGCAGAGTCTTCTGTAGATGGTAGCAGGCAAATGTCAGAGAGGTCTAAGAGGACAGACCTATAGGAGGATGACCACATCATTCCGGATCGATTGTGCGGGGAACCCAAGGCAAAGCAAGTCATTCCTGGAGTGGGCAGTGTTACACATACTGCGGGCAGGGTCGCATGGCTTGTGATTATCCGACCCTCCATACGGATGATCAGTAGATGGTCAAGGGACCGCCCAGGGAGAGACAGAGGTTTGACCGAGGAGGTCAGTAGGGGGCACGCAGACATGGTAGAGGAGCTGGCCATGCAGCTGGCGGTGGGATACATTTCAAGATGTTACTGCCACCACCACTAGGAGGTCCACCCCCACTGTTGGGAACAATGGACATCGGCTAGCTCAGCTCCAGGAAACTGAGGCCTAGGATAATGACACTACGTAGATGATAAGAGGTAGTATCTATGTCTACCCCACCTTAGCTACAGTTCTTATAGACACAGGTACCAGCCATTATTTTTTTCCCCTACCCTCGTTCGGAGCTTGGAGACTCCGATGGAGCTGTTGGATCGATCTTTATGGATAGAGACTCCAACAGTAGTGGATTCGATGATTACGAACTGGTCATGGCAGTGTGAGCTTACTCTAGGAGGCAAGAGCTTCGGCTGGGTTCTCCTAGTAGCAGCGTCGAGGCCATACGACGTCATCTTGGGTATGTACTGGTTATCTACAGTCCATGCTCAGATTGAATATATTAGGCGCAAAGTGTTGTTTTTTCGCACATATGGAACTATGTTTACCTTCACTGATGATAAGGGAGCATTTTTAGCACAGGATGGACGTACCCGGAAGAGAGTGCATCCGATCACTCATTAGTTGGAAAGCCCTACCCTCAGAGCAGTTGATGTGGAGAGTCCGAGATATCCGGTAGTGGTGGACCAATACGTGGATGTCTTCCCTGAAGATGTTTCGGGTCTACCTCCTCGTAGAGATGTGGAATTTTACATTGACATGTACCTCGGGAGGAAAACTATATCTACTCCTTCTTATTGGAGGGCTCCTGTAGAGGTTCGGGAGTTGTGGGTACAGTTAGGGGACTTGCATGGGAAAGGATATATCTGGACCATTTTATCTCCGTGGGAAGCCTCGATTCTGTTTTTCAAGAAGGAGGATGGGATCTTGAGACTTTGTGTCGAATATCGGCACATGAACCTAGTGACTGTGAAGAACAAGTACCCACTCGTGATGATTGAAAACCACTTTGATCAACTGAAGGGAGCAGATTGGTTCTCGAATATTGACCTTAGATCAGACTATCCCCAGCTTAGAGTACGAGACGAGGTTTTGTAGAAGACTTCTTTAAAATATCGTTACAGCCATTATGATTTCTTGGTTATGCCATTGGGAATAAACAACACTCCAGTAGTTATCATGGGACTCATGAACATGATATTTCAGCCATACCTGGATCGCACTGTAGTATTCTTCATCGATAACATTTTGATCTACTCACCTACTGAGGAGGAGCATGAACATCATTTATAGGTAGTACTGAACACACTCCCAGAGCACCAGTTTTATGGTAATCTCTAGAAGTGATAGGTCTAGATTAGAGAGGTTCACTTTCTGGGACATGTTATATCGGAGGATAGAGATGTATTTGATCTAGTGAATATTGAGAGCATACTTTCTTAGAATCCACCCAGGACTGTGATGGAGTTACGAAGTTTCCTGGGTTTGGTTGGTTACTATCGAAGGTTTGTACAAGATTTCTCAAGAGTTTCAGTACCTCTATCAATGTTGAAGAAGAAGGGGAAACACTTCGTGTGGTCATAGGGATGCGAGTAGAGTTTTCATGAGTTTAGGTAGAGGCTAACTAGTGAACCCATCTTGAGGCTATCGGAGGAGGGAATAGGGTACGTAGTCTTATGTGACGCATCAGGGACCGGGCTCAGATGTGTCCTAATACAGGAGTGATCTGTGATCGCATATGGTTCTCGAAAGCTGAGATAGCATGAGTAGAACTACGCTACATATGAACTAGAGTTAGCAGTAGTGGTCTTAACCTAGAAAATGCCGTGACACTATCTGATGGGAGAACACTTTATAGTGTACATTGATCACAAGAGTCTCTGGTAAATCCTCTTTCAGAAGGACCTGAACCTGAGACAACGATGTTGGCTTGAGTTCCACCAGGACTATGGCTTTGAGATAGTCTATACTCCTGGGAAAAGGAATGTTATAGCAGATGCACTCATCAGGAGAACTGGTATAATGATTCTAGGTGAGGAAACATATTAGTTGGCTGCTTTGCAGATATCCTTTGTGGATCGAGATGGAGAAGCTTTCCATCAGTCTCTTACAATCACTCCCCACATCTTCAGCAAGTCAGGGAGGCGCAGCGTGGGGATGCCGAGAGTGAGGCTCGACATGCTCAAATATCCCCAGGGTAGAACTGCTATGTTCCTTCATGATTAAGATGGATTAATTGATAACATTGTTAAAAGTATGGGTATATACCTAAGTAGGGTTATCTGTTGATTTCATACATTTTTGTTTATCCTTGGTGGATTTTGTGAGACCTTGAGAGTCTCGGGGTCCCTACTTAGTATCATTAAACTCACCCCTGCATGGGCTATGCCTGAACCTTGTTGTGTAGGATGCAGATGAAAGACAATGCTGACTGAGGATGAGGGTACCAAGACTGGAGGTAGCTCAGAGGTGGACCTGGATGAGGCATACCGTAGAGACGACTGATCGAGAGTTGTACCTACCATTCTGGTAGGATCCTTGGAGGGTGATCACAGGAGCTGTTCCAGTTACATGTACGTTCAGTTTTCTTGTACTTTCTATTTTCCTTGTACTTTCCAGTTGAGCTTGTATTCTGTCCCCTTTTTACTTATTGTACTCACTCTATTTACTATTCAGTTTACTGGGGATTTTATCTTGTGGTGTGCTTAGTTGTGTGTGTTAATGGCTATAAAGACAATGCCTTCCCAGTTTTAAGGATTACACTTTCGGTGTTAGTCTCCATCCCCTGGCCTATGGAAGTCGAGCTTGGGGTAGTCCCGACACGGGTCCCGGGGGACAGGTCGTGACGTATAATTCCAATTATTTGATATTTAAATTTTGAAATACCATCAAAAAATTAATTTAGGATACGTGTATGAGTTATTTTAAGCCTTATATTTTAGATTCACCCCTTAGTTATCAAATCTTATGCATGACCTTGTAAATTTTTTCATTTTATGGGTTGATAAATGTACATATAAGTTAATAAATTGATCCAAAAATGTTAAAGAAATAAAATTGTTATAATATCACATCCCCCATAACCTATTTCTGGGTTTTAATGATTCTGATATCATTTATATATATAATATTTAATTTAAAGTATAATTAACATCTTCATGGTTGGAATAGAATTAGAATCTATAATAAAAAAAATAAAATATTATTATCTATGAAATTAATGTTACATTATAATTAAATTATAAAATATCAAATTATATATGTAAAAAATTATTTAAATTAATTTTCCTATAGTTTTAATGTGAACTATGTTAGCATTGTGTGATTATATTGGGTAATTATATAATTACTAAAAATATGTACCAAGATACCATCAGGAAAAAAATTACTTATGTTAAATAAAACAATAATATTCGTAAATGACTCATTATTATCACAATGTGATCATATAATTGAATTTGAAAGCATGAATATAGATTTTTGGAATTTTAATTTATATAAAATAATATAAAGGAATTTATCAATATAGAATTAATATAAAATAAAATAGAATATAATATAATATGTGGTGGAATAATTACATTCGTTTAATTATATATAGAAATTTTTATAGATGATTTTGATGACTTAGCCTATAGTTTTCTTGTCACACCGAGTTTTTCATGCCTTGGTTTTTCCCCAGTTCAATGGAAATCCCAATCATTTTCATGGGTTTTGTGTGAGATTAATGTTTGGTTTTGAAGTTAAATATATGTTAAATAATCCTACAATAGGTTCCCCATAGGTATTATGTGGGGGGGGGGGGGTTTGGGAAAAGGGTGGTTACATAATGATTTTATCCAAACCGTGATCCAATTAACATATTTAAAAACAATTTTTTTCTTTTAAAAATCCTTTGTTTCACAAAAAGATTCACTAATTCCACTTCCCACATGGCCTCCCCTAACCTATTCTAGAAATGATATCCTTTTGTACCCAATAGGAATTTATAATCATGGTGGATTTGTGTTATTTATTGAGGTATTGGGCCAATGAGTGTTACCATTTTCAGTTTAAAAAAATAATTTGTGTCTTTCATATATAATTCATTTTTAATAATTTCCAGTTATTCTACCTCACACTAGAGACCAATAACCCTAGGATCATCCCCATGTTCCATTTATTCTATATTTAGATGATATTATTAGCATATTAGGTAGATATTCCTCAATGTTTCTCAAAACATCTAGATTTGAGATGGTGATTTTATTCATTCATAAATCATTAATTTTTTTATCATTCCCCCAAATCATATTTCATAGTTCTTCCAGTCCTAAATATCATATACATTAAGTTTTAATCCATTCCATCTAATCTATGGTTGTGGATCTTAAGGATGATGAAGAATTCTTTTGTTTCAAAGGTGGGATTCTTCTCCTTTATCTTCCCTCTTCTGTCTCCATCCACATTATTATTGTTTCCTCTTCACTACAGGTCATGAAAGACCTAGGGTTATGTTTTGGAATGATATTTTGTGGGATTTTTATTTTTTAGGTTGATGCATCAAATATCTAGTGTATTGGGAACCGCATCGGGAGATTTTGTGTGCATGTTTTCATTCCACATATATTTGAGTTAGATATCCCTTTCACATGCTTTTATCATTTATGTTTTATCATATTAATGTTGTTAGAACATTATATATATGTTTCGTATTGTTTTTATTCCATTTAATAATTTTATTGGGGTGCAAAACAGTTGTTTAAGCCTTGTTTTGTGAAAAGAAGTGTTGTTTTGTTATAAACATGTACACTTCTTTATTACGTAAATATTATGGTATCTTACGCACTTGGTTTATGGTATTTTGAATATAAAACATTATATTTAATATATTGATATCATGAAAATGGTATTTTATCCATTTTCAAGTGCTTAAAATATATTGTTTTGTTAAAAAGTGCATGCCATATATTCGGAAAATTTTGCAGTTTTCTTTTATGTTCCATGTTTGATTTAATTTGTTTTGTATGGATTTATAAATATATTTTATTCATGAAAAATGGTTTTTGGGGGTTCTTTTATGGCTTTACAAAGTATTTTTTGTTTTATAGACAAATAGGTTTTTAGTAGTAATCATGTTTTGGCCCGAGTTGCTAGAAAATTGTCTTTTTGGAATCCTTATTAAAATGGCCTTAATTTGGATGTGTAACCTGAATGTTTTAAGGAATTTATGGATGTAATTTTCTAATTTATGTGTTTTGTATACACCACTTTATTAAAAGTGATATTTTTTATTTTGGTAATCATTAGTTTTGAGAAACACTTTACGGGTTGTTTGTCTAATTTATAAAAAAATAGTGGAATTGTTTATTATGAAAACCTCATGTGGAGATTTAGCATGTCATGATTATATATATAATTTATTGGATGTTATTAATATGTAATCCTTGTGATCCATTATTAGAGTGCCTCGGGATGGACTCGTTATGTTCCTTTTGATTAATAGTAGGGGATCGGTCCTTGGTGTGAATCAGGGAGATGTCTGTTATGAATTATCGTTATATATATATTTATGAGATATGATAGGACCTTTGAAAAATATCGATTGGATCACCCCTTTTTATATACACGATACATGGGAACCATGAATATAGAATGTTATTTCTATGAAATATTTGTACAGTGGTAGTAGATAGACTGACCTATGTCCCACAGTAGGTGGATATATTTGTGGATTATTACTATGGGATTGGGCCCCTTAGTCTATCCTGATTTATGGTGACTGGGAATTTGGGTGTTTTTATTTTCATCATGGGTGGCATGCCAACAGGGATGGAATTTTATGTATTAGTATTTTATAGTTTGTCCTTGATCTCCTAGGTTCACCCATGACTATTGGATTTCAGTTGCCTGAAGTGATGAATATGATGCTTGTACGTATATTTACATCTCCCTTATAATGTGATAAATATTGTGCCTTCTTGTGTATTATTTTCCATTTAATGTGGTGAGACGGGTTTGATAAGGTATATGAAAATGATTTTCAAATGAAAGTGATTATCCCCTCGGTAAAAATATGAAAATATAAACATCTCATTCCCCATGAAAATTCTATTGACGCATTTGTTGAATGAACATAGTTATGGAAATGAATAAGGGAAATGTCTCAAAAATTTCCTTTGAGTAATCATGTAGAAAACCATACTTTTATATTTTGTATCTCAAATTTGAAATTGATTTTTATTTAATTTTAAAGGATGTTCATTGGAAATAGATTATCAGGCTGACATGCTTATATTTAAAACTCACACCTATAGTTATTTTCTATTTTTAACCCTTATGAATGTTTCAGATAGAGTTCAATCTCCAGGAGCGACATATGATCGTTGTGTTGGAGAGTTAAAAAATGGGTCACACTGAGTTTGTTGTTCATCGGGTCTGGTTGTTTTAGTTGTATCATTCACTTGTACTTTTAATTTGGTTTTATACATGATGATCAATTTTGTTTTTTATAAATGTGCATTGGGATATCCTTTTCCTTACTGTTTTTGTTTTGTTATATATATTTTGGAAAAAACATTCTTTTTCTAGTCTAATGGTCCCTGGTATGAGTTTCCAGCCCACGAAGAATGGGAACGCCCTTCAGACCATGCCACAGATTGGTTTGGGTGTCCAGTTCAGGGTCGACGAATGCGGGTTCTTGAAAAAATGGTTTTAGAGGGAGTTTTGATCTTTGAAAAACATTATTTTTAGAGTTCCCTATGTTTATTTGGGATGTCATGGTAGATGATGTAGGATTTTTAGAAATTTAGGGGTATTTTCAGAAAATAGAATTGCAAACTCTTACTCGTTTTGATCTCGGGGTGTCCATGGGATGTCTGGTTTTATTAGTGTCATTGGTCCTTAATTATTTTTTGGTGTTGGGAAACAATAATGGGATTTTGAAAAAATGGTCTTCATGATTTTGTAGGTCCTGGAATGAATTTTTAAGTTGGGGCATGGTCTTAATAAGTCTCTCTGTGTTTATATTATGTTTGATATATGGATACCAACCATATGGTCATGTCACCAACTGAAACTAGTTCCCTTTTGTGGGTCTCTTAGACATTTCATGACTTCAATTTTTTTTAAATCCTTTTGTGAGAATTGTGAAAATGGGTTTTTAATTAATGAATGTTTTATGAAAATTGGAAAATTTGTTTTCAAAATTTAGTATGAAAATGGTTTTGTAATGTTTGGTTTTGTGAATAAAATCATGGGGATAAAGAGGAAAGTACTTAACAGGATTGAAATTCCATAATCTAAAATTATGGTTTTTTGAAATGAAATGTTTGAAATGATTAGATTATTTTAATGTGATTATGAACTTTGTTTTATATGGGGTGTTTTGAGCTGTTGAAAAGTGATTGAATCTGATGAATTAGTTTAGGTAAATTGGTTTGAGAGGTTGGTGTATCCTGAAAAAGGGTTTTGGAATTTTTGGCTATGATATTAAAAAAAGATACAATTCTATTTTTTTTAAATGGGAATGGACTATTTAGAATAGAATGATTATTTTGGAAGATTTATTAAATGAAATTTATTGGGATTTTAATAAAATGGTCCCTAAAGAAGTTTGGGATTTATTTGGAAATCTAAAAAGGTTTCTTGACTTGGTGATTGTTATTCCTTTGGATGAAACATGAACTTTTGAATGATTTTGTTTTGTTTTTTCCATTGGTGTTTTCATTGGTACTCACATGCATGTTTTTGTTGAAATATGGTTGGATGGACAGTATGGAATGGTGGTTGGGTGCTCAGGGTGGAATATAAATGTGCATGTGAGTTATAATTGTTGAAACACCATTGTTGAATGTGAAAATATGAAAAGTTAGTTTGTTTTTCAAAAGTGTTTTGAGCTGAAAAAATAGTAGTTTTGTTATAAACTAATGGTTCTATGTCTAGGTTTTCCTATGTCTTAGAAGCATTGTGTATTCAGTATTCTATCATTTGATCTAGAAGTAGTACAATTGTTGTGTCTTGCGATGGGATCTTGTTGCTGGATAGGTTTTGCGGAAATATTTAGTGGGTTCATAAATATTCATTGGGTTTGTGATGTGGCCACGAATAGTTCCCAATTGGTTGGATTTTCAGATGATGGACCTAAGTATATATTCCAAATGTTAAATACCCCTATTTCAATGAATCATCAGGCCATTTTTTAATAGATAAGTATTTGGGATTGATTTAAAGTTCCAATACATTGTGATGTTTCTATCTATTGGGGTAGTTTATCCCAATGTGGTTGATGTGTTTCTATTTGTTCCTATTCAATTATCCTCATCCTTCAGAGTGAGGGAGAATAGTTTCATGTATTATGAGTTCTTTTTGGGTTAAAAGTGAGTTGTTTGAGGAAGATAGTTTCATGGTGTCCCATGATCAGTTGTTTTGTCCTATGAGTGTTATGTGTCGCCATGTGGAACTATGGAAAAGAGTTCAAGTTAGGTATTATCAAATCCTGACTGTGAGGTAGGAGATGCTTCATCCATTAGAGCTGTAGCCATGTATCTCAAAGTGAAGCCTTCATGTAGTCAGGAGTCCCATGATTATGGGTAATATTTCTAATATTGTGCCTCTACCATTATGGTGAGGTATTCATTTTGATTCTTTTTTGGGTTCAATGGCCCAATGATTGGGTCCCCTTCCCTCCCCTCCCTTGGTGGTGGTGGATTGGATCATGGAAAAGAGTTTTGGCCCAGTTATCGTCCCCTTCGTTCGGGAGTGGGAGGTAAAAATGTTAAAGTTGTGTTCCTCTTAACATGGGATTGTAGGTTGTTATGGGAAAGTTTTGGTGGGCCTCTTTGGGAGAGGCCTTTTCCTAGATTATTTATAATTCTCATTTTTTCATTTATCATTGGTTCATAATTGTGGTGAGAAAACCACATGTCTCGTAGTGTTTCCTATTATGAATTTTTGGACTCGTAGTTGATTCTTAATGGTGGACAGTACATTCTGAACTCCATGTAATACTTTTTTAGGTTATTTCTCATTGGTTTTTGTTATTATTGGGTTTATTTAGAGAAGGCCCAATATTCGGCTTGTTTTTTTGGTCATGGAGGTAGTGACTGGATCATTTAGTTGACTCTCAGGAAGTGGTTGGGAGGTGGGTTTTGGGTTGAGGTAAGAGGATTAAGTATAGTTAACGGTGGATGATGTATCCTTGGATTTAGATCAAGTACCATATTGATCTGGAATCCTTTGGTTTTGATCAATTATATGGAATGTGTTTTGTCTTTTCAGGGGAAGAAAGCATTAATGCTGGGGAGAATTGTCACACACAGTTTTTCATGTCTTTTTTTTATCCATTTAATTAGAAATATCAATCATTTTCTTGGGTATTGGGTGATATTAATGTTGAGTTTTGAATTTAAATACCTTTCTAATCATCATACCCTGGGTTCCGCAAATATGTTTTGGATTTTTTGGATAAAAGGGTTGTTACTTCAGGATTTGGGCCGAATGGTGAGCCCATTTCCAGATTTAAAAAAATAATTTTTTTATTTTATTACTCCTTTATTTTTCATCAATTTTCCCAAATTTCACTTCCAAAATTTATTACCATATCCTATTAAATCCACCATATCCATTTTTACACCTTTGTAATTTATAATCAGGGTGTACATGGTTTATTTATTTCGGTATTGAGCCAGCCCATGAGCCCATTTATAGTTTAAAAATAATAATTTGTTTCCTATATATATTATTAGGTTATTATATATTTCAATGATTCCACATCTCACTGGAGACGATGAATAGTAGGTGCACTCCCATGTTACATTTTTCATCTTTGGAGCTCATATTAATCGAGTATTAGAGAAATATTTATCATGTCTTCTCAAATCATCTATATTTAAGAATGCACTTTTCTTCAATCAAAAATCATTCATTTTTTTTATTTTTCCACAAAATAATCACTACATGGTTCACACATACCTAAGGAGAATCACCATTGAGATATAATAAATTCCCTCTCTTGTATGGGTGTGGATCTAAGGGATGATGATGAGTTCTTTTATATCCATGGTGAGATTCCTTTTCCATTCTCCTCCTTATTCCTTCTCCTTCCACATTCTATTGGTTTCCTCTTATCAGCTGGTCCTTAAAGAGATAGGGTTATGTTTTGGAATTATTTTTACAGGAGTTTAGTTTTTTAGGTCTGGTCTTCATAGATCTAGATTGTTGGGAACCACGACGGGTGATTTCAGGTTTGCATTTCCATTTCGATATGGATTTGGGGTAGGATATCCCATGAACCTGAAATTATCATATATGTTTCATCTATTTCTTGGTGTTCTCACTTTATATAAATGTTTATTATTTTTTTCATACTTCGTATAATTTTCTTGGTGTGCGAAACTTTTTATTAAGTCCAATTTTATGAAAATTACTTTCGTTTTGTTATAAACATGTACACTGCTTGCTTACTTAAATGTTCTGTTAGTGTACACACATTTTTAGCATATTTTGAACATTTTTAAGAAGATAGAATAAATTTATCAAATTAAAATGGTTTATTATACCTTTTAATGTGATTAAAATAAATTTATTTGCTAAAAAGTGCATTCCATGTGTTCGGTAAATTTCCTGGTTGGCTTTTATGTGCCTAATGAGATTTAAAATGATTTTTTGGATTTATAATTACATTGGAAGCATGAAAAATCATACATTTGGGGTTATTTAATGGGATTAAAAAGTAAGTTTTGGTTTTATAATTTTTTTCTGGTTGTAAGCTTGTTTTGGCTCGTGGAAAATTACCCGTTTGACATCCTTATAAGAATGGTCGTGCATTGGATGTGTAACAGGGATATTTTAAAGAATTTATATAACTATTTTAATATTTTAAATGGCGTGATAAAAACCATTTATTAAATGTAAAATTTATACATTTGGTAGTCTTTGGTTGTTAGAAATGCCTAAGAGACCATTTGGATACACTGTGAAAAATGGTGATATAGTTTATTATGAAAACCTCCTATGGAAATTTCTCATGCCATGCATCAATGTATACAATGTATGGTATATACAAAATGATGAATACTTGTGATCCCTTATGAGAGGGACACAATATGACATCTTTTATTTCTTATTTATTAATGGCATGTGATCAGTCCATGGGGTGACTTGTGGTGATATCTGTGGTGAATTATCCATATATATATGTTCTGATTTGATTCTCTACTTTCATCGATTGGCTCACCACATTTTTATATACATGAGACATGAGAACCTAGTATATTGATAGAACATTATAAGAATTATTTATACACTAGTAGTGCATGGAATGACCAATCCACCATAGTAGGTGGATATATTTTGGGTTTATTGCTATGGGATTGGGCCCCTCCGTCTGTCCTGAGTTAGGGCGGCTGGGCGTGTGGTTGTTTTTATTTTAATCATTTGCGGCATGCCAACAGGGATGGAGTCTCATATATTTGTGCATTATGGTTTGTTATTGATCTCATAGGTTCACTCATGTCTATTCCCTTTCAGTTTCTTATAGTGATGAATATTATTCTTGTATGTATATTTAAATTACCTGTATTGTGTGATTACTATTATTCCTTATTATGTATTGATTTTTCATGGAATGTGGTTGGATTATTTTCATAAGGTGTATGAAAATGGTTTTCTAATGAAATTATTTTATCCACTTGTTATAAATACTATAATTTAAGAATCACTTTCCCAGTGAAAATGCTATTGGATATTGGCACACAGGTTGAATGAACCATGTTTTGGAAATGAATAAGGGAAATAGATCATACGTTTTCTGAGTAATCTTGTTGAAACCATTACTTTTATATATTTTATCAAAAATATGAAATCAATGTTTCTTTTATTTTAGATTATTTATATATGGAATAGATTATCATGTTATCCTTTTGATTTTTAATACTCACACATACAGTTTATTTCCATTTTTAGAACTTGTGTAGGATTCGGCTAGAGTTCAATCACCTTGAGCGACATGTGATAGTTATGTTGGGGAGTGACCTGTGGGGTCACATGGAATTAGTTGGTCATTAGTTGTGGTCAGTTTAGTTGTATCATTCAGTTTTACTAATAGTTTTTTTGTATATATGATGATCAATTTAGTTATTTTATAAATGTGTATAGTGCTGTCATTTTCTTTCCGATGATTGTTATATTATATATATTTGCGAGAAATCATTCCCATGTCTACAATAATGATTCCTGATACCAGTTTATAGCTTGCGGGGACTAAAAATTCCCTTCATTCCATTCGACAGATCAGTTCGGTTGCTGGGTTTAGGGTCAACCCATGCTGGTTCATGACATTTCACCTTGTTTATCAAAATTTACACCTTACAGTTGTGATAAATTTTACCATGGTTACAATTCATAATTCCCAAAAAATAATAGGTTCATATTCAAATAAATGTCCTAAAAATTTCTAATATGGAATAAATTTAATCAAATTCATTTTATATAAGTTTTAGGTGATTGTTCATGAAAAAATAAGTAAAATGTGACGGAAAATGGTTTTTATGAAAATGATTTTGTCAAGAATAAGATGATAATACATTAAATATATGATTTGTAATAATAATTTTAGGAATTAAAATCCATATATATTGATATATTATTTATTAGTTTCATTTAAATCATTCATCTTTTGGTATTATATTTATCTTTTAATGATAAAAATCATTATTCCCATAAAAGTTTCTTTCTAAAAATTTGTGTTTTGAAGCATTAAAATAAGATTTTGAGAATATAAAATAGAATGTAGATTATAATGGAATTATTTATGTTATGTTTTGTAAAATTGACCATATTTAATAGTTAAATAATAAAAAAATAAAATCGGACTTATAAATAACATTATTTATATAAAATAAATGATTATTTTACAAAAATTGAAATTTTCATTATTAACTGGAAAAGGAATTGTTTTATACAAATTCTTATACATGAAAATAATAAATTATTAAAATAATAATTTTAAATATGATATTCATTTTAATTAATTATATTTATAAAATTGTTAAAAATACATTATAATATTATCTGAAAAAGGAATAAAATCCATTTTTGAACAATACACATATTTTTGAAGAATAAATTGAATTTATGAAAAAATGAGTTCTTTTTTTATGAAAAATTAATTAATATATTTGTATTTATTGATATAAATTTATATCTACTTAATAATTATGTTATAAACATTTAAACCATCTAATTCAATGATTATGATATAGGAGTTGTATTCAAATAATATTATATCATAGTTTGATTAAACTTCATATTTCTTGTCAAACAAGATTTCGAATGCTGTGTTGTTTTTAAAATACAATATAAAATAAAATATTTTCTATAATATACTCTACCATCCTTATAGAATGTATATTCTGAAAATTTAATTTCTTTTCCCTCAAAATTATATATAATATAATATAAACAAAATTGGATTTTATCATGCAGAATAATTATCTAGTTATGGCCATGAAAACAATTATGAATGTACCACTATAAGACTTAAATGTTATTACGAGTTTCTACAAATTTACCTAGGTATTTTATTTTTAATTTCCTCAGAAGAATAATTTGATTTAATTTCAGTATTCTAGTCTTTGATATATTCCATTATAATTGGGACATAAAAAATGATCATATTTGCATAATTTATTTCATCCCATATATAAGAATGATTTCATCCAAGATGTTGATCACCATAAAAAAATTAAATTTTCATTCCTAAATCTCAAAAAGGACTATTTAATTGATTCTATGACCAAAAAAATGAAGAAATTTTTTTCATATTTTTTTATCTATATTAACTATAATCAAAATTGTTAAACCTAGATGAGATAATATCCTATATGTATTCAAATTATTATATGGAGATAATACATTAATCTGTATCACCTCAAAAATAACACCCAATGTTCAACTAAAATCATTGCACTAATAACTAATCCTAAACATCGTGAAAAAAAATTCCAGACCTTGTAGAAAACACAAAAATTAGAAATATTTGATAAGATTTTCTTAAGAGATATATTTAGAATTTTCCTCTAACAAACATAAATAAATCATAAATTTATATACCACAAACATATATTCACTATCATATAATATGAAATATATGATATTATTTCCCATAAATTATTTTTATAACAATAAATCCATACTAGATTCATATATGCTTCTAAAATATATCTCACCTTTATTTCTTAAAATATAGTCACATTGTTATCTATAAAATAATACATATATTCCAAATATATACTGAAAATTTTATCTTATTTGACCTTATTATCACCAAAGATCATATAAAACATAAAGGCTATCTTGAAAATTCATCCTTAGTCCGAAAAATGTAAAATCTATCATCCGCAAACGACCTTTTCAGTAAAACAAATTCTTAACCAAATATTTTTATTCCATAACCGGCCTATAATAATATCATTAATCATATTATATATTAATAATATTAAATCAAAAAATGGATATAAGTGATTTTAATATTATAATGAACATTAGACTTATAAACATTTAAAAATACTGGTTTATCCTGTATTAATATGAAATATCATAGGTTTCATAAATTATATCTTCTCATTCAATAAAATGGTTCATAAAAAAATTATAAATTAAACCAAACTTATACCTTATGAGTGTGAAATCATGTTTATAGTAAGAACCCATTCCCCTGACACCAGAATGATGGTCGAGATGAACTCAATGATTTCTTTTTAGGGTTACTACAACTTTATGAATCTTTTCTAAAACCATAATGATATGTATTATCTAGATAGTTATGTATTTTCTAGGAAAACCACACAATATCTATATTACCAAAAAATTCATATACTTCTATACTTATACTTTTCCTTATACTATTTCATATTGTTATGTTATTTAATCTGTGTTATACTAGTTCTAATTCTCATGGTTTCTACAAAACCAACTACAATACCAAATGTAACAAGCCAACTCTAGTAAGATAGAGCTACCAAACGCTTTATTTCATTATCTGATGATGATGGAGATTTCAACCACTATCTTTGGCCTGTTTGTTTATTTGGTTGATTTTTTATTCCTATATGGTTCAATTTCATTTCAGACATTTTATTTAAAAAATTGGGTTATTTTGAATATAGATCATGTCACATGGTAATTGAACACACTTTTCCAAACTGTACGACTACAATGAGACATCATCAACACTTTTTTAGATTCGGGAAACATGTCAGCACTTAGTTCCAAAACACAAGTAACCTTTACATGTTTTTTATTCCAAAAATCCTTGTTAGTGGAATGTAGTTTGGAATACAATGTCCCAAACTATGCTACCAAACCAATAATAGTGCATATGATAATTTAAATTTTATTTTAACATTATTTCTATTATTGTTCTGAATAAAACACTTTTCACCCCTCTCATTTTGTTTGTACAACACCATGGGGATATTCACATCACCTCTCACTAAATTACATGGTCATTTATAGTGGACCCCTCATGTTTTTGCGTTAAATTTGAAATATAATCTCCTTTTATATTCATTATATCCTTCATAATTCTATTTTATCTTGGAATATTCCTTTTCCCCAACCAATGATTAAATTTTCATTTTCACTTAATCCTACCTTGGTGGTGTTCTTTGTTGTGGTTCCTTTTGGTCGTTATTGCCTCATTGGACCTCATTTAGGATGATTTGAGTGAGTGTTGTAAATATTTAAAGTGTTTGGGGTTGGTTATTCTATGTACTAAACATAAAAATGAAATAAATAATTTTTGTTAATTATATTGGGACTTTTTATTATATTATGAAGGTAATATATTGTAGAAAAATGTTTTTATAATTTGACTGAGTTTATTTTTTATTATTCATAATTTATCTTGGTGTTTCCGTGGTTTTATGTTAGAAAATAATACTTATAATATTTTTTTTCATAATTAATGAATCATGGGTTCGTGAATGGTTTTCCAAATGGATCATATCATTTATATTGAGGTTGTTTGGTCTTCTGATTAGGTTTCCCTAAAATCCGAATGTTATGTTTTTTCTTCATAAAAATACTTCAACATAATTCTATTTTTTTACCTTACCAAATATAATTAACTAACATATACATAAATTGATATATATATATATATATATATATATTTATGGGTTTCATCTCTTTATATATTCTGATACAAATATTTTAATATGTAAACTGTGACACAAGTAATACATATGAATACAGGTAAGTGGAAAATGTTTTATTTGAATAGGATGTTTATGGTCTATAAGTGATTTTTCCAAATGATCATTTTTTTCTAATGATAAGGTTATGTAGTTACCATTAAATGTTTTACAAAAAACAAAAAAAAAACTACATGGGGGATCCCCATTTTAAGTGGGAATTTCACATGGGTGTGTGTTAGGAGGTTCCATGGGAAGATTTGATTGTTTTTTGTGGTAGATAGTTAGGATATCATATGATGTACACCGCACCACCCTCTTTTTTGATAACCACGGGATACTAGGAATCATAGTCAATGTTGATATATGGTTACTATTTAGTCCCAATTAAATATACTATATCCCTAATGGTAGTGGATGATCATAGTGGGTTGTTCCACCGATAAGGATAGTTTAGTTAATCCTTGTGGATTCTATACATAGTATGTCATTGGTAGATTTATAAGTTATTACAAAATGAGTATATCTAGGGTCTCATCAATGTATGTCTTCAAAAATTCCATGAAAACTATTTTACATGTCTAATTATTTCCTCCATTTTGTGAAACATTGCAAAATTATATTCAATGTGATGATATCCTAATAAAAATCCTACTAGATCACATATTTATCTTTATACATGATTTATTTTACTTATTATTATTCATTAAAAATTTATTTATAATATTAAAATTGAATTTTTTTTTCTATTTATATATTTTCTCGTAGCTTTATTAGAAATTAATGGAAGCCCATATTTTATATATTTTAATGATCAAACTACCATTATTTATTTTCCTCATTAACTGTAATTTATACGGAGTGATTGTTTCTTGGAATACCTATTGAGAATAATAGTTTTCATGCCTAATTTATTATTTTAAATTTTAGAATCATTTGACATTTGCGTTACACATGGATCAAGCATTATTTCATGGTTAGTGGTGACCAATGGGGTTACTTTGTAATTCATTCAGTTTTTCCATATATATATTCCACTAACATCATTTATTTTATTCACAATGTTTTTAATTTTTTTAGTTGTTTCATTATCTTAATAATTCCCAATTGAGTAACACATGATGATCCATACTATCTTCCTTAATAAAAGGAATTCCAACACCTCTTGGGTCTTTCCAAAGGTAGGAGTGTGTTCTATGTTTGGGGTTGACTGGGTTTTGTTCATGAAAAAATAGTATTAGACGTAGTTTTTACGCAAATATTTTGTTTTTTCAGAATTTTAGAGTTAGGATCAACATAAATAATCCATTAAGATATGGTTAGGTTCTTTATCACCACATCTTTTAGAGGAAGATTTATTTTTCAGGGTGTTTGGTAGTATTTGTTCCTCAAATATGAGAAGAATTATTTGATTTTTAGGTTATTTACATGTCATTATTTTATATTTTATTTTATTTTTAATTGGAGTTCAAATTATATTTTTAGAATCTAAAATTATTTTACATTATTTTTTAGGGATTAATAGGGTACACAGTTATTGTTTATGGTTTTGGAAATAATGCTGAAACCATGTGGTAGTTTCTGTTAGCATAAAGTCAGCTTTATAGAGTTGGAATAAGGTATTCCAAAACATGAGAACAAACCACTTGAAAAAAATATTATGATTATATTTTTGAATCATTTATTCTTTATGTGTTGGGTTTGTTTTAAAAAAAAACTATTTTCATTGGATTATGTTGATTTTTGGGTAATTTCTTTTGAGTATTAAGTGATGATTGATTTGTAAATGTTTGATTTCTAGAATTAAAATTTGGGTAGTTTAAAATTTTAAGGAAATTTTATGGGATTTTTAAATATATTTATTGTATTTATTGTAAATCATTATTGAAAAAATTATGAATTTTTTTGATTAAAAAATTTGGGTTATGATTTTCTAAATTATTTAGAAGAATGATTTTCAATGGACCCTTATATTATTAGACCCTTTTTATTCTTCATGAATGTTCACTCACACACACACAAAAACACACACAAACACACACACACATATATATGAATAATTTTTCATGTGTAAGTGTGTGGTATGTACATGTTTGTTCATATATTTTAGAACCGATATATGTGTGTGTTTGTGTGGGTGTTTGTATTTGTGTGTGTGTAAAACATCATAGAATATCACTATTGAATGTCTAATTTCATCTGATTGATTTTTCCTTATATAGTGTTTTCACAAAGGGAATTTTGTTTTATTGATGAGTAATTATTATTTTCAATTTTATTATTGTGTATTAGGATTTCATTACTATGTTTTTTTATTTTTTTGGACTATTATTTAAATTTTTTTTAGTGTTTGGGTTATGTATTTCTGATTTTGGATGGGGATCTATTTTTTATATTATTTATTTAATTTTTTATTCATATTTTCCATGTACACTTCCACTATGATTTAATGAATCATAAATATAGTCTACTGGTGGATCTTCCACAAAGTTCCTTTTGGCTGATCATGTCTCTTCCCAGTCATTATTTCATCTATTCTTGGAATGAATCCTAGTGGTCCTTGTCTAATTTCCTAGTACTGAGAATTTGTATAGTATTTTAAGGTAGTAAACCCTCCCAATTTATTTGGGCATCTAAGACTAGGGAAAATATGAAGAAATATTATGAGTTATTGAGGATATCAGAATTTTTCATAAACATACCAAGCCTCTTATGATCAATATCTCCACATTCTTGCAATATTTCCTTAGTTAGAAGTGGTGGAAGTCAACTATTCATAACTAGACACACCAATACCACTTTTGGGATGATTCAAATCATTATTTATCTAAAAATACTTCCCAAAATATGAAAAAATTCAAAAGGGTATGTAATTATATAGTTTATATTAATGAGAAACATTTTCTTTATTATACCATGAGTTTTACTAAGTTAAATCCATATCCTTTATATCTATCCAAGTATGAAACCCAAAATCATAGATTCTATGGAAGGAAATCTTACCAGACCAACTTATTGCTGTATCTTTGTTAAAACTTGACACATATGAAGGTGTAGTGAGGTAGGATATTTGGTGTGAAGTTGTCTTGGTTGGAAGACCATAAATAGTTAATGTCTCACCGATCCGTGAAAGTTATTGTAGTGGTATCTATAAATATAAAGGGAATTAATATAATAATAGCATTTTAGGATGTTGTATAAAAAATAATATTTTTTTTTATCCTAGTATATTTATCTGGATGTAAATTTTTGGGGTACCACAAGTGTAGGAATCATGAAATAAGAATATATCATTCAAAGGTGAATCAATGTCCTTTCATACTTATGGTCATCTAAGTAATTTATAAAATTTTTACTGATGTGTTTTTATGAATATGCATAGATCCAGATCAACATTATTATTGAATTTATATCTCGGTTTTGTGAACATTTCAATGATTTGATATCATATTAATGTTTCTACTTCCATAAATGTTTCTTTTTCCGGATTTTTTTGTAACATAGTGTTATAAATTATTGGTAATGAAGAATAATGTTTTTATCATCATTATTTTTCATTTCTTCTTGATAACATTGATATCTAGTTTTGAGAGATCCTTAACCATTTTATTATTTTGGGTTTCTAAATTCCATGTGAGCACTACATTTTTTGGGGATTAGAGAGTTTAATAGTAATAGTAAATTTAAAATTACACTGTTTTATTTTTTTGGAATAGGGTAAGTTGTCCAAAATCTTCTAGTACTTCCATTTTCAATGGAATTTTATTTTTAGAAATTCTAAATTTTTTATCATGAATTGTTAGTCTTTTTTGTTACATGTTTCATTACTTATAGCATTGGTTATCATAATAAATATTGATCCATTCCATAATGTTAACTCATTTTTCTATAAATGTTTTAATAAGATCGTATGACCACAACATATGGAGGTAGGGGTGAATCTACTATTAAAATCTTCTTGATGGGGAAATTCCTTATTCCTAACTTGACTAAACTCGATCATATTGGTTTAGTTATCTATGAAATTTCGTCATGTGAATGATTCTCAGGAACATACCAAAAATACCAAAATAAGCTCCCTGGGTGATTTCTATAATAGGTGATGTGATTTTCCTTTTACTTATTTAGGTTTATTGGTGTTAGTATGACTTATTATATTCATTAATTTTATGTTTCCTGTTAATTAGTCTCACTAGCTATCTTGTTGGATATTTAGTTCAATTTTTTTATGATGATATAATTATATAATTATTTTTTAGAGTTTTGTGTGTGTAAATTAATGCGTTTGATAAATATATAAGGAACAATATATTAAACATATAAAATAAAATTAGTGAAAATACCAATATGTCTCAATGTAGTGTAAATTCAGTCAAAATACCATACAAATACCGTATCATTGGAATGAGAAATAATACATAAAGTGATTGTGTGTAAAATATGTAAATTCAAAAAATAAAGTTTTTATACAATATAAAATAAATAATTATCATATCATATATAATATTGTCTTAATATAATAATTTAATTAGGTGTATAACTCAATGAACATAAATTGTGTTACGAAGCACCTTATATCACAGATCCACATTGTGGAACAATATTTATCTTCATGTATAGTAAATAAAGATTTATTATAGTAATATACCATAAACATATAATTATATATACATAATCTCATATTGTATTAAATTATAAAATCCAATAACTTATTTGTTATAAATCATTTATTGTTATCATTATTTTAGGTGTTAACTGTTTGTTCTGCATGTATGCTTTTATTTTACTACAATTCTCCTTTTTTGTTGATTATATTTAGATTAAATCGATAATATTAAAAATTCTAAAAAAATGTTTTAATTATTAATATATTCAGAATCATCTATTAAAAAAGGACATAAAAATGAATCACATCACTTCATGGGGGGTAATCCATATATACAGGCGAGCGACATAATAATTTTTTAATAGGTGATGGGGTGAAGTAGAAGATGTTAAATTATAGATACATAATTATTATTATTTTATATACGTAATAGTTATTCAACATTTCCATCACAATGAGGATCTATTTGAAGTGGCGATGGACAAAAAATTTTATCGGTTCACGAGGAGGCAGTTCACCTTATACATGAGAAATGGTTTTATTCCGTATATGATGTGGAAGTAGATAAATAAAAATTATTCCTTAAAAATAATTAAATATATTATTATGGGAGATAATTTTTTACTATATTTTAATTTTTATGAAATAATTGATGGTGATAAAATAATAATAAAAATGAGACTGTCAGTTTATGATGATTACCTCTTCTTTGAAATAGATCCATTAGAGCTCCTCTTGAGGACCCTAGGGATGGTCTATTTAGATCAAGAAAATTATATAATGTGTCCAAATATTTTTTAGATGCTTCAAGAAGAGTTTATAATATATGTTTCTCAAGGTGTTTGGAATAATATAAGAGATGTTGTGTCATTTTATAGTCAAGTAAAAAACACAATAGTAATTACATAAAGGATTTATTATTAATAAATAATTTTCACATGATAGTTGAACCAACTAGAAAAAATTTAAATTATATTATAGATTAATGTTTATATCAATTCAGAAAATAATATTAGTATTGGTTTATATGGAATTTTAAACCATATATTTTGGTTTAATGACTTCATTAACCAATTTTAACAACAAAAATGTTGAAACAGTTTTCCTTGGAAATGGGTTTTAAATTTAATTATAACTTAAAATTTACCTCAGAAAACTTCATAAAAAGAAATATTAGACCATATTTAACCCCTTTTGTACATTGAAAAAAAATTTAATTTATAAATAATTTAAAAATATATTATTTATCATAAAATAAAAGTAAAATCTTTTTAAGAACTATTCAAATATTATTAATTAAAATAAAAAATTTGGAATTGAATTACAATATGAAATTTTGAATCATTAATAATAAAGATTTATTGACCATAAAATTAGTTTTTTCACATAATCAATCCAAAAAATATTACTTTTTATATTTTCATAATCATTAACATTAAATTTCTAGTACATTCACAAGAACTGTGTCAGCTTTGTGTAAGAATTTAAAGAAATTATGTCATCACTAAAAATTAAAAATAAACTACTATTAAAAAATGAATTAAATATTTTCAAAATAAAATTTTATATTTTTTAATATCATATTCTAATACCTATGAGAACATATAATAAAAATTTAAATCAAGAGAGTGGAATTTTTGAATTTCCTTCACATAATATTATATAAATGTATTTATCAAAGAAGAGGGACACAAAAATGAAAAAATTTATAATATATGAATTTTTTGGTAGAATTAAACTAACCCAATGAAAAAATATTTAATATAATGATATATTTTTAAAACATACCCTATAGATTTAGCCTGGTTTATTCCATTTTTTCCTTTATCAAAGTGACAAATTTTAGCCTGATTACTACGGAAAATGTCTAAAAATAAACCACAATTATTTATATAATTATAAACTCTGAATTACAAATAAGAAACATATATTATATATTGGTTTTATTAATTAATTTAATAAGAATCACTCAAAATGTGATGATAAATGATTTTCAAAGAAAATGATTTTTCTATGAATATGTTGACCATATATTAACTCTATGGATAATAATCAACATTATATGAAATTAAATATATATAAATATATATATTATAAATCATTAATCATTTCAAATTATTTTAATTAATTAAAATGGAAAAAGTATTGTATATAAAAATTTCTTTCAGAAGCATTCTTGTTAAGCATAAAAATCATATTTTTTTCTAAAATAAAATATAATGCAGATTCATATGAAATTATTTATATTATATTTTTTATTTTTTAATTTATTTAAAAAAAAATAAAATTACTTTCTTTTAAATTAATTTTTTAAATAAATGTAAGGACATTGTTAAAAAAATCACAATTTTTTACAATTCACTATGAAATTAATCTATTGTGAAAAATATAGAAAATTAAATATATAATAATATTAAAAATATCATTTCAAAAATTAATTCAATTAATTAAAATACCATTTATATAATTAGAAAAAAATAATATAATAATAATATTGCACAGAAAAATAAAATCAAATTTTGAACAAGAAAATTGTTTTGATGGAAAAAGTGATTTGATAAAAAATTGGGTGCTAATTTCATAAGAATTCAACAATTATTTTTGATTGTCTAGTAGAAATATATATATATATATAATGTTTTCACTCATATTCATACCAAATTATTTATTGACATAGTTATAATGGTCATATTTATATAATCTCATTTCACAATTTGTTCAATATCAGTGTTTTTTATGTTACACTCTACCAAATGTGGTATTCTTTTGAAATAAAAATATAAAATAAAATATTAGGGTGTTACATAAATGGATGGATTTATTTTATTTGTGTATTTAAGGTATATAAAATTAATATATATCATGAATATAGAACTTCTATGATAACAAAAAAATATTAATTATTATAAGGTAATAGATTGATATAATAAAATTACTCAAAACCAGTTCATAACTGTTTTCATATTAGTGAAAAATTAATAAAATTGCAACTTATTGGGATTATAAAATAATAAGTACATATAAAAATCATTAATATTATGATTAATGGCTTATAAATGAAGGTCATTTCAGAGAAAAAGGATGATTAACTAAGCTTTTATGAACCTAGTTCAAAATACTCAGAACTGTTAAGATCTTATATAGAAAAGAGATTATAAAAAACTTACACATGAAGATAATTATTAATAATTATGATTATAATTGTATAACTACATGAATAATATTATGAAATAATAATTAAGATGATTTTCCTTATATTAATTGACATCAAATAACATCCAAAAAAGTCAAGGGTAAAGGAAAGGGACATGGTAATATGAACATATTCCTTTGAGTTAAATATTTTCTTCTTGATTTATTTTCTTATTTATTCCCTATATTTCTCCGTTAAATGATACCCTATTTATATATCTATGGGAAAAGAGTTTATTATCCAAATCCATTAACTAGTTTCTTTTTCCAAATTTTTTTCATTAAAAACAAAGGAATCATTTTGAAGACAAACTTGTAACTGTGAAATTGAAAAATATAAATAGAAAATATTATCAAAAATGGATTTTCTTGATTTTTTTCATTATATACAAATTATCAATCTCTATTGGAGTTATGTTTCATGTTTTTCCAATATTTTCTTTAACTATGTGATTATTTTGTGTGATCATGTCCTCAGCAACAAATGACTTAATTATTGATATTATTTTATACTATTTGGATGTTTTATGAAAACCATTTTATTTATACAGTTTCTTTATGAAAATTTAATTATATACATATTAATCATTTATGAATCCCATTTTTCCATGGGATGCTTATTATGCAAAAATTCAATTGTTTTTATATGGTGATGTAAGAACTGATGGATTAATAGTGTGGTACAATATTACCCTCTAATGCATTGGTTAAAATTATATATATATTGAAATAAGAACTCATGAGAAAATTTTATATACTCAAAATCATGGTAACTAAGGGTGTTTCATGAAATTAATGTTTCACTATGCGATTGTCAAATCTATAGTAAAAAAATGTTAATCGTTTTGATATTATACTTTAATGATTCATGTTTTACATTAAATGATTTGAAACCTCATTATTTCTATTATATTTTAATGTTGATATTTTTTTGATTTTATTTCTTATGTAAAATACATATAATCTCACTTATTTTTTATGGTTATCACCCATTATTATATGATATTTCTCTTCTTCAAATATTTTCTACATATAATTTTGTAGACATACCGGATGAAATTTTTATTCACCCCAAACTGAGGATTTTAGCTCACCCATTTCTTATTTTTTTATCCCCCAGTTAATGGTGACATGTCATACTAATGAGATGTCAATCATATGGTTTACTATCTTTTATAATATGTGAAATAATTGTTCTTTTTAAAAAAATTGCTTATTATTTAACTACCTTATAAACGAACAGATCCTATCGATCATTGAGATATTATTAATTAGAAAATTTTATTTTTTACATACTTTAAGTCATTTAAAAAAATTCAATTTTACCCTAGGTATATATAGTTAGAGGGTGTTTCATGTTAGTGGGATATAACCAAATTTATAGAGTTATTGGGAAATGAGGTGATTAGTGAAATAAGGTTGTGTATATATAATTGATCAATCAATGTATTATGATATTTTGAGTAATCAATAGAGAAGGGAGACCAATTAAGTGATTTAATGATCAAATTTATACTTCATGATCATAGATATAAGTGAATGAATAGTTATAGACTATATTCATGTATCAATAGATTAGTGACTTCATTATATGATTGGTTGTTCCTAGGATGGATGTGCCACTAAGGTGATCGGTTTTAGTTGCTCATGTGATGCAGTAAGCAGTATTTTGTAGGAGAATCAATTTAGTTAATTTAGGATTCATTACGAAAGAGGCGTGTTTGGTATTATGTGAGGTTTACTATTCTTGAAGGGTGATACCCATGACTGTGATAGTCATTTATCTGAAAATTATATTGCATAAATATTTTAATAAATTTTATGTAATGATAGAGTTCCATCCTTCTACATTGGGGATCATTAGAGTAACTATGAAATAGAAGTATGGTCTATATATAGGATGATTCTAGACAATATGATGATTAATCCGAGTATATGAAGATTACATTTTATAATATTGATAACCTTCTCCCCAATGTTGGTTCAGGTGTATTGATAACCCAATCAAAACTATCTATATGATTTTTTAAAACCCAACAAAGATTCATTATAAGATAAATTTGATGACCCAATCAATAATATTGGATCGAGTTTCATTATAATCGGTTAACTAGTGTGTAGATGATCAATGATGTCCTGATCTTCATATATTTTTTAGATATAATTGGAAACTAGTACACCATTTTTTATAAAGTTGTATTGGAACATTGACTAATTTCTTTTGGTTTGGTTAATACATGCTCCCCATTGAATTCTTAAATAGTGGTGATAAATGTTTCACTGGGTTTATTTATCTTGGGGTGATAAATGTTCTCCTTGGATTAGATTACAATTTTAAATTAATTTTCCACCTATACTCACATGATTAGTGGTTATAATGCATTAAAATAATATATTGATGATATATGTTATATAGTTAAAATTTAATATAGGTGATATTGTATACAACAAAAAATTGTGTAAAATCCATCCCACATAAAGGAATAGTATTTCTATTGTGGTCTTGCTTTATTATTTTTATCAGAAAATAGTATGATTTTTTTTCGAAATAAAACACTCACTAAAACTAGTATGACTTGACCATTAGATATGATTTTAGAGTACCATGTTTCATGATAACTATATATGTGATATTTTTTATTTTTTCATTTTAATTTAGTATGTGTGTGTATATATATATATGTGCACTTGATATTTTTTGTTTAACCGTTGGTGGTGGACTTTTGTGTGTTATGATCACTTGCTATATGTGCACTATAGTTTACATTCATACCATATGTTGGAATGCACTATAGGTATATTAACCCTATATAGGTTCATGAGTTAAAGGATATTAGTGTGGTTATAAATACTAGTTTTAGGAAAGTATATGAGTAATAATATACTATGAATTTTTTTATTTGAATTTAATTTCCAATCAATATATAATCTTCCCATAAATGGATATTAAATTGATGTATAACTGTATTATATACATGGGTATCATCAGTTCCGTGTTAGAGGATTTTTATTTATATTGTATGCCATGTGATATATGTCCATTTTTGAACTACAAAATTATAATTTTTTTACTGATGTTATAGTAT
Source organism: Viscum album (assembly GCA_963277665.1). Classification (NCBI taxonomy): domain Eukaryota; kingdom Viridiplantae; phylum Streptophyta; class Magnoliopsida; order Santalales; family Viscaceae; genus Viscum; species Viscum album. Next base: position 738,744,127 of record OY728122.1, read on the forward strand.
TTACATGATATTTATTATCATGATATCAAGGATATATACTCTCTACATGTATTTATAAGACCCAAAAAACTAGTCAGTATCCTTTGAAAAAAAAGGTGAAATTCACTAAAGGCCTTGTTGTTTGTTGAATCACATGATTACCAAATATGGGGTGTTAGAATCACCCATGTTGCACACAACAATCTTAAATGAATGGTAAATTATTCTCAATTAATTTATATAATATGATATAAATATGTTCTTAAGGAAAAAATACATTATATAATTAATGTAATATATAATAATAAAATCCAACTTTTGATGAAATCTAGTCTCTAATGAAGGTAATAATAAATGCGGTATTATGGAAATTAGGCTCCTATTACATCTGGATTGTTGTTATGGTATATACAATATTATTATTTATAAAAAAATAACATAGAAGAACATATATTTATTTAAAAATATATGAAATTATATTAAATTGAAAAATGTTATAGTTAGATCATATATTGGGCTAGGTATCTCTATCTTATACATGGAATTCATTGTGGGTTAGAAATGGATTTTTTTGTATGGAAATATATAAGAATTTTTATGTTGTATAATTATGGTATAATGAGAGTGAATTATAGTCCTTAATTAATAAAAAAATGGTATGATAATATGGAATCATAAAAATATGTTAAATAGAAATTTAAATTGATTCAAAAGGAATATAATAGATAAATAAAAATAAAATACTAATAACCCATATGTTGGTTTGGAAATACGTGACATAGAATTTCTAAAATCCATAAAATCTTATGAGAAGGAATACTGAGAATTAAAAATAATTTATAACTATGATTATTGACTTTTTTATAGATATAAATGAGATGATGGGTGTGTTTATATAAATAAAATGATGTTGAACTGTTAGATAATTTTTTAACTCAGTCCTTGGATATAAATGATACTGAAAATTTCATTCCATTGAAAACCCTAGGGATGTCAAAATAAGTTTTTGGTCATGGCCATTACAAAAAAACCCATTTATATGGGACATTCCATTAATATATTCTCATATATATTTTAAAAAAACTATTAAAAGTATTTATCAATATAAAACAATTCCATTGTGGAAAATCATTCTAGGTTATGATCTTATCTAGAAGCCTATTCAATCTTTTTTAAACAAACTATATACTAGTTTAACTTATACCTATCCCTCTACATAGATATCCCCTTCCCTTCCTCCCATGAAAAAAGTACATTTTTTATGATTTTCCATGTATTTCACATAAAGGGGTGAAAATATTTATATAAGAGTTTAGGTTTGATCACATAATCAGTTTGAAAAAATTAGTCAATCCTAAATGACATGAACCTGATTTTCTTATAGTATATATATATTTATATATATTATTTTTAGATGTCAAAAAAATTAAAAATCATGATTTATTATGGGATATTTTAACCCAAATTATATTTTGGATCAACATTTAAATTTTATCCAAAATAAAAACATTCCAAAAAGGGTGTAGGCCAGCAAGGGAAAAACTAGTTTAGGACTAACCCACTCATTTTATATGAAAATGGATACACAAGGTTTCAGAACATTTTATTTTAAATTGAAATAATAGATTTAGTAATTTATATTTGATGACCACAATTCCATTAAATAATATCATTTTAGTCCTGTAAAGTAAATTTATTTACAAAAAGTTATTTCTAGAAGTTAAAATCTATTCTAAACATTGGAACATAATTTATTGGGGTTTTAAATTATTTTTAATAATTTAAAATATATATTTTTTAATAATTAAACATATTTGTGGTTTTTTAATAATTAATTTTATTTGTTACTTATTTATTAATCAAAATTATTTCATAAGTCATATCTTATACACATATCATATTTTATTTTTCTCCCAATAAATTTAATAATCCCTAAATTTTCAAATAAAAATTAATGGATACTTTTGATCAATTAATTTTAATTTTGAAGTCCAGTTTATGTAAATATTTATTTATGCCAAATAAATTTAATTATAAAATGAAACACTTTTTGTGTTTTATAATCATTAATTTGTAACCATGAATTTTAAAAATATAATTCTAATATTTACTATTGATTTTAAGACATATATATGAAATTACATTCTCATTCAATTTCAATAATTTTTTTTTATATATATTAGTTACTATATTAGAATAAAAATTTATATAAACTTGGATACAATTATATTAATTCTATGTTAATGGTTTAATTACAATTCAAATTTTTTTTCATTAATCAAATGTATATCTTATGCTTATATTTTCATATTAGTGCTTATAAATATACATAATATTGTCATATAAATCCATTAATTTTATTATATTAGTTTCCCAGTAATACAAATTCAATTTATTATCATTTTTTAATAATAACAATACATATTTTATTCATATAATTCACTGTAGAAAATTATTCCCCATAGTTCAAGAATATTATGTTTCCATGTATTTATACCTATTATAAATTATTATTTGTAGTCATTTTAGAGAATGTCAATAAATAGTTTGAAGTGTACAGAAATTGTTAAACAAAGTAACACGCATTTTGAGAGAAATATTGTAATTAAATATGTATTTGTTTATAAAAAATGGTGGGTGTGACATTCTCTGCTAATAAATAATTTCATCTTTAAAATTTAGGGTGTATATATGTTAATAAAAAATGCATAAATCCTCATCATTTTCTCATCTATCTCCTATGTCAACTCTTCCACAATATGATTCTTATAAAGTACAAACAATAATCAACATTACCTTTTCTAATATATATTATCTCTAGTACAATAAATATATAAAATATCTTCATTATATTACATGTTAGGATCAAGTTATATTTTAATATTCGTAAGTACATGTGTTGGGTTTCATATATAATTAATAAATAATGATATATGTTTGAAATAATGTTATTTAGGAATTAAAGGTGTAATATATACAAAATAAAACCAATTCCATAGATATTCTCATATGTTCTCCACATTCCATGGGCTTAACATCCCCTTCTTAACATACCTTTTAACTAACTTATATGGGGATCAATTCTAGATATAATGGAACACTACCTAAAATTATATCTCATTCATCTAATAATCAATATAATATTTTTTATCTACATGTAAATTTTGTGATATGTTTCTAAATAAGCTATACACAATAAAAAATAACTTTAATTTATTATAGACCAACTAGAATATTTTCCTTTAATACATCATTGTAGGTTAATGTGTGATATATTTTGTCAAATAAATTTTCATATGAGTTCATATTTATTTTATACTAGAAATTATTTACCTCCAAAAATTCAACTATATTTATATACACATACAATTATCATAGTAATCTAAGTGATGATTAACTGAATAAGAAAAATTATGTTTGGATATTCCATTCAAAATTAAAAAAAGTTTTCTAATGATAGGAAGTAGTAATCTTTATTTTTTAATTCAAAAAATTCTAAAGAAAGCTAAATTTTTTTATTCTTTAATGGGTGTCATGATCATATAAAATTTATTATGGTGCACTATGAAGCATAAAAAATTCATTAATATAATTTCATTTTATCCCCATAATTGTTAAATCACCTTCATACAATATATGGTTATTTATGAAGACTTTGTATAGTTATGGAAGATATATTAATATTTCTATTACTATAAATTTATCCCCAAATAAATATAGGAATAGAGCCACTTGAGTTGTCTCTTAGGTAGGTCATTTGTATTTTGACATAATCTTTTACATTGGTGTTCTAATTTATTTTTAAAAATAAATTATAACTAAAATTGGGTTGTTTTTTTGCATAAATTCAAAACCAAAAAAGATTAGAAATTATCTAAATAATGATAATGTGAATAGATAATAATGGAAAATAAATTTATATTTTAATGTTCCCATCATAGATTGTTTGGTTCCTTTCGACTCTCCGTAATTCATTATCTAAAATTGTTATTTAATTATTAATTTTTAGTTTGAACCCAATGAACCGAAGGAAGACCCCTATATTAACCTATGTACTATTCAAATACCTCTACATTGGTCATGTATTCACTTATAAAATTGATTCATAAACACAAATTTCGTTTTGAAAATAAACCTAACCAAACTCATTATTCCTAATGATAATACATTTAAAAATAAAAGTTAATATTGAGAATAATACAATCACTTCTATTAGTTATGAAAATACATAGGATATTTTTGAATAAATGAATTCATAAATGAATAATAACACCTTCATTGAAAAATAATGTTCAAGGGAAATATAAAAGAGACACAATGACAATGTAAACACATAAAACCATGTTCTTAGATCACAAAGTCATAACCACAAAGTAGATTAACCTAGAATGGTTTCATAAACATTCATATTCCTCATTCAGAAAGAACATAGCATAGTTCCAGTATGGCTATACACTCTAGTATTTTACACACACACTTTCAATAAGCACCATACTAATTTTTATAACATCAATTATATAATTTCTTTTAATATTTTATAATTTTGATTCCATAAATTAATCACATTTTGTGAATCATCACTTGTACCCATCAGAACATCCATGAATTCTTTAAGTAGAAGATGAAATTTTAGTTTTTTCCTTTCCAGTACATGGTCTTATATCATCCAATTTTATTGAATATGGAAATAAATTATTATCTTTTATTAGTTTTCACTCTTAAGAAGAGAATAGTCAACTTATCCTTCAATTCATCCATGTTGGTTGATAATTATGATGATATGTAGGTAATTTTATAGAATCCATATTTCATGAAATATCAAAGTGTCCCGTGAAAAATATCATAGGATTAAATAAAATAAATTACTCATCATAAGGATACAAAGGTTTATAGCGAAGTGGAAAGATTTATATTCATGGTGGATATAACCTTACGATGATGGGATTATAATTTATAGAAAATGAAAATATTTTTTAAATCATTTCAATCATGCATTAAAAAATATGGAAAAGTATTAAAATTTTTGGAAAATACATATGATCATTCTAAAAGTATTTCAACGTGGAAATAAGTATCACATTAAATATTTAAGATCAAGACACAAATAAATATTTTATTTCATGCCCAAAACCATGTTTTTGAATGAAAAATAAGAATATAAAAAGAGGTATGACTTGAATAACATAGACATGAAATTATTCAAAATATATAAAAATGAATAATTAATACATTTTAAATGATTTTTTAAAAAATCCAAAATAATAGTGTATTAAATTATCTCAAAATGATTATTTTAGGATTTATTTCCTTTAATGACACTTATTATGAATTGAAAATATTTGTACAACCAACTGAACTACAAATAGAAAATGGAAACATGGAAAAATATCAAATCTAAAACCAGAATAATCATAAATTACAAACCCATGAGATTTAACAATTGAAAACCCTAGAAAAAAATTACCACACATATTAAACAACTACAATTCAAAATGGTCCTTTTTGTTTAGTCAATCCTAGTAAACCTTTTTTTTCATATCATACCAAATAAAAACATTCCTCACATTAATTTTTTATATTCAAAAAAATATCATTTGAATTTTTTTTTTCCATCCATATTAATTCAAGAGTCACTATATGCATAATAATCTATTTAATCCCCACCTTGAGTGATTCATGAGAACCAATTAAATCTTTTTGGACTATTAAATGTTCTTTATGATTTTGGTTGGAAGGTATTAGATGTGAAAATATTTGTTTAGAACATTTATAAAGAATATGTAATGATAGAAAAAACCATCTTCATATTTATTAATATTAATTACATAGTTATATTCATTATTAACAAATTATGTAATTTATTTTTGAAAAAAGAAATAGTTTGAAGTAAAATTTTTTATTATGATATTATATTTAATAAAATAATAATAAAATTAGAAAATTTTAATGAATTTAAAATAAATTATTTTTTAAAATAATTATATCAAAATTTACTTATGGGGAAATTTCAGGATTTTTTTGAAAATTTGGATTTTTTTGTGAATTGTAAGAAATAATTTTTTTGTAAAAATGTATTTTATATTAAATATATTATATAATTTATAATTCCCATTATGTTTTTGATATTATATAATTTAATAGAAGTATTATTTAATATATTTAATATATTTAATTACCTTTTAATCAACATTATACTAGATTTTAGTTTAAGATTCATTTTGGGATTAAAAATTGGATTCTTCTAAAATCTATTTTCAAATAAATACTTTTTATACATATTAATTAATTAAGGTTATCCATATTGAGGGATTTTTTTTGAATTTTAAGGAATATAAATCAATAAATATTAATTTAATATCATGCATTTCATAATATTTATCCAAAAGTTGATATAAAATCATCATTTACCTATAAAAAACACATCCAGAAAACAAGATATTTCATCCCCTATGTGGGATTTAATTTAAATAAAAACATTCAATTATGGGAATTTTTTTTCGAAGAATTGATTTAATATTTTTCAATTATAATAGTTTATATTTTCTTATATGTTCCACATAAATTTTTACATTAATTAATTTCAAATAAAGTAAGTATTAATTATTATTGTTATGTTAAAAGAGGGTATTCCATAGGTTAATATAACAGATAAGTGTAATTTTTTTGGGTCATATGTCAATATCAACAATCCTTATTTAATATAATTTACCATTTCTTATCCATATAGAATGACAAAAAATGGTAATTCATTTGTCTTTTAAAAAATTAAAACTCTCGCACTCACCTAATATATAAAAGGCCACACCCTCCCCTATCCTATTGACACCATAAAATACCAATGGATCAACCAAGACCATCAAATATATATTCCTCAATTCACTCCAAAACAGTGTGATCCCTAAGTTTTTCCATATATCCATCATAAGAAGTATTTTATTCTTTCCTAATGAGGTTTCTTGAAAAGAGGTATCTTTTTTAATTGATCATTTCTGTTATATTTCATTTTAGATATCCCTAAAATATTTTTAAAAATTTATTATATAATAAAAAAAGTATAAAAAATATTTTGATACATTAATTATGTCAATTAAATTACATAAATCCATCTCCTTTTCTATAAAATGGTGGATGAAATCAGCATGTAGGTGTACGACATAATACTGCCGCACGAACAGATGTAATTACTTTTCCATCATCGCCACTTTTAGATTTTTTAATGATGGATTTAAATTATATATATGATATTTGTAAAATATTTATACTAACTGGGTTATTGTAACATATATACCCTTTAATTTCCATTTCATGAGAGATCTAATAAAATCACTCTTGTGAACAGTAGACTACCGCCTCCCGAAGTTAAATGAATCATTTTTAAAAAAATGATCTACATGGATGATAATAAGTGTTAATTTAATTAATATATGAGATATAAATTACTTAAAAATGATATTATTGATTTATTTATCATTATAGTAATATAATATAACAATTTCATTCATTCACTAAAAATGAAAATGTCGTTCTGGGACGTGTGGAGTACAACCTCCATGAAGTGATGTCACTCTTTTCATAATAACTAAATCTCATGGATTATATATATAAGTATATTTTATGAAATAATATTATAAGAATGAAACTATTATATTTCTTGTAGAGTTAAAATAACACATACATTCTTTGATCATTGGAAAATGGAAACATTAGCCCTTCGTACGTACGGAAAACTATTTCCATGATCATACCATCGTTCATTTTTCAATACCATGTTTCATGATTGGTGTATCATCCTAAACCTAAATAGAAACCCAAATAGTGCTATTGGGTTTTGTTCCACTGTCCTTAGGAACACATCCCTGAATTCCAAAGGATTCGGACTAGCAGTGATGGTGTATGATGTTATAATGGGTCAGTTATACCCAAATGGGATAGATAATAATTCTAGTTTGAGTATATTATATATCATGAGGTAGAAAGATAAGACTTAGCAGATTCAAACTAGACCTGAAAACTAGTATCACAGACATTATCAAATACATAGTGGAAGTAGTATAAAAAGAAGTAGTGTAATGTAAATAAACAAGTCGTCATGCCAGACACACCACATGTAGTAACCTAATTAAACAACATGAATCCATAACAGGTCAAATTAATCATGTGGAAAAGGGATCCCATATCTCACCACTATAGCTGAACACAATATTTAGATCAAAATGCATAAACTGAAATAATTATAAATGAAAGAGAAACACCAATTAGGAACAACCTCAATGTCCCATGCCAAACTCCATGAAAGTAGCTATTATGGTCAAGATCTTGATGATTATCCTTCAGCTGAACATAATTTCATAATGACTATACAGATACTGACCGACCCATTCAGGTTGTGAGATGAATTTGAGTTGGATTCAACCCAAATGTGCGTAACATGCATATCTTTTTATGGAATGTATTATAAACGAAGGTAAAGAATTACTTTTAATAAACAAACATGGTTTCCATGGTGACCGATAGCCATCGGAGAACCATCTCTATCCTTGGAAAATGATGAAATCTTATAATAGAGTATGGTCCATGTCCCACATCCCATGGTAACTTTGACGTCATACATTCTGGGTGAACCCTCTAGTTCCCCATCAATTAGATAACCTGACACCTCAGGCCTCCTAAAACCTCTTGTCTCTATCAGTACAAGCATACCTAAGGAACATTGAAACCCATATTAACCATTCCTTCATACCTCTTCACCAATTATATCATTGTCTCAAATCCTAACATCTAGATGCACAATGATATTTGTCCTAAATATAACTCCTTTCCCACTACCTCAATCCCAGCAAGCCTCAGCCACTACCGGAAAGCCTCATCATTATGAACTGACAACTCCTCACCTTCCACATGTCTTTCTTCGACACGAACGCCCATAAAAAATAATATGCTTCACTATGGGGCCTATACCCACATGATTAGTCAAAAAAACCTCATCACGGAGTCAAACTGTGTACACATGTCTTGATTGGATGTTTTGAATATCATCGGTGAGTGTAAATATACAAATAAATAACCTAAGACACATAAACCAGTACCTCGTACCTCTGTGACCATGTTTGTAAAATATGATGGTTATGCCATCCAATATCATGGGCCATGCCCAACCGACATCCTCTCTACCTCAATCGACGTCCTCAATACCCTATCCAGAGGTTAGAACCATTCAAGAAAATTTGGGCCATGCCCGACCCGAAAATCAACATCGCCTCAATCTGATGGCTGATCCACCTCAAATTATCTAGGTCAAAGACCATCCTAAAACCATGGTTCTCATCTCATGCAATTATATTATCAAAATATTCTATATATATTTATAAACCAATCATCTAGAAATGAAATCAAATTCAATTGAATCTCATTGAAAAAATTAAATAAAAACATCAATCTAACCTATATGAATTGAAAAACTCAAATTCACAAAATCAATCAAATCAACATAGAAATGAAATAAATTATATGTGAATTTCATATTATAAATTAAAAATAAAATCACCAAATTAAATTCAGAAAAATCCAATTATATCAAAACACACCAAAACATAGATACCCAAGGTCCTGATGAACTCTGTCCAGGAATAACATGATTGAAATTGGAAAATTAATTCCCAACACCATCCCACATGGTCAGGAAATAAATTTAATATGAAATAATAGGGCTCACTCAAAACCATTTAATTTGTAATAACTTTGTTCCGCCCAAACATCCATGAAAAAAAATTAAGATATTCACTGCCTAAATTTGGATTATTGATGCAGGAACATCCGATATCAAGCTCCATTTCAAAACTGATTAGCATAGATCATAGTTTCCATAAACTACACTAAAAATTGGGTGAAATGGCTCAAAATAATTTAGCACTTCTTAAAGTGAAAACAAAACTTTATTGAGTTATAGGTGAGGATTTCCATTCTAAGGTGGTTCTAATTCAATTGATAGATCGATGAACTGATCTCAAACGAAGGATAATGATCTAAAAGAGGATGAGGAAAATAGTGGGAGACCTTATTTCGTGCATGTGGAAAAGGAAGAATTAATGGGAACGAACAAGGAAACTAAAAAAATTTATAAATGGGGAAAAATTTCATTTTTCCTCATTTATTGGAAAACATGGTTAACCCACATAGTTTACCAATCCTTAAGGTAATAATGTGTGATATAGTGTTGCTGTACTTCCAATATGGCAGTACCCATGTAGTCTACCACACGACTTTGACATACCATGGGAAAATAGTTTGGTAGAACTCCACAACTTTAACATATGATCTCACAGGTCTATGTTCCCTCTACTCATGGTTTACCAAAACTATGAGATATTTAAAAATCATTCCTTACTATTACATGGAAGGTTCAACGTGATTTTACATAAATCATGCTTCCTTTACCTACAACACATAACATGCCATTTGGTTTCCGATGCTCCCCAAACCAAACTGAAATCACCAAATTGAGTCTCCAAGCCCTTAGACTATCCAAAAAAATATATATAAAGCTAATGAAACTCTCATAATTGACTTCTGATCATCCAAAAAAATGTTCGATGGACATTATTTGAAACGTTCAAATCTGGAGTTGTTACTTCAACCTGAATAAAAAACCAAGAGGTTACAATTGGATTTAAAAAATTATAATTAATCTATGATTATAATAATTATTTCTTGATTTTTATTCTCAAGGTATTTATTAATGATATATTTGACAAATTATCAACCAACGAATTTCATTTTGGACACATAAGACAAATATCATTGAAACACCTGACATAAACGTAATTGATAAATAAATTATATATAATATTTAAATAATTTATATAAATTAAATAATAAACATGAAAAATTTAACTAAAAAAGTAAATAATAAACATATATTTTTATTTTGGATAACAAACAACCTATATGCCAATTCATATTCAAGGTATGGTAATTCTTCATAATAGCCATTTGTTGAGGCTTATTTTGATGGTATAATGCTATATTACTTTAATAGGTGTATATACAACCTCTTTGACATATTATACAATTAATTTAAATATTATCGTGTTATTTAAAATTTCATGTACTGTTGTTCTTTCATGGGGATTATAATTCAAACATCTCCAATGTGATAACATACTTTTCTTTAAAAATATTATATTTTAATATTTTCCTCAAACTCTCTATTTCATTATTTCACAAGATATTAAAAATATTTAAATTAAGAAATTATAGTCTATATAAAGGATTTTTTTTTCATTATTTTGATTTTTTATGAAAGGATTTTGTAACGTGATTTTTTACTTTCATTAAAAATAACAAAAGGAGGGTTCTATTTTATCCCATACCATGACAATGACTTTTACTTCCTTCGTAACCGTTATTATAATTTAGGATTCCCTTAAAATATTTCATTATTTCATCAATAAAAAATTTTATTTCAATTTTTTTGTATTTTGGTATAAATTATGGTGTTTTATAATATAAGGGTATTTTGGGTTGGAAAGGGTTTTTTTAAAAATAGGCATTTTAATATAAAAAATTATTTTTCATACGAGTATGAAAGATAGTTACAAATATTTTATGATGAATAAGTGAAATAATAAAAAGTTTGATTTCATGAATGGTCCTTAGAATTTTTTTTATGAAGTGTAGAACCCCATTATATCTCACAGGTGATCCCAATATATCATATACAATTAGTGATCCAAGACAGAACACCAATTAATTGGGTCATAATTATGTTATATTGATAATTATATTGGATGTTGGATACATGGTTATTCTAATTTGTAAGTGTCATTTATGTGGTCGATTAGGGTTCTATATGGGTTATATGAGATAGTGTACTAATGAACAACCATGAATGTCTATATTCTTTCTAAGGAGATTTCTTTTAAATATTTTTTATTAAAATGTAATATAAAATATTTTTTAAAATAATGATAATTCCATTTCTAGGTAAGACATTTTTTTTAATAATTTAAATAAATTTATTTAATTTTTTCCACTAGAAAAATGATTTTATACATTTTTCATCCCATAATGAGAATTTTTTGGCCATCACATGTTTATAAAATAGTAATCGTATGATTTAAATATGGGTAGAGAAAATTCATAGGTCATGTTGAATGTCATGAAGATTTTTCTTAAAAATAAATATTATTTTATTGGGAATTTTTTATGTAATAGGGGAAATAGATATAGATAGGAAGTTCCCAATTATTATTGTTTGGGGTTTTATGTACACGTTTTGGCAAAATTATCAAAATAAAAATACCAAAAAAACATTCTCACATATAAAATAATTAATTCATGACATAAAACACTTGATCCTAGAATATTTAGGACTGAGTCGTTATAGTTAGTTTGAAAGGATGGTTTATATATCTTTATTTCTTTGAAAATTGATAATACTAAACCTTTGAATTATTTTAATTTAATAAATAAGTTAAAATGATATATAATTTTAATATTACCATGTTTCATAATCTAAACTATTTTTATATAGAATAATGTTTTACAAAGGAATCATGGATGACTTAGTCAGAATGTATTAAGTAAAAAATATCCTTCAATTTCAACATATTGATATGGTATGAATTGAAATTAAAAGGTTTGTTCCTGTAAATTATAAGTTGATATAATATATAAATGTTTATTATCTCCATTCTAGAGAGGAAGCTAGTATACCCGACAAAACATGACCATTTTAAATAACTTCATGTGTAACATCCCCCATCATTTAGCAGATCATTTTAACCAATAATAGCCCAAGGATGAATCAACACTTTCGAGAAGATATGTGAAGTCATGGGATGCTCTAAACATCAAAATGTAACTAATTGAATTTATCATTTTGAAGGTGAAGTTGTTTGATGATTTTTTTATTATCAATACCAAATAGATATATGATATTGATTCTATGTAATACAAAAAATTTCATATATTTTTCCTTGATAAAAATTTACAAACGAATGATCGAATCTGAATGGAAAAATTTCCTATAATTTAGGGTAAAATAGATTGATTCATTATCTATTGAGGAATAAAATTTTAAAATACTATCAACTTATATATAATATTTTATTTGGGATATTGATAGTAAAATTAATAGATTTTACTCAGTATTCAAACCAATTATATAAAGTAATTTAGACATGTTATAATTTTAAATTAATAAGGTAGTTCTTATTTATGCTGAAAGACTGACATGGAGTTTTTCCCATATATGTGCCCCATGATGATGACATTTTGAATAGGTCAGGATTGAAGGATATGGTGAAACAAAATGAAAATAAATAGGTAGGTAATAATTTTTTTCCGATCATATGGTAATTGTAGAAAAAATCCATAGATAAGGTAATTTGAAATCATGGAAGTGTTACCAATGTAGAAATTTTGTCCATGTGACTCATTATTGGATCGAATGTAATTCTAAAAATTAAAATAATGGGGTGACCAATAGGAATGAAATAGTATGGGTTTTTTTACAATTATTTGGTTCATTGTGCTTATAGGTTTTTTAAGATGTTAACTGAAGCTAGAAATAATAATGGTCAAAAACATAAAAGGTGTGAAAAAATATTTTTCTACTACTACGGTTGATGTGGGGCCTTAAAATAAATTAGTTTTAGGTATTTTACTTGTGTATTAAAATTATTACAATACCCTATTTCACTATGGATCATCATATTATTTCATTTATGAGAAATTAACTTTTAAATTGGGGTATCAACTAATGAAATTAATAAATAAATTTTGGTGAAAACACATAGTAGAAGTAACCATGCCAAAAAAATTTATAAGAGTTGTTTTTTACCAAATGGATGTATTTTCCTAAGAATCATATTGAACTATCAATAGTATATTTTGATTAAATTTTGGGTGTGCATTGGATTTCATTTTTTTATGATAATATAGATTTTAGACACAACTATAAATTATTCATTTATTTCATGGCTTTGATAACACATAATGAAAAATGATAAATTTAGTAGATATAATAGTGAATGATACCGATATAAATTTGTTGAAATGAAATAATATTTCAAATAAGTTATGTTATTGTATTGAATGAATAAATGGACGTTTTTTAGATGATTTTCATGTTGTTATTTTAAATTGAGAGGTTAAATTTACTATTTTACTTAGTTCCTAATTCTAAGCCTAATTATAAATTCCACTATCGAATGGAAATAGTGAAGAATTAAAAATTTAAAAATATATTGAATGACTTATTTTATAAATGTTTTATTTGAAATAAAACATCCACATGGGGTTACATAGTTTTTTTGCGTTAAAAAGAAATAAATTTCAATGAAACGCTACATTGATTATTGATCTTCTCATAATATAACTATTAATATAAATAATATATTTAATCATATTGATTATTTGTTTTATCATACCAATGGATCAATGTATTTTTCTAAGTTTGATTTGTGTTTGGGGTACCATCAGTTAAATGTGAGGGAATTAGATATTATGGAGACTATATTTTAGAAAATATATGTGAATTATGAGTTTGTTGTAATATACTTTGAGATGTTCTATCCACCAACCATATTTATAGTCCTTGTGAATAGTTTCTTCCATGAGTTCTTGGATAGGTTTTTGGTTCTGTTTATTGATGAAATTTTGGAATATCCAATATTACATGAGTAAAATAAAAAGTCATCAAAGGACTATTTTTAAAACCGTAAAAGAAAATAAATGGTATGGTAAATGTCATATTTTTAATTGGTTCTAGAACTTTTTCTCGGGAATGAATTGTTTCTGAAAATGTAATATATGATTCCCATAATAAAAAAAATGTTTATTATTTATGTTAAAGTCCCACAAATATCATATAGATTCATAGATTTCTTGGATTAGTGGGTTAGTTCCGATGGTTTGATGAGAAATTATAAAATTTGTCTAGACTAACCACAATGTTAACTAAAAAAAGAGATAAATTAATTTAGAAAAAAGTATGAGGTTATTTTTTATTGAACATAAAATGGTGATATGATAATTCTCTAATTTTGGAACTGCCTTCCTAAAATAGTTATTTCATCATCTAAAATGATGCTTTATTTAAAGGGAATGGTTGTGTAAAAATAAATAATTATCAATTAATTATTTATTCTTAATGGCTGTTGAAACCTCACTAGATAAATTATCATAAAAACTATCTAAAGTTATTAGTGATGGGTTTTTAGATTAAATTTTTGGTTGAATAATTTTTATGGGGTAAGTTTATATATATATTCAAATAAAAAATATTAATGTATATATTCACTCAAAAATAATTGAAATTGAGAAAGAGATAATGGATGGAATATATCACGGTTTATTTTTGAAATCATCATTACCATACTAGGAATGAAATGAATGTGTCGGGTACGCTGAGTTAAAAAAAATACAATATTAACCATGATATATTTGTAATGTAAAACTATGGTTAAGAATTTAATAATTTTTCGTCATTGAAATTTTGGATTTAGGGGAATCCTATATTTATTCTATGATTTTGTAGAATCCAAATTTTTAGAAAGAATTAATTAATTTCATAATGAGGATCTTTCTTTCTAAAATAAAGTCAAATATAAGGAGAATGGTATAATTCCATATTTTAATAATGATACAGATGGTATTTCTCGATTTGGAAAATTATTATGAGTATTATTATTATTATTATTTTATGAATTAGTTTTTTAGTCATGCTCACAGTTTTTTTTCTTTTCTTCTAGGGAACACAATGATGTATACAGTCCTTTGGGATTTTCATTGATGGGATGCAATAAAAAAATATATTTTTAACATTACCATGAATTTTTTTACATCTCATCAATTTAATGAATAATAAAATTTTTCTAAGTGAATGATTTATCTATTTACCATCAATAGAAGAGGGAAAATATATCAATGTATTTAATGACGTAATTATAAATAACTTCTCAAGATAACAATGAAATTAAGATTATTTATGAGAAATTTAATAAATCTGAATATTTACATCACATTCAAAATAGTTTTTATATGGATCATATTTCTGAACATTAAATAAAGGAGAGAGGCATATTACATGTATTTCCTATCTTTATTGTATTAAATAGTGATATTAGTGTCACATATAATTTTTTGAATGGACTTTAGAAGGTATTGGTGACTAAATTTAAATTAGATTATTTTATTGTTAGTATAAGAAAAATATTATATCCATGGAAGATATTCTTCATTAATTTTCAATGTATTGCCATGAAATTTGGGATCATGAAAATTATTTGGATGTGTTTTCTTCTAACAATATTTTTCATCTCACATACAGGTGGAACCATTTACGGAATTACATTCAAAGTTGGGTTAAAATCTTGATTGTTTGGATGAAGTGGGATAAAGGAAGGTGATGGAACTAGATTAAGAAGTGGCAATGGTTGAGAATGTGTATTTTAATAATTAATATATTATCAATTCATATAGTAGGAATAGAAGTTGTATAGACATCCGGAGAAATGATATTTCTTTTGAGGTTGGCGAGAATGTTTTTTTTGTAAAGTATATCAAAGGAAACATTTTATGAGTATATGTAAAAAGAGAAAACTATGTCCATAGTTAATTCAACAATATTAAATTATGGAGAATTTTGGATCATTTTCTTGTTTAGTGGCCTTATATATGGATTTATCCCAAACACACCACATTTTTCTCTTATCAATGTTAAGAAAATGTGTTCCAAATTAATATCAGGTGTTGAACCCTGAAATATATCATTTGGATGAGATCCTTTCATATTATGTACATCCAATTTATATTCTGGACCACATAAATAATTATTTTTAGAATAAGTTGATTCCCCACATTATGTAATTATGAAAAGATAATAAAGTTGAAGAGGAACCATCATAATCTTAAAAAGGTATAAGGGAAATATATCCCCATATTTTTAATAATTGAATAAACAATTTTGGATTAAATTTCCAAAGGAGGTTAAGAATGTAACATCTTATTGAATTATAGAATAAATCATTTTCATAAATATTAATATAAATTAATAGTTTTCTTCACTATAATGAAATTATATAATATTTAAATAAAAAAGAAAACAGTTTCAATAAAAATATTTCATTAAAAGGATTTATTTAGAAAAAAATTATAAATTATACAATTTTAATTTTAATATATTAATTTCATTTTAGAGATAAACATATAACAATTAACATATTGTGTATTTTTTTATATTTTCAAAAAAATTTGAATTTTTAGTAAATATTGAAATATAATATTTTTTGTAAAAATGTATTTTTTCACAAAAAAACTAAAGTAAATTAAATTTAATATATTGTTTTGAATATTATTTCATGTAAAAAAATTATTCTTTATTTATATTTATGTAAATTAATTATTTTTTAATTAAATTTTTATTTGACATTAATATATGATTTTTGTAAAAAATTGGATATTATGAAAACTATTTTAAAATAAATAATATTTTTCAATTTTAAAAAATTATTATGATACAAGATGAATAATTATTTAAAATAAATTTATATATTATATATAAATAAGTAATAATTTGAAAACAATATAAATAAAATATTTTTTAGGAATTCCCTAATTATTCCCAGTGTATCCCATATATATAAATCACAAAACACTTCTTATTATCATGGGGAAATAAATAATAAGAGAGGTCTGATAATTGATTCTCAATAATGGTAACAGTACTGTAAAAACCATGTAGAATAAATAATCATAATCATTATGGGATGGTTAAATAAATTAAAAAATTTTGATTTGAAAAAAAATGAGCATGATATGGCATGAATAAATGATGATTGAAAAGATCAAAAAATAATAATCATATGATCTTGATACTTGTCCATGTATATTCTAACTAATCAAATAAACATATGTATAAAAATAAAGGATCTCGTAATTTTAGAATAAATAATGATTGAAATATCAAACATAAAATGACAACTGTTCACAATATAGTTTGAATATGTGTATAGAAACCCATAAAATTGGGGTAAATGTTTATATCATGCGATATGATAATACATAGAGGGGATATTTATAAGTATAAAACACTAATCACATAATAAGTCAACTAAATTAATCATATAAAATAGGTAAAACATAATCAATATAATTATTCATATTAAAACCGAAAAAAATTGTAAAACTTACTCCAATTAAATAATCATAATAATTAATCAACCGAAGTAAAATGGTCAATGGTAATAAAAAAATACAATCCAATAAAACATATCATAAAACATCTAGGGAAATAATATGGACGATATCAACAAATCATATCCCAAGTGGTGCATGATTACAATTATGGATGTTCACATTGATGAAAATAAATTCCAACAAAATATTTATTCAAACATTTATGAGGTAAATAACCTTTTGCACATTGAAAATAAAAATTTACCACTAAATGTAAAAAAATAAAATAATTTTCATATAAAATAATCATTTAATAATATAAAATAATATTTAAAACATTCAGTGGTTGGGATGGAGAGAAATTACATTCCTTCAATTCATGTTAAAATAAATAATCCATTTACATTTTCTATAAAATCTGAACAGGTCTTGTTTTGAAAACAACATGTGTTTTCTATTATATTTTTTTTGAAATAATTAAATATGGGAAACATTTAATTTAATAAATTAATTTTTAATTTATAGGAATATTTTTTTTAAATATTTTTTAGAGTAATTTTTTATAAAACATTTATTTTGATGTAAAAGGCTTTTCAACCAAAGAGAGAAATATTTTCTATTTTTCCTAAAAATAATTTTTTAGTGATTATACCTACCAATGAGTGAAAAAATAGAACTACTACCTGGAAATGTACATCAATAAACAAAGGAGAGGAAATTATACTTATTTTATTATGTAATTATCTAACAATTCTCCCATGGGAGACTTAAACAAAATCACTCTCGAATAATGATGAACTTGAAAAATAAACCATTAAAAATTATGTATCTTTGAATCATAAGCCCCATGAAATAAGTCACGTAAAATGAAACATAAAATATAATTAATATAATTCTTTTTACAAAAAAACATACCAAAATGGAAATTATATACCCCACATGAAGGAATAAATAGTCAATATGGTGCATGTATCACGATAGTAAAAGTGACACATGAAACCCTTACCTCAGGTTCAACTTTATTCATATGTGTCTGTAATAACGATATAATAAATAAATATTTATTATATATATATTAGTGAAAAATAATCATAAATATCATACCATTTATTATTTACTTATATTATTTTATTACAAAAAAATTGACACTTCATTGTTAAAATCAATTTTTTGAGTTATAATTTCATCATTATTCATGTTTTTAGTTCCTTAATTTTGTCCATTATTAATTTTTCCTATCTATATATTTTATATATTGTTAAACATGAAATAAAGATCATATATATTCAGTACAAATGTATTAATATTAATCTACTAATGTTTGAGATAGAAAATGGATTACACCATTTTGGGAGATAGCATACAATATATATGCTTGATCGTTGTTTATATTTTTCTTGATGGATGGAAGGAATGGAAAATAAATTTTAAATAATTATTTTATAATAATTAATATTTATAATTTATAATTTTTATTAATCAAATACATCTTTATTACAATCTTTGTAAAAATAAAATGAATAACATTAAATATAGCTATGTGGAGGCTATAGCCCACACATACGTATGAGAAAAATTATTGTTTTCATATAGATTAGAATGTAAGATGTTAGATGTGATATTTTATTTTCATAGGTATGGATATATAATTAATATCACATATATTCAATATATTTTTCCATACTATATTTCATGTATATTTTAAGTGAAAAATGAATTACATCACTTCGTGAGGCGGTTATCCCCCATACATAGAAGAAACATTATCATATCCCAAATAAAAAAATAAAAAATTAATATGTGATTTAACAATTAAAAAATTATTATATATGATTTTAAATAATATTAAAATAATAAATTTATCATTTGATCAATCATTTAAAGTTTTTATAGAAAAATAATTACATTGTTTTGTGATGTAGTTGCCTTCCATATATACGATAGAAACTTTTATTTCAAATTTCATTAATGTGAAGAGGGATATGGGATATTAAATTTAAATAATAACTTCTATGTATATATGATATTCTATTGTAATTATATAATCAATGGTTAATATGGTTTTAGGATGTGGAAGATGAAATAATACAAATATGCACAATTCAGAATGTTACCCCTTCATTAGAGATCCTCTTTTAGTTTATACATAAATAATTAATATGAAGGATTAATAATAAAATTAATTTAACAAGGATTTTTTGAGATAATTTATGAAGTTATTGTATTTACCAAAGGGTTTAGGACCAATGAATATGGGAGTAGAGGGGGAGTCTTTAATAAGTGGGGGAGAGGACACGCATGGGAGTTTTGACATGATAGAGTGATATAGATGTTTTTATCCTAAAAAGGGAAAAAATTTGTATTTTAAGAGAATTATGTGTTACAAGATCTTAATATTTCAATCCAATATGTTTTTGGAAAGTCTTATGTAATTTTAAAACATTATCATCTAAGTTAGACCCTTGGTAAACAAATTTTTACCATAACTGTGGTAATTAATTATCACAGTTTCCAATATTAATTATGGTGAAAAATTATGTTGACCTTATTATATGGAATATATTTTATTATTCCAAATTTTAATACTTTTTTCAAAATTCAATTTTCATAATTGGAAGATTTCAAATTAAGATTTAATCGTATCGGTGAAGATAGAGCGGTTTCCCAAACAGATATTTCTCACTAGAATATAAAATTTCTATATCAAAATTATAAAGCATATAGATTAAAATAATATAAATTAGGTAAATTTTAATATTATATGGGAAATTTTAATTTAAATAAAATTTAAATTATAATTTATCTTTCTTAAATTTTTAATGGAAAATGCAGCTTTGAATAAAAATTAGTATTTTTTCTCTGTTCATGAAAAATAATTACCATTTATGAACATACTAAAAAACTCACATGTCATATTGTTTACATTTATAATTACAATGATGACATATATTTTTTAAAAAAATATTATAAATTTTTTAAAATATATTTTCATATTACGTGCACAAAGCAATACTAAACTCTATTTTTGCACAATACTATTTTTTAGAAGAAAAATTATTTTTATTTAAAATGAAAAACATTTTATTTATAATCAATTTATATACAATGAATTTATTTTATAAATCTTTATACCATATAATTTTTATAATATATTTGTTAATATGCCTCCCCATAAACATAATGGCTATGTTATAATGGTCAGTTTTAACTAACTATAATATAATAGAGTGTTGTGTTTCGTTAAAACCCATTGTTTAATGACCCAAAAGTTATCAAAGAGATTGAATAAATTTAGAATGAAATATGTCGTAAAATATTGTGTTTTTACATTATATTCTAATACATATATTTCCTTTCATAAATGAAATTTAATATTATTTTACACTTTTAAATTCCCTAGGTGTTACAATTACCCATTAGAGGGGGGTGCAGATAAAATGAAATGATGGTGACATTGGACTAGCGGATGTAATGGGACATGTTCACTTAGTACCTTGTTGATTCCAAGTGACATGTTGCCTCAAAACCTTGTGGATTCATTATGACCTATTGTTTTGATGCATTTTTCATTTTGAGTTTATTGTTGACTCGATGCCTGGTGGTTCGTGAGTAAAATTTTCATCTTCCTTGTGATGATGTCTTGATTGCTTCTAACATTAGTTACAACTATCAATCCAGTATAATTCTAAATCATGTATGAATGGGTCCTATGGTTTCTTGGTTATCACTTGAGTGATCATTAAAATTTAGGTTATTCTTATTTGTACATAAATTATAACATTGAATACACCTACTATTCTAATAAAAACCTGTAAGGAACTCATTGGTGTTGTAATACTAGGTTTTATTACATACAACATGCAATGTAATCTCTACATCTCTGAATAATTAATGTATTGGGACCCATGTATAGGAATGGGGCCTATGGTAGATATATATGTATTACAAAAAAGGTCTTTTCACTGTATTATGTTCGGATCCAGAGGACTACATAGAATTTAGTTTATTTAACTTAAAATTATAATTTGGTTTTATATAACACAATGGGAGATGAGTTTATTAATTTTTATGATATGTGCGAGATATTTAATTATAATAAAATTCTATATATTCCACTATTTTTACTCAGATTTTTTTAACTTTTTTTATATTTTTTCTATAAAATTTTTATTACATGGTAATATTGTCCCAATTGATGTCATTATAACACCCAATATTTTCCAAAACATCTTTTATAAAAGGAGGAACAATTGAGGTCCTTTGGATCTCTAACTTGGACCTAGTGGTTTGGGTGAGGGTTTTTGAAAGATGTATCATAGAACATTTTATTATTTCATCATGGTTAACATGGGACATAGTAGAAAAGATATATGAAATGTTGTACTTATGATGAGTAGTTACCAGATTCCTAGATAGATCATGTTTAACGGACCCATGAATTACCATGGAAGAGATTATTGGTATAGTTTAATGGGATTTTAGGGTGTTCATAAATCATGATTAGGCCCATAGGATCACGTGTTATATATATATATATATATATATTATTTTATAGTAGTAATTTAATTTAATATATTTGTTTTTATAGTTGTTTATGATAGACATATAGTCATTGATAGAGTGAATATCTATATTACTTTCGTATTTTCAATATATATATTTGTATAATTATTTGATCTTGAAAATGTTGTTATGTTTTTTATATTTTTGATTGTGACTAATTTGAAGGTATGAGGAACCGTGGGTAGTTCTTGGAAGGATATTCATTGGGCTTGGGAAACATCTTAGGATATCATTTGTTTGATCTCACTGATTGTTTATAATCTATCTTAAAGGAATGAGGTGATTACACCTTTTCTTCTAATTTCATATAAATTCTACCTCATATATGCTGGAATTCTCACTATATGGATGATGGACTTGTTCAAAAATGTTTGTTCTTGAGGATGAACATGAGTATGATACTATGCCTACTTAATTGATTTACTCAATATAGATACTCTATCCATGAGTCCTTAGTATTGTACTTATCCATGGTGGAGGAGTATTGGGGGCTATATTTGACGAATTTCCTAAATTCCTGGTCTAGAATCCATTATCCTTTTTGGTACTAGTAGACCATATCATGTGAAAGAAATGTTAGACTTCATTGATGATGTATTTGAATTAATGGCCAAACTATTTTACAATCTATTTTATCTAGTTGTATTTATTATATAGGGACAATCATGGAGATGTTGGAGTTTCATGGGAGAAGTAGGAAGATGTGTGAGAATTTCATGGGAGGGATAAATTAACCTATTAATTGGGTTACTCTTTTCCAAAACAATGAAATAGTATCATGACATAGGAATTATTGGTTCATTAGAAGTGATTCGTGACCATGTATATATACTACACTTATTTAACAAAACTAATTCATTTTTCTAATTTCATAGAAGTCCTTAATGTTTGAGATTGGTATTTTTCTTGACATCAAATTGTGGGGACCAAACAACTTTTTTGGAGGTTCTGCACAAGGCCCTGATTACAAAGAATGTCCAAGAAGAGGATTGAGTAGTTTAAATACTTCAAAACATTAATATTATATTTTTGAGACCTACTAGTACTATGTTGAATTCCACATATGGTATTAGGAAGAGGAAGACTGATGAGAATCTTCAGAGTTGTTGTAAAAAGGATTGGATGTCTATGGATCATCAAGAACCTTTATGAGTAGTTTCACAATAGTTTAAATGTATGATGTTTAGATATTATTGAACGTTTTTAATGAAACATTAGTTTATGTGCTAGTAGTGTTGAAAATTTTAGATCCTAAAAAAAATCTATTATAGATAATAAAGGTTTAGTATATAAAAGGGTAAAAATTAGGTTTGATCTAATACCTAGGTATTTAGTATGGGTCCTTAATAGAAGTCTTAGATGAAGAAAAATCAAAATATTCTTTCATCATAGTCACATCGTCATGGAGCTGAGGTAAATATAATGTATATAATGTATCATTTCTAGAATATAGTTCTGAGGAAGAATCTATAATATGAGGTATGGTTTTGATCACTTCTATGGTAACTATTTAGTTGTTTTATACTATTAAATCACACTCATTTTTGTATCAACAAGACATTGTTTGACATTCCCTATAATTCATGTTATATTCTACATTTCATTCTATTGATACAACATTTGGATACAATGTATTTTTAATTTACAATTTCCAAGGGTCTAATATATTAATTTCCAGT